>JAABNY020000063.1:5567701-5589645 GCA_015164015.2 Brevimyrus niger | reverse complement strand
GGGTGCTGGCATTCATGTGGATGTTACTTTGACATGTACCACCTACCTAAGCTTTGCTGCAGACCAAGTTCACCCCTCCGTGGGGATGGTTTCCCCGATGACAGTAGCCTCTTTCTTCAGGATAACATGGCCTGTCACACAGGAATGGTTTGAGGAACATGAAGAAGAGTAAAGGCCTTGACTTTGCCTCCAAATTCCCCAGATCTCAATCCAATTGAGCACCTGTGGAATGTTCTGGATAAACAAGCTGGATCCATGGAAGCCCCACCTCACAATTTACAGGACTTAAAGAATCTGCTGCTAACGTCTTGGTGCCAAATACCACAGACACCTTGAAGTGGTTCCACATGGTCCATCCATCCATGAGGGACTGGCATTTAGATGCCAGCTAGGTGATAGATGGATGTTGGAGCTTCAGGTGTAGTAGTGCAGCCCCTTCAACCAGCTATCTTCTGTATCCAGCACCAGTGTTTGCCACCACTCAAACCATTGATTTAGGCCCTATGGTTTGGGGTGCCCCCTGTTGGTAAGAAACAGTCACTACACTACAGGCGCAGGGGACCCCAGAGTGACTTTCTAACTGGGGCACTGGAAACAACACATTCCACCCCTTGTCTGCCCTCTCTCTCTTTACTGGCTGCATAGAATGATTACTACATCTCTCTGTTGACATTTGGACCAGAAAATGACATGGGGTAAATTCCTTGTGGACCTGGAGTCTTGCTTCGGAAAGAGGAGTCTAGGATCTTCCACTAACTTAGTACTAGAACTTGGCAAAACAAGGCTCTCAAAACCTGCAGTAAATTAAAGGTTGTCACTTAAAAAAATATCCTGGTCTTTACTTTGGAAAAAATGCACTAAATGCATTCCAAGCAATGTATATCAAGGGCAAAATAATATAGAAAGAGTAAGCCTTGCTGTCAAAAAAGGGAGCTAAAGAAATTAAACGAATCCTGAAACAGGCACTGACACCAGTGCGGCCCTTCCTCTTTCCAAACTGACAGAGCTTGCCTCATTCCCCTGAGCAAATGAGAATGTCTGTGAGTCATAAAATTCAGTTTTGTTTGGTTTTTGGGCAAACACCCCATGAAACTGGCCTAGAGCTTTCACAGAATGCGAATTGAGCAAGATTCTGGCAGAATGCATAACAGCTGCCTAACAAGATTATTCACTCCAGGTCTGAAAGGTTTCATGGAGACTCAATACATGGTGACATATTTAAAATCTTTGCTTTTGGCCTGTTTATTTTTGTAATCTTCTAAATTATTCCCTGCAAAAATTACACTTGAGATGTACACAGCTATATGTCTGAATCATGTTCTCCTGGACTGTGAAAACTGTGAGCAGAAAGGATGCCCCATTATAATACATTAAGAGTTCACTGGCCAACACTCTGTGGGTCAGTGTTTACACCATGACCTTTATTAATCAGGGGTTGTAGAATCCTGTGCTCCATGCATCATCTCATTGGATGAACCATGAACTGTTCTTCACTTTTCACTTGTCCTGCACTTTTTTGTTTTTGGACAAAAAAATGATTGTGTCACAGTTACGTAATAATAATCAGCAGGATCGCCCCATCTTAACATCGTTCCTTAGGGTGGGCTGTGACGTCCTATTAGCTGGGCTGAGATTTATTCACACAAACAATAAGACCATGTTCTGTTCTCGCTGTTATGTAACATCTCATGTTTGTTCGCCGTATTGCGGTGCACATTTTTCATGCGCTGAATTGACATTGACAACTCAGAAAAATAAGCAATAATGTACAGTAATAATAACCATCCTTAGAAGCAATAATTTTTCACTGTAACTCTGCCAATAAGATTTACATCTCAGGCTGGTGGCGCGACCAGTGTGGGATTCCCTAAGCAGAGAGCAGTACCAAGCACACTTCCTGTAGGAGCTTAGCGTTCTCTGTGACACACACACACACACACACACACACACACACACACACACACACACACACACATATAGGCACACTCAGGTCCAGCTCATGTGTCACCATGCCTGTGGTGTGACACCCAGGAGGTGCTGTTTGCACCAGACTATGGGGGAACTGTAAGCACTTCTGGGTAAAGTGGACTTAAATTTCCAGAACACTGCGCTTCTGTCAGAATGAAGAACAGGGCTTACTGCCATACTGCTCATCAGTAACTTTTAATAAGCATGACTGCAAGCACACACAAGTGCAGACACACTCACACGCACACTTTCGTATTCATATCTTTGTAGGAAGCATCCATTAAAATCCTAATCCCAGCTATCACAACCGTAACCCCCCCCCCACCCCACCCAGCCCCAATCTTAACCATAAGTAACCAAACAAAACACAAGAATTTTGGCATTTTTCTTTTTTTTTTTTCTGCTGTCTCAGATTTTAATAAAATTGAGTTTCCTGTTGTGGGAAATGAAAAAGATGGTTCCCATAATGTCAAAATAACAGGTTTTTATCATATTGGGGGGACACTTGGTCCCCACAATGTAATATATACATGACCCATACACACAGCAAATTCGTACAAGAAAATTTCCTTCACACAGTGTAACACATAGTTATTACCAATTACAGACAAGTGATTTACAATGGAGACCCATCAGTGAGGATTTTCTTGGTAGCAATGACATGATATTGCACATAATAACTGAAAATGCATCTATTGAGATTTACGCCTCGCTGCACTAATGTGATTAAATGGCCGCATTACATCATGACGGCGGTGATACCTAGGCGGAAAGTACCAGAAAAAACGCTGAGCTTGAGCAATAACGCAATAGTGAGTCTCGCCCAGGGAAGATGGATGGATAGAATAAAAGGGCTTCAGATGTTCCCAAGCTGGAGAGCTAAGACAGAGAGATGAACTCAGACAAGGAAGCAGACAGGCTTGGACGGTCACCACATGAGGATAATTTAAAAAAGAAAAAAAAAACAGCCAGACTGTAGCTGGGTGAGGGGGTATAGAGCAAAACGACTCCTGCTTTTCAGATCAGCTAAGAGACAGTATTTAAACAAAAACAGATGGTAAAGAAACCTGCATCACTGCAATGCCGTCCCGCACCTGGGTGAAGTCGGGTAAGGTGCCTGCATGTAAAAACCTCCTGGTCCCTTACACAGTTCTAGCCTCGTCTACAACCAATATCTGTTTTATGTTCTTGTGTCCCCTTCTGCTGACCCCGAAACAATAATCTAATGTTGGCATCCCTTATTTCTACAGTCCCATGTGACCAAAAGAAATAAAATCCCTATTCCTTCCATATCTTTACTTATGTTCTGCGCACCATCACGTCTGCAGCAAAACACACGACATAGCGTGATGCATGATTTCAGGTCTCAAATGCGATCCAGACCGCAGGCAGCTTCTCGTCTTATCGCGAAGGACCGTAGGATATTAGCTAACGCTGGCCGTGCTAAGACGAGCCATGATGCTGTCAAAGACAGACATTGTGTCAGAAACGTTGATGATCAGGGGGAAAAGCCGGCGCGCGAAAAGAAAGCACCCTTCGAGGACCCGTTAGCTGGCCCATTCCAGCGCAGTTATTCAAAATAAAAGATCCAAAGTAGAAATGTGACAGAGCCGACTTTCAGAAACGTTAGATCGCATGAGTAGTGCAAGGCCATTGCTGTCTAATGATGTCTAGAATTTTGAGTCATGACCAGGTAACGTTCGAGCACAGAAATGAGGGGCAACACAGAGATAAACCGAAAAATCAAAAGGTAAACCAAGTTTGGAAAGAAAAATAGTCAATTTATATATTTATATATCAACAATGCTTCTAAGTCATCAACTTTCTGTATTTGTCACCTAAACCATTCTAACTGTAACATCATTGAAGAGATATCATATGTATCCTTATAACAAGCCTCCTCCTGGTGTGTGCAGAGACCTTGGAAAATAGCTCAGAATCTGATTGGCTGTCAGACACTACAATGCCCCTCCCCTACTTCACACTCGCCAAATGGGAACAAATCACTCCCCCAGGTCCGCACTGCTCCATCTGGTAAGTCTCCATGCCAAAATATCAAAATAGATTTATCTATATTGCAGGGTTACCAGCTCGAATGAGTTCTGCTTCCATGGCTCTTATGCATACTTACACACAATATTGTTTTCTTGATGTTTCCCCTTAAAGACACGCAATGCATTTACAGGAAAGTTTGTTTTTGTAATGTCTTTCCTTACAGGAGCTGAACAAAAAAAGCACATCATCAGAATCTGAGTGAGAGTGACTGAAGTGAACTGGCAGGTTTACTGTGGTTTGGCACGTTTTGAAAAGTTTGAGTGCAGATTCAGAAAAACACGCTCCTGGTTTAAAGGGTCTTCTTGGTGGTCAAAGGCTTATATTCTGTCGCACTGGTGAGTGTTCACCTGATTGGCCAGGTCTATCCACCCCGCTGTGTGGTTTCCGTGGTAACTAAAGTAACCCAGAAAAGCCAGACAACTGGGAAGGCATCCCAGAATGTAGCCGTAGTACAAAGTAATTATCATCGCTAACCTGACTGGTGACTAAATCTATTATTCTTATCCTGTAATAGAACAACACAACACAGCTGTTCACATGCAAATCACACTGTCTTTTTCTGTTCTACTGTCTATTAGCACAAAACCGATCTCCTCCCGGCCCCCGCCAATGAGCAGGGAGGCGTTACAAAACATGAGAAAAACAAGATGTTCCGGAGCCTCGTGACCTCTGACCTCAACCACTGCTGCATCTCATTTAATGAAAACCGCACTGCTGCCTCTGCTAGGGGGGCAGCTATGCTACAAGGGCAGGCTTCCGTGGGAGGGGGGTACTGGGGGTCCCCCCAATGGGTTGTCCTTGTAACAGCAGTACTGGGCCTGCTCACATACTCCTCCCTCACCCCATGCACTGGTTCCTCTTTCTGAGCCAAAATCCTCAGTTCCTCTTTAAGACCGCAACGGTCACCCGTTGACGCCAGCAAAAAGTCCCCTCCACCCCAGAAGTCACCCCACCCCACCCCCCACCCCAAACCAACCTCTCACCACTCCTGTGTGCCACTAAGAGACACATGGAAGAAGTCCTTTTCAAAGCGTTCAAATCTCCTTTGGACTACCTGCAAATTTTTTCACTGTCTCTGTACCTGCATCTCTTTGTAACCGTATATGGCTGAATAAGTCAGCGTTCCAAAGAACCTGTTGTGCATGACTGATTAAGATCTGGAATCTTGAATCCCAGTTTTCACGGAATGTGCAGAGAAGTGTGAATATATCTGTCCGAATGTCACTCAAACATATTTATCTGTGCTCAGGTTCCCATTTGCTTTTGGTGGTGGATACGTGTGGATCTCCGTGGGGAATGCGACCGCTAAAGTGCAGCTTACATCCATGCTGCATTCAACTTCTGAGAAACAAAAGCAGAGTTGATCTGAGGGCCGAGATGTTTACCAGCAGCCCTTGCTGCTCTGGCTCGTACGTCGTGTCGAAATGGGGAAAGGAAAAACTGAAACGGTGCTGCTTCCGCAGCTATGGCAGATAACAGTGTTCTAAGATCGCTTGGACTGGTGCCAGGCTTTGAGGTGAATGGGGGGGGGGGGGAGTGCAGAAAATGCTTCTCGACTACCGGATTGCTTCAGATTGTTGTTGTTGTTTAGGGACCTGCTTATGAAACTCCACTACACTGAAAATATCCATGACATCGTACGCAGTTCCTGTGTCTGATGTATTGTGAGCACATAAGGATACTCTCGGTCTTTCAGGAGAAACCCGAAGGGCGACAATGTCACCGAAAACTGCCAGGTCTCGTGACACACAAGGCTGGGCCTTGTGTTTATCGCCCGCGCTCTCTCGCCAAAAACTGGAGTAATAGCTAAGTGAGGTGCCCAGAGCCATCACAGTCATGTGACCTTTTCACCTTCAGTGTGCCTGTTCTCTATGCTGCAGGGTCACATGACAGTGATGATGTCACATGTCACCCCTCCTGCCTGGGAGACCTTTTGCACACAGTGGGTCATTAGAAGCGTCATTCCAGGTCATGTTATGAAAACAGGCCCTGTGATGTCACTCAATGACTTCCAGAGGCTCACAGGCTACAAATGTTATTTGACTATCTGACAAACTGCGTCATGGACCGTTAAAGAGATTAAAAGGTTTACACCTACTTGTCTCCCTCTGTCTAGAATAAATAAGTAAGTCACTTACAAGTCTATGGGACACTTCCCCTTGCAAGTGTCCCATAGATGCTAATGTAAGGAATATAAAGAAACATCACAAAATCTTTGCAAATAAAAGTCAGCACCTCCACATTGCTCACGTTATAACCTATAACACACATGCTACATGCTTGTGTATAAAGACTCTCTTCCTGCCAAAGTATTCCAGTATGCCCCAGCATAATGATCCAGGACTTTCAGGGCTCGCAAAGGGAAAAATCTTTAGTATGATACGTCTTTTGGATGAGAAAGGCGGGAAAGAGAGCTCACACAGAGGTGGTGCCTGTTCGCTACGTACTAGCGTGAGCAGAATGGCCGTCCTGCATGTTTGCATGATTTTTTCTGAGTAAATCTTTCATTTGCAGGAGATGTACCTCGTAAATCCCGCCGCAGACACTCCGACCACGCGATTGAAACACGCAGCTTGAAGCCGTCCCGGTCCAGCAATGCCTGAGACTGCACTCGGACCACGGGGCCTTGACCTCATCGCCTGGAGCTGTCTGTACGCCTCAGACGAAGGACGTGACCAATAAAACACATGGCACCCTAACCCCCTATTACGTGGGCTACCATATGTTCGTCCCATGCCAGCAAACCCAAAATACATGAGCCGCCCCTATTATTTTGGGCAACTTTACAGTGTCATTGCCTGGAACTCGGGGCACTGGATGAAACCAAAGTGTTGGGCCTTTTAAGGTCATGGGTGGGGTTTGGCTCTTCGCCAAAGCTGCAAGAAGGGGGGGGGGTGCTTTTGGGCTTGCAAACCAATGTGGTCTTAAACAGTGGCAGTTGATTATAATTATTTCATCGGCGTTGCACAAAACCATGCGGTTGCAGCAATACCGTGACTTAACTGTCTGAGATGTTATCAGGCCGTATCACGGCAAAACACAAGCATTTGGGATCACGTCTGTTTGTGTGTGTGTGTGTGTACGTTTTTGTGTGCATGCGTGTCTGCACATGGCTCCTTTCTAAGAAAATTCCTGAAAGCACTCAGGTGACAGCACAGCACAGCACATAAATTCTTCTGTTGCTGTCATGCAGTCGGCTAGGTTTGTGGCAGCCAACCAGTATCCCATTTGTAATTTTATTTTAATTGAAAAAACAGCTGCCTTGGCAACACTTCTTGTTGAGTATTAGCGAGATCTCGGAAAGCGTGACAGCAGGTGCTCTCCACATGGACGTCAAGACCCCACATGACCTCAGCGGAGGCTGCGCCCAATGCACGGCGACCAAGTCTCCTTGGAGATGCAGCTTGTTGGAGGAGCTCCTGCCAACGGTCAGGGGGGAACGCAACCAAGATTAGCAGCGTGTCTGCCGTTTGTTTATGAATGCTGCAGATCAGAGCTGGTGGGAGGGGGGGGGAGGCAGAACCGCAAAGAAAGAGTAAGGGCCCAGAAAGCAACAGCAAAGGAAATTATACCACAAATAAATCTATGGTGGAAGACCGTTATTGCACCCCTCTCACAATCTGCTTGGTTCGATCTAAAAATCATCATTTCCCTTCGCAGGAGCTGATCAGGCTTGTCTTAGGTTGGGCTCTTAAAGTGGCGGAAGACAAGTGCTGCAAAAACAAGGCATGTTTCGAAAAAAAAAAAAAACACGCACTCTGTGATGACTCATGCCAACTGTCGTCCCCCCCCCCCGTTTTTTTTTTCCCAGAATGCAACTGACGCAGCAGTGGCTCACTGTGTTGTTTTTATCTCTCACCGCTGCTTAGCCCCACGGCACAAAAGAGTCTCTTCCTGGCCTGAAATCAAAGGCTTTGTTTTCGTTGCGCCACCCGTCGGTTGCTTAACGAGGCCTGAGAAGGCAACGGACAGGCTGGACTACATTTCGTTCCAGGATGATGCAGGTTACTGTGATAGACTGGGCAGGACACACATAGAATGCGGTGACGTGTTTACGCTGCAAGACTGTGAAACCAAAAAAAACACAATACAACCTCTGACAGTGGAAAAACAAAAACATTCAACATCCTCTGCATGTCTCTTGTGCACGGTAGTTGTTTGGCAGCTTTTCAGAGGATGTGTGACTCACACCTGTCGGCATGGCAAATTGAACAATGTGACACGGGTACCGTGGGATGGAGGAACACTATTCAGTTCACTATTCATGGTTTGCAAAGCCCACAGAGTTACTTCAGAAAACTGGAGAACAATATTAGCAGAAAGTGTCGAGAATATCAACCAAATCAGGAGTCAAGGAGGATGTTAGAGTCAGGCTGGGAATGAGAAGTCACTCCCCCCCCCCCCTTCTCAGAGAAATGCATGAGGAGTTTTAACGGCTTCATTGAGCAATGAGCTTGGGCGCAGTGTTCACTGAATTTCATACGCTTATCTTCAGTTGGTGCGCAACAGCTACCTTGGAATGCACTTCTGTCAGCTAAACTGAAGCATTTGACTTTCATTGCGTCGACTGGCTAGGAAAATCCACGAACTCGAGCTGCAGACAGGATAGCAGCAAAGTGAGTCACGGCTTCACCCCATCTCCTGGCCATCCCTGCAAGGAAAATGACAACGTCCCCTGTTTTTTTTTTCAGAGGTGGTGCCCAGCCAGAGTCAGCTGTCTGTCTGCAGCTGCTTTTGCCCCTTAGGATGGTGTTTCCATGGTGACGGCAGTCACCAGCCTCAAAGCTCCATGGCAGACACACACACACACACACACACACAAACGCACACAAAACTCTATCCATTTTAGGGCTGAAATTCGTAGCATGGCTTCTGGGGACTGTGTGACGCCCCGCAAGGGAATGAGGGTCATGCATGGAAGTCCCAGGGAAACCTGTGGGGGAATGTGTCAACAAATGGACAGCCGGGGTGCTGTTATGCATCTGGTACACAGCTAGGTGTGACATAAGCCGGCAGGACATCAAAGCAGAGCCCACATGGCGTTGGACACACGCTGCCGCATCCTCTTAGTCGTGGGACACCGTTGTGGCAGCCGGCATCAGTCCGAATGGCATGACATGAAATCGGTGATGACCGTTCCAGCCCAGCCTGATCTTTCTTATCACACTAAACAGCTTATTTCCTGGGCGATATTCAACATCAGGAGCCTAAAAAGACAGCACTTCTAAAGCTGAAGTGACAAACATTATTTGTGAGAATTTCACACGCTTATGTTTTTATAAAGCATTTTTTTTTCAAATAGTGTTCCAGCTGTCTTAATTCCTCCAGACAGGAAGACAAAAATAGTACCTTTCATTCTGTTGTAATTCAAGGGGACCAAAAAAAGCTCTTTTTCAATTCAGATTGTGATTCAGAAATAACTGGGTCAAAGAATTAAAATTTTAACATCCCATAGGCTCGAATTATGTTGAACAAATTGTCATGGGGGCAATCTGCAGATATTATTGCCTGATTGCAACCTATCAGTAATGGACAGCCAACTAATCTGATGTTCTTCAGAAAGCAAATATATATAAAATATATAAAAATAATTATGTGTATAACGACAAATTCAAGTGTTTCAGTGAATCCCTTTGCTTCTGGTGTGATCATTCATTGTTTGGGAAGAACATCCATAATATCAAGGACTTTTTCACTAGTTTTATATGAACTCAGTGGCTTCTGAATCAGTCTGGACTGAAACATTTCCCAGCCCCACCTTTTCATTATATTTGTAGCGACCCGGTGCTGTGATCATTCATCCAGCTTGCCTGTCTCTGCCAGCAGGTCGGGTGCTTCGAATGTCTGTGAGCCTCAGTCCAGAGAGGCATACAAAAAACACACATGGGCATTTTCACTTCTCTTCATGCCGAATCTCGCACGATCCCCGTCTTCCTGTGGCCACGTCATTAACATTCCCCATGCCCCCTATTCCCAGCATCCTCATTCTTCAGTAGTTGAAAGACCAGGCTCTCTCTCCCACCCAGCATCCCCAGTTGCTCCGGCATCAGTCGGTGAGGTGCCAGCAGGCATCGTGCCCAATCACAAGACCTACTGCAGGAATGCCCGGCACAAAGACACCCCCCCTCACAGCAAAGCCCAAGCCTGTTTCAAGGGCGCCGTCAGCGGGGGGGAGGTGGGGCATTTCTGAGGAAATGTCATTAAAAAACAGGCTCGTGTGGAATTTGCATCAAGATATCCTTCTCAGCAGGCTGATCTCCACGGGGATCACTGAACTATCACTGAATGACTCTCCAGGTTCCAGCAAATTGGCATTTAGCAAGTTTTAATACCCGATTGGTGATTATCTTTAAGAAAGGCCCAGGCAACGAAGCTGTTTGTGTGGCATCAAAGTGATCTTCCTGAGCTTGGGTGGCTATCATAATCTCTAATAAAAATAGATTTCTATGCCATATGGGATCAACAGCAACCTGTGTGTCCAGCTACCCCCCAGACCCCTCAAATAGCCATATGGCCCACAAGGCCCTTCAAAGCTGAGGCTGGTCTCGCTCCTCAGACACTCAGACGGACTCCCGAACCCCAGCTTCCCAGCAGCATCGCACCTTCACATTACTGAGACAGCCCAGGTGTCCCTTGGCACCGCTGACCCCATCGGCGATAAACACGCCATGACTCAGCTACACTTTCAGACAAAACAACTCCAGCGAAAACCTCATTGAACAAAACAATAAATGAAACGAAAAAAAAAAACAAAAAAAAAACCTGACTTTCACTTTCCCTGCCATTCACGTTCACCCACGTTCCATCCTGTTTCTCAAGGGTTTTTTCCCATCTCTCTGATTCAACTTGACTGTCGTCATGGCGACGGGGGGAAGCAGAGCGAGCGCATCTGACGCCCCTCGCGGAGGGGAGATGCGTGGGGAAAGATGTGCACGTCAGACGGGTAAGGGCGCTCGCTGTCTGGCACCACAGCCCTGGGGAACTCTCGGGCGAAGCGTGAGATTTCGCCCGCAAAACTCCAAGACGACGCCACGTCGTTTTTTTTACGGTAATATCGTGCCGCGCCCCACAGACAGGGAGTGATTTGCCTCTTAATGCACTTCCTACCTTGTGCCTCCTATCTGTTTATAAACTGCGGCTCCACCCACCTTTGAACCTCCTCTCCAGTAAGGTGAGATCACCTAAAATCTCCCGATTCGTACAAAGGCTGGAGGAAACAAACAAATGGAATCAAAATGATGGAAGTGTTTTGCAACAAGTCGGGGTGGCATAAACAGGAGAGACACAGCCCGCCTCTGTTTGGGACACGCACCTTCAGGGACTTCAAACCAAAAAAAAGAAAAAAAATGATAGATTGCTAAGTGCTTCGATTTTACCGATCTGTCTGAGACAAAGGCACAGCACAGCGACGTTCGGGGGCGGCACGCAAATCAGCTTAAATGCTGATGATACAAATTAAAAATTCAGGTGTTTAACTAAGGGAAGCAAAAATAGTCCTGCTTTAATATTCATTAATGGATTAGCAAAAGGACTTCTAAAGCTGTGAGTCAATTTACATTTGCATGATGTCTGTACTGACTCTGCTCAAGTGTGATATATTCCCTTTGAAATGGAAAATAAAGAGGAAAGTTTTATCTTGTGTGTATAAGACAATGAAGACACGGCAAAATAACTCAGTGCATTCAAAACAGCGCTTGCATCAGAAATATTTCTGCTGCATCCTTTCAATTTAGTCAATGGTAATAAGTAGCTGATGATTTCAAGACTTTAAATTTTTGGGGTATGAATTCTGTCCTACACTATCCAACTAAAAACTAAAATGCTTCTCAAACACCTCATATCTCATATATGATGGGCTGGTGAGGATTTATTTTGGCAATGTTTGCTAGCCCCCTCCTTTGCAGTTGCCTTGACAGATCCCAAGAGTTGCCTAGCCCTTAGGGCCTGAATATTGACCATATTTTGAAAAAGGATATAACAGCCAGTGTCTGTTCCATCCACCATGTCTCCTTTGACGGCCCAGTCCACCTGACACAAAGTCCCCAGAAGACCATTTCCCACAATGCAACACACAGTACTATACAATTAGTATAAATTGACAAGTAGTCAATTTATTTTAGCTAAGTTTGGTATATTTTTAGACAGGGCCCTTTGCAACAAAGTTGCTATAAACTGATTAGCAAAAAATAGAAACAATGTTATAAACATGACCCAGCACCATATCTGACAAACATGACCGTGTTAACAATATTAATGAAAAAGCGAACCAGAAAACAACACAGAACACTTATAATCAGTATCAAAACAAAACGTGTTCAAGGCTATTTGGGATGCCAGCCTTCGTGTTCATGGTGACCTTACATGTGTTATTGAGAACAGAACCAGTACCACCTTCCAGTTCTGGATCAGTAGGACGGCACAGGCGAGCAGCAAAACAGCAGACAGAGGTTCAGAATGGATGCTGAAATGTGACCTTCATACGTGAGACAGTACGAAAAATCAGAAGCATTGGATTACAATCAGTCTATATGATGAAGAAAGCTTTCTTCAAATGGCATGGTGGATATTTATATTGAATGAGAGTCTTGTACTTTCCAGTGTGTGACCATGCAGTGTACGTAATCACAGGGAATTTCCAGAAAAGCCAACTGCTTACAAACAGCTCTGTGTCACTGGTCAACCAATTAAGCCAAGAACGACACAAAACCATGCTTATGTTCTGACCACTGTCAAAAAGACCAAGAATATAGAACTGAGCATAAAAACCAGGCTAAGCATGTAAAATCGACGCTGGCCCTCTGTAATTGCCGAATTACACCGCTGTGTGAGTCTGCGCGTGTGTGTGTGTAGCCACTGGCTCTGTCTGGTTTCCATGTCCAGTCATGCGTATCAGGGAAGACACAACAAGCAGAGCATCATCCTGCGAGAGGCACTGGATGTAACCTTAATACTGCTGCACGGTAATGTCACGTTGAATTAGCTCAGGCACGGAAGCGGCAGATGATGCAAGGTGGCCGGGAGCTGGAGGACTCCAGTCATTTCTCATCCGTTGCGTGACTCTCCGACGGGTCGGTTTCCGTGGTGATTAAGACTCAGGAATGTGAGTGTGCACTTGACACCATTCTGCGTTTACAACCCGACTGAGACACATGTGGTTATGGACTGAGTCTGTCTATCCCATAATAGCTCATACAAAAACATTCCGGAAAGATGTCAGGTAAATCTGATTACCGCTCCATCTAATATGATCTACAAAGTTCTTTTTCAGCCGTCTTGTTTTGCCCGTGTCTCTTTACAAATCATCAAGTGCGGGATGCGATCGCCCTCCTTCCGCTTTGAAGTCCAAAAACGGACCAGCGCACGCTGCCCTCCTCCCCGTAGCGGGGATGTCCTCCATTGTATTCTCACTCCAGCTCCTCCTTTGTTGTCCTCAGACGAATTGAGTTACGCCCAGCCAAAATGGGGGAGGGGGGGGTGGGGGGGGCATGTCCCACGGGTATCAATCACAGGAGCACAAAGGCCAGAAATGGCCGGCTGTCCTGACAGGGCAGATTAAATGGAGGCCCAATGAAAGAGGGGTGTTCTCAGATAACACACAGAAATGACTTACACACGTAACGTGACGGCTGATTTTAAGGTCGGATGCCATTTTTCACAAGTCCACACTGCTAATTAAAGAGGATGCATCAAGTGAGGCCCTTCCCTCAGTCTCTCGCCCATCCCAAATTAACCAGAGCCACTGCCAGAGTTGTATCAAACCGGGTTTTTCCCAAACTGTGGGAAAAAAGCAAAGGTATCCCAGATGTACAGTCCCAAGTAAAAAAGTCAGGTGCCAAAAAAAGGAGGCAATGCCATTATTAACAGAATAAACATCTATATTTCTATCTGGTGGTAACTCATCATCAGTGCACCGCTGATGAAACAAGGAGCCATTTAACAATCGCGATAAGATGGGATTTTATCTCTTTATGTCTGTGCCCTGCAGTATCACTGCTAATGAGAGATTTAATGGCACCAATTATATTTAGCTTTCTTCCCACTTGCTTAAACCCCTCTGTCAGTTCATGTAGCAAAGCCTTCTCTGTCAGCTGAGCTGCACTGCTACAAGTCTGATGGATTCACAGCATGAAAATGTGACTTTTGACCTCTGGGCGCCACTCAGCAATAGTACGTTGTGGTTCTTCACTGGGGCGACGACGGGGAAGCCACGCTCACTTGAACAGGGTATATGAGGGTCTGTCATCCAAAAGAGCTGCTTTTTTATCCCCGCTTGGAGGATCAATGTGGTTGCCATGGCAACACTCCAATATAAGGTTTCTGGATGGTCTGACACACTATATGTACACGCAAGTGTCCTTGTTCTTGGTAGCGATCAACTAATAGGTGGCCAACAGAACAACATGGAATCGGTGATTCATCCTGTGTACGTTTGTACTTGATGTTCTACCGGGGCGATGTTCTGAATTAATTGTGGCCATTCTGCAAATGGCACGACGTGAAAAAGGTAGCGGCATGACAATGCGGATGCTTGATTTCACCAGCAGTTTGGTTACAGCTCTTCAAACATTTGAAGGCATTCTTCAATGTTCTGGTTTACCAGCTTTCGAAAAGGCCTGTCCCTATGTGGTTTCACCACATTAAATACCACATAAAACAGAGAAGGAAATATATATCAATAATGCATGAATTTTTTCCAACATATATAGAATGTTGGATATGTTGAATGATTTTTTAAATACATGATTTGTATTTGAACCAGCCGCCAAATGTAATACTTAAGATCACAAATCTGCATGTTCAGCGGCGAAAGGCGGGCATCAGTAATCAGAATCAGAAACATCTCCATTGGTATTTAGGCATTCGGGAGAAGCTGCGTCCATGTGACAAAGCCTCCGGACACGATCTGACCTGCGGTGGCCCCATCTCTCGGATCCCAGCATGAAGTGTGCTGACGGCTTGAGAATTCAATGGCCAGGGTCTGTAGTCAGTCAGAAAGTTCCGAGCTGAAAGGGGCACCTTTCATATTTGTAGCTTGAAAGGAGGGAAGTTATGCAGATATGCACTCATCAAATAAAATGCCTTGTTGAAAAAAATGCTATTTTAAATTACAGCGGCAAAGAATACTGCCCTATTCACAGCAGAACATTTCAACGAATGTTCAAATCTAAATTTGGAAAGTACAACTCCCCCATGTTTTCTGATTGCATTCAAGACTCCACCAAGAGTTAAGGCTTGCCGTGACTCAAGCCTTGCAGGGAATGGAAAGGTTACAGTAGACTTACGTCACCAAGGGGAACTGAAAGAATTTCAGTCGAGTCGATATCCTGTGGCTTCCTTGGCAATAACAGAGCTGCCAGGACCTTTAAATGGAATTATGTTTCAATACCACATAACACGTTCTGAGCGGACAATGGAGATCGCCGGGGCAACGGAAGCTTCCTCAGGGAATGTAACACGAAAGGGGCGGCCCTGAATAAACTCTCTTAACAATGTACAGTCGAGGAAGTGATTAATATGGGAAATTGGCCTAGCTGGATCAAAGCGGTTCCCGTCCTCATGCCAGAAGTCTCCCAATGACCATGACTCAGCAGAATCGTGAGCTAACATCATTTAACCCATGATACTACCATGGTAGGGGAGGCTAACTTAAGTCAACCGGTAGAAGGGGGGTGGTTGGGTTTTCTTTGACAACTGCTTCCAGTAGGCAACAGCTGTCAGTGTTAGTAATTACTTTGCTGTGACTGGGCCTCTTGGCTTGTCGACCTCTATAATTATTTTGTTACATATCTTATGTCTGCCTAAAAAGAAGTACCCTGTACTAGTCTTTGTGGTTTTCATACATGTGAATCTTTGAAGATGATGATAAACATGGACTGAAATGCTAGGTATCCTTTCACCACTAACACACACTCACACACACACACAAATCATGCATCTATACCTTTGTGGAGACTGTCCATCCATTTCTATGGGCATAAAACCAAAACATGTTTTATCACATTGTGGGGTCATTTGGATCCCAAAATGTAATATATAGATGACCATAAATGCACACATACAGTAATGGAGGAGACCTGTCATATAAGGACCAATCAAATCAACCCCAAGCAAATAGCTCAACATCATGTGATCTGAATGTATATTGTACCATTAATATTTTACTTCAATGC
Source organism: Brevimyrus niger (assembly GCA_015164015.2). Lineage (NCBI taxonomy): Eukaryota > Metazoa > Chordata > Actinopteri > Osteoglossiformes > Mormyridae > Brevimyrus > Brevimyrus niger. Next base: position 5,573,452 of record JAABNY020000063.1, on the reverse strand, counting down.
AGACAGTACCTCAGTGCTTGCTGCTGCAAAGACCCCTATACTGTATGTGAGCATATGTTTCAGTAACCCACCCTAATCTCCGGGCATCTCTATAAACTGGCTAATTGGTAATCCCACCCTAATCTTCAGCCATCTCTATACACTAATTGGAGCTGATTACAGGTTTAAACTTCACAGGTCATAAAGGGTGTGATATTGGGGAAAACATAAAATTATTTAAATGCACAGGTCTATGTTCTCTCAGCCCCCCCCCCCCCCATCCTGGGCCTCCATGGTTTCTATGCCCCTGCATTTGCCACATGCCGATCAGGATTGAGTTTGTATATTTCAGGGGTCAGAAGATAAGGAAACCAGCGCATGAACACAAAAAAAATTCACAAGCCACAGTGAGCTGGGAAAGTATAAAACGCACAGAAGGGCCTGCTGGCGAAAAAGGGTCAACTAGGCAAAAAAAACAAAGAATTTACGCTGTGTAATCATGCACCGATACTCTCTTCAGATGTCCCAGAACAAGGACATAGGACACCGAGCCTCTGTAATCAGGTGATACGGCTGCAGCCGGCCGGGAGGCAGCGGAGTGCTTGGAGACGGTGAAGGGGAAGGCAGGCCGGCCGGGGAGGACACCCAACACCCCGGCCCTGAGAGAGCCATCAGCCGGGCCCTTTCATTCCCCACCAGCGGCTCTCAGGGCCACAGAAAGATCACATGTCAGGTAAACCGATCTGCCCTACAAAGCGCATCACCCACACCCACCCCCGACTGCTTACACAGGTCCTCCTGGGACCACCTGCCTCCAGCGGAGGTTGGATGGCAACAAGGGGCGTGGTTGGGTTAGAGCTGGTGCAAGAGGGGTATCACGCACACTGCAAATTCAGTTTTAAGAAAATACTAGTCTACACCCTACAATGGGTTGGCGCCCCATCCAAGGATGTTCCCTTCCTTGTACTCATAGCTTCTGGGAAAGTCTGTGGACCGCCACAACCCTGCATAGGACAAGTGGGTACAGAAAATGGATGGATGGATGGATGGATGGGAAGATAGATGGGCTATTCTACACAAGGTAACAAAGTTGAAGGAGCCCACATACGGTTTATTCTTGTGTGGGTAAACAATTCAACACATCTTGCCAGCTTGAGAACACCACTGCTCTTCACAGGATGCACAGGGGTCAACCAAGGGCTCACTGTTAGCCGTCAGCCATGGTCCACTTAACTGCACTACTCTGTACTCTGTAGTCTCTCCTGGTAATAAGGTTGATTTCTGATGTGTAAGAATGATGCAACATCAGTGTGTATATGTATGTATATCAGTATATTCCCACAAGGGAGACCTCTTTGATCGGCAGGAACATGAGCACAGTTCAAGAGGGAGGTAGACAGCAGTATTGGTGCTGTCAATCTCGCGTCCCGTTTCGCCCCCCCCCCCCCCACCCGTGCCTCTTCAATCGCTCGACAGCTCCACACAGAATTAACAGCCCCTTTGTCTGACGCGGGGATTGGCACACGTGCCGGCAGCAGCCTCGTGCAGCACGGCCGACCTCGAGCTCACCCTGTGTCATTCGAAGAGGGAACACAGTGTTCTGGCAAAATCTCTATCCTGAGGCCTCTCACAGGCCAGCTCACCTAATGATTGTTTTCCCACTCCTTGGCTCCGGCCTGGATGTTGCCATGGCAACCCTCCCTCACCAGGCCGGGCCAGCCGCACCGACGGGCAGCGTGGGGCGCCGGGCTTGGGACTCTGCGGCTTCTACTGTCATTGCCGCTGTCCTCTTTCACCCCGTCCGCCATCGGTGTCTCCCTCTCCACCTCGCTGGCTGCTCCTTTCCTGGATGGGAATGGGGGGGGGGGGGTTGTATTTTGGCAAGGCAACAAAGACAGGAGTCCAGCGTCATTAAACCCTCAAGAACCCCAGGATGCCAGGTTTGGGCCGTGACATCAGCCTCGGAGTCTCTCTGTATGAGCTTAGAGATTCCACTTGGACTGCAGCACATATGAGAAATGCAGTGAAAATGGGGTCAGCAGACACCTTTCCAGGAAAGGTACAGGTAAACATGTCTACAGGGCATGGATCATCACGCTGTCCCAAAACAAACACGCCCACTGGGGGCTAGGATGGAGGCCAGGAGCTGTCCAAAATGTGATGCACTGCTTATCCTCAGCTAGCCCCACTAGGACATGTAGGAGGGAGGGGCTGTTTACATGCCGAGACCGTACAGGCCCTGTGGTCCTGCCTTGGGATTGGTCCAGTCCAGTCCTCCCACCCAGCCGTCTGTTTAATCCCCGAGGTCATCCTGTTTATTTAATTTGGTTATAAAACATCCTTAATGACTTATCTACCAAGTGTGATTTACGAGCCAAGGGGAAATGATTTCGTTTCCCAAGCGTTGGGTTAGGGGAGGGTTTTTTTTGGTGAAACACGAAGCTGAAGAACTTGCAGGAGGTCAGGGGGAAAAAGCAGCTTTATGGAAACTAGACGTGCAGTCAAACTGCATGTTTCAGAAGGACAACTGACCACGATCCTATTTTATCCCGTTTTGAGGTTATGAGTTTTGCATAGAAATCCTTCTTAAACTAATACAGTCTTAATGGTCGTGTGGAAGTCTGAGAGTCTGCATGCTAATGGTATTTAAAGATCAGTAATTTAAAAGTACAAGTGACCAATATCCAGTTTTATCTCACTTTATTCAGACAAATTATTTTACATCCATGTTCCTCTTGGAATATGGCAGAACAAAGTAAATTTATGAGCTGGGTCAGTTCTGCCCAGAGATATCACAGCTATCATGTGTCCAGCAGTGAGGCCGAGCAGGCTGACTCAAAGCTCATGCCACAGATGTAGGAACTGGGCCGGTGAACTTTCAGCTGAGACTTTCTAGAACATTCCACTAGTAAATAACCTGCTGTATAAATGGATTTTTAAGTATAACACTGCATGCTATGCAAGTTTCTTCAGATCAAAGCACCTGGTAAGAAAATAAATAAATTAAATGCTATTCCTAGTTCTGCCTCAAAACGGGACGTTCTTCTGTCAGGCAGCCAGCCACTGACCCGATTATCTCGAGAAAGTACTTTGGGCCCAGCTGCTCGGAGTCCGGTCCGCACGTCACATCCTGCGAGCAAAGTCCAGAGATTCCAGCTGACTCTTGAGGTCACAGAGAGTTATTAAAGTCAGGACAACAAAGCCCTGGGGACAATGAGCCGATTTCATCAAGTCAGATGATTTTAATGTAGCTGGGAAATAAAGCATTACAGATTTAATCACTTTGGTAAATAACTGCAACAGAGCTCTGCTGGTTTATCCCAGTACATTCTGGCACTGTGACCAATCGAGTATTTAAAGCACCTTCGGATTTAGAGAAACTCCTGTGTATAAACTGAAAATTCTTCATTTTCAGACAGCCGTTTTGTGTCAATACTGGCTCCAAGGAAGGTTATTAAGTTGGTGACCACTGTTTGGAACCCAAACTGGAAAAACAGATCTCTGTAAACACGTGTAATCTTTCCCAACTTCCCCCTGAGTTTCCATTTTTTTGGCTTCCCTGATGGTGCAGGGAGCGATGTGAACCTTAGTCAGTAATTATAACATCAACGCTGTTTGGCAATCCTGAAGTGAGTCTGCTGAAGGTCTTCAGCTTCCTTGATTCCAATGTCATGTTTTCAGTAGTGTTGGCGGGTGATGTATGCAAGGCCTTCTCATGGACAGAAAGTACTTACAAAGGTCTCCGTCGAGAAGAAGTGTTATGTTATTTCCATTCATCCCAGATGGAGGTAGGTGAGGAGCATGCACTGATTACAGTGTGAGGCCGCACCCACCACATGTCAAACCACCTCAGGGATGAGTGCCTGAGTGCAGCCATATGGTTTGTTTCCTAGTGGCTGGAGTGCCGATCCTGCCACCAACCCCAAAGTTTGTCCCTTGACAAGTTGAAGGACCTCCTTATAGGGCTGGATGTAGATTAAAGTCACACTCAGGAGTAAGCAATTGCAGGTTAAAGGCCTTGCTCAAGGGCCCAACAGAGTAGAATTACTCCAGGGGTTCACAGAATTTGAACCAGCCACCTTCCAGTTGCTAGCACAGATCCCTAGCCGATTAGCCATCACTCCACCCAGATGAATTTGATACTGATACTTACTGCCCAGATGAAGAGCCTTAAACATTTCCTGGACTGGCGAAGACTTTTGCACAGTATTATAAATGTAGGTCTTACAATTGGGGACCTGCAAAGACAGTGACTAGAGCAGGTAGGCAACCCTGATCCTAGAGTGCCAGAATCCTGCAGGTTTTCAATCGTACCTGATGAGATACTATCTGCCTGAGATCAGGTGTGGTTCATCAGAGACCATGTCGGATGGAAAACCTACTGGCTACTGCTGCTCCAGGATCAGGATTGGCTACCCCTGGATTGGAGGCTCTCTTGCGGCATTGCAGGCCTGGCTGGCAGCACACAGAAGAGGGAGGTCATGCTTTGTCCACAGTATGTGACTCACAGGAAGGTATGCTTGCGTGGGAGGTAAAAGGATGCCGGTGAGATTCCAGGTTAAGAGGATTAGGCTGGAAGGCAGCAGCAGTGAGGTTAAAATAAAAAGGACCATAACTCCCGCCGCCAGCTGTCGTTAACAGGAGCTTGGGCGCTTAGCAACCTGCTGGAGGGTTTCAGTGCCAGTGTTGTCGTGGACTGCAAGGGCTTTAAGAGGGTCCGTGTAGCCCCCACACATGCTGTGGAGGATGATCCTAGGAGCAATTCAGGGCATTTAAAGTCTCAAAATAAACCCCAAAGCCTTGACGTTCACCAAACATCACCAAACATCACCAAACACATGTGTGCTTCCTGAATGCCATCCCACTGCACCTCGGACCCGGAAAACCATGGCATCAACCTCAAAGGAAGCACCAGTGAACATAGCCTTTAGCATGTTTTTGCTAATATGGATTCAACTGAGCCTTTTCCAGCTGCTTAGAAACCCCTCTTCAACCCCCCCCCCCCCCATCATGTGTTAATGGCCATGTGGAAGCCAGCCTGTCACACACTAATGGGATGCACACTGCGTGTCACATCCTGGGATGCATTTCTGGTCCATCCGGATCGTTAAAGTTTCTCAGATCATTAAGTGGCGGCTCTATTCGAAATGCAACGGTGAACTTTACGGTGAACTGCACTGCATCATGGGAGTTTAGGATGTAGCCATCAGTGTGGGGATTTTAGGCTGAAGTTCGGCAAAAAAAAAAAAACAAAATCACCCAGCAAAGTAATTAGGCATAATCTGTAGTCACGGCCCAAAACGCTAAAAAATGTTCTGTGCTGTGGTGGCAGGTCCCAGCAAAGGGTGAAAGCTCAGGCCCCTCATATCCTGCGCTGCACCATCTGAACAAGCAAGCGGATGACCTGACAATAGTAGGAGTGCGGGGGGAAGGGGGGGGGGGGTTGCAGGGACAGAGCCAAACCAAGCGAAGAGAAATGAGGGCAGCCATGTGACCACACGAGGGCTTCAGGCAAGCCCCAACTGCGGCAACGGTTCAGGGAAATGGGGGCCATTTGCATGTGACTGATTCAGCTTTGTTTATCACTTTCATCATCGCCCGCTCTGCCCCCGAGTATCCTGCTCAGACTTCCCTTTCTCTCTCTCTCTGTATCTCTCTCTGTCTCTCTCTTTTTGTGGTGCAGTGTTTTTCTTTTCCTGCTGGATCCTGACCACACCCACGCACATCCACCCTGCTACCCAGGGCAAAGGCATCCCAGGACAGGGGAAGTGA
>JAABNY020000063.1:5509702-5527896 GCA_015164015.2 Brevimyrus niger | reverse complement strand
CCGCCGGCCCCCCCCGGAGGCGGGCGCCCGCAGAGGCCCCCCCCCACCACGGGGGGGGAGAAAGGGGGGGGGGGGGGGGGGGGGGGGGCAGCTTGCTTACTTATCTGGTTCATTACATAAGTGTGCATTCTGTCAGTCCCAGTTAATGGGGCTAGACCATTGAAAGTCATGTCTTCTGGCAGACCCTCTTTCTTCCATTAATGCTGCAAAACCCTATGTATAAATGTTACAAAAAGAGCCAGACTGCAGATGATGACTAGTAGACTGGTGAAAAGCTGGGGGGCACTATCTGGGCTTGGGGGGTGGGGGTGAGTCATGTGATCACAACGCTTTGCATCAATTTGTTCCCACCTGAACAGGTTATACATGAGTGCATGGGTGTGTTGGTCATGTATATATTAAATTATGGGGATCAAATGGTTAAGGTTAGGGCTGGATAGGGGTTATGGTGTCACTGATGCAATTAGGATTTTAATACAAACATATGTGCGTGCATGTCTGTGTTTTCACCAACCACTAAGTCTAGACCCAAGCTGGGGTTAATCTTCCCCATCGCCCTGCTGTGAGCCATTTTTGTTCAGTTTTCCAATACCTGGCAAAATGGCACCTTTTGTCCGCTCATTTTTTTTTGTTGTCGCCCTCCTCCTAGTCCTCCCTCCGCCCTGGAAAGGACAGATATCATTAATAAAGTCCAGGTTCTGCTTTCCAAAATTCTGCACATCACACGGTCTGCTCTTCAAGCACAGGCCTGCTTTCCCACAGCTGGTCCGCAGGGAAGGAAAGGGAAGAACCGACTGCATGAGCCAACCTCGCCCCCCTGGAATAAAAGCCTCCAGACCGCCACTCGCATCGCAGTGAGGCCTGTGTGTTTGTGTCAGTGTGACACCGCCGACCCAGGGCAAGCCTGCTATCCAAGTATACGCGCTTTTCATCTGCGGATTTATACATTTAAAAACAGAATGTCCTCCCGCCCCCACAGGACAAAGTACCAATAGTGGAGCACCGATCCTTAAAAAAAAAATTTGTGGGAAGGATGCTGGCGAAAGGGAACATTCTGCTCCATAAAGCAAAGAGCATGCACACGTAAACCGCCCACTTATAGTTATCCTAGCAACCCGCACCCTTCCACAAGCTTCTGGGGATGTTTAACATCTGGCATCGCTGTTTACTGCGTGAGCTTCATCGGCATGCCAGCAATGTGCAAAAAAGATAAATAAAAATACACACACACGCTCCAGAGGACAGATCACATTTCATTACGACCCCAGTTGGAAACGCGTCAATACTTACATTATACCAAGGCATTAAATGAAGAACCACGCTGTTTGAATGTACGGAAGGCGTGAATAGCAATGCCTGCACTCCAGGAAGAGACATCAGTAAGACAAAGATTCATTAAGGATTTGATTAATCAGCACATCGGGAGCTGTTGACGAAGTGGAACTGAAACGTGCAAAATTCAACAGAGGTTGGCAACACAATATCTGACGTTAAGCTCACTCACCGTCACTGCAGGTTGTGGTCCAGGGTCCCAATCAGATGCTTGGCGTGGGCGTGCATTTTGATCCAGCCCAACTACCCACAGCGAGAGCAGAAACGCTAATAAACAAATCAGCCATCAGCAGAAAGCATCAACTTGAACTACGGCGAACTTGAGAATCGCCAAGCTGAACCGTAAACTGGGCCCCTGTTTATTTTAAATGGTAGATGAACTCTAGTTAAAGGTTTGCCAGCATCAATCTCAATCAGAGGGCCAATTTCTTCACCAAAGCAGTGTGGATCCTTGGGATATTTTAAGCACTTTAAACAAAACCATCTACCCAGAAAAGAAAAAGTCATAATAATGTAAACTACAATTTCCTTTTATCACACTAATGGTGAAAACTAGCATAGCAGTTTGAAATGTAAGGTGAATTAAACTGCAGTCACAGAAAATAACTTATACATACAATGTGTGGAGCATGTGATTGCAAACGTCCCTGGTCAGGTGATGATGATCTAATTGCATCTGGATGCCATTTATTGTTTCAACAGGACGTAATTAATTATTCTGCTTCTGACCGCAGACTTTATGAAGGAAAGATTTCTCATCGTATACCCTGAAGTACCTTAATACAGTTCATGAAATGGCTGGTTATACAAATCATGGCCAAGGCACATATGGCGCGCGGGATCTCTCCAGCACCTTACTGAAACTATTCAGGCAGCCGGGAGGAAAATTGCCCCAGCCCCAGTTTCACAATCACCCGTCATTTCCAATCAGAAGACCGCCGGAGTCCAAAGGCTCTCCCAGGAATAACTGGGGATCGTGCTTTGGTAATCAAACATTCACTTTATCAAGGAAGGCCAGTTGCATATTAACAAATGAGGTTAGCGTCGCTCGGTCTTTTAAGACAATTAGCTGCTTGGACTTTTGATTACCAGTTTCGTTTATTAGCCGTTGAAATACATTTTAACTGTAACTTGATTAATTATGATATATTTTCATTCAAATAAGAATGACGAATCTTTGATGTATTGGAAAAAAACAACAAGACGTACATCAGATAGTATTACATAATCTGTATTTTGATAGGTTATCTCATTCCACGGACGACTACATCGGTATTCGAAATAATGAGAAAAATCATGATGCAATTTATTGTCCATGTACTCATATTGGCCAACTGGTTAAATAATTAGCCATGCTACAGTTGCCACGTTTGCATGTTGTTAAATCACTGTCTAAATCTGGGGGAAAAAAACTTGTTTTTAATTTAAATCACTCGATTAATCTTTGATTAAGCGCAGGAACCTCATTAATAATTGTCGCCGTACGCTGTTACAAAATTTTCGCAATAATTCAGTAGGCTGGTGCTGGTATAGCTGAGTTACCCCTACACAATTGTTAATAATTAATATGATTATACCTTTCAGGAGTACAATTTCTCCAAACGAAGGTAAAAATTAAGAAAAAAAAAACTGTATACATATCTGCCCTTCTATGCCCAAAAGGACAGATCAAACAGGCAAACCTGACGTCCCCTGTCTTTGTACTGACACGGTACATCCAGACGCCTTCAGTACACTGTTCTGAAAGTTACCCGGCAACCAGAATTTGTTATGACATATCCGGGTTCCAAAAATGTCCGATCACTATATTTGGATTAGCATAAACCTACCCAGATAAAGACCTATTGTTAACAGAACACAAATTCCTTTCTTGGACTTGGCTACAGTGATTAATGGCGGCAGGGGCTCGCCTGCTTACTGTCTAATTATAGGGAGTGAGGCTGGAGAATCTCTTGCCCCTCCCCTCCTTGTCCTTCTTGGTGATTTCCTTTGACGGTGCTGCAAAGATCTGGAATGCGGGAAGGAACGTTTTCACTCCTTCAGGTTGTTACGAGGCGTTTCGCAGAACCACAGACTAATGAAATGGACTGTTTCAGATTCACCGGTGTGACAGCCCCTTTTCACCATGAACTCGCTCCCCACCCCATAATCAAAACATGCGTAAGGCAAATAATTGACATGACCGTTTCCTTATTGGAATGCGCTTCTACAGAGACATACCAGATCTCCAATGAGTCTTGAACTTAAAACAATCTCCCAGATCATTATCCTGCACCCAATTTTTGATTAAACCGTATTAGGATTTTGTTCAGTATGTTGTAGTTTTGGTTCCTAAACGTCACAATAAAATATCTATCCATCCATAAGCACTTAGAACATTTCCTATTAAATCTCCAGACAATTGTAGGCCTGTAATATTTTATATTTGCCAAACGACAAAGCTGATCTGATACGACAGACCCCTTTGATAGTTCCATATTTACATACGTTTGTTATGGTTATGCAAGGCTCTCGGGTGGTTTGGAAAGTGAGGGCGTGCAAATGGCTTAATGTCTGGCAAGGAAGAGGACGCTGGGCTGAGAGTACAAAGGCCGACATTCTGGAAAAGACTGTGCAAACTGGGCGGGAGTCAAACGGAGAACTGGTCTCCTTTATGCATCGCTTACCGTGAGCATGAGAAAAAAAATGTTTAAGTCAACACGTCGGTGAGAAATTATTTATGGGACGGTCATGGTTTTGAGAAACGACTCATGATGGCCGATTTTACAGAGCAAATTACACATTAAGTATATGGGGCGACGTGGACGTTCTGCTGTTAACTGAAACACTAACATTATGGTATAAACTAATATCGGATGAGGCACAGCAGAGATAGAGTTAAATATAATCTGTTTGCACAAGACTTAATGGGGTTCGTATGATGACGCTGAGCAATTCTGGTGCGTCTCCCCCTCGCGTCCGGAAATTGCTTTCCGCAGTAGCCCTTAAGGCAATGCGTCTGCACTTCGTGTGTTTGGATACATAACATATTAGATTAATATAGGACGGTCATCTTTTGCTCAAAAAGCATCATACATGCACAAGTAAAATGGAATGTCAAACCCACAAAATGCTTTGTGAAAAACACAAAACGCAAAACAATGCCGGGTGAAAATGCTTTCTAATCGTTTTTGACTTCCAAATAATTTGTGTTAACCTAGTAATCTTGTGGTAGCTGCTGTTTTTTTGTTTTTTGATTTTTTTTTTTTTGCAGAGGTGTTTCGGAAAAGAAATGATCTTTCTGGACTGGAATTTCAAACATCTGCCTCGCGGGCAATGCCGCTGACCTGTTCTTGTAACAGAAAAAGCCCCCAAGTCGTCTCTTCTTTAAGCCACAAACTGTTTTTTTTTTTATCTACCACGTGGTGTATATGATGCATTGCTATTAGAAAGAATGTACGCGACTGATAATCAAGAGCCATTCTGAATATCCAGGGGAAAATATTAATCTTCAATAGGCCTATATATACGTTGAGCATATACTCACATTATGCTGTATATTCAATAACTTACGTGGCTACCCGCGTAGTTGCTATTACTAGATTGTGACAACCACAGGGAAATCCTACTGAAAGATGTCGGGAGGGTTAACACGTTCACTAGCATGAAGTCAAGATTTACACGCGTTTTTCCCCTCTAGACGATAGCATGTGAGGCTAATCGCTCTCTAAACCATTTAAAGACATTTATCCTACATTAAACGGAACCAGTGTTTCCTCTTTGCGACAACGACTATGATACATTATGTAAAACATGTGGATCTCGTTCAGAATAAAAAAATGCAACTTATATATACATGCATATTCTTTTCTTTAAATATTATTTTTATTTATGCTTTAAGTCACGTCGCATCAAGAAGGAATCCCCCGAAATCGATGAAAATACAACGTTTCAAAAACAGATTTCAAAATGTAGGTCGAACAGTTAAAAAAATGGTCAGTGATGCAAGTTTAATGCGATGTTTTCTTCCTTAGACCTCATTCCAATCTCTTGACTGGTTACTGATGAGTTAACCGGTGGTCATAACTGTGCCCAAAGCTATAGCCTGGTGCGTAATGGCTCCATTCCCCTGTAGATCCATCCTGCGCGGCTCCCGCACAAGGGCAGACAGCGGACGGTGACTCAGGAATTCCGCCGCGGCTCACGTGACCGCCTCGCCTTCTCGGTGATCCTGCTGTTTCGTAAGGCCGCGGAAATTGTTTCTTGCATATCAGGTTTTGCAACCCCCCCCAAGGTAAACATTGTGAACGGAGGCGTGTGCGTCGTATAGCCCCTCGGTGCTTATCATTCCCATGTTTCAGGCCTCTTCACCTTCGAGTTTCAGCTCGATCGGGCGAATAAACATACGCTTCTGTTAAAATACCAGTTGTTTAAAATCATAAAAGGTAAAAACGCATCGTGCGTACGACGATTTCATTTGAATGGTACCTCAACATGTTATATAAATATATCGTTTACATCTTTAATTTGATTACATTGGTTTTTGCATGTTTTCATTTTTTTGTTTTACCTCGAAACCTACTATATGAACAAGCAAAACATCATATTTTAAAACGCCTGTTCAAAGACGTAATACTCCATATAAATATTTATTCATGTGCTTCAAAAGTTAAGCCTGTTATCTTCAGATCAAAGATACAGAAGATTATATGTTAGCTATTTTAAATACAGACACGTGGTGCATATTACGTGATAGACTCCCTGTGGTACATTATGTTGTTACCGTTGCATTTGTTATGATTACATTGTAGCCTAGATGTTCGATGGAAACCGTCATGTTCTTCTGTTTATAAAATAAACTATATCCATTCCCAACAAACTTGACAGGCAAGACAATCGCATATAAACTGCATAGTTGTCTCTGTCCAGACAAAAATATGCACCATTTGTTTGGCTGCTGTAAAGTCCAGCGGGCTGCAGGCGGTACGCATTGATTCAGTAAGTTACACCACGTGACGCATAATATTCACAGAACTGTATTGCAAGCTAAGTAGGTCACTTTATGTATAAGTTAAACTGACACCCTGTGACTTGTGTTCTCGATTATACCTGACTCTGCGGTTTTAACAGGATCCCTACAAGGTCGTACGCGGTCTTTCACCTTACCCTGTACTATTACATGTATTATCTTACTCTACATTGGCAACAGACGTGTGTAGATAAACTCCAAGATGATTAATCATTGAGCCGATAAGAGAAATTGGGTCTCGGATAAGTGCAGTGTTCCTAACGCCCTAAATCAAGACACGACCAAATTGACCCAGACAGCAAATTTGTAAATGAACTCAGTCATTAAACTGAACCATTAGCGCCCTATTGCTGCAGAAATTAAAAGCAAATTTCGCAAGACATTTTTGGGAGCAACTTAAATAATTTAATCGTCGTTGCAGTTACGTGGATAATATGTTAAGTTGCGTAACTTTGAAGTAACTGCAGCCGCGAACGCAATAGGCACGTTACCTCGAGCGTATTGCATCGGGGCATTAAGAACATGTAGAAATACGTGGGAAACCTTGCTTCCACGCACCTGACAACAAAAATAAGCAATCACAGACACTAAGTTATTATTACAAGGTCAGAAACTGTATTTGGCAATTTTTAACAAGTGCATTACAAGTACAGCTAGAAGCATTTCAGTTTTGCCAAGTGCTCGATGAGTAGCATTAGTCACACCTACGTTTAACAGGAACTGCCACCAAACCTAAAAATACATCAGAAACTGCTAAAACATCAACAAAAGGAAGTAGTCCATTATAATGAGTACATACCTTTATCTTCGAAAATATAGAAACACAATGTATTCAAAAATCAAAAATTATACAGCCATGTTTACGAAGTATACATTTCCCTTGTGTCCAATAGGCTATGTACAAGTCCGTTAGTTTTGTTTTGACGGTATGCAAGTGACATATTTATATATATTTATATTTTTAGTTTTTTCTTTTTTCAAAAAAATCAGTAAAATAAAATCAGGGGTCCCTCTCCTTTTTTACTTTAACATCTCCTGCAAGGATGGTTGTTATTTCACCTTGCATGAAAGCCCACGGAACATTCGAGCCCACTAATGGACACTTCTCTCCGCTCGGACAATACACTTCGCCGGTAGCGCCTTGCTGTTTGATGCTCTCCCTGGAGCACGGGAAGCAGAACTTGTGTGAGGGCACAGACGGGCACTGGACGAAATGCGTGTCTTCCAGGCGCTCGTGGCACAGCGTGCAGCAGAGGGGTATGCTGTTGGGCACCGACGAGTCTGGAATGCTTTGAGGGTGCACTTGGTCTATGCCGGGCACGTGCGGCGTCCCTGCACTGGACACGTCCCTCTGGGCCAGTCTCCTTTGGCTCATGGAGGACGGCGAAAGGGGGCTGCTGCTGTTCCTGCGGGTGGTGGAGTGCACCTGGTTCGCGTCCTTGGGTGAGCTGTTTCCTCCAGCGTTGTCAGCGGCTAAAATAAGCGCCGCCATAGGAGACTGTCCGTTCTGCGCAGCCTCCGGCGGGGTGGTGCGGGAATGAGGCGATATGGTGGAGGGCTGTGAAGCGAAGTTCGGCGGGGGTACCGGGGGCATCTTCAGGACCTCGGCAGGCGGTGGTGCCCACTGTCCCTCTCCGTTGTGCTTCACAGCCGTGCCTTCCCCTTCGGGCTCCGGAGAGGCCTTTCTCTTCATATTCCGTGGATGCTTTCCTCGGTCTAGTTTATACAGGAAGCAAAACAACTTATTAATAAAAGACGAAGGACCACTTAAAGGTAACGTTTATGATGCATACTCAAGCCTTATAGAATACCACATAAGTCCATTTTGGAAATAGACAGGAAATAAGAATCGAAACTAAAATATGTGTGAAACAATGCAATACACCATGAGCTGGATCGCTATTATATACGGAAATAGCCGTTAGCACGTCTGAAAAGGAGGGGGGTGACTCATAGTGCGTCTGTCTCATTCAGAAGGGTTTTGTTAGAAACGAAAGCCATGCTGTCACTTCTGTGAGTCTATCACTGAAATATTTACCTGGTTTTGAGGCGACGGCGCCCGTGTCGTAGCCCATTGCTCTCTGTTGGTCCTTTTTGAACCTGTTGTCGAAAGGGTGGAGCGGTAGTAAGTCCCTTACGGTTTTGCCCTTATTCATCCAATCGTCCGGTCTGCTCTTGTGGCCCTCGATCTCCGGTGTCAGGCTGTCTGGTCTGTGCTTGTCCTTCACCTCCCTCTCATGCTCCGTGCTGGAGACAGAGGCCGGTCTCTTGCTGCCCAGTTCGTTAGGATTCGGAGCCGATAACGCAGAAGGGAGTCCCATTTGTCCGGGTCTGCCATTGACAACGTGTACAGATTGCATGTTCCCATTAACCAAAGGCACTAAATTTGGGGGTACCGTGCTTGTCCTGCGAGGGTTAGGGCTCTGCCGGTTCAGCTCCGGGGGATCGTCAGGTTTGGGGAATCCATTTGGAATCCCATTAGCCTGCCTCCCAGACGGATATTCTGGACCAAGTCTTGGTGGCCGATCAGAGGTTAGGGGATAGCGGTCCAGGGGCTGTGGTGGTCGCGATCCGGGATCTCCCGTCGTATGGTTGATGGACTGAATCTCTTTCCCCGAGAGCTGAGGTTTACCCGGTCCCGGAGATCTACCTTCTTGGAAGCCATGTGCCCTTTTTAGCTGCCGCGTAGTCTCAATCACAAACTCAATTCGGTCTGCTCCTTCGTAGTTGACACATCCCCTGCAGACGGGCTCGGTAAAATCCCAGATCATAGCCCACGGCATGCGGGGCAAGTCACATAAATAACATGACTGCCTTCTTGAAGCAGCAACCGCCGCGGACGACATCGCTTCTCCAAAAAATATTTTAAAATCTTCCCCCAAATGCCCACTGATTCTGTGTTACTCTTACACAAGCAAAAAACCAATGTAACAAGTTCAGATATTTCAGCCTTCCTCTCCTGACTGCTAGCAACAACAATTAAGTAGTTAACAAACAGAACTTCATGGCAGTGTGTACTTTACTACGGCGCGCCTCTATCTATCTCTCTCACTACTACTCAGCGAGCTCAATGTGGAGCAGTGACGTCATCGCCGCACACTAAACTTGCGGTTCCAGCTCCGGTTCTATTTACTTGATTCTTCGACGGCCCCCCTCCAGCGCATGCTCACTCACACAGACTCTGCCCCCTTTTTATTAAATCAATTGAACTTGTGCCAGGAATACAAGCTCAGACCAAGATTAAAAAATACTCGTTTAACGGTTTGGGCACGTCCGGATGCGTTTATTATTTTATCGTGTCTTATGTTGACATTTAATAAATATTCTATTTATATTCCACCGTCTAATGGACGACGCGACGGAGAAGATTTAGTAATATCTTGGATGTTCATCTGAATACGTGCTTATTTACTTGCTAACTACTGGCAATCGGGACGGAAAATGTTTTCTTCCTGTCGGACTCACAGGGATGAGAGTGGAGGTTTATGCATAGGGAAGAGCGCGAATGCATATGCAGCTACCCTCGGACTGCATGAATGTTATTTCAGTTGATTTTTTCGTGCGTAAGCGGAAATCTTACGTCTTATGTGGAATTACATTCGGCTTGTTATTTCTGAATGTAGCCGGGAAAGTGGCTAATTTTGTGCGTCACACTGTATATATGAATTTAAGTAGAAAATCATTTTAAAATAAGCAAAAATGAAAACTTCTGCCGATTCGATTTGTTCCTGGTCTCAAGGTGTTAATACCCTTTAATCGGCTAGTCTCAGCCTGCTGGTGGCGTCACCAACCTGCTCCAGCTCCCTGCTGCAACACGCATGCTCACAAAATACGTGACTGTAAGTAATTGGCACTCCGAACCCCATTTAGCAAATCCACATTCCAGTCAGAATGCCAGCGCTGCGTCACACCTTATACTTGCCCCCCAGCCAACCGTGCATTAAACAGCTCATGTTACCAAGGCAGATTCAGTCCTTTCAACCGTTTCGGGATATTTAAAGGAGAAGTGTCTTGTTGTGTTTCAGCACGTTTTTAACAATTGACACTTAAACCGAATCCATTCTGTTAAGGCATAAGTTTAGCTTTACGCTTATTCCCAAGTATAGCTTTTGGGATGCATTATATTATCTGTAAGTTTGAGTATGTTTTATAAGCAAAACTACGCTCTTCGGTTAAGTATAGTGGGAACAAATAATGTAATTTTTCATTTGGTAGTTTGAACAGTTAGTCTAAGTAGCTGGCTAGGTATGTTTCGGACATTTTCGGTAAAAACCCCACCCCTGGTTACGTTAAAAAGCGAGTGGGCGGTTTTCCTCCATATACCGAAAATGTTTTCTGCATTTATTATACAGAAAAGCCAAATATTTAGAGCTATGGTTTCGGCCAGCCGAAGTACGTGGGGATTTCCAGATGGTCTTTTTTTAAAACGCCACATGCGTCCCCCAGATTACCGCAAATTCACTTAACGGCTGTCACCGCTGAAACTGTGTCACCATGCGACAGAATGCAAAATAACGCATAATTGAATGATTGTGAAAGTAAAATAGTCTAAGAAATAGTTATGTTAGTTGATAGACAAGTAACCACTAATCTATGCGAATTGTAGACCTTCCAACGAAAAAAAAAACCTCTACGCATTATTTGCCTTTGATTTGGGATAGTCGTAAAGATTTTGGATATGAAAACATGAACGTTTAAGCCCAGGATCCCGAAACAGTATAAATGCGCACTGCATGTTCGCATGTGTAAGAGCGCAGCAGAGCCGAGCGTGGTCACATTTCACAGCCGGCATCCTTCATATCGCCTCCATTCGAGCTGCTGTGGAGTTCAAAGCGCACTTTTGGGATGTTTACACGTGTGTGATTACAAATGGCGCACAGACAGAAGGAACCTGTCAGCCCGACACGGGAAATGTGCAGCCAGTGCACAGAGAGCACAAACACCCTTCCTTTCTCTTCCCAACAGAGAGGGAAGTCTGATCGCATAGTTACTGTTTGAGCTCAGCACATTTCGGTAGTAGTCGTTTGGATACTTTGTACGTTAACCTTAATTGCGGCAGGGAAAAAACAATCCATAATTTGTTTGCGTTGGACCCGGTCCAAGCAGTTGCAGCTTAACGTACAGTTCCTCGGGTGAGGCAATGCGTCTGAAATCTGCAGACACAAAGCGGGATTTGTTTTTGCAAGCCCTCGTGACGACGTTTGAAAGAGGAAGTTAGATGTTTAGTCACGTACCCATTTCTTACCTCGCCCATCCCTAGAACAACAAACTAAAGCTCTTGGCTGTCGGCCATTTATTCAAGGGCATGTGCAGATCCAGAACCCGAATTTCATAAATAGATATTTGAAAACCTCATGCTCCGCCTCCCACTTCTCGGTGTCACTTTCTCTGATACTTTTGTGTTTTACTCTGCTAACTTAAAGCTCTTTTTACAAGTGCATAAATGCAGTGGTTAATTGAAGTATACGAGTATAGGTATATTTTGTGCAGCGTTGTCTGCAGGACTGCTCTTTTACAAGTTTATTAACGGACACAAGAAAGAAACTCCTAATTTGGAAATTCACTGATGAAATTATTGTTTTTAAATTATCATTTTTACCGGTGGTAATCAGAATGTGAATGCTTTTTTTGTTACAGTATTTGCTTTTTAAAAATCATTTCAACATGATATTTATTTTTTAAAGAAAACATATATGTTTATTACGTGCATGTGGTTAATCATGAGTTAAACGGTATCAGAATGGTATTGCGTGATTCCTGAGTTGTACTGCTGTGCGGATACAACGATAAAGAGTGAAATGTCCTTTCTCGTTTTGAAATGACTGAATCATTTGTCTGTAAGACTTTTGAGTAGTTAATAAGTGAAAGAGAAACCCTTGTTTTAAACGGGCAAATGAAAGACTAGCTGTGCGGTTCCTTCACCTCTAGCATTATGCTACCACATGCGTTCACACGTGTTCCACAGCTCAGCCCTCTGTGGCGGCAGGGTTCCCTTAGACCAGCCCCTGGGTACCGTGGGTGGGGAAAGGGAGGCACCTTTGGAAGTGACTTTGGCGCCAGGGAAAGCAGAAGTTTGTGTGCCGCTTACTATTGCACCTTCGAGAATCGATTTTGGATTTTTAAAAAGCAGTCAGGCCTTGTAATATCGAGCAGTTATTCAAATTCCACGTTTAATGCATCGCGTCTAGGTTCTAATCCTCTGCACTTCTCAATACATGTATATAGGTATATAATTATTTGAATTAATACCATAATAAACGGCCCTGTCTCTATGATTAATAATGCTGTCTGACACTGCTGTATCGCTTCCTTGATGAAGCCAAATTTAGCTAGTAAAATGTTAATAAACAACACCAGATATATTTTGATTTTCTTTTTTCCCCACACATACTCCTCTGTGCAAACGTGATTATGTGGGGATAAAAAAATTTGTGGTACCAAGCAACTGAAAAAAACCCGTTTTTCTAATGTTTTTTTTTTTTTGCTAGTGGTCCAGAGGCCTGTTTAATTAGTATAACACAGGGATTGCAAGCCATACCCTAATTGAGAGACATATATTTCTCAATTGGGGACCATGTGAGGTCTTGCTATTAAATCCCCGTAGAATAAAACTAATAACAAATTAATGGCATCGTTGCAATGCCAATTTTAATGAATTTATTAATGTTTTTTGTTCATCATTTTATTATAAATTATTTTTTAAAATACATTTACACAAGTGCCTTAGCAGTCCAGGTGGGTCACTGTGCATCCCAAACCTCTGCTGCTTCCTCAGATTGCTGCTGCCCCTATATATCCTGCAGCACTGCAGCCCGCAGACCCCGCCTGAGAAATGCATGCTCGCATTAGTTGCACACTCGGAGGTAAATTGCATCTGTGCTGCCATTGTCCCTAAGCCCCTTGTCCACGTCTGAGTCCGATACACATTTTGCACGGACAGGAAGCAGCATCAGATATTTATATGGCAGGAGGATATCGAATTTTGGAATGTTGTGCCTAATGATGAAAGCTGCAAGTATGAAAAGGCGGGCCGGCCTGCTGGGTCTAAAAAGAAAACGGCCACATTCCTCAAGCGATGTCGCAAGCTGGCTCTCGACGAACGCTTCCCCTTTCGATGTCATGAGAGATGCTGGTCTGTGATTCCTCATCATCGACTGTATCTGCCACAGGAAGGCGTTACCATGGAGATTTCATTCTCGCCAGGATACCCCAAGTGACAAACCACATCCTGTTTATGGTGTTGATGCGATTTTGTAGACACCCCCCCCCCCCCTCGGCATTATTTTACAACTCTGAGACCTGCACAAAAATAAGGAAGTTACATTTCTCAGACCACTCCCATTCAGCAAAATGATGCACGTATGATACTGTTTTTTAAAGTAACACATAGTGCATGCTTGCTAATATTATCTTAAGCACAGTGCACCAGCCCCTACTCCTGAGTGGTATCTAAACTAGACCGCAATGCCTGTTTTTCTGGCTCTCAATATTTCATAAGGCCTCCACGTGAGCCAACACTAGGTAGTTAGTTTCTCTTTTTTTCCTTCCAGTTCACATTGCCATCGCTCATAGTCCTTTAAAAGGAAACTGGAGAGCAAGAAGAACGGGCAGATTTCAGAGGGTCACATTGAAACTCCAACGAAAGGGCGGCACATGCTTCAAAAGCAAGATCTCCAACCATGTGAGCTCCGCAGCTTCCGCTCTGAAAGGCCGCCTTATTTTGTTAGCTGGAAAAAATTCAGACAGCCCTTCCCTGAAAATAACTGTGTCCCTAAATGGCTTGTGCTGCACTGACAGCTCCCTGGCTCAGACTGCAACCACCACGGAGATTAAGAAGAAGAAGAAGAAAAAAAAGATAGCAAAATAACAGCGTGAATAATTCTGGGTCGGCAAATTGGCGCAGGGGATTAGTATACTAGAATGTGCGGGACACCCTAAATTCCGTTTTAGGTATTCTGCGGGGGCCGAGCACAGCCACGGCCTTCACGGAAAAACGCAGCCCCTGACAGCAATTATAAAATGGAAGACGGATTTGAGAAAAAAAAAGGGAAGAATCTTGGGGGGGGGGGGGGGGGGGGCGGGGCTGGCCGGATGTGTGGAAACCTGCCTGTTTACTGCAGAGAGCGTTGGCCTGCCCCCCCTCCCCGAACCTGCACAGGAACCTTCTATTACAGCAGTGATTCATCCTCTCTCAATCCGTGTTTTTTTTCTTCCCCCAGCTGTACATGAAGACTCCTCTGTTGGAAGCCTTGGAAGGACCGGGCAGTGGTCAGCACTGTCACCTCACATCCGGGACCAGGGTTCGAGCCTCTGCCATGGCTCTATGGGTGTGCAGTTTGCATCTTTTTCCTGTGTTGTTTGCTTTGGGTATTTCTATCCCCCCCAGTCTAAAAACATGCTGAGGTTTATCGGAGTTACTGAATTATCCATAGCTGTGTGTGTGTGTGTGTGTGTGTGTGTGTGTGCGCGCGCTTCCCCCCCCCCCCCCCTTTCATGCGCCGTTCCCTGCCTTGTTCCCCTAGCCTCTAAGATATGCTCCCGACAAACACCCCCCACCCCATGACCCTGTGTTGGACAAGGGGTTAGAGAGAATGGATGGACCGAGTCAGGTTATGGTCCCAGTATAGAGTGTGAGTTGTTTGTTTGATTCTTATCTAACTAGAGGCAAGACCTTTAACCTCCACCGATTGATCCAAATGAATATCAGATGCAAATCAAGCTTCATTTGAGTTGATCTGAAGTACCTCCCTCAAAGGTCCAACATAAATTCCTCTGCCTGCTACTCCACCTTTTGGACCACCATGCAGTCGTTTAACACCCTCGATAAGCTTAATTGTAGTGCTTTCCCACTCTTTGCGCTGCAGTAGGGGGGTCACCAGGGGGGGGTAGGGAGACGTCTCCCCCCTAATTCCGGTGCAGGCGGTGTTCCACCACGGCACTCATGAAGAGCTGAAGGCCGTTTGTAAGAGCTCGGGAGACATCAAGGTGTCTTTCTTTCAGAAGCAGGAATACATCAGTCGTCTGCTGACTGCCCCCCACACCCCCGCCCCCCCCCCCCCCGTACTGTTTCCTTCTCTTCTGTTGGGTCTATTCAGTGGCCAGTGATCATTTAGATTTGACATGTATTGTAAAGGCTGAGACCAACTCTCTCCCTCTCTCTCCCTTTCCGGCTTGTCATTAATTCTCAGCCTTTGCAATTTGCCAAAAAAAGAGGGAGGGAGTTGGTGGTTGGGGGGGGGGGGGAAGAAGAAGAAAAGAAAAACAGGGAAGGATGGATGAAGGCTTGATGTCCTCTTTACGTCTGTTATTGCACAAAATAGCGACGCAATAATTTTTTGTCAATGTTTTACTCTAAAAGCTTTCCACGTCAACCCCGAACAGAAAAGCAATAAAGTCCATTCAAAGGACATGAATAAAAAAACGGATCCTTTGGGGTTTGACCGAAACCCTCCTTTCTTCAGCTGGTAATCAAATTGGAGCTGAAATGAAATGGAGTTTTCTTATGAAAATAGCCTTTGTTGCCTGGAAGGCTGGTAATTCATAAACAATACGCGGCCCCTTTGTGTGGATAATAATATATTCATCTCTTGTGTGATGGTAAAAGCCAGAGCAGGAGCACCATGCTGCAGTATATGAAAGGCAGCAGGGGCCAGGCTGCTCACACAAAGGCCCTTTTGGTTGCCAGGTTTGTGAGGACTGGGCACTGCTGCCCCTCTCTCTATCTCTCTCTCTCTCTCTCTCTCTCTCCTGTTTTCTCTCCCTCTCTTTCTCTTTTTCTCTGTCTGTCTCTCATCCTTGCTCTCTTTCTCCATCTCTCTCTCCCTCTTTCTCTCTCTCTCTCTCTCTCCTCTTACACTCTCTGTCTCTCTCTTTCTCTCTCTCTCTCTCTAGCTCCCCCCCTCCATTTTTCAATGCGTTGTTTGCTCCACTACAAAGCAACTTCTGGCCAGGGGGTCCAAACCTGCCTGGTACCCTCTCCCCCCACCCCTGGGTTGCTCCTACTAAGATGGGGTGAAAATGGGTGGAATCTGGGAGAATTTAAGCTGGGAGGAACACCCAGGTGCACCCTGAGGGTGTTGTTTCTAAGCCCACCTTTGGGGGCAGAGGAGGGCATGACAGGTGGAAGAAGGCTGGGGGGGGAGCAGAGGTGGGGGGTCCGCTCTCTAGAGTCGGAGCGTCGGGGGCTGGACTGGCTCACCACACGCGCACACTCACAGACACGCACACTCACAGACACGCACACTCACACAGACACGCACACTCACATAAACGCACACTCACACGCACACTCGCACTTCTACTCAATGCTGTCAGGGGGTATGAGCCGCAGCTCTGGGGGAAATGACCACTTTCTGAGGAAGAGGGAATATTCGCTGGCGGAGCCCCCACCACGTTGCCCGGAGACGGAACGCCGGAGCCTGGCATGTTGCTCGGAGACAGACCGCTGAATGGGAAGTAAGTGAGCCTTTCGCTGATATACTGGGCTGCTGTGAAGAAGGAACTTTGAGGTGGCAGAATTATGCTGGGAGTCTGTGTGAGACAGGACAGGAGCACAGGTACGTTGGGTGTGTGAGAGGAAAGGAGCACAGGTACGATGGGTGTGTAAGACAGGAAAGGAGCACAGGTACATTGGGTGTGTGAGACAGGAAAGGAGCACAGGTACATTGGGTGTGTGAGACAGGACAGGAGCACAGGTACGTTGGGTGTGTGAGACAGGAAAGGAGCACAGGTACGATGGATGTGTGAGACAGGAAAGGAGCACAGGTACATTGGGTGTGTGAGACAGAGAAAGGAGCACAGATACGTTGGGTGTGTGAGACAGGAAAGGAGCACAGGTACGATGGATGTGTGAGACAGGAAAGGAGCACAGGTACGATGGGTGTGTGAGACAGGACAGGAGCACAGGTACGTTGGGTGTGTGAGAGGAAAGGAGCACAGGTACGATGGGTGTGTGAGACAGGACAGGACCACAGGTACGATGGGTGTGTAAGACAGGAAAAGAGCACAGGTACGATGGGTGCGTGAGACAGGACAGGAGCACAGGTACGTTGGGTGTGTGAGACAGGACAGGAGCACAAGTACATTGGGTGTGTGAGACAGGACAGGAGCACAGGTACATTGGGTGTGTGAGACAGGACAGGAGCACAGGTATATTGGGTGTGTAAGACAGGACAGGAGCACAGGTATGTTAGGTGCGTGAGACAGAGAAAGGAGCACAGGTAACTTGCTGGCTTTGAGAGTCCTTGCTGGCTCCTTAATATTAAGTGATTATTTTTCGTGTTAATTTCCTATTGGGGAATATATGGCTCCATTATGTTTCATAGTGAGATTGAATGGTACTTTTGTGATTTTAGGTTTATGGTGCTTCGCGCTCGGTACTGAGGAACTTCCAAAAACGGGTCTTTGAGAATAAAATGATATGAGAAAAGTAGCTGGTAATTTGGCAGGTAGTGTTCTGGTTAGAAGCCAGAAATAAGGACTCTTAGCTGAACTTGTTTGGTTACTTTAAAAAAAACATGTCAGGCTGCCCCCCCCCCCCCATTATAAGTATATTAGGTTGTAGGGAGTCTGCAGGTTTGCCCCCCAAAACTCACATGCCTGGGATTACTGGGACGTAGCCGGCAGATGTTTCCGTTCTCTCTTCCCCTGCTGTCTTATTGGCTTTGCTGTGTGGGCTCTGCGTTTGCTGAATGTGTACAGGTGAAATCTGCCTGGCTGTACTCTGTCCCCCTGTGGCCCTGGGGGGGGGGGGGGGGCGGGGGGGGTCACTCTAAATCTGAAATAAGGGGGAAGGTTGGCTGTTTCCAAAATGGGACTCAGCTGACCTCGAAGGACGGGGCGCTGTAAGTGGGCT
>JAABNY020000063.1:5488406-5501447 GCA_015164015.2 Brevimyrus niger | reverse complement strand
ACACAGGGCTGGGCCCTGAAGTGTGAGGTGATAACACAGTCCCTCCCCCACAAGATAACCCCGAGGGCCCCTGCCTCCTGGCTCGATGCAGATACAGCCTCAGGCGAGGCTGACTCACGGCTTTCAGTTTGCCTATAGAGGCGGCACACCTGGGCGCTGTATAAATCTGGCTGAAAAGGAGCCAGCTGACAGACCATAGTGAAACCAGCAACTTCACTCAGGCCGCTGCCTTTTCATCATCCTCTAAAAGCGCCCGTCTTTACACTCCCATCTTTTATCTCCAACCCTGGTTTGTCGTCCAGATGGGGTGGGGGCGGGGGGGGGGGGGTGAGGTGGTCCTCTCCACCTGTCCAAGGTGGAAATCTCCATGTCTTATACTTAGAGTAATGGGCTTATGCAAATCCTCGTTATTCTAAGCCAAAAAAAAAACACTCAGCTCCACCCTTCCCAAAACCCACTACCTATCCTGGGCTTTCTAGAATTAATTTGTTTTTTAATCTTTTCACCTCACACCCCCCTCCCCTTCCCCTCACATCCATTAAAGCAGCCTCTTATTTCACTCTCCTTGAGTTATCAGCTTTTTTTCCTTCTTAACTGCCAAGGAGAGAAATTTGAAAATACCCCAATATGCCAGACACACCAAAAAGGCAAAAAAAATAAAAAGTCATCACGATTTACAAGGAGGCAAAGTGTTTAATTAGCCGCCCCCAGCTGCAGGGTCTCCTCTCTGACATTTTCCTGCTCCTGACTGTCAGTTTCAGTTAGTTCTCCAGGGTTTGTCATGACGACACATGCCAGCCTTCAGCCCTCATTGTCTATCCCCCCCTTCCTCATCCAATTGGGGGTGTAGGGGTATATATATATTGATCTCACAACTAAGCTCAGTCCCCACCCTCACTGTAATGGTACGCTCCCGGCCGGCCGCGGCTCGAACCCCGAGCTGCAACGTCATTAGCGACGATCGACCGGCTGGTCCAGCCTCACGGCAGTGAAACTGGCGGCCGACATAAATGTGCAGCTGCTGCGTTCAGTGGCGCGAAAACAACGCGCTCAGCTCAGCCTTGGGCGGCCTGAGTCAGGGACCGTGGTATCGCCGCTAAAGGGCATCATTTGTTTACTTCCAACTGGCCAGTATCGGAGTTCTGCTAAAAAAAGGAAACGCCCCCCTCCCCCCGCTGGCCATGGATCCATGTGCAACCCTGGATGGGTTCAGTGGGCCGTGCCAATAAGCAATGTGATGTACCCCCCCTCTCTGCATTTGCCTGACGCTGTACACCCTCCCCCGCTGAAGGTCACATGGCGAGATAAAGAGACACCTAGCAGAACAGTCTACCCACGCAGCACTCACTGCTCCAGGCGGGGGGGCGGGAGGGGTGAGACACCTCCCTGAGAACATGCTCTGAGAAAGCAGAGTACCGTGCCATGACAACATGGCTGACCCTCCCATCTATCAGGAGGGTGCTGCTTTGCCCTCAGGTTGCTTCCATCCAGTCTACTGAGCAGAGCGCTGAAGATCATTTTACAGACCAGACACACACAGGCGCTGGAGTGACTTGTTACTCACGGAAATCCCCTCACTGACCTGCTGGCATGGCAGTTTAAAGGTAGATGGTTCCAGCCACACGCACAGGGCTTCCTGCTCAGCAGGGGCGGGCCCAAAGACGGGGGTACTTTTATACCTTTATGGCCCCTCTGAATCCCTGCCTTGGACCCAGTACTCCCCACAGTGGCCACCCTGCGCCGTCAAACCTGCAGAGGCGGCAAGCCTGGCAGTGTGAGCTCAGCCTGGGTGGCGGGCACTTTCGCTTTCTGTTTTCTCACAGGGCCCCACGAGGCTGAGCGGCGCCCCCCGGAGGCGTCCGAGGGCGCAGGCATTGAGGCTGCACATGGTAAGTCACCTCGCCTTCCAGGACCTCACTTTCCAGCGTTGCCTCCTGATGAAGCCCCGCCCACGCGCCCGCTGGACGACTGTGAGCGCCTGTTTTTTCATATGCTTCTTTAGTGATTCTGGGGAGGATGCTTTACCCTCTACATAAAACGGGCTGTTTATCAGCAAAAACAAATGACATGAAGAAAAGAATAGCAAGTGAGACAGTCAGGCATAAGTCCGTCTATTAAATGTACACAAATATATAGGCCCATATATATATATATATAAGATACGTACATTGCATATACATGTGTTGGCATAAAGAATAGTTTAATCAAACAAACGCATAGCACTTATATGTGATTTCATGTCAGCAGGTGACAGGTCTCACCAAAGCAGGCCTGACTGACGGCGGTAGATTGGGTTAAGCTCGCTGGCTGTATAGTGGAGGCTACACCAGTCCCAGAGAGAGATACCTTTGTCCCTCTGCTCCTTCCGTCCTATCTGGGTGACAGGTTGGATCACTGCCCTGCTGTCTCATGAAAACGGTCTGACAGACGCGCTTTGCAGATGGTCACAGCTAGGGGGCGGGTATAAGGCCAACCCCCACCCCTCCGTGCCATGTCACAGCAAAGGCTGCTGACCTTTCACAAATAGACTCTCCCCCCTCCAAGGAGATGGTTTATTTACCTGTTCGCAGTAGGGAGGACAGGGATGCAGGGTTTGAACCTCCACAGCCCCCCTGCTACCTTCTGAGACATTCAGTGCCTTGGAACTCCTCCACCACCACCACCACTTTGACTATCCTCTTTTGGCCTCCACCGACCAATGAGATCATGAGGCAACATGCTCGAGTGTTTTTTTTAGAATAATATGAAGGGGTTAGCTTTGGGGTGGTGGTTCAGAGGTGGGGAGGGGCATTCTCGTGTCACACCCTTTTTGCCTTTTCTAGTGGACGCGATGGGACTATTTTTGGATATTAATGCAGGAGGCGGGAGAGATACCAGACAGGGCTCTATAATTACACCGAGCTCCTTCCCAGACTGTGGCATGGAGGCTGGGATAAAGATGACACAAGATCCTCTAAGCAGGCTTGCTGGCGCTCACCACTCATTCACTGCGCACTGAATTACCCTCCAAAGCAGTCCGGCAGTTTCTAAATCATGCCATGCTTTTGCACACTTACGGTAATCTCCTGAAGACTTCCTATATCAGGAAAAGACATTTATGGTCATAATGGCAATGATTATACCATTTAGTTGACGGGCAAAAACGCTGCAAAGTCTATAATAAATCTGTTGTGGGTCCTACTTCTTCTTGGATTCAGATTGACACATTGGAAAGGTCCTGTCTCTCGTATATACAGCACAGGAAACCCTGAACACTCTTCGACAAAGCCGGAGTTCAGCCACCATTACACCACTACTGGCAGAAACCATAGGGACACTGAGGGCTTCACCGGTCTCATGAGTGAAGTGTCATCTGACACACGTACAGCTGCGAGTTACAAAAATGAATGAAAATAGTGGCATGAATAATCTGAAACTAATTTGACCCTCTTTTATGTATGGAGGTGCAGGAATTCATGAACTTAGGACAGAAACCATGCCATATTAAAAATCATAAAATGTTTACATGATGCAAAATTTGTATTACAAAAACATCACAGCATTCTTCAGCTTGTCCTGTCAGCTCAATAATATGCTTTATGATATTAATAATAAAACAACAAATCAACAACAATAATAGTAATAATATATTGTTTAAAATTTTGCTCATTCCCAGTAAGCCAAAAATTTAAAAACCCACATGCACTAACTGGAATCGCGCCTAATGATCTCGTTTTTGTGCTGTCAAGATCATACTGAAGTAGGAACAAAAGATGAACGAGTCTTTGTTTCAGGGAGGTAGAGTGCACAGGGGCGCCATGTGAGGACAGTCAAGGCTGGAACCTTGAATTAAATATGGCTGCTGAGAGGCCCAGGTTTAACAACAAGCGCAATCATGACATGGGTCTCTCGCCCTCCATCGGCCTGTGACGCGATTCTCCTCTCCTCTCGTGGAAAGAGCAAAGAGCTGGCCACCCCCGCACCCCTCCCCCGAAGAAAATAAACCGGTCTATGCATCTTCATAAATGGGTAGCGCCGGGTGGGAGGAAAAAAAAAAAATTAAAAATTAAATAACACCAAGCGGATAAACCGCTGACACGGAATAAGGGTGCTGGTCAGCGCTTGGTCAGATGGGAGCTGGAGGGCGGAGGTGGGGCACTCCCACAGAGACTGAAAGGTCACGGTGTAAGCTGATAAATCAGCAAGCAGACTGGGGCCAGCAGCAGGTCACCCAGTCAGCTGACGCTCACTAAAGCTGGGTCAGGCCCAGTCGGGCCCATCCATTTATGCCTTGTTCTGCCTCTCCTTCTTTTAAGCTCCGGCTGATTTATGAACATAAAGCATCTGTTCATACCTGCTACATCAGGGCACGCAGCTGGAAACTCCGGCACCACGTAGCCTGATATTATCTCCCCACCCGAATGCCGTCACCTATGGCAACCCATTTACATGAGGTCAACGAGTTGCCATCATTGTTGTTGTCCTCACTGCCGCCGCCTCCACCTTCGCCCCTGGCATTTCCCGGTGCTGGAGCCCACGACGGGCACAAACCGCAGACACGTTTCCTCCACGCTTCACAGGGACAGACTCATTATTATTTCTTGGACGTGTGCCGACACACAAACCGGACTGTCCGCGGGAGGGATTAACGAAAGTGTGCCCGCAGCTTCGGACATCGGCGCCTTTCTGCTCGCCAGCTCCTGTAGCCCTGTAGCCGCTAAGGCCCAGACGCAGACGGCGAGGGACGCGGACGAGCAGATGTGCAGAACATTAAACTCCGTGGCAGAAAAATGAAAGCCCCGGGACTCATTTCCTGACATCCACGCCGCTCCGTGTGTGAACTCCTCCACTAATTACGCCAGATGGTGCTTAATATACTGACCGTACCCAGCCAACACCAATATGCGGTCAGACACGCTATATTTCTGAAGGGAAAATACGTATGCATCTGTTTATTTTGACACAAAATGGCTATATATTTGTCAAGTAATAAATGGCACTGGATGAGAGGCCCAGGCACATCAGTAGACCATCAAATACATAGACAAAGTCTGCCTACAAAACAAAAGCAAAAAGCCTTGACTATTTACAGTCAATAAGCCTTGATGAAGATCCTACTAACAATCTTGGATGAACCAAGATTTTATTATTTGGATTTTATTACAGGAAAATGGGAGAAGTGGATCCGTGCATTAGAGCGTCATGTTTTGCAGCGATACCCTGCTGTGGCTGGTGTGCTGTGGATCTGCTCCTTCTTTACATGCCGGTGCTCATTATGATGCAAACCCCTTCGTTATGGGGAGAATCTCTTCTCCCCCGAGCTCACACCCCTCTCACTTACATCCACCAGTTTTCCTGAGCTTTCAGCACTGAGTCAGGTCTTTGGACTGAGAGCCAACTTCCAGACTAAACTCCTCGTCATTTCACGCCCACACCCCCTAGCTCTCCCTTCCTTTCCCCCAGGGTGTGTTTGATAACAGAAGCCCATTTCCATCTGGGCGGCTCCAGCAAGCTCCAGGGGCCCCTTTGCTCTTCCACGGAAACGCCCTCCTTTAACTAAAATGTTTTACAGGAAGTGTGGCCCAAAGCCCCTACCCCCCCCCCCCCCCATGCTTGTCAGCAGGGGGTTGGGGGCACACTGCCCTGGAAGGGGGTTGACCTTTGACCCCTCCACACCTACCACTGCACTGTGTAGCTGAGCATTCTGCAGTTTGAAACTCACTGCTCAGCACTTAAGATACATTAAGGAACAAAGGGCCCGTTTAGACTGCAGGAAAGGGAGCGACGTAATCCAGACACGTGGAAGTGAAACAAAGCAAACAAAAACACCATTAATGTCCATTAATATAATGGAAATCTTCTTATCCTGCTTTCCCACCAAAAATTAAATTTGTTGCAGGGCAAAGACTGTAAATATTAACTCAGTATTAGCTGAAACTGTGAACAGTGACCAGTGCGTTGTGCTTTGCCTTTGCTCTTGCTCAACGGATGCATTATTCAGATCAGCTGACATAACGTCCAGTTCTATAATGTTATGGGCTTGAGTCAGCCAAACCTAAACGAGAAGTTCAAATAGGCAATCAGAAGGTTGCAACAGGTTCCTACACATACTTGCAATGCATGTATTGCTGTTGTTTGGGTCTGTGTTGATGTTCCTCATCTGCAGTCCTGATTTCATCACAGTGCTAGTAAAGCAAGGTTTTTTTTTTTTGTCGAAGACAGTACTGCACCAAACTGGGGTTCTTCTGTAGGACACAGAGACAATGGACACTAGGAACAGTGCACATGAGATGCCAACGTCAATGATCTGCAGACTGAGCTGATTAGCTGAGGCTCCGTAACACGCTGGCATTTCCTGTTGACCGGACGCTGTGACACGCACAACCTTCAGCCCTCGTTGGGTTTGCCAGGGCTCCTTAAACACCAGTTGTGGTTAGTGGGACCCGAGGAGCCTGTCAGTGCAGGAGGCGGCCCTGCTGATTTTTAGCATGAACAATGAATAATGTTTTCCGTATAGCTACCTGGGTACCCTATGAACTTTTGTCTTACTGCATATGATGGCAAAACATTCCGGGAAACACCTCCTGCTTGATCTGCCTTGGCGGATGTCCCACTTTTTCTGCGGTGGAGGGGTGACATCACTGTGACACGGGTCTTATGTAAGGTGTTCTTGGTGCAGTGCCTGCTGATGCACTGGGACAAGGAGATCCTTGCAAGGGCAGACAGGGCCCTGGGTATCTTTCCAGCTCCCCTCCGAGTGGCAACGAGAGCACCAGAGATTCCTGTCTAGCAGGGGACACAGTAACTGCACTCCGAAGGCAACAGAGGGATGTGATGTCTGACCATTTCTGAGGATAGTACAGTTAGTAACTTTACAGCAATTTGGACAAAAAAAAGACACCGATCACTATCAACTACCCCGTGAGCTCTCTACTGCCAACTTCTTTTAGCAAACCTCATGAGCTACAAATTTCATTTACAGTTCAGCTGTTTTGTATTTTTACTTGTGAACCATTTTTTTTTTTGCCCGAAATCCCCATCCGCAGCAATTTATTTTGAAGGGGCTAAACACAGGTGGATTAATTGCATTCTTGGTCCTGTGTTGGCCGGATGAGTACATTTGATCTTTGAGATGAGCAAACAGCCACATGCACACGGACGCTGATGACGATTCCTTGTGAATTCTGGGATGCGTCACAACCGCGTCCCCACTGCTCCTCGCCCTTCTCCAGGTCTCCTCTAAACGGTTTCCAAGGAGCTCTTGCTGCCCGGCGAAGTGAGTCATCGGCTTTGCGTGGCAGGGGAGCGTGCCACAGAGGGTCAGGGCAGACACCTGGCCCGTCCCCATGGTGACCAATGCCTCCCAGACGCGCCAAGTGCCTTCTCTGCTGCTGGGCCAATCATGTGCATCTCCCCTCTGCTCGTGGCCAGCAAAACTCAGCCTCTCTGAGATAATGATTCATATACTGGGAAAAAATGAAAGGACCACATTTTACATTTTATGTGATGCTTATGTCACAATATTGTATGCTTTTTCCTACTTTTAGGGAGAAACAGAAAGTGTGTTACTGAGTAATGGGAAAATATATTTATGATGACAACCAAATTTAATTGCAATTCACGGATTTATAAAATTTCTACTTGAAATATAATCAGAATTATTGCTGAAGATCAACAGTCTAGCTGCGGTACTGAGTTTTGCTGTAGAAAAAGTCAGCCATATTGCTACAAGCAGGCACAACCCATCTCAGAAAAAGCTCCGAGCTTTCCAGTGCCGTCTTCACGTCCCTGTCCCGGCAGGATGACGGTGCCGCGTCATGTGACTTCCGTGCCACGCGGCAGCGATGGGGATTCGCAGGCTCGGGGCCCAGAGATGTTCCTGCTGGTGGCCAGCCAGCCTGCCTGTGTGCGTGCAGGGCTCTGCCTGTGATGGTGTCACGGTGGAACACATCCTGGTGATTAACACGAGCGAGAGACAAACACGCTGAGAGTCACAGATCAAAGACCCCCCCCCCCCCCCCACATTTGGATGCCTTTTTCCTTTTTCACTCCATGTGTCAGACACTCTCTTTGTTTCCACACATGATCTGCCACCCCACCACTACCCCCACCTGCTCTCCTTCTTCCATGCGTGCGCAACCTTCATGCTCCCACGCACGCAACCCAGCCGTTACTCGGCAACCCAGCCCCAGTCAGGAACACCTTGTTGCCACGGCAACTGGGTCCACACATGTGCCAGTGTTTTTGCCCGCCTCACCCCTTTGATCTTCCGGATGTTCTGAAGAGCCAGAATGACTATGTGCATCTGGCATGTACACCGTTCACCTCCCCTATCCCCACCCACGCACTAGTCTTTGCTGTTTGGTTGTGAACTTTTTTTTAAGACATTTCAACCACATTGAGCAATAGGCTTATCATTACAATAAGCCCAGATGTGCTTCCCTCTTTAAAAATAATGCAATGCTACTATTGACACTCAAATTTAACTCCCTCTATATAGAATAGTGCAGCCTCTAGGTGGACATATTTTTCTTAATTTTTTAACAATATATTGATTTGCAAGACCTTCATTTCAACAATCCTTTGAGCTTTTTACAGGCAGGAAACTGCATGCATCAAACCTCATCATATCACCAAAATGCTTGGTCGTTCTGAAATGGTTGTCATGGCTACCCAGTTCCTTTCCTCCATGAGGGATCAATTGATTCCATATCAAATGAGTTGCCCTTTCTCTCTGCTTCCAGTCCACGTCTTCGCTTCAGTTTCACAGCATAAATTATTCAGACCCCGAAGAAAGGCAATGCGTGATCCTCTTGAAGGCACCTACAAAACTCAGGTAACTATACAAAGGGACCGAGAGGGAACAGAGAAAGAGGCAATTCAAAGGAGACATTTGTGCTCTGGAGAGAAGTTTTTGATGGCGATGGTCTTCTCAATGGCAAATGTCCTTTCCAGCAGCATAAGGTCAATGCTGTTCATCTCCAACTGTTGACTGTACACAATGGCTTCCCGCACCTCCCCAGGAACTCTGAACGCTGAGTCTCTTTCTGCAGACGTCCCACTGCACAGCGCAGCAGAGCGCTGAAGTGGAGGCCCATGCCCTTCATCTGTAGGACGCACGAGTGAAAGAAACCTCTCAAATTTTATGATGCATGTTGAGGGATTTGTCGACCGTCGAGCCTTTCCACCGACTTACACATCCTTGGTTTAAACACATAAAAAAAAGTCCTTGAACGTTGCTGCATGTGAAAACTGCTGGAATAACCAGGATCCGTGCTCCTGCGGTGAATTGAAGGGATCAGTGCTGGTTCAGCAGGAACAGGCACCTCAGCAGCACAGCCGGCCAATTTCCCATCCGCGGGATCTGCACTCCACAGCAGGGCCTTAACGGCATACACACACTATTAGCCAATCTCTCCATCAAATAACAGCGCCCCCCTTCCCCCTGCAGCCACCTGTGTGGTGGGAACCATTAAGGGAGGTATTATGGGAGAGAGGGGTCTTCTATAGCTACTCCCCAAGACCTGCAGTGGTAGAGGGAAAAAAAGGAAACAGATAGCCATTATCATGAATCAAACTGATACTAAACAGCTGATGTCATTGCCAGACTGGTTCAATGGCTTCTCTCTGGAAATGACATCACCGCCTACCCTCCCCCCAAGTCTGGTTTCGATGCCGGGAACCCCTTGAAGAGATGCCAGCAGGCTGGCTGATACCATGGAAGGGGGAGAGTTGGAGAGAGATTTAGGCCACGGAGAACTTAAAGGTCACTGACTTCCTGGGCGATAACTTGGCAAAGGATGCCACAATGCACTGGCCTCCAAGATGATGAACTCACATCCATTTTGCTCTAGTATTACATGGATGGTGAGTTGGTATTTCTATCAGCTGCTGCAGATGCCGAGCCTTAATGGAATCCTATCTCTTTCATCCCTTCCAGAACTGACTTGATGGAACAACCAGATCTTGGTAATCACACACTCCCTTTTTTGCATGAGAATCTGCTCCCTCAACTGGATTTCATTTTTAAGGAGAAATATATTTATACCATCTCTATTTTAAAATCCGTCAACTGCCTGGTTGCATTCACCAGAAAACAAAATGTTCTAAATAAACAGAACCACATTCATCAATCTGTTAAATTTAAACTATATAACAGGAACTGAAATTAAATACCAGAAAAATCCTGCGACCCTGACAGGGGTGAGCTGTAGAAGGCAGATGGATGGATCCCGGATGACGATGCAATGCTAGGTGTCTCCTTGCTTTTAGTTTGGCCCTCTCATAAAAGGAAAGAATGAATGAAGAAATGGTTATATTTATAAGCTAAAAAAGCCCTGAATGATATCACAGTATTTGTATATGTAAAGTCAGAAGTCCGTATATAGTTTAAGGTAAACACAAAAATCTTGTCACAATCTGACATTATCGCAAGAGCAGGAGTGAGTTCTCCACATTGTTGGGGGCACAGACGGTCATGGCTCTGCATGCTGGAGACGCAGCAGAATCCTACTGCTGCCAGCCTCACTGCCAGTTCAAAGGCCTTTACTGCCTGGAAGAGGACACTCACAGAACCAGCTGGCAGACAGTGGACATCAGACAGCCGGCAGACCTTTCAGAAGTCTCACGCACGCTCAGGAAATGCTCCATATGTAACTGGCCAGGCGTGGCCAGATGGTACCATGGAATGAGGTATCGATATGATGCTTTCGAAAGGCTTTTTGGAGATATTATTATGCACTTGAAGCTATGAGTTGCATTTTTGCTGAGGCTAGATTTCTAGCTTGATGATGTTGGTGTATACTCCATTCTCCATCATTCAGCGGTTCCAGGCATACCATCTCGGTCAGGAAGCACGCAGGACGGGGCCTCGCTGGCCCCTTGTCCACACCATGTGGGAAAGGAGTGGGCTCCAACAACCCATTTAACGGCAGATTAAAACTAGAGTGAAAGGACAGTGAGCCAACGACCAGACCCTGAGGCTAAAGGAAGCTTAGACCCAATACAAAAATTCCATCATGGTGAGGAGAACAGATGTGGGAGAACAAAACACAAACTTTTATACTCACAATGTCATTACATAATCATGCACCCAGGAATGGGAAAAAGACCCTCTTTGGTTACAATGAATGGAACCAAAATCCGAACACAGCTTTTAACTTTTGCTAGATTGAAGGCCCACATGGTTCTCATTCCTTCAGACTATGGACCTGTTTCACTGGAAAAAGCTGGATCTGGAGAATCTCAGCACAAATCCAGATGTTTGTGCACATTTGCATTAGATTCCCTAAAGCACCCAGGAGGACGACCTAGACTTTATACTGTAGGCTCTCTATGGATAAGAAAGCAGCAATCCTCTGAATATGCCTTCCAGCACAACTGGCTCGTAGGCTATGTGGCAAATTATCAAAAGTTATCATTTTTGCATGACGTATCTTAAAAATGTCCCCCCCTGTTGTCTGTAAATACCGCTGGGGAATTTAAAATATTGGCCTTTGTCCCTCCTGTCACCTTGCTGCACTCATGAACATCGACGGCGAATATTCAGCACATGAAATAAATGTGGGAAAATGGTTTATACTACTAAAGGCCATAAATGTCACTAGTTATGTCACAGCGTACATCCCTGTCCCCTTGTGAAAAACACAGCCTACACCCCACCCAAGCTCTGGAAGTGTCCTGCGCGGTATCTTCAATGGGAGCCTGGTGGAGCAGGCCCGCCTGTCTGGGCCGCTGAAGCATGTCCCACCATGAGGTTTCTCTAATGAGGTGTAGGACCTTCGCTGTCCTGGCAACAAGCTCCCATCCCAGGCTGCCACATGAGCCTAGTCAGATCCCGACTGCCCAGGTGCGAAGCTCAAGCTAATCCGAGCCACCAAAGGACTCCCGCAACCCCAACCATGCCGAGAGCTGGGCAAACAGGACAAACCCTCCATCTCTGCATGAGGAGCAGGCAGAGGGGGGTGCGTGGTGACATTTTACCAGCAATCCTATGTTGTGGTCGAGGGGTTTAAAAATAAACCTCCTCCCTTGTGCTCCTCCTTGGCTCCCCCAAGCCAGCGTGTCAGGCTGAGGAGACATGGGGTGGAGCCCCCACTACGTAAAGTGAGCGTGCGCGTGTCTGAGGGACAGAGGCTGCG
This sequence comes from Brevimyrus niger, assembly GCA_015164015.2. Classification (NCBI taxonomy): domain Eukaryota; kingdom Metazoa; phylum Chordata; class Actinopteri; order Osteoglossiformes; family Mormyridae; genus Brevimyrus; species Brevimyrus niger. The sequence goes on along the minus strand of JAABNY020000063.1, from coordinate 5,489,328 downwards.
GACTCCTGGCTGGGTGCTACAGCTAAGGGTTCATTTAGCTCCCCAAAGCCCATGCACACACCTCTCAACCCCTATGGGTCTCTCATCGAAAAGGAAACATTTAAATGAAGGGGTAAAAGATGAGAAGGCAAGGCAGGGAAGGAGCGTAGCATGTCTGAGCCGTGGGGCGGGATGAAAGAGAGCGAGGGTGGGGGGGGGTGGTGGATTGCATCATCGTCTCAATGCCTCTGGCCACCCAAACAGGAAATGGGAGGCGGAGGAGTGGGCTTCGGGGACAAGGAGAAGCAGCACCTCCTGTTTCTCATTCCAGAGACCGAGTTGCACAGGCTGAAGTGGAAGTGAAGTCCTACATTATGAAATAACAGGCATTACAGATCCCCCAATGCCCTTTAATTCGTGCATGAACTTCAGGTTGACGATAATGCCAGACGCTGAATGTTGACAAAAAAATATATGTGGATGTGAAATACCTCATCCAGGGGCTAAGAGTGATTTTGCACGCATTTCTGCAAGTAGAGCCAGAGTTCACATTCAGACACAATGAGCAGAAGGGCTTTCCTCCCAGAAAAAAAGGCTCTTTTTCCAGTCGAGGCTCACAGAAGAATACCAGGGCTCTCCGGAGCTGAGAATGCATCTGCCTGTGCAAAAGTGAGGGCCCCTTCCTGTCCACCCACCCGCTGTGTCCCCTCCTGGACACACCCCCCGTCTCCCCCCACTGCTGCTCATCCACTCATCTGTTTCTTTAGTTCCAAGCAGGCCAAATGGAAAACAGCAACACACTCTCCATCCTTGCCCAGGCAAGCCCCCCCCCGCCCAAACAACCATGTGACTTGCTACAGAGCAGCCAAACCGTGACAATGGGGAAGCTGGCAGTGGGCTCGGCCTTCCGCTAATCCCTCACAACCCCCCCCAACCCTCCATA
>JAABNY020000063.1:5468751-5487424 GCA_015164015.2 Brevimyrus niger | reverse complement strand
CCCGGTCAAATGCGCCGCACGATGGCCCCCTCCCCCCCCCCCCCCCCCACCAGCATATCCAGACACTTTGAAAAGAAAAATGGGTCACCCGAATGGAAGTTAGCAGGCAGGCAGTGTGCAGACAGCCGTATTTTTAGGACCTCGCTGAGAATTCTACCGATGAATTGTGGCGGGCTGCTCACCACACGGGTCTTAAAGATCCTCTCGTCTCCATCCTCATATCCGACCCTGTCTCCTGGAGACACGTTTCTCGTGACCTTAGGGTTTGGCAAGGAGAAGGTGAGGTCGCCATACCTCCACCATGGCGTCTCATTTTTCATCCTTCTCCCAGGACGGAATCTTACGGGTGCCGTCTACTCAGGCTCCCCGCATCGTGCCGAACCGTGTTAATAGGCCGCTCTGTGCCAGAATGATGACGTGGGATCCGCTGCACACTGAGCTCAACGAACGGCGACCCTTCCTTTGCTATTTGCTGACGTTGGCCTGAAGGGGATCGCTCCGCAGGCGATGCTGCAGGTGCCCGCACTGCGGTTCAGACAGCCACCGAGCTGTCACCAATGTCACTGACGGATCTGACCGACGTACGCTTGACAAGATTCTGCGGTATGTCGCAACAGGAAGACGGCGTGAACCTGCGATTCAAAGAATTTCATTCTGAAATAGCAGAACCTGAAGCATAGTGCTACAGATCCTCTTAGCCAAGCAGTCCTTCAGCAATCAGACTAAAACATAAAGTGCCAAATTGGACTAAAGACTGTCGCAGTGCAGGCCTGACTTGTCCCCTGCAGTAGCTTGCAGCACCTGGTCCGTGTTCCCATTGGGTACCGGTGTCAGCATGCTGACAAACCGGTGAGGGAAGGCACACTATTGGCTGCCTTCTCAGATAAGAGGTTTCCTTATGTTTTCCCCATTGTTCCTGGTCACTGAGCGCAATGAGGCTCCAGCACAATGGGGGGGAGGCATCCTCTTCCCTCGGCCTTTGGGGTCGATGGGTTTGCCGGGCTTTGCAGACCTCCAGCTACCCCTACTGAACGAGGCCGGCCATAGCCTGGCCCCACTCAGCCCTGGTTCACTGTGAAAATCCCTACTGACCCCCGCCACCCCCACCCCACGTGAGTCATAGGCGCATGCTAGCATACAGCAGATGTTGGGGATCGAAAGGCGATTGCGTAGGGTGGGGGGGTCACAAGGCAGGATGCACACATAACATGGGATGTTTCTTTACCAGAGAACATCCAAAAGCTCCCCTTAACCCACCCCAGTCCAGAGCTGTGAGCAGACCCTAACCTAGCTGCCATACCAGCCCCAACTCCACTAGCTTAACCATCCCTAACCCTAACCCCTGGAAGAGTCTGTACAACAAGGCTCTGCTTCTTCACTTTTGAAACCTCTACGCTATCCCCCCCCCCACCCCCACCCCCGTTCTCTCTCATGCCATGTGTGTTTCTCCTGACGGCCATGGAAAAAAAGAGGGGAAAAAAAACAACGAAGAACTTAATAACAAGCCCAGGAATGAGAGCACATGAGTTCACAGAAAACGCTGCCTGCCGTTTCGCTTCCATTTGACATTTCTGGGCGCCGGTTCAGCTTTCATATTTTATTCCTATTGTCCAAAGTATTTTCCAGTTCCTGTCTCCTGGCAGCCCCACGCCTCTAGGATGCTCCTGCCAAGCTTGTAAAAAAGCCAGCTGCAGGCGGGGATAAAAATAATTAGACCTCTACTTTTCTTCCACAGGGAGGCCGGCAAAACCGATGCGAGCGGGGAAATAAAATCCTCTCCCGGCTCACCAGCTCTCCAGAACATGCAACAGGCTAGATGGAGCATGACTCACATGGTTTGGGCCTGCGCTAAGTGTGCGGAACATCCGGGCTGCATGCGGCCGGGCCCAGGAACCAGCACCCACGACACATCTATGGCGCCGAAGGCTCTCCCACAGCCTGAGAGAACACGAAGCCTCCGCTTCACATTTTCGCTCCTCTCCTCGTCGCTGGGGAAACACCGCGGGGCGTCGCCGTGGTCTCCCCAGCGACGTTGAAACCATGGCAACCGGACCATGTGGTAGTAACAGCGGGGACTCTGATGAATGGGAGCCGGGGAGCAGACGCGAGTCAGCGCGCAGGGTACAGTAAATGCGCTGACTCAGCAACCGCTGCAAACGGCTCTCCTTCCGCATCCTGCATGCTATGGCGGCGTCTGGGCGCTACGAAGACATAACACGGCATGAAGGCGGCGGCAGCCCTGACGCAATCTTACAGCGGTGTGGGGGCGGGGGGGCTCGGGCTCAGTAATTATTGCACAGATTAGTCTTTACCAGAAACCTCTACACAGGAGCTACACCTGAGGCTGCAGCGTATCGCATGTTTCCTTAATGACCTTGTGTGAATGGATATGCAGGGGGAGGGCCCTGTGGGTTAGCGATTTGCTGGTAGGCAAATGCATCCCCAACAAAAGAGTCTGAGCTTGTCCTTCCATTCAGTTGAAGGAAACACCCTGTCAGACAATTTATATCTTCCGGCAATTGGGAATGAAGCCACTTCTGGGCTAGTGAATGCAAAAAAGTCATAGCTCAGCATACTGAAATATTAAATGCAATTAATTCCCAGGGCAATGGCATTTGTTATGGTGTGATGACGGCTCAGCAACATGCCGGGAATTGGGTATTGCACAATCACCCCCCCCCCCGCCAGCACCTCCCCCGTGGCTGGCCGTCCTCCACTGGCAGCTGTGCCTTAGATGCTCCACACTAAGCCGTGATGAGATAGGTCACAGGCCAGACAGATAATCTCCCCCATGGTGACCAGCCCTACCCCTACAGCCTGCTCCCCCCGATCGTTACCTACGTGCTGGAAACCCCCGTAAGCACAGACACACACACAGGAAACTGCTGGCGTTTACTCAGTGATGTCATCGGGGAAGATTGTATACCTATGGCTTAGTTCTGAGCCGAAGACCTGGGCTCCGGTGCCATCCATGTTGTGGCACCCCCCCCACCCCCCCTCACCCCGGGGCCCAATAACGTCCAGCCGTGTGTCCAAAAGCAGCCGGCCACTCCACGCAACTGACGCCGTCAGCTGTTGGCGGGGTAAGGCGGGAGGGCGGGCGGGCAGGCAGCCGTGCGACACGGGAACCGGCCCAGGGCGAAATCTCACTCCCGCCAGCCAGGCCGCCATCTGCCCGGTGCTGTCGCCTGGAGCCCAGGCAGCCTGCATGACCTTCACAGGACCCCCATCGCCCACCCCCGCCCCACCCCCCCGCCAGCTCGCCCAAACACCCCCCCACACTGTCAGCCTTTTCCCGCCTAGGGGGGGAGCAAGTGGCATGGCAGTAAAAAAAAGAAAAAGAAAAAAAAAACTGGGACTACAACCAGAAGAGTCTGCAGGTTTAAAAATGAGGACAACTGCCATTTTACCCTTGAACAGGGTGCTGATCCTGACTGGCTGCAGCATAATGAGGAAAAAAGGACAAATTAGGAGCTAAAATGCAAGAAAGGGAGCGTATTAATAATACATATAAGCAATCAGTTTTTGGCGAAGGAGCATCCAGACCCCCCAGCCGTTTATGACGTGTCCAGGACTGGGCTGGGAGATGTTGTTTCCTTGAAGATGGGAAGCTGAGCAGATAAGAGGACCTCAAAGTGACAGGACACATCAGATCACCCACTGGCACCGTTTGACTTCTGCTCTCGACATCTGCCGCCCCCGACTCTACCCCCGCCCCCTGCCCGTGATCCCCAAACAAGGCTGGCGCAAATCAGCATGCCTGGGCCTCAGTGTTTTTTTTTTTATCTATTTCACAACCGGCGAAGGTTGCTCAAGAGTGATCTCCATCCGACTGCGTCTCTGTTTGCGCCGGACAGGGTTTGACTTGTTGGGGTTGCTTTTTTAAACCTCATAGGGAACACGTTACTATACAACATCAACGGTGTCCACACCAGACATCCGAACTGCTGACGGTCCCAGTCCAGGAAAATGTAAAATACATTTCAAATACTGAACAGAGAGTCATTGTGGGGACAACAGTATGTTTTAATTATTTCCTGAGAAATATCTCCCCTCACAGCCAAGCTGGCGGTCCAGCCACACTCTGCTCCCGGCCGGGACAAGACTGGGGCTACAGACAGCACTTTCCCTAATTGGTAACGTTTGTGAGACTCACCTTGTCTGCCAGAAAAGAGGGGGCTGGAGAAGTGGTTTAAATTTACAGTACAGTGAGTCACCGGCGGTTAAAGCGTTTCCAGGTGCTGGCGGGATTTCGTGTCCCTGCTGTCAACGTCTGAACAGTCGGTTACGGGAAAATATTTCACTTAGCGTCCACATGAAATTCTCCAATTCTTTAAGTAAAGTCATTTTATTGTCATTTCCTCCTGCTTAGATACTAACTTTATAGATATATGTGTAATAAAACAGCGTGATAAATATAAGGTTTGATCATTAAAAACAAACGTGCACTTTAGAAAGTTCGGTGCAACTTGCTTTGCTGTCAGACGATTTTCCACGGAGTGCTACTGCCACCTGGTGGTTGCGGTGTCCAGGGGACCCCATCCATTGGAAAGGACCACTTGTCCAACCACAGTAATATACTTAATCACGTGACACTTTATTCGCTTCATATAGAGACTACCGGGTAGGAGTCATTATTGCCTCCAGAATCGTTTCAAGGTCAGACGGATTCAGAGAAGACATCCGGTGCGTTAATATTGTATTGAGCTGCACTTGTGTCTTTCCTCTTCACTTTAACAAACCATTCGCTGACATAATTAGTGTAAGTTGTTTTTGGGAAACATAATTGATTGAATCTTTATGTTTGACACACCGTTCTCTGTAAACTTTAGTCGCCACCCCATAACAATCAGCATAACAATGTCACGTTTCGTGACAATTTTGCCGTTAAGTCCAGGACATCCTCTGACCCTAGAGCCACCCCTGGTTATTTTGCATGCTGTATGTATTTAGTTGCAGACACGTGATTCGCCATTTGAAGCAGCGGGCTTTTCAGCATTAACAAGGTGTATTTAATAAAGCAGCAACTGAGTGTAAATGCAACAAAACAACCTCTAAAACAATTGGAACATTGCTAAAAATAATATTAATTTATAACCCCTTTGTTAAGAGTTTTATTCCTTTTAATCCAGGGTCTGACAGTCAACTCCAATAAAAATATGCAAATAGACATTATTTATGGTATATTGTACAGTAAACTACAATAACATGATGAAATATTGTATACCAGTGTTTCCAATCCAGTCTTTTGGGACCCACAGTCAGTCCATGTTTTTGCTCCCTCCAAGCTCCCTGTCAGTCAGTCCACAAGGACCAGACTGGGAAACACTGTTGATTTAATTGATGGCACTGTCACACTTGAGGCTGCAACAATCAGATCAGATACCTTAGACTGAAGAACCTCAGACAGAGGGGACAGGAAATGACTGGTGTTAAGTTGTTTTATCCAATATTTTATTATAATGACTTCATAAACAGAACACTTCAAGAGGACTGGAGTTAATGGTTCAAAAAAAAGACACTGAAAAGGTGAGCCTGCCCCACCTCCCCAATCAAACTCGCTCTTCAGAAGGTAAGAGCCATTGAGATGAGTTACAGTAGAGCTGGCATGTATTATCAGCCCATTCAAACCCACAGTGCACAGAATACAAAGGAATTCAAAGACACATCCGCCCGCACACACATTTGCTGTATTTCACCCATAAAAATCAATGGAACTTCTAAACAGTTTTGTTGTGACTAAACAGTGACCTCTAATGACCGTCATGGGCTGCTTATTTAGTGCATATTACAGACTGCAAGAAAAAAAACAAAACAGGGGGAGCCGAGTCACTTGCACCTTCTGCCTTAATGCCCATGTGTTGTGGGATGAAATCCACAGTGTGAAAAACATGCCGATTTGTCATCTTTCTTGGTTATTCTGTTTCATGTACAGGTAAGTTAGCTATGGATGATGTACAAATACAGAACGAAAAAAACAAATGCCAGGAATAATTTTGGTTAACACATTAGTAAATCCAAGAGGTTATAAATGCAAAAACGAGGACTGGCAACAAAAGGAACCTATATGGCCACACATTCATTTTAGAAGTAGGTTCCAGGGGGGCCAATGGGGTTGGGGGGGACTGGCTTACTCGACATCATCCTCAGCCAGGCTCTGCATATTGATGATCTTCTGGAGGAGGAGAACACAGGATGATGGCGAATGAGAACTGGCACTGATCTAAGATGCAGTAAAACCACCAGCCCAGTAGAGGGCACACGTGAGCCTAACCAACATTTCAAGTACATGGCAGGAAAATTTGTCAAAAGTCAATAAAAAGCATTTATTAAAATTACGTTTGAAATTTAAAATATCGTTTTGGAATATGTAAATTACATAACATGCCACAACAAAACAGTAGGTATAATTTTTGCTTGTACATTGTCCCAGAAGTATGAACAATTGCACAGTGGAAGGGTCAATGGTAGTGACTTTGCTACAAGAGGTTCCTGAAGTCCTACACTGAACCTCACAGAACACTAACTGTGATCTTACCTGACTTATGGTGGGCAACTTTGTGAGGAGCATCTGAAACACAGGTGGGGGCAGGGTCTGCTGCAGGACCTGAAGGAGCTGCCGGGGCTGGCCGCACACGGCGATGGCGTTGGTTAGGTGCTCCACACCACTTTCATAGTCCCCTGTGGAGGGTGGGCAGGAAAGAGTAGGCAGCATGTGGCTCAGAAATAAACAGGATGGATACCTCAAATCCACACCTTTCTGATTAATATTTACAGATAATGTAATGACTACCCTTACCTTTGTGTACATGCAAAAAAACAGATTTCAAACAATTTATTGTTTTTAGAAACAAGGAACCCACATCCAAGACCTTAACTGGAGAATGTCCTAGACTAGCAATTAGGAAAAAACCCGACAGGATATTATTCCATCATTCCTGCACCCTTGTTTGAAAAGCAAAAATTAGTAGCCAGGTACTTTTCCTAAGAAATAATTACTTTTAATTTGAGGTCTGGAAACAATGGCACATTATTCTGTGATCCACAGTTCACACTGCGGATATTACGTTTTCGCTGCAGTAGAAGGCATACCATGAGCCAGACATTCCTCTCCTAGCTGGATTTCATCCAAGAAGAACTTCTGGATCTTCTCAGGGTCCTTCAGGTCCAGCACCTGAGGATCCCCATGACGACACACTGGATTAGCCATATACAATATCTCCAATAGACACAACATAATGAACAGTTCTTTTCCATTGTCAATAAAGTACACACATTTGCATATTTATGATTCTATATTTTGAAAAACATATAAAGCAGGTTTAACTTCACAGAAGAAAGTCACTGTCACTTTACTGGTTTGGATTGAAGCAGCGTACCTTCGACAGATCTGATTTTTCCTTTGCAGACTTCTGCTTTTGCCGTCCTAAGAAATTAAAATTAAAAAAAGGAAAATCAATTCTAACAGTTCTAAAAAGATTCATAGAGATCAAGTCCAGATTTATCAGACCCCCTTAAGCAGGGATGTCAAACTCCAGTCCTGGAGCCCTGTGTAGCTTAGTTCTTTCCCTGTTTCGCCAAAATGATTCAGCAAAAGAGTTGTGTGGTAATTACCACAAGGAGTTGAATCAGATGTGTTAAATGAAAGTGAATCCAAAAAATGTACAGGGCTGATTTTGATACCCCTGCCCTAAAGCAGGGTTATTCAACTCATGGTCCTCGAGGTCCGAGCACTGCTGGTTTTCCAGCCTTCCTTTACCTGTCAGTCAGGTGTGAAGCCTCTGACCAATCAGAATCAGTAATTATTAAACAACTACCTGGGAGAACTGAAAACATGGCCTGGATTTGGAGCCGAGGTGCAAAGTTGAAGAACCCTGCCCTAAAGGATGGCGCAAGTCAAATGGGCATGTTTTCTGTAATATATATTCATCATAAAAGATGTGCTAGGTACAAATTCAGGTACGTTGCATTTCTGGACGAAGCTGGTGCGTCAACGTGCCCTCAAACACTGGCCTGTCTTCTAATGTTTGACAACTAATACAATTAGTAAAAATGAAAATCCTTACAATCAGATCCGTATTATAAAACTAACTTGCATGTATATTAACCACGCCGGCCTACTTAAGCTGCTCAATGCTAACGATCCTTTGTTGTTTTAATGCAATAATTCATAACTGGAGTTGTATGCAACAGAACAGGCTGTTGAGTTTCTTGATAACTTATTGCCTGAAAGCAAGGAATTGATTCACGATAGCCGAATCATGACTTGTGCCCACGTTACAGGTTGTAATGATATAAGCGACCCTCTATCAAGAATTTAGATGAGGAAAATCTCCAGAGTCCACCATCATTCATAAGCCAAACCATACAGCGAGGTGGCAGACATTCCACATCTTTATTTTGAACACAGATTTGCGACCCGATACCCCCCGCGGCGCGCCAGCCCTTACGCTCCCGCAGCTTCCTCCTAAAGTTAGGGTCGCTCCGCCGCTTCCTGTCGAAGTAGACGCAGTAGCCAATGAACAAAGTAGCGCATACCCCGGCGGCGAGGGCGCTTGTTCTGCTGCCCATCATCGCCTCCTAACAGCAAACCACTGTCGCTACATGGAGAGATTATACATCAAGCCGCTCCAAACGCTTATTGGAAGCACATCGGCTGACCGAGTTCCTTCCATGGCTTTAAAAGGACCCGAGAACACGACAGCTGTGCTGCCCTCGCTGATCGCCTGATGGAAAACGACGAAAATAACCAGAAATGGTTTTGTCGCATTCACCTTCAAAACTACGAATGCTTGAAAATTTAGATATGTTTATATATAAGTATTTGCCCTTATTTTTCGACATATGTGGAGCACATTGTTTCCAATAATCATATGGATACAGCGGGCTGTTAACCTGGCTCCCATAAACATGTACACTTTGTGTAGCCGCAGCCTGTCGCCCCGTTTACCGGCCGTAGGATGGCTGGTGCCGGTAATTTCTCTTCCGACACCAAGTCTTTCATGTGCATTAAATGTGGCGATTTTGGCACTCCAGCTATGACAAAAACATTTTGCACAGCTCCAAGGCAATGGACAGGCTTATGGGCATTCACATCTCAACTCAGCCAAACAAAATAAAACACAGTACCCAAACCAGAGCAAAACATCCTAATGATGGTCATACGCTGACACAGATGTAGCCACGTGAAATCGTAACTCACACACTTTCAATAAATGGTTGCATAATGGTCACAGTCTGGATGGCACAGTTATGACTCACTGGGCTGGCTCCTTGGAACAGATGTGTAAGGCTGGCCTTCCAGCTAGGAAGTTGGACATATCTGGGGCTACAGCTCTTTGGGCTGATCCTGCGATTAGCTGTGAACCACCCAGTCTCACTAAGAATGATCGGGTGATGAACCAGTTAGAGGTAGGGAAGGCTGCAGGGATCTGTGGTATAGGGGGTGAATATCTCCAAGCTGGACTGTGGCAACTATAGGGGGATGACACAGTGTAGGTTAAGGTCCTTGCTAGGGTCATCCTTAACAGGATCCATGATCACGTGACTGGAGCAGTCTGTTTTTAACAGCTAAAAGACTAAACATCTCTAGAGGCACCCTGCCTAGATGCCTTTAACAAGGAAAGAAAAGCAGTGTGCCACAGGCAGTATGTTAATGCCGACCTTGCAGCAGCGAGAGAATATCGTGACGTCTACTCAAGCCAGACGTGGAGAAAGACACAATGCATTGGCAGCAACTTGAGCTCTTTTACTGTGTCCTGAAAAGGACAGCCTTGTAGTCACAAGCACGAATGAGCTCATACTACAAATTATTTGTAACAGCATTCAACAGGTGCACGCTTTTCTGAAATGCAGCCATCGCAGAAATAGCCTACAAGTAAAATTAACGGAGTAATTCGATTAAAGTATGAGTAGATGACAGAAACGCACTAACAGATTCAGAACATCTTTATAGAGGCAAAACACATCTCTCACCTCCCTGTGTTTTTTATTGTCACTTATCACTCTCATCAGGTCCCCTAAATGCCAAACCCTGTTGGCCCAAAAATGAAATTGCATCAATCATATTTTTTTCCGGATCTTACCATTTTTCCTTACTATGTAGTTGCGTTTGCCTTTGTCAATCAATCTGTCCTTACTAAAGTCGCCATTTTCAAATTGAAGAAATAAGGGAGGAATCGAGTCTCACTTAGAGTACATCAATGCCTTATCCATAAACCAAAAAGGAAAATTGCTCAAGAAATGGGTTAATTTTTGCCTGTTATCTGAACTCATATTCTGAATGGTACCCATGTCAGTCATTGGTGGATCAAGAAAGCACAAGAACGGGTGTAATAAAAATGAGTAGGAGAGGTACTGCTTATTTGGGTGGGTTTAAAATGGCGTCATATTTTATAATCAACCACTAAATAAAAGGCGATGAGAAATACATTGAAATCTATTAGTTTAGTTAAGCAGTAAATGTTTTGCTTTACCCAAGTTCCTTTTTATCAAGCTAAGGGTGGTGCTGTTTTGCATGATACTTTGTCAGACATTTTTTGACCTACCACACTTCTTTGGTTTCACATGGAAATGGTTGTTGTCATGTTTTTGCAATTGGCTTTTCTCAGAAACCATTTTAGATGCCAAAACCAGAGCTGGCCTGGCGTATAGGCGACTTAGGCAGACAAAAAAATAAGTTGACTGCTATTGCAACCAGTTTTTGCCTTGAAGCTTTAGCTATGGAAAAATATGAATATTGCTCCTTTATTTTTAGGAATGACGTTTCCTTTATGGGGACGGTACAGCTATTGGCCCTGTCGCCTCACACCTCTGGGACCAGGGTTTGCGTCTCCACCATGGCTCCATGTGTGTGGAGTTTGCATGTTCTCCCTGTGCCATTGTGGGGTTTCCTCCAGGTACTCCGGTTTCCCCACCACAGTCCAAAAACATGTTGAGGTTAATTTCCAAGTTGCCTGTAGGTGTGCGTGTGTGACTGAATGGTGTGAGAGTGTGCCCTGAGATGGGCTGGTGCCCCATCCCGGGGTCATCCCTGCCTTGCGACCATATCTTCTGGGATAGACTCCACACCCCCACAACCCTGAATAGGACAAGTGGGTGCAAAGATGGATGGATGGATGGAAGTTTCCTTTAGGACAGCGTTTCCCCACCTTTTTTCTGCCTTAGGATACACAGCACATATAAATATAAAATAAGCAGCATTATTACTATGTAATCATACTGGCATTCAACATCTGAAGTGACCTAAATATGTGGAAAGTTACCCAAATGTTATGCTGTGTTCTAGCACCTGTGGGTGACGAGTGCTGGTGTGACACACTGGCCAGCGCTATCGAAGACAAACAGCAGTAGACAAAGAGCTTCACAAACTATGGTATTTATTTCAAACAGAGGCTTCTTTTAGCTTACATTTGTACAATAAATTACACAATGTCCATCCTTCGAGGAATCTAATAAATACTTTAGAGCTTTCACTGCACCCCTTCTCTCTGAACTAATTTGTAAAGATAAAACTTTACAAGCCCATGTACAGGTTGGAAAATACTTCTGAACTCACCTTCAAAAACACAATGCTTCATATATGACAGCAAACTAAAAAAATGCTGACTTTTCTAAAAAAAAGTATGAAAAATAACGGGATAAAACTGTCCCACGGGGAAGGCAAAGACATAAAACAAAAGAGACATGCTTTAACCCTCTACAGATGTACAGAGAAACTACAGTTAAAACGGTAAAAGTCTGTACAGAAAAATACACAGTATTAACAGTGCAACATATTAAATAGCTTGACTCCAAACACATTTTGATATACAAATGTATTACAAAGGCATACAATTACATAGTGCCAAAACCAAAAAAGGGCTTCGGTGTATCATACAACAGGGAGTCTGTACAGACTTGAGTTCTCTTAAGAACTGAATGCACCAATGTCATCCATCTCAGTTATAAATGCATGTTTGCAAAACTGTAACTTTTTACCTGATTGGAAAAACTCAAAGAAAACACGCACACACACACCCCGACCAGACCTGTGAACAAGCTCATTGGTTGATGGATCCCCCAACACACACTCTCTCACACTCACACTCACTCCGATAAGATGTAGCAAAGCAACAGCCAATGTTCCCAGTGAGACGCATCAGTACCAAGTGTACAGATGAACTTAGGTTTCCTAGGTTTAATAACATGCCTTTCTTTGTTTTCCTCCCTTAAATAATCCTTTATTTATTTTTTTTATCTATACCATTGCCAAGAGAATTCCCACAATTCATTCAGGCCACCAGCTGCAGTAAACATCAGCTTCTGCATGACACTGATAAGACTGACTACACAGCTGTTTACCCACAACTCCTCCCTGCTGTCACAGATATCGGCCTGGCCAGTGTCTGTGTAATAATACACATTTGTTAGGCCGCATGAAGGTAGGCCAATAAGCAAAACATGGGGCGAAAATATCATTGGGAAGACAATGAAACTACAAAACTGGGGTCTTCATTTTAAGGTTTTATATCGAACCGTGATTAAGTTTATTTTCCACTGTAGTGCATTTACAGTCACTGTTAAGTGAGACGTCTCTTTGAAAATCCCTCTTACTGGTATATTCATATTCAGTAGCAAAATACATTTACTCTCATTTCTTAAAGTGCAACTTTTTTTTTTTTCCATTTCTTTCCATTTCTATTTCGAAGGTGAGCTTCATCACCAATGAACCTTTTCGGCATGTTCCGAGAGATACAGATCGTCACCGAATACTTCAAAGAGCCCTTTTCACATCTCTCAGCTGCTGACGCGAGGATCTTCTGTCATCTGTAAACAGGAAGTTAATTTCCTGGGAGTCTTCCACCAGCGCCGGACCCAACAAGCTCACAACAGGGCCAAGCAGGGCCAGCAGGGCCAGGTGGGCGCAACTGTGTCGTCTATCAAAGTGCCCGAGAGGAGCAACAAGGCACAAGAGTATCACTCTGACGTTCAGCTGACAGCGAGGTTACAGGGTACCTCTGTGGCTCATAGTCTTACAGCTTTATTATTTTAATAATAATAATAACAATAATAATAATAATAACAACAACAACAGCCTCTATGGCCGTAATGTTCTGGGGGTAATTCCTGTTTTTTTTTTCAGCTCAGCTTTGTTTGATGGACATGGGGTGTACCTTTCACTCACAGGACACGGGGATGTTCAGAAGATAAGCTACCAAACAGGGGAAGGGGGGAGACTTTTCAGCGGTTACATTTAACGCGTCACAGGTAAATGCAAAACGTTACAGTCGATGGAGACACTACAGGAAGGACCCCTCCGAATTCACTGTCCGTACCCCTCCCCCCCCCAACCTCAAAACACAATCAAGGTGAAAACAATTATTGCTCTGAGAAAACAACTTAATGTCTTTATCATCAAGACATGGCAAGTCCATTGTTGCGTTTTCCCAGCTCCCTTCATGAAAGTGCACTTAAGTGCAGTTAGCTTGCCAAAAAGAAAAACAGTTGTCAATACAAAAAAAAAAATAAAAAAAATGTATAGTGCCTGTCGTTCATTTGCTGAGTTTTCTGGGTCACCGGATGTTGTGTCACCTGCACTCCACCGACATCCCAGAGTTCTGTGCGGGCCCCGCCACGGGTGGGTCAGCCAGAGTGAGCATGACGGCGGCCGTCAGCGAGCTGGAGGAGGGGGACGAGGACGAGGAGGCAGCTACGACACCTGGAGGATGCAGAGACATCGGCAGGAAGCCACTTATCACCTTCATCACAAATTGTGATCAGGCCAAAAAATTCAGAAACAAAAGATAGAGTGACGGGAACGCTGATATATTACTTCTTGGCATGCAGGATGGTAGCAAAGCCTGGATGTAAGTTCTGATGGTAGCAGATTTCTACGCGGGCATCCAGTGTCAAACCTGGTTTAGCTAATTTTTAAGTATATAGGTATGTCACGGGTGAACAGTGCACAACGCAAAGCTTTTCACAATATAGGGTTTTCCCTCAAAACTCAAATAAAAGTGATACGCGAAGAGCCGATCAGGACAGAGGAAGGGAGGATGACTCACTTTCCCGGTCCTTCTTCTTTAAACGCTTTCGCCGCCGGTCTATGGATGCCACCTCTGACTTGAGCGAGAGGTAGTGGTTGCGAATGTCCTGCAGCTTCTCCTGCAGGAAGGAGATCCTCTCCAAGCCGGTCATTTTTTCCAGGTCGGCTGGGGTGGAGGACATGGCAAAGACACAAGTCACATGACCGCCCTGCCTCATCGATGCCTCTAGCGGGCTACAGCAGTGACCCTACAATCAATTGCTAGTCACTTTATGATTATGATCAAGTACTACATTTCCATCAAGAATTATTAAAGGGGAAAAAAACGCTACACACTAAACCTGTCGTGACATGATTTGAGTTCTTTGGACTTTGGCTTTGTAATTAGCACATCCTGAAGCTTTAAAATGCAATAAGTTTTCTTCTGTCTGACTGGGCACCGAGGGGGGGGGGGGGTGACACTCACACATCTGAAAGCTCCATTTGTACACACGTGGCGAGCGACTCTGTGGTTCCCGCTGCTGATGTTGGTGATCCGGATCCCCATGCTTGTGGTACTTGTGGCCAGAAGGGGGCGTCCTTCCAGGAGCCTTTGAGGCGGGTGATTTGGTGCCATTTTCATTGGTGGACTGGTCCTCACTGTCACTGCTGTGTGCTGTGGGCCAATGAGAAGGGAATAAGCATGATTGGCACTGGTCTCCAGCCCATCAGCATGATTCTGCTACAAAGTGCCGCCAACTCCTTAAAGCCAATTTATACTCGACACTTGCAATGCACACGCTGCTCATACTTACAAGCATAGTTCACATACTGGATAATATGGAGAATTAAAAGTTATGTCCACCAGGGGACAGTAAGTGAAAACCATCTCGGTTGGGTCCTTCATATCCAGTCGCACTTGTTAGTATGAGATCGTGGAATAAAATTTCGAACACTTGCTGCCTCCACAGCATATCGCTAATTTTGTTCATTTTGCGGTTTTCTATATTCTATCCACTGCTCCACTTCATACTGGTACTTTGCCGCTGCTCAGTCATTCTTAAAAATAATTCGGATGCTACTCCTCGCGCAGGTACACTACACAAACGACACGCGGCAGCCATGACGCATAAGAGAACACGCTGGGCTTGGCCGCCCCACCCTCTCTCCTCACCCGTTTTCCGGCTCTTCTTCGGATGCACGCTGGCGCCCTTGTGGCTGCGTTTGTGCCTCTTCACCGGGCCGCTCTCCTCTGGATCCTTCGGCCGTTTCTGGCCCCCCGACGCCGCCGGACACCGATGAAGATAATTCACAGGTGAGCCGGCGTCCCCCACGACCGGTGAAGCGTCATGCTTAGGGCTGCCGCGGTTAGTTGACGTAGTCGATGACGTCGATGCTGAAAATGTGTCGACATCGTTATTTTCAATCGACGCATCGTTTTAAAATTATTTGAATAAAGTTACCATTACGAATCCTAAAACGCTTCAATTCATAACAAATTTTTAACAAATGCTCAAAATGCTCAAATTAGGTCAGAGGTAAATCCAAGGGCATGCTTCCACGCTGACCTTTGACCTCTTGCTCCCCTTCCAGCTGGCTGCTGCTGCTGCTGCTGTTGCAGGACAGGCTGCCATCGAAGGCTGTGCAGGGGGACCCAGCCCCCTCCTCCCGGGGCAACTCCTGCAGCTCCCCACCAAGGCTTTCCACCTCTACTGTGCTGTCCGTCTCGCTGCGGCCCCCCATGCTCTCCTCCTGTGTGGGCTGCGACGGGGACGGGACGACGGGTGGGTCAGCGGCCAGCGGGGGCGGGGGTGGCGGGGGAGGGGTGTGCTCCTGGGTCCGTTTGGGGGCCTCCGTGGTATCACTACCACCATTGGCTGCCAGAGACGGGGACTCGGGGGTGGTGGGGGGGGTGTTGAGTACAGAGTTGCTCCCACTGCTGGGAAACTCCTGGGTCCTCTCCGGCTCCTGCCTCTCCTCCTCCCCGGCCGGAATGTTCACCGGCCCCCGGTCGGCCTTTGGCTCCTCGGGTGCGGGGAGGGCCGGTGGGGGGGAGCTGGCTACCTCTGTGTCCGAGTCAGAGAATAATTCCTTCAATTTCTTCTTGGGCCACTGGCCCTGGATGCTAGACCAGACATCCTTCTGGCCCTTAGGCCTGCCCCCTGCGGAGACCCTCTCCTCCGTACTCTGTGACACCTTGGCCCGCTTCTCCGGAACCTCCCAGAACCCAGAGGGACGGCCGGCCTTCACCTTCTCTTTTAGCCCATTGTATTTCTTGGATGGAGAGACTTTGGTTTTGGGACGAGCCTGTTCCCCATCTTGGGCCTCGCAAGGCGCACCCCCCTCATCCTCTGAGCTACTGCTTATGCTGGATGTGGCATCCCCCTCCTCTCCGGGAGCTGCAGTACTGTCCTCGAGTCTCTTGGGGGAGCCAGTGGGCAGCCACTCCACAGTCCGGCCCCTGGCACTGCTCTTGGAATGGCTCTGCTGTAGATGTTTCCCAGGGCTGCCTGCCTTCCGTTTCCGGGTGCAGATCTCGGCTTCCGGTCCTGGAGAGCCAGCTGGTCTGCACTCTTCCTGGGGGGGCCCGCCCGCCCAGGGCTCAGAGTCCTGCAGGGCCTCCTTCCCGTCTTCCTCCTGATTTGCTTCCTCATCCTCTCGGTCGCTCTCATCTGTTGAGATTCCAGAGGCTATAACATTGTACATAAAAAAAAAAAAACATTAAAAACCACCATCCAGCGACTCAAGCTGGCCCTCCTCCCGTGCCTCATTAGACCCACTGCGCCCGGCCATGGAGATTACCGTGCAGTCCATTGGAGGCAGAGGACATGTCGCCGCCCTTCAACTGAGATGAATCCGACCCTTTCTCACAGTTGGCTTCTGGGTTGGAGAAGCCATCGTGGGCGGCACTGGGCTTGGGGGAGCGATGGGAGCGGTTGGGCTTGGGAGGTGTGGAGTCCTCCCTGTCGGACATTCTCTCCAGCCTGTCCCTTTCACTTTTGTTCTGTTGAGTGTCCCATGGAGAGAGCAGACGCATTAGGTCCACGACCAACCGAACGGCTGACAGATATTTTGTTGAACATGCAAAACAAACCCTTTCATTAAATGAAGGCCTACCTCCAAGTGGCCTACCTTGATTTTTTTCCGGTGCTTCACTTTTGGCACATTCTTATTGGCTGGCCGCACGATCTTGTCTGCCTTTATCCATTCGTCATATCTGGTCGGAGGACAGAAGGCACAGGACGGGATCAGTCATCACGACAAAACATGCTCCACGGCGGAAAATCGACCCATGCATCAAATTCAAGTACATGCAATCAAACTTGTCACACGCCAAGGAACACAATCAAGTGGTTCAATGGTCCAGTCCAGACCACTGAGCACTTGTGAAAAGAAAGAAAACATGTCCAGAACAGTGAGTCACCTAGCCGTTAAGGAACTGTATAAGCGACCAAAAGTTTGCCAATCTTTAAAAGGGACCTTCATTTGTACCCTGAAACTGGGACAAGTAATAGACAAGCAAAACAGAAAGGTACCCACTCAAAGGAAAAAGTGCAATAAAGCTTTTACCCTAAATCTTTTTAAGAGTTACGTATAGGAAAGTCAGATTTTATAACCTTATTTGGTCAAACCCCTAAGACCGGAAGCACCAAGACAACGACAAAAGACAACAGAGCAGAGAAGCCAAATTCCCAGCGAGACTTCCGAACAGAAGCAGGCGGCGTAACCGAATCAGAGAAAGACAGCTGACCGACAGACAGCGTACATCGCACACCCCAGCCTCCAAGTCATCTGCCAAGACACAAGCACTGCCTCTAACTATGTGAAAGGCGTGACGGGTGGCCTCTCTGTACAGAACTGCGGAGAAATGCTCAAATGAAGTGAAGCTTTCCTTGTACAATGAGAACTGAAGGGGTCAAGTGAAAACATCAGGATTTCTGAATGAAGATGAAGAAAAAAAAAAAATGATCCACCAGTCAGCCATTTTTCAATGTTCCTTTTTGACCAGTAGAGGGCAACAGGGATTAATTTCAGCCTGCTTTCAGTAGGAAACAAGGAAGTGCTTAAGGGAGGTGTGCAGTGACTCGATCATACAACGAAGGAGGGGGGGGGGGTCCTGTCTGAAGGTAACCCCTGTGGGTGCACAGAGACAAGCAGCATAAAGACACCCCCAGGTGCTGCCTTACCTGACGTTCCAGCCACAGTAGTGCACCAGGTAGAGCAGTTCTCCCCCCTCCAGGTCTGACTCTTTGACAGTGGCCTCGTACGTCTTCAGATTGCGGCCTCGCCCATACCTCACCTGCACCTTCATCCCTGGGGGGTAACACTCAAACTCCTCCCCTTCCCCCTCCTGACTGCTGTCATCCCTGCAAGAAAGAGAGTTGGGCACTCCCTCATCTGGCCCCTTCTGGCACACCCACACCCCCCAACCCACCCTCATGGCACCCAACCTTACTCCCTGTCTAAAAGGCCACAATGGGGTCATCAGCCTGCATCCTATCCTTGCTCTAGCTCCACCCTAGTCCCGCCCTCCCCTTCTCCCCATTGGCTGACTTTCTCTCACTCCCACAACACTACACTTTTCCTACATAAATTCATGACTTAGGTTTATGGACTGCTTTTTAAATACCTCCATATAAACTGCTAAACATATACTATCAATTTTTA
>JAABNY020000063.1:5439658-5455532 GCA_015164015.2 Brevimyrus niger | reverse complement strand
TAAAAGTCAAGGCGGGACACGGCATTAGAGGGGTAGGGTTAGGGTAGGGACTGAAAGGCAGGAACAGCTCCCTTGGGCAGAGGGTAGGTCAGAGGTCAAGTCACTGCAATCCTGTAGTGTAGCATACTGGTGAAGCAGCACCCCGGGCAGAGGGTGCAGGTGGACGGACCTTCCAGCTTCTTCCGTGGCTCCTACACCGCATCAGCAAGGAAAGGTCAAGACACTGATTTAAGGCTGCTAGCTTCACAGCATAAATCGAGGTGTTTGGTGCTTGGGGGGGGGTTGAATATATGTTTAGATAAATCACAACCCTTTATGTGTTTTTGCACTGCTGTGCAGGACCAGTGTCAATGGGGGGGGGAAATCAGTTGCAGGGTTTGTACAAAGTTTGAGAAAATGAGGCTGGCAGTCCCTGTGCCCCCAGCGTTGGGGGAGGGGCATCAATATAGCTGCATGGTGAATTACAGGCAGCAGGCACATAGCCGGTCAGGAGACTCACCCATTGCTAGCTGCTCCGCCTCCCTCATCAGCTCCCGCAGGTTGCCCCTATCCTTCTCCCAACCACTGGCCTGGGTGCTGCAGCGATGAGCCTTCGAGAGGAACTGTAGGGCCTGGGGGGGGACATATGCACACATCAAATTACTGTTTAACTTGCACAACAACAGCAAAAAGACCAGGAGTCCCCATTGGTAAAACATATACTGTTTCGAAACAGCATTGATGCACGGGGGGGGGCAACTTCTGGACCGTATACCCCCCCCCCCCCCATCACATCCACGGTTAAGGACGGTTACGTCTTGATGACTTCATCAAGACCGCATTAACTATTTGCTCTGAGGAACCCATCCATCACTTTTAGCCAAGTGGCTTGGCATTAATCTACGCTGTTAGTTACAGCCAGATATCAATTATTAATGATCGTATAAAGCACTCTAACACTGCTCAGCGTTCCCCCACTACCCTTTAGACTGGGTGACTCAAACATACCTTCTCGTTGTCCTCTGGGTTCTGGCTGTGGCCATCCCCATACAGTTTGGCGTAGCTCCTCCAGATCCGGCCATCAGTAGTGGTCCGAGACGTGACACGGCCAAAAAGCTCCTGCACCTTGGGCCTGAGCGGGGTAGCCAGTTCGCCATGGCAATCCGACAGGTCCTCCACCACTGCCCGCACCAAGATCTCCAGGACCTGTGATGATGGCCATTAGATCTCTTTACCTAGTGCTATTTCTGCTGTGATTAGTTCTCTGTATAAATTAACAGATACTCCCATTGGCCATCTATACAAAGTAAATATCGCTCTCATTGGCAGCGGCGGTTCTAGCTTGAATAGCACTTTGGTGGAATATGACCCCATACCACGCTGTCTCACCCAACGAAACAAAAAGACTAAACCAGACAGGTGGCGTGCAGACAGGTTTTATATTGATGAATTCAATTACCCAGACTCAATTATGTCTATAAATCTAGATATTCCCTCTATTATAAATTAATCATAGCTTATCTGATAATATTTCTTAGTGTGACTGGTATTACTAACTGCCTTAGTATTGTATGAATTAAGAGATGCGGTATACCATAGATTCCCCTTTCTCCCCGTTCCCTCACTCTAGTGGGTAGATCCGAGGTCAGCCTACCCCCCACCCCCTCCCCATCTTTCCCAACTCTGAATGTGCTCAGACAGAAGCTCACAAACAAGAATTAGGGCACTCACTCAAACCCACACAGTGACATGATATCATTGAGTTGACACACAAATAAGCGATATCAAACCAGTATCATGCAAATATACTATTCTGTTTTTTCTTTTCTTTTTTTTGCAAGCATCCCATGCCACCCCCGGCAGGAAGTGTCATTCAGGGGGGGGGGGGGGGGGGGGGGTCTTGCTTTTCATCTCCCCCTCCTCTTCCCCTGTGACCAGCTGAAGTGTGTTCCATGCAAAATGAGCCTCCAATCCACTGGGCGGCGCCACCAACTGATGCAAGCCGCAGTCAGGCTGGCTTACCTTGACTTTCACCAACCGCTTGGCCGTCTTGATCTTGGCCTCGCAGAAGGCGCCGCGGTACTTGGCGCTGACATCAGTGCCAACGGTCAAATAAGGCGGCTCCTCTATAGTCTGAAACAGAAGGGGGAAAGGGGGGGGGGGGGGCATGGTAAGACATCACCACACACAGAGACAGCCCACAGTCAAATACCTGCACCAGAATCAGCAAAACATGCAGCCACATTAATTAGTATGTGCACAATTAAGAGGTCCTCGCTCCTCAGAGCAAAAAATAAGGAAGCGTCTCAGTGCTTCCAGGAAGTTCTGAGGAACCCCGTTTCCTCAAACGAAGGCAGTGCAGCGCCGAGAGCCCAGCGGAAAGATTATTCATCACTTAGGCGCTACCGTGGCTAAACACGCCCACTCCCCGTCTCCATTAGCTCTCCTGCCCATGGGATGCTGCAGACGGCTGTTTTTGCTGGATGCTGAAAGGCACAGACAGAAACACGAGAGCCTAGCAGAATGAGTGCCTCTGTGTGCCCTTCACCGACCTCACCGACAATGTCCGTCAAACACCAAGCGCAAAACTCAAGGTTGACATCTCCATGGGGCTAAATATTCTCATAAACACCCCCCTCCCCCGCCATCTCCCCCCACCACAGCGATTCCTCAAAAACAAACACCCACTGGTGTGACCCCACAAAAACAAGTCTTAAGAAACACTTGGAAAAGTTGCGAAAAGCCCAAATCATCGGTGGTGAAAAACAATGGCACCTCCCACAAATACAGAAGTGAAATACTATGTAATAATAATAATAATAATAATAATAATAAGACAGAGAAACTGCCTTTTAAAATGAAACAGAATTAAACATGGAGGAGGGATAGACACACGGAGGGGGAAAACCCTCTTTCCTTGTCCCAGTTTGAACTCTGGGCTTCACTGTTACATTTCTCGGTCTCTTGTGTCCGGTGCCTCTGTTTAAGCGGACGAGTCCATCCAGATGTAAGTGAGCTGGTCAGACAGACATATGAATCCCAGTGTGGGGCGGGTTTCAGGACGGACACCGCCGACAGCTGCCATGTGCTCGCATGTTTACAAATCCACACATACTGTGTTGTATAATTGCTGGTCCCTGGGGGTATTATTGGTGGGATGGGTCAGGGAGACAGACAGCAGGGTTCTCTGATTCCCTGCAGCATTAACTATGAGCCATTTTCAGTCCTAGGGAGTTTAGCCATTTTAATAGGAGTTTCAACCAACAGGCCTGAGCATTGATCCTACACACAGCGGTCCTTTTCAATAGGGTTCTGGTATCAGTACCGATTACAAATGTAATCATCACATTACACTTTAACATATGATTTTATCAGACAAGTCCGTGAAGCCAGAGCCATGCTCAGGACTCAAATGGAAAAAAATCACTGCTGACTACAGGATTCGAGTTAAGTGAACCACACATCGCCCAAGTATACATTCCACACACAGCTACGTTGGTTAATTGCGTGTCGGGCATACAAACCACAAAGCGTGACACTATCTGGATTACTGGTGCCCGCCTGTGAATATATGCTCATGAATATATTAACTTTGAGGGGGGTAAACAAGGGGTAAACAAAGTCCAAACCACGAATGAATGCCTGTCACCTGTTTATAAAGGCAATGAGAAGCAGGGTGCCATAGGGGCCAGGGAAGGGGGCAGTTCACCATCCCAAAAAGCGGAATTAAGTGTCCCAACGGTGATGGGCCCTTTAGTTCACTTTCAAAGAGCAGACAATGTGCGACTGCGTTATATTTAGACCAAGATGTCTGGAGTACGAGAAGGCTATCTTCAGTTTCATGTCTGTACTTGATCCGTTGTAAACACAAAAACAGCATCCATCCATCCAGCCATCCATCCATCCATCGCGAGCACTTATCACCACAAGGGGGCCAGGTGCACATCTCAGGCAGTACAGAACAGACACTGAGACACACTTTATTAGATACACCTGCTCTTTAATGCAAACAGCCAATCATGTGGCTGCACCTGAACACATACAGCCCTCTGACAGCCAGGAGGTTCACTTACACTTTGACTGTCAATGTCAAATCAGGCATCTCAGAAACAGCCCCAGTGCAGGGATTGTTATACGCTGGTGTCCGGAGTTTAGAGGATAGTGCAGTAAACTACAAACGCTGTAAATTCTCTGGTAATGAGAGGTCAGGGGAGAATGGCCACAAGTGCAAAAACACCAGCTCGCTACAACACTAAAGTGCAGGGTGTCTCTCCAACCACTGAAGTGGCTCTGGAGACAAAAGGGGGTCCTACCCAGTATTATGTAGGGGGTACCTGATAAAGTGGCCAATGGGTGTGGATCACTTGGAATGGAGACCAAAAAACAGCCAATAAGAGCTCAGCTTTCGTGGGACGTCACTCGAGACTACTGGACAGGCTTCCAAAGTGACCACCTGATGAAGGAGTGGGCTGAGGGGACTACTCAGAATGATTAAAAATATAAGACAAATTCTGATTGGCTTAACACTTCATACATCTCATTTCGTAGCTGATGCTCACAGTATTATTTTAAATTGTAGAAAGTAGTTAAAAGAACTCTTCTCTGAGTGGGAGTCCAAACTTGACTAGTATTGCGTTTATATTCCGTATCCCAGATGTCAGGGTGCGACCCAGAATGGGATGCCAGTAGCCACAGCCAGCCTCAGGCTGAAACAAACAGATCCCTAACGAATGAGCTATCTTCATACTCAGATCAATTTGGATACTTAGAATCAATAATTACTAGGAGGCTGTGTGGTTATTACATGCACCCGTACTGCACTGGTGCATCATGGGAAAAATCACTTTCTAAGTAACTAATAATGCACTCTCCGAGTTCAAACACTGTCAAGCTTGGGATCTTTTGGGTTTCATATGCCAAAAGCCACTGGCTGTTTTATGAGGGAACGGCTACCTGGCAGTAAAGGGGCCCCAGATATCAGATGCAGAGCCTTAAGCAGGCAGGAAGGGCGGAGCACTCGGAAACACAAAGGTGACACCCTGTCGACCTGGGTTCCCCCGTTATTAAATTCAGCAAGTGGTGGGGTGGGGTGTCCCCATGATATACTTCTTCGAACAGCAAAATTTTTGGCAAGATTTTAGAATACCGCGACACGCAAAATGACTGCGTTAGCCACTGGACCTGGGAGCCAGAGAGAGAGCGACAACCTCAACCTAAGCTGTGGGACTGTAACAGAGAATGAGCTAGGGTGGGGGTGGGTGGAATTGTACCAGCTGAAAAGACAGGCAGCTATAACAGTCCCTCAACCCCCCCCCTCCCCATACTTTGCAGTCTCTCTCTCTCTCTCTCTCTCTCTCTCTCTCTCTCTCTCTCTCTAATAGTAACTCCTGAAGTGTAGGTCTCAGATTACACCACCCCAACTGTTTACAGTGTGAGGAGCAGCAGCCGGGGGGGAGCTGCACAGAGGCGACCCGGAAGCCTGAACTGTGGTGCTGACCTGAATCAGTACTTTATTTTTAAATGTTACATGCAAACTAATGAAATCCAAAGGCAAGATAAATTCTATATGCGACAGAATACCATATATATATATTGACTGTAAACTTTGCAGGGTGATAAACTCAATATTTGGTGACTTTCAGAGGGAGAGGGTTTTTTTTCTTTCCTAGAGAGTATAACCCTGCATGAGCATGAAGCCGTTTCCTGTCTTATCTGACAGATCTTCTTGAGCTCCATGATGCTTTGGATCACATTCCCGCTGAGAAGCTCATCCCCCCACGAAGCACCCGCTGATGCTTTATACCACCCAGTTTTCCCTCAATCTGGGGTGGGGGGGATGTGGGTTATTACAATAATAGGGTATATGGTATTTTGGGTATACCGCGGTATTCTGAAGTTACTGTGGGGGACCCCTCTTTGCTCGGTAAATTGCATCATGGGGAGTTCCTTGCCAAGCCTGGCTCAATGTGATGCTCAGTCACTTCTACCCAGAGCTGCAAACATTCTTCACAAAAGGAGCTGCAGAGAGGCCCACGAGGTATTGGGGGTTAAGGGTCCTGCGCAGGGGTCCGATGGTGACGTCAGTGTGACATCCCTGGGATCTGACCTGGTGTCTGTTTTCACGACGACGCCCTTCATCCCATCCTGTCCCGCTCAGACAGGCCACGCCCCGGCCTGGGGTCCGAGCCACATGCACACGTCCTCGGCAATTGACCCGGGAGCCCACGAAACACTTAACACCCGCCGTGCACTTTCGCTAACCCCTACGTCCCTGTGACTCTACCCTTCACTTGCCGTCGAGCCTTTTCAGCCGAGTCTTCGCTCAAAACGCGCCATCAGCACATTCCATATGACTTTGAACAGGCAACAATAATAATAATAATAATAATAATAATAATAAACAATCAACCTTCCAACAAACCAATGTAGACTAAACATCAATGAAACTTCCCATCAGAAAGTGGTTAGAGCAGAGGGTTAAGTCAACATAACGACGTGTGATGTTATTGTGAGAAACCTACAATAAATGAAAATATTAGCAAAAAACTTTTGGGGAATAAAGCAATACAATGCGTGGACTTTATGGACTCCTGCAGAACACCCAGGTGGTTTGATCTTCATCTTTAAGGTGAGTTTAAAGAAGAAGAAAAAGAAAAAAAGAACCCTCAGTACAGCCCATCTTGTGC
Organism: Brevimyrus niger; assembly: GCA_015164015.2. Lineage (NCBI taxonomy): Eukaryota > Metazoa > Chordata > Actinopteri > Osteoglossiformes > Mormyridae > Brevimyrus > Brevimyrus niger. The sequence continues at coordinate 5,448,867 of JAABNY020000063.1, read as the reverse complement.
TACTGTGTTTTACTTCCGAGTCATGGTTCACTTCCAAACCTCGGGAGCCGTCCTCACTGCTGCCTGCTGGATAAACATCCTCATTTGCTGCCTCAGCTAGCGGGGGGGGGGGGGCTGAAAGGTCCTCTGAACCATGTGTGGCTTGCGCATTGATTTTTAATATCCCTCAAAAAAACAGGAGAGACTGTAAATAAAAAATTTAAATAAATAATAATAAAAAAAACACTTAACAAAATATCAGGCATCCCCTTAGACAGCTTTCTCATGTGCGATAAGCCTGAGGTCACCGTTACCGTTTGCAGGGCCAACGCTATGATGAAAGGCCCCTCACCCACTTGTACTTGGGTGACATCATCCCCACAAAAACTGCTCAAATGGCCGTGATGGCCCGTCACTCAATATCGAACCCCGACACAGCATCCCCTGGCTGGCTGGGAAAACAAAGCCTTGATACTTACAGTAAGTGGGTTTTACACCACATTGTCAATCACTGACTTTTTTTTAACCCCTTGGGACCCAGAGATGCAACCAGTTAGACGTGACTGAGCAAATGCTATGACCAATGAAAAATGACTGAACAGACAATATAACCAATGAGAAATGCCTGAACAGATTATTGACAGCACACAATCAAAGCCCATGTTTCTAGCATTTACACACTAATACGCTATTTGGTTTATTTCCCTTTTTAGAGCAGTGATACTGATATTATTATACCAGAAACACGTTAGGTTCCTCATAGTATTAAAGAAGGTGATGGAAGTTAAACCAACAAACTCAGGGTCAAGACAGATAAACAGCAGGAAAGGTGCCCTGAAAAGCCGTAGCAACTTCAGTTTGTTTTCTACAGGGTGGGGGGTTTAAGAAAACTTTTCAACAGTTTGTCTCCCCTACAGTATGAGCCCCCTGCAATTCTTTGGTGTTTTTATTATTTTATTCCTTAAGCACTCTCAGAAAAAGATCCATTCAGCCATGCCGGCAGCGACTGACACATGCGTTTTTCCAGAATGTTCAGCCGTGTGGCATGCAAGGCAAACGGCACTGGGCGAGTGAGGGAAATCGATGGTTCTCCTCTTGCGAGAGACCGTGAGCACCAGCGACCCAGCACCAGCATGGGCCGAAGCCTTTCCTCTGGGGCAGACTCGCCAACGCTGGGCTGTGAAACTTTCTCCGGACACTGCTGCCTGATTATAGACACATGGGTGATGGGGAGGCGTATGGGGGGCTCCCGGGTGGAGATTTCACTGCTGCCTGTAGCTCAGTTAAAATGTTCAGATCGGTATGCAAATGCTTCCCAAGCCAATAAGGGCACCAACCAAACGGGAAGTGGTACGTTTCTACCAATCAGGAAACAGGGGCCAGCTTGGAAACATATGGAATCAAGAAATCAAGACTTTAACATGATTAATGGGGGAGGAGGGGATCACTGCCCCCAACCCTCTACCTCACTACTGTCAATAATAAAGTACAAACCGCGTTTAAAAGGTCTCTTGCCAAGCCTTAATTGTGGTCACCATATCTTGTGAAATACTTCCCCGTTTGGTGACGACGCTGTTGCTTTACTCGAGTAGGAGAGTAAGGATGACCTGATCCACTTTTACTCAGAGACAAATGAAAGACGCTGGGCAGGCAGAGAGAAAGGAAGCTTCTCCCCACCAGCGCAGGTGACGCCTTGGGGGGACAGGCTCCCCGACTTCAATTTTTCATCAAAAAAAGTGGCAGACTCGACACAAGCAACCACTTCTGGTACCTTCTGCGGTGCTGTTTTCAAAGGGGTGGGGGGGCAGAGTCACAGAGAGAGGAGAAAGAGAGAGAGAGCGAGCAAGGAGAGCAAAAGAATAAGAGAAGGTAGAAAGAGAAACAGCAATCCAGAGACACAATGAAGAAAGAGAAAGAGAGACAGATTCCAAGAGAGAGAAAGAAATCAGCGAGAAAGACACCAAAAGAGGGCCGGTCTTTAGTGACGCCGGCTGTTGGGCACCGCAGAGGGACCCAAGGAGTCCCGGGAACAGTGTGACGCCTCTGTGCCGAAGGGGCAAAGGATCAGGCACAAGCGGGCTGCCCAATCTGTCCTCCCATGCAGGGAGGTCGCTAAATTTCTATGTCTTATATTTCTCTCTCCCTTTCATATATAAATATTTTTTTTGCACTACAAACACAAAGAATCACCTCAGGGTATGACCCCACACATCATATCTCTGACGATAGCACAGACGATAGCCAAAGACTTTGCAAACTGAAAGGCAAATTGTGTACAAGACTACATTTACAAAAGCAAAAAGTAGGGGATATAAGTGAGGCAGAGTGACTGCTGGTGGTCTTCCCTGAACGTGGAGTAAAAATGCAATCACTCCCTTAGCACCTGCAGCATTTGCAGAGCATTTAAGACAGTAGGATGGGGACACAGGGGGGATGCAGAGACGCAAGGGCGAATCGGCCACTCCATGCTCACAGCCGCTAAAGTAATCCGGCCCTGAATCGGACCTTTGTGCTGCCCTGCGCTACTTCAGCCTTTCTGAGCAGCGAAAGCCGCCGCCCGGGAGAGCTACAAGGCGGCACGGGGGGGGCAACGCCTTTCATTAGCCGGGAATGACTGGGGTCCCACGACAGAAGAACGCAGGAGAGGTATACAAACTGAGAGGCAAAGGCTAACCAGTGAGACCACTGTGGAGTAGCGCCCCCTCCAGTGAGCTGGGGGGGAAAAAAAATTAAAAAGATAAAAACAAGATTTAACCGCCAGATATAGTTGCAATACGACACCAGCACAAATAACAAATCACAGGACCCAGCAATAACACACAGGGCCTGTCGATTTCACATAAACGCGATTTCAAAGCAACTCCCAGCTCCTGATTTAAGCAGGAGGGTAATGCTCAGCCAGTTACATCCTAAGACTATGACAGATTTCACCATCCTGCTCTCCAAGCTACTTGCAAAAAAGAAACACAGCTTTCAAGTGTCAGATTTCTTCTAAAGTCTTGAAAATTGTCCCTAAATAACTTATTTTAAGAAGAACTGCAGCAATACCAGTGCCTACATACACACCAATCTGCTCACCTCTTTGAAACCCACAGCCCCAGCACTGCACAGGGGACACAGAGCACTGCATGGTCATTATTGGAGGAATCAGCGGTAATGGCAGAGTGATGCTGCTGGTTTTAGCTAAAACCACCTGTTCCTTTGTGGAGATTCTCAAAGCCATGCTGAGTTTGCAAGACCCTAAAACCCCCCCCTCCAAAAAAACAAAGCCCCTTGGTATCAGCCGCAGACTTTACACAGATCTACAGGTTCTCCAGAAACACAGAGCTTACCAAACTCTTCAAAGAACTGCAAAACTTCAGCAAGTGACATTAAAACTTGCATAAAGTCAATGGAAAGCATAACCTGAGCCAAGCTAAAAAATGATATATTATAGATATCTACAGGCAACAGCAAATCACAAATAAAAGTCTGTCAACCCCCCCCCCCCTTTCCTGTCCTCTTTCTTACAAGTCCAACAGCCAATAGGACAAATCCTTCAGGTAATACCCCAGTAGTAGGTTACCATGGAAACAGAAGCTCTATGCAACATTCCAGACAGAAAGTAGCAAATAAAAATCTCTAACTTTATTCTGCAGGGAGGCAGAGCCGCGTGAAGACCTTTGCAGGAACAGGCCCCGCAAGCCTTTAAAATGTTCCTTTTTATGACATAATTTATTAAAACAAATAAAACTCCTGAATACATTAGTGCAAAGACATCAACATAAACCCTGACCAGTTCGCCCAAAATTAAATGGTATACAGAAAAATAAAATACGAGATAAACTGCAACTCGCATCTTTATGATATTCAGGCACTGCAACTTGCAAATTAAATTCATGGGATTCATTGCAACGCAGATTTAAATGGAAAACAGGCTGAGTGAGACTTCAGGCCACAACAATTTTGTTTATTGTTCTTATAAATTACCATTTATTGTTGCTTAATTATGGTACCCTGTTATATACAGTTGGGCATCTAAATGAACGTTATAATGGAGCAACTTTAATGAAAAAAAACGTATTACTTCTAGACCACAGACATTAGTTGTGTAGTAGTTTAAAAGGTTGCAAGCCGTAAAAAAAAAACGCTTCATGGTTAAAATATGCCACAGAAAATATTCTCCACATCCCTTCGATGGTGAAATCCCATCAGCTCACGGAAGCGCGTACAGCTCGGTTTGGGGTTCGGGTCGGTACCTTCATATCCGGCCAGGTTTCCTAGTCCCGCTGCAGGAGACGAAGCTGTACAGAAAATATAGAAAACAACTGTGTTAGAAAATTAATGTGGACAAGCACTGTCTTGACTTAGCATGGCTAACGGTATAAGTCGTGCATGTCTGGCTTGTTTAGGAACCACGGAGGACAATGAATCACGGTTTTGCTTTTAACTACCAACAGGCCATTATGTCAAAAGAAACGGAATTATTCACAAAGAAACGCCATACGTACGGTAACACGTTTTGCTGAAAACAAATGCCATGCGAAATTTAATTGTGTCATCGTTCAAAAACTATTCAATTGGGCAACATCATATTAGACAGCAGAGAAGGCGTAAGGATTTCAGATCTAATCGCCTTAAGTAGTTGGTTGCAAAACCTTATCTGAACGGTGTCTCAGCGCTTTGCCCTTTTTTGAGTCTGATAACTTAACCGGGGAAATTTTTTCTATTCATAAACAATGCATGAGATAGCAGAAATAGACAGCATGTAAATACGATGCCGAATCCGACGTTATACCCCCCCCCCCCCCACACACACACACACGGATCCGCGACGCTCGTGTGCCACAAACATGACAACCAAGCAATCGGACTTGTCGCACATTAACCGTCGCTTGTTCTGTGTCCCAGGAAGCCCAGATTGTGCCTACAGGGCAAAAAAAATACACGTTCAATGGAACCGATCGGTGGAGCTGCGGATTTAAAAAAGCGGCTCTATGTTCGCAAGCAACTACCGCCAGGAGGACGGGCTCGGGGAGGGTGCTCCGACCGAAACAATTTAAAGTGGAAAGAACACGGGCAAAAGGGACGTCCTCGCTGACGTAGAGTTAAATAGTGAAATATTTACGATAATAATAAAACAAGGGCAGCGAAAGAAAAATCCGTGAAGCCAAACTATTTAGGAACAGGTCAGTGCGATACGCACGCCCGATATCTACTGCTGCGCTACAGTGAAGTGAATGACGCCATTTCTGTACTACATGCACACACACACACCGGAGAAACAGATCAACACTCCGGCAGCACGGCACTGGCAAACGGAAAATAACGAGTACACGGACAGCCACAGCCCTAGATCAGCCCCAGACTCACGGTCAGAAGCGACCCCCAAGTCTCCAGGCAAGTCGGCGATGCGATCGAGGGAAAATGTGCGCTGACATTTTACACGGATCGCTTTGCACCATAGCGGGGTTACAGCAGAGAAAACGGGACTTTTCCCCGCGGATTCTCTCCGTGAAATCAACTTATCTGATAAGAGGTGTCAGCCCGTTCGTAACTGCAAAGATGTCGCTTAGAAATATGTCGATGGCAAATTGCCGAGTGCACCGAGTTGTCACTATAACCATGAAGGGGAGGAGGGGGGAACTGACAAACCCGCTCTGAACAAGGTCAAACTGAACAAAGTAACACTACGGACCTACGACCATCACAAACAAAAACGCGATCAATTCGCAAAACCGTTGAGCTTGTTGAGTGCAGAAGGAAAAAACAGCAGCGCATCATCCGGCGGAGTGCGGCTCATTGGCACAATGTCACCCCACACTATTTAATCCAGGCGCTGCCTGTCGTACTTTGCCGGACTGGCTGGCACGGAAAATTAAAAGATTGAATTATGCAGCCAGACAACAAGCAATTGACGGGCCGACTGGCGGCTCAGGTCTAGTTATTGTTGCTGGTAGGTTGTTGAGACAGTGTAATATCAAGCTAACTGTCCACATTTCTAGCCACTCTACTGTTATGCCGACAGAGGAAGAAAAAAGGACAAGGGATCTTAAAGTGGACGACTTAAAAGCGAGATTCAAGCATTCAAGGAAGGACAGCGACGGAAAAAACCCATACAGGGCGATCGTGAAAGGATGGAGTGGGAAGAAACAAACAGCATAAGCGTAACACGCAAGGCAGCCACGAAACCAATATGACCATTTGCGGCTAGTCACACGCAAAAACCATAAAATATTAAAGAGCCCGGCTACAGGTCCGATCGGCGAAAAACACGTCCGGCAGGGTCCGTCTGCGGCCGACGCGCTCGATCGCAAGCCCGTTTTCAATCACGATGTGGCTCACTTTAGCATTATATAAGCCTGCCCGAAGACTTTTCTCCCCCAACATCGGGCTGCCAACAACCACCCCTAGAAAGCGTTTGGTACCACGGACACCAAACTGCTTATGTGGGTTATTTCCTGAATTCCACCACATCTGCTGATGTTGGAAATCAGGGAGAATACATGGAGAATAAATAAAAGTGAAACGGCATGGGGGGTAAAATAGAAATGGGAACACGGAGCTGGGAACCCAATAGTACGTTGATTCTCCCATTACGCTATTAGAAGACCGAACTCAGCACCTTTAATCATTTTCATTGGCTATTTATCAAAGCGCTGACCTTTTAAAACACTTATCTATCTTTAAAATGACAAGCGGAATACCCACATAACTAATTCCGCAAATTTCTTACCTCTGAAAGTCAAGTTGCGGAATCCCTTTTTCCTCCAAGTTCGTAAAACAATTTAAATATCCATAAAACATTCGAAGTAGGATCGGCGTTTTTAAATGCTTTTGACTTTTTTTTCGCAAGCTCCGGGTCGGTGTCAGGGTACGAAACCAACACAACCACTCAACCTCTCGGACTCCCTTTCTCTCCGTGCTCCTATCTCCTTCTGAAACTGACTGATGGACACACAAAACCACCCAGTTCTCAATATGTTCATTCATTGGTCACCATATTTGTGTCACCGCCCTTTGCCTCAGACTATTGGCCGGCCTTAGAAAACAATTACGTTATTTTCCAACAAGTTCTGTACAAACGTTACGTCAATGCAAGCTGGGAAATGTATTCCAACATACGGCAATATGCAGCGAGAACTCTGCAGCAATTTTGCTGGTTGTAGGATTTTAGAACTACAATTCCCAAAAAAACACATCGCGCACGCGTAATGTAAAGATGGTAGTCCATTGCGCGCCCCACCCCCCATCCCTCTTATATGCGCCCGTTCCGTGGAGGGGCGATGGCGTATTCAGTTTGCTGAGGACACGGACGAAGGAGGTGACAGGGATATCTGGCTTAAGAACGGCTATAATTTGATTTTCCTTACTTATTTTTCTTAATGTAGCCATATATGTATGCGGCTACGTGACGTGCCACTATTTGGATTTCTGTGGATGCGATCTGATTAATAATAAACGTCGACTAGGGCTTCGATAAACTCGGCTGGTCCTGGCTAGTTAGCCATGGTAGCTCAGCCTATGGTGGTACGAAACGGAAGTGGTGAAGATGGCGCCCCGGAAGTCGCGCTGCTGGCCGACAAGGTAGGTGGAGCTATAATCTATATTTACACCAGTTGCCTAACGTGTTACGTATGGTGTGAGGCCGCCTGTAATATGTCTGCTGAACTTTGAGTTGCAGTCTAATGACATGGTGGCATTTGTTGTGGGCTCAGTGCACCTCATGTGGTACTTGAAGTTTTGCGAATGGCTCTTTTAAAGCTCTTCCACTCGCATAATCAAACATAACATCTTCAGCTCGGTTTTTCTTACTTTTTTATGGCTTCTCGATGTACGTCAGATGTAACAGTTACGACATCAGCGTCAAGGTAGTGTCACAACCACCGGGGAATTTTGAAATTTTAAATGGACTTTTGTCTTTTACTTAATATTCCCCGTTTATATTGTCGTTCATTGTTTGTGTGGCTAGTTTATTACCCCCTTTGCTGTCTGCGTGCTCCTTTTTTATTCTTTTAAAGAATATCGTCTGTGTGTTGTCCTATCAAACTGCCCCTGTCTATAACTATCTGATGGCGATTGTAGTGTGAAATGTGATATACGCCCGTATGACAGCTGACTGCTCGCAGAGTCTGTTCATTGGTCGTTCTGCTGTAATGCTGAAATCCTCATGTTGGTTATGTTGTGATGCCTTCGAGTAAAACAAGCGGTTGCGTGGTAGGTTTTATTGCAAAGTAACTAACCGAGTCTTGGAACAGATTCTTTAGAAGGTTATATCGACGTTTTGAAGTCTGGGGGAGTTAATTAACCCAGTTATGACTGGCTTATCAGTAAGAAGTATGTGATTGATAGTGATGTGAGTTTGTTGCCTGCTTGCAGATTCATGGCAGCAGTTGATTTTGTAACATTTACATCCAGAGTAATCGATTCACTGCTGGGCCCTGGAGTAACACCCTTAACCAGCCTCCTGACCTCAGCTTTCCTCACATCTGTGTCACATTTGGCTTGCAGTAAGTGTGGGTGTTGTGTGTCCAGTCCCTGGCGGTGGTTTGTGTCACATGTGGATGGTCTGTTTGGTTGATGCTCTCGTGATAAAAATCTCAATCAGTGAAGTGTTAAGTTACCCTGCAGTGATTAAACTGAACCGCGAGTAGCATGGCATTTAAATTTTGACTTAAAGGTCTAATGCTTGAATCCTGCAGTAATCCTGATATGTGTGACAGCTAGAGATGGTAAATGGTAAGGTATGATGGATGTAAATGTCCCTAAAAAGTAAATGTTATGTTTGCCTTCAGAGCAAGTATGAGCTGGATGGAATGTGACTTTTAAAAGAAGCTCGTAACGATGGGAGCCAATAAGCTTTAGTGAATATAGCTGGTTTAACAACAATACAACTGCATCTTAAAGGCATTCACAAATACAGTGACCCTGTCGATTATGATTTATTTATTGTTGACTCTTCTGGGTTAATCGATCATGTGCCATTTTGCTGCTTATCACTCAAACTCCTGTTGTGGCCACCTGCTTGGATTTTTGTCTGAACTCATGGAAGTCTTAAATGGGCACCATGACCTGCATCTGTGTTGCTTCTTGAGCTTGGTGTTTGTGATTTTTATGCATTGGGCAAAGAAAGTCGGGGGGGGGGGGGGGGGGGGGGGAGTGGGGGGAAAAAGGGGGCGGGGTTTTTTTGGGCGGGGTGCGGGGGGGGGGGGGGGGGGGGGGGGGGCCGTGGGGGGGGGAAAAACAAAAAT
>JAABNY020000063.1:5414871-5429137 GCA_015164015.2 Brevimyrus niger | reverse complement strand
AAGCTGTAACAAATGCCCGAACGCCCTCTAGTGTTCAGTTGTGGGATTTCACTTCATAGTTGATCTGCTTGGTTGTGGAGGGGAAGTTGTTTCCTTTTGTAGTGTTATTTGTTCTTGCTACATGTTGGCTAGATGCATTGGGGGGGGCAGTAAGCTAGGTCTCTGACACCCCAAGTGCAAAATTTGAAACTGACACTGATTCCCACATAGTGGGAAAGTGTTTTTATGTTATTAAAATGAGGTACACTTGCATGTGAATGTGTTCTTGTTAGCAGTATGTGAAGTCTGTTATTGCCAGGTACAGATATGATGCATGGGTCACACACTGGGGTGAAATGTCGGTCCTGTTCATGGTGCGACACGGAAAGGTAACGAATGGAATAAGAATATGGAGCCATAAAAACACAACATTTTAAAACACGGATGTTAAGACAAAAGAAAGAGACCCTTCTTATTGGTGTGGAAATTTTGCCGTGGAATTGGGTTTGCAGGATGTACCATTAGTTGGAGTACATCACAGACTTTCAGCAGTGGTGAAAGTTCAGATTTTCATGGCTGGGAAGGTTTGATTTGGGCTAATAGCCTTTACCATCGGTTTACCTGCTTGGGGCTCATCAGTCAGCCCCTGGACTGGAGGCTGAAACCTAAAAGTGTAATGTTGCTAGGGAACTTCATCTCCTGCGGCTGACAGCGCGGAGATTGAGTCAGGAAATGACTACACAGCGGCGGGCTTTCCTGCAGCAGGTGGGAGAGGATGCTTAATTGAATTCTTGCTTTTGGTCTCCCTCTATGCAGTTAGTTTATTGCTCATTGAAGGCAATCATGATATCCCAGAAGCAGAATGCAGTGCTTTCAAAAATGGGGGCACCAGCTTAATGCTAATTTGTGGTCATGTAAGGAGATGAAATGTTTGGTTTGCCTAACCTGGAATTTATTAACGGTAGGCGGAATACTAGCTAATGCGCTGTAGTCTTATCGTTGCAGGTACATCATCTCCTTCTCATATTGCCAAAACGGCTTCGAAGATCAGACGCAGCTGGTGTGAACGCAGTTTAAGTGATTTGTAGCGGGTGGTTAAACTGGTTTGAAGGATTTGTTTTTTTTGGGGTCACAAAACCCAATCTCAGAAAAAATTGCCGGGGAATTACTAGGGGAATAGGGAGCGAAATAGAGCTGGTCCCTTAAGGGCCGCAGACTCATTGTTTTTGTGTAAAACGCGTTGGATCCCATTTGCACGCCAAGTGGGTGAATTCTGCAAAGGTGCGTAGCACCTGGCTGTGGCTGAACGTGGTCACATGATTCAACAAAGATTGCTGAGAGCTGTCCTGAAACGGCAGATCTAGACTGTAACTGTTGCCTGTATAGAGAATTGCTCTGCTGCGTGATGCAGCTCCATGTAGCCTGGCTGCTGGCCTCGTGTGGGGAGCATACGGCCCGTAAGGGAAGCCGCCTCCACAATCGCCCCTTTCACTGTTCCTGAACAGTGGCCTTTGTTTCGTAGCCTCGGGAATTTGGGAACAAAGTCCCATTTTGTTTCAACGCTCTTTGTTTTGATATCCTCGCTCTTAATCACCTGTCGTTTTTGGAGGTTATGATTTACCAGTCTGGAAACGGCTTTCGGGACATGACTTCTGCTATATGATGGTGTCCACGCATCACTGGACTGGGTTGCGTTTCTCGGATTTGTGGATCACTTAAGAGTTTGCGGCGCTTGGCACCACATCTGCTTCCAGAGCTGTGCTTTTGAATAGCCTGGATGTCCTTATTTTGCACTTTGGCTCTTGGGGTGTACTCACTCCGGCACGAATGCTGAAACCCTATGTGAGTGTAGGCCAGAGGGGCCCGGTTCACGGCAACCGTGCCTAGTGTGAAAACACCCTTGGGTCCTTGCCGTTTGTGACACAGCATTGGAGACGGAGCTATACCAACTTGCACTTGTTGCTGCTCTTTTGCTGAGAGCTCAGCCCAGCTGCACCTCCGCCCAGTCGGCTCCTCGATCGCTGTATGCTGGCAATGTCGTATTTGCATTGCTTGTACTTTGCATTTATATTTTGATCCAAACCAAAAGCCAAGCAGTTATTCAGGACCTCTATACTGTATGTATGTTTATACTGCAGAAACCGTTACAACCACCCTGTTCAAGGCTCCGAATCCATACTTGTGTCCAGAGTTCTTCTTTCACATTTAACCCATCTGAGTGTCAGAGCCGTACAGCCTTTTTGGGTCTCCAGTACAGCAGCTCCCGGCTCTCTCTACACATGCTGAAAGCTACTCCAGCTCCAGTGCTAATTGACCTGCGAGGCTGTGGATGGGCGCGTTGTCCAGGGTGCTGTGGCTGCAGGCTGATTACATCTGATCACCAGCACAGGGTGAAGCCGCTTCTCCTCACGGCAGCATTTTGTACGATGGACGTGTACCTGTAAACTGACGTGAAAATGGATTTGGATCACATTTAAAATCAGAACGGGCCTCTGTCGCATGCTGCTGCCCCACGCCACACCACAACGGACACCTCTAAATTAACAGGGTAGGTTATTCTAACCTGACTGCAGCCTACACAGAAAACTTCAAAAAGGATGAAACTTTTTACATTAGAGGGACAGCTGATGTGGAAATGAGCAAAATAACTTTGGTCAGTAATGGAAATCTGTCATCCCAGGGATATGAGAGACTTTATGGATGCGGCTGTCAGGTTTATAAGATGTCTACCGGTAAAGCTCTCTGCAGTGTGTTAATCGCAGGCTTTTCTTCTTGCCTCCTGATCTGCCCTGTGCTGGCTTCAGTTTGTCACCTTCTGCTGGATTGCCTCTGTGCGAGTTTTCACTTTTTTTAGATGAAGTTTCAGGTAATTTCTGGTTACACGCTGTGTCCTGCTTGTGGTGAAACTCTGGCTTTTACAATTAACTTTTATTCATTTCTGACATCCCAAATCAGAGGAAAGGCCGTTTTTCTGTTCCCTGGGACTTGAACCCATAACCTTTTGCTTTGTTGGCACGGAGCTCTGCTTGTTGAGGTACCAGAGACCCTAACTGAGGGGTCTCATTTCAGACATTCAGTGTACAGCTTTGCACGTACAATGTCTCCTTTAAGGTTCATTGTGAGATTGGCCACCCTTGATCTAGACTGACTAATCTTGTTGGGTGTTTCTCAACCTGGCCCTTGGGGAGCAGCAGACCATCCGCGTTTTGTTCCCTGCCAGACAATGTGGGATGTCTGGGGTTTACCTGAGAAGCACTGGCTGCAGACTGTCCTCTGTGGAGCTGTTGTGTTTTTGTTTTTTTTTTTTTGTGCATATGGGTTTTTTTTTTTTTTTTTTTTTAAACTGATTTCTTGTAGTGCTTGTCAAAGACGAGCAGAAACGGCTGGATGGGTTTCAGCAAGATGATGGGACGAGTCGGTCTATCATGGCCTGACAACTGGCCATGTTTCGGTTTTCACTGCGATGACTATTTTTTTGTCGTGTGTGAAATGCGATCACTGCATTGTTTCCGTGGGTGGGAGTGACAACCAGCCAGCCTCTCGAACTAAGCTGCTTTAACTTAACCGCCTTAAACTACGTCAATGGATTGCCTCTCATACTTCAGGAAGGGAGTGTCACTGTTAATGTTTTCCCCTATTTCTGGTTGATCTTGACACTTGATAAGGATTCCAAGAATGTACAATTACACAAAAGAAAATGTTGATTTGGTAAGACTTGCTTCAGATTGGGTGCTGGAAAACTGCCAAAGTTTTAAACGAATACAGGAAGCGTTTCTGCTGTTAATGTATGGAAAGATGTATTCAAATGCTTGACATGCGGCGGAGGAGAATACTGTGAAATGAAATGTCACCACTAGGTGGCAGCGAGTGCTCGGGACACGTTATCGGCTTTTATATCCTGATTACCCATCACACCTTTTAAAATGGATTAACGTTACTATTCAAGTTTTAAAACTTAAAAAAAAATAAAATCTGGTTCACTCAGTGCTGCAGTTTTATTAAAAACCACTATTGTTAATGTCAAGAGTAGCATGACTATGTATATGCTAAATATCAGGATTTAAATACTTTTTTCATAATCTTAATATTTCAAAGGAATATTTATTACAATACTGAATCGCCTGTGCATTTTAATTGCTTTCAGTCTGCTGTGAAGAAACTACGACAACCAGTCTACAAGAAACGGGACTACTTTTTCGTGGCGGATGAGGATCAGACGGGGCAGCGGCGTTCTTATTCACAGATGGTAGAAAAGCATCTAGCAGGCAGAGAGACGCTGAAGATGGGCGGGGCAGCCACCTGTCAGGAGGACGTCCGAGGCTGCGGCCACCGCCACTTGAGGGATGCACATCACAGAAGTACTGAAAATTAAACTATATATATATATATATATATATATATATACATATACACACACTTGCATCTCTTCCGGCAAGATTGAGTTTCAGACTGCAGCTCACATGGGTTCGGCCTCAGATTCTGACGTAAAGGACGAGTTAATCCCATCTGCAGCAGCCTCCAGCCTGCCGTCTCCCTTTCTGTACTGCAAAGTCCCTGTGGGGCAGTTGTCTGTGTGAAATCACTCCTGGCATGTCTTGGGGGAGGGGGCATAGCGTTTGTCATCTTAAGACACCCCTTTGATTTTGCTACCCCGCCGGTCCCTTCCTCAGCCACGCTGGTGCTTAGGTCTCCCATGTGCGGCGTGTCGGGTTCCTGTACGAGAGTTTTAAGAGCCTGTGATCTAGGAGATGTAAAGAAGGAATTAAAATAAAGAACAGAACCAGCCAGTCTGTCATTCTGCGGATTTGTCACTGGGTTTTGGTGTCACTGGGCCGGTCGCCAGACGAGCCTCTGGATCAGGGTGATGAATGGACCTCCACAGACCCCAGGCGGCGCCGGTGTCCCTGCCGTTCAGCGCCGGGCACTGGGGCAGCCGCAGGCGTCGCCGCACGCCGTCCTCCAGGCCCACATGGATCGCAGCTCCTGGGCAGAGTGCTGGGGCGAGGACAGCATATTCCGCTGGCAGTCCTTCTCGCACAGCCAGCCGGGGTCCTGCAGAGAGAACCAGCACAGCCGCTGAGCTTCAGGAGCTGTTGCAGCCACCGGAAGAAAATGTGTTTTTTTTTTTTTGCATGTATAAAAAAATAAAAAAAGATGGGTGCAGCCAAAAGTGGAGGACAAGGACAAGTGGCTGCTGTCTTTACCGCTTCTCATCGCAGCACTTGTGCTTGCAGACGAAGGGCCACATTCATCTAAGGGGACTTGGTGCAGCCCGGCCCTGCGGGATCGTCTCGCGCCGCCAAGCGCGCGTCGTTAAGTGAGCGGAGCCGTTAAATCTACCTGATATTTCTGGGGTCCCACGGCGGCCATCCATATCCCCATGCTGACATCTTCACCCTGCGGGGGGACGGTTACTCCGTGTTGATTTACTCCCCGACTAAAGAAAAGTCTTCCTGCCTGCCACTAATTCCGGTTTTGCGATCGCTCCCCTCTGGCAGGGCGGCAGGTACCTGGTAGGCCTTGAGTTTATCGCCGTTGTCGGCCAGCCACTGGACGAGATCCCTGGAGACGACGTAGCCCGAGCCGCAGGCGAAGGCGGGGTATGCGGGGCTGGCGTACTCCAGCTCCTGCCACTTGCCGACACGGTCCACTGCCCAGCTCTGCCTGAAACTGCGGAGCGAGCGTGAGCAGGGGGAGAGCAGGCGTGGGGGGAACCACACACACACATCAGAAAAAGTAAAGCTTGTACTCACTTTCCCCACCAGAAATTGTTCCGCTTCAGTTGCTTTCGGTCTATCTTCATTAGCACGGCGTCCACGTCGATATAGCAATCATCATCCGTCTTCAGGAAAAGGCTGAAGTCAGCCCTTCTCACTGACCTATCAGAGTGCGGGCGGTCACTTTGATTAAAAACCGAAATCCGCTCGAAGAGCCCGAGTCACGTGAGGAAGAGACGCCGCGGCTTCGACCGCCGGTCGCTTACCACTTGTAAAACTGCAGCAGCTTAGACGGAACGTTCCGGTAGGTGTCCACCACGTCGACGAAGACGATGTCGCCGTGCCGACGGCTTTCCCGTTCCAGCTCCTCCCCCTCCTCCTCCAGCCTGGCCGCATGCCGCTCTCGGCGGGTCGGACGGCCCCGCAGCATCTCTGACAGAGCCTCCACGTCTGGCAGAGTACAGAGGTTAAGACGGCACCTACCAATGAAATACTCACCCCCGTCCGCCACTGTCATGGTTTGGCCTGGGGATCACCCTGTTTTGCGATTGGCCCCGTCTCTGTCCCAGCGCCGCAATATTACCATATATGGTGAAGGTGAATCCTCCAGCTAGTCCTGGCAGACCACGGGCACTCCTGTGGGGCAGCGTGCCCTGCGCCACCTGCAACGCATCACGCACCCCTTAGCCTCCCAGCACACACTGTGTGCCTGTGTCTGCATATCTGACCCAAACTGAACTCGCCGCATTCCACCGTGTCACACTTAATAAGCATCAGTAAAAACAAAAGCAACTGAAATGAGATTCAACTATTGCAAATTTTGAAATACTTGTTTCTGGGTGTTTGTTTAAACTCCTGGCTTGTCTTTTTTTTTTGTGATCCTTTTACTCTTCCTTAAATTGCACCCCCACCTGCCAAAAAAAATTCTCTGTTCCATTTGCCCCACCCCCTCCGGCTTCAACATTAAAGTCAGCTGTTAATCTCTCACTTTCCCCTTTGCCATCGCTTCGCACCCCCCCCCCCATGTCACACACGTCCTGCCCTTACCGCGGACAACCTCAGCACCCCACCGCCGGTGTTGAGCCGCACCCTGGAAATGTCCACCGTGGTCAGACTGCTGGAGTCCAGGCTCTCCCACACCAGCGAGCCCTCAAAGCCCTGGAGAAACACCGCGGTCAGATGCTGCGGTTTACGGGATGCCACCACCCCGCCACACTGCCTGCCTTCAATACGTCGGCCAATTAGCACAGGCAGCTGTGTTTGTAGAACATTAAACTGGTGTCAGGAGATCTAGGAGTATGAAGATCCATCCGTGTGACAGACATCCAAAAACATGCCGTTAGTTCAATCTGGCGTAAACAGAACAGGCTGCTCCGACTCTAGCTGGCTGGCTCAGGCTGTTCATTAAACCCAACGGGCCTAGACTCCGCTTTCCGAGTTCCCGCGGCTGCTGACCCCCTCCTACCCGTGGCAGGATGAATTGCTCCACCGGCTTGTACCACACTCCGTTCACATTGGTGCCTGTGCTGATGGCGCTGAAGCGAGCTGTCACCACGGGTTCCTGCAGGGGGCACCAAAGAGCACGCTTTCATGGAAGCGGAAACTTTGAAGACGGGCTCGCAGGTCTCCTTGGTTGCAGGATAGGCTGACTTCTGCTTTGCTCTAGTTTTTTTTTTTTTTTTTTTTAACCAGTCCATAGCCAGATGGGATTTCACTCTCTATCTTCACTTTCTACAGCCACTAATTGAGCGGAGCCTGCACTGGTCTGTGATGCGGCAGCCGACACATTGTCCCCTCTCCTGCAGGTCAGAATAGGGTCATGCAGTGTGCCTCGTTACCACGGCGCCGCTCACCTCCTGGTCCACCTGGAAAAGCTTGACGGTGATGTTGCCGTGGAGCTCCTGAGCAGCGCCGTCTGGGAAGACGCCCAGGCGTGTGACCACCAGCGGGTGCAGCACCTTGAAGTCCAAGCTGAGCACGGAGACTTCGGAAGGGCCGAGAGCAGAGCCGTGCTGCACAGTGAGGACCTCCAGCTCCTGGGAATCTGCTGCGAGCCAGAGCCAACACCTGTCAATGCCCCCCCCCTTACCCCCACCCCGGCACATTCCCAGAATCCCTGATCCATCACTGCCACACCTTCATTTCCAAGCTGACAATGCTTCACCCCTGCTTATCTGAGATCACAGAAGGGGAGGGGGGCTTATGGGTGCTGGTGGTGAGGTGAGGGAGGGGAGGGGAGGGGGGGGGGGCTTCATTTAAAAAAGATGGGCATATGGGCACGTTCCACATTATTCCTCGCGTCAGCACTCCAAAGCACTTCTCATCCTGGGGGGGAGCTTCCTGTCTAAAGGCAGACTCATCTCAGCAGGGGAGGGGGGACTTCTTAATTAGGAAAAGAACAGTTTATTACCCAGGAGATCAATGGGAAGTACAAGGCCGTTAAAGGGAGGCTACGTTCTATTTTACGGCTTACGGAAAAATAAAAACTTCCCTTTTCCGCAGGCAAGAAGCGATTAAGCAGTAATGCTCTCTAGGTGAGCATCCCCACAGCAGATGTTCTGAACTTGCAGGGAGTGACAGAAATGAAGCCTCGATGCCGGGAGTCGTTCTCTGAACTCGGAGGCTAATTGAAATGCTCGTTTGCAAAGTCTCGTCAGCACAATAAAAAAAAAAACAAGGAACGGCGCTTCCCTCCGCAGAGAGGAGCAGCGCGAAAGCAGCTCTCGCTGCCAATTAATCGTCCACTTAGCGGGCGCGCTGACCTGAATTCAGAGCTAAAAGCGTAATTGCGTTTTAACGCGCTGAGTCGCGCAGCACTGCCTGCCGCCCAGGAAAGGTATGCAAAAGGTATATTATACATCCAAAATGACACGACGTAAACATGACATTTCACCGGTGAACGGTGCTTGTGAAGGGCAATTTCCTGCCTAACAATGAAGGGGGGGGCGGGGTGAACCTTACCGGGTTCGGTGATGTTCAGCAGGGTGCACGAGTACGGATCCTCCAGGTCCTCCTCGGGTATGGCGCAGCCATGTCTGCCGACGATGAATTTCACCTGCACCCTACGGCCCGGAGGTGCCGGACATGGTCAGACAGCCGTAACAGGTCCAGCCCAGGAAAAGGACACGTGCTCCATAAACGCGCAAATGGATGCAGTTCATATAACCATAGAACAGACATGCTGGATTATACAGTGTTTTAACCTTGTTGGCTACGCACCGCTGTCGGAACTGGGGATGGTCCCTGAGGTACCCCAGCCAGGTGTCTCTTATCGCGGCTCTTAGCGCATGGTGGTGACGCGCCGACAAAACTCCGACCAGAACTTCAGGGGCCCGCAACTGCTGATCTGTCCGATTGAAAGCATGTAAGGTGAGAGAGGATTCATGCTTCTCCCTGACAGAACTGACAGCCCTGTGTTGCAGGTGGCAAACTGGGAAACGCCGTGGTTTTACAAGATCGCAGAAGGAGCCCGAATTACACAGTATCTGGGGACAGAAAAATCACAATTCAGATGCCTGACGATCCATGCAAAGGGAATAGAACAGTACAGCAACCCGTATCGCCTGCTCAACGAGACGTATCCCTCCGGTACCTGGTGTATAACGGAGTAATTAAAGCCGCCTAAAAACGCGACTTATCCCGTTCTGCCAAGTATAAAGATCCATTGTAGGATTACAATACGTATCATTAAGGTGCGGTGCTAAATAAATTCAATTATAGAGCTGTCATCTCGGATAAGAATATGGACTGAAACACACAGCTTGCTGTCAGCCGACAAATGCCCCACCGAACCAGAAATGCGCGCATCTTTATATCCGTTGCGAAAAGCTGTAGTTTGAAATTATTTCGTTTGAAATGCAAAGTCTTATACATATTATCTCAAAGCGATGCAGGGTCGAGAAACCGGAGCATAATCGGGCCCCGCTCGCGATAACGGAGAAAAGTTGGGGAAACTGCACGAGACATGTACCTGAATCCTGCAAATCCAAGAAGAAGGCAGCTCTGTTTGCCAGCAGCCAGAGATGCAGCACAACGGCGACGGCACACGGACACAGCAGCAATGCTAGACTTCGCATGGACGGGCTCCTGGCGGTGGGTCCCCCGCGCTGGACAGGCCGTCTGCAGAGAGGCACTCGGCAGAGCGCCTCCAAAAAGCATAACTGCGCTTCCGAAAGCGATGCTCTCCGACTCCCGTCCCGTGTCCGCCTCCTGCGGGCGCCGCGAGCCTCCCGACCACCGCGCAGCCAATTGGAAGCGGCGGGGCGGCTTCGCTAAGCTTCCTGGGGCTTGAAGTCGGCACCGGAGACACCTAGAGCCGCAAGTGTATTTCGGAGGGTGTCAATCGAGAGGCTGCGATGGGGGCTTGCGAGTACCTTGCAACAAAACAGTTAACCCGTTAGTCCCTGTTAATCAGTTCCCATTTACAAGCATTAATTTAAAATAGTACGCGGATTTTGCACATTAAACAGGTGTAACATGTTAAAAATGAGCCGACGCAGATGACTGTCACTTTATGCAGATTCGCCAGAAAAACTGCAAAGTGTTGACCGTACTCGACTTGTTGTTCAAAGAAGTTCCGCTAGGGGTCCGAATTCCCCCAAACAGACAGATTTTTGCAATCGGCAGTGAATATGAATTTACAGAATTTTGAGCGATGACGGTGACGAGTGGATATTCTTTCTCAATTTGTTAGTCTTTCATTAAAACTACTTGATTTTCATTTACTTTTGAGCACCCGTTGGGTTCCAAGCCAACACCAGACCTTTAATCATGTATTTTAGTCTTCCCAAACGGTACAAATGAGAGAAACATTCAAAGACAAGAAAAGCATTTAACATCAGTGAGTTATTGTGTTCAGTGTCTCTTTGCATTCATCAAAATATTAACGAGGTATGAGATTAAGAGGAAGGGGTAGTGTTTTTCCTATTTGAAAAGTTGCACATGTCAGGGAAAACAAACATAACACTAAAATATTTCAATGCAGGGTAATGGTGGGACATTTAAAGATTTTATAAATTAAAGCTTCGTACTTAAATTTGTCATTACTTGAGCCGCAGCCCATCTAAACAGGCACCTTAATTAAAGTGCATTTCACATATTGAAACATGGGCTATACATCAAGCAACGCAATCATATTTTATTAAAAACCTACTGGTGGTTAATTTTTATGTGTGATGATGAAAACACTAAGAACATTAAGACTCCTCGTTTTGCAGCATTAAACATGAGCTTACGCCACCGTAGCGTCCTGACAGATGAGCATTAGAAATGGCCCAGAGCCCGAGCTTCGGAGTCGGGTCCTCCTACAATTTTCTGGAGCGGTGCGTACGGATGAGGCTCGGTGGCAGCGCGGAGGAGAAGCCAGGGACGCCTTGACGCCTCTAGTCAGACTGACGTAATCATCAGCCGCACGGTGCCATAACGCGGCTGCAGTGGCCCCCGGCTTTGTGCCGAGGGACTCGAATGAAAGCTTCCCGCAGAACAATGCACGGTGGCGCTGTGCAAGGACATAAGTCGGTCTCCAAGACAACCGCGCGGGGTCTGCGCGCTCCTCGTGAATAAATCCCTCTTTCTCATCAGATGCTGGATTGCAGCCGGCGAACGGGGCGCACTGGAGTTACTTTCTGCAGCGCGCTCTCGTCAACCCACCTGTCTGCGCGCATAGAGCGCCCGCCCGCGGTTTGTCACGCATCCAGCCAACTAACAGGGCCGCTAGGAGGAGCCGGGGCAGCTGCAGGAGTCCGAGGTCAAATGTCCGGTATCACTAGAAGTGCCATAGTTATAATGGCAGCCACGCTGAAACATTCAAACTCTGCGATATAACAGACACCTGACATTTTTTAGTTGCATCGTCATCATTTAATACACATCTGTATATATTATATACATACATACATCGGCGCACGTGGACACACACACACAATCTAGTGCTATCATTTGACGATCCATCCATCTATATCCACATATGTAGCCAGATGGTGACACATTAGCAGGAAACTAAAAATCACGGTGTGCAGCTTTTTCATGACCTTGCATTAATGTAAAAGTCTGACAGATAAATACTAATTAAATTCTAACTAGATAAATTGACTGCAAATAATAAAGATCTCAGGGATGCCAGCCGATATGGATAAAGTGTAATACTTTCCTTGGCTCAGCAGTCTCCCTGCTTATTGCGTTTATAAATGGAACATTTCTCATACTCCCAGCATTATGTTCAGAGTAACGGGCTGAAAATATGCCTGCAACGCAGACTGTGAAGTTTATCAAGCTAAAAATAAATTTACTGTACGCACTTCAAACTGTCCTTCACCTGAATGAGCTATGGAGCAGTTTACATTTGCATCACATTATAGGGACTAAACACAGTCTTCTGATTCCTGGATTCACTTTTCTTTTTTTTTTTTGGAGGGGGGGTGTCTGTTGGTGCTAAGAAGTAGCAGCTTTCAGGTAGTTTCCTGTCCCTAGACAGCCGGTGGCGGCGGCGTCACAGAACAAACAGACCCGGATGTGTGTAAGTGAAACGCGTGTCGATGACAGGATTCAGGCCGACCCGGTGACGCACTGCCGATAGACTGGGGCTGCAGGGGACCCTCAGAGCCGAGGGGGCCACACCGCAGGCAGGCCTCCTGGCGCCTGGGCCGAGTCAGGTCAGGCCTGCCGATACTGAGGTGACAGAGGCAAACTCACTTAGGAAGCCTGGCTCTACAAATCAGAGCCACACATCCAAAAATAGCAAAATAAACATGTGGCGTTATTGGCAGCTAGAATGTGAAACTATACTACAGCTATTTCTGGCATCCATATAATTCAAAAAGCAGCAGCGAAAACTACATGTTGATTCCTAATTTTAATACCACTGCAGTGTATTTTCCATTTCTCTGCCTCTTTTTCGTGGTATTTTTAGATAGATCGGGAGACAACCTGGCAGACGGTCAAGTCCAGTTTGCTTGGCTCAACTCCGTTCCTCTTAAGAGCATTAAAAAAATGCATAAGAAAATGTTTAAGGGCTTAGTTTATGAAGCCAAATCACTCTGCCGTTTGTTCCTTTACAGGGGCTTCACAGCGGCTAAGCACACTATGAAATGCACCCGAATGATGCGAACATAATTATTCTCCTTTTGCGGTTTTGAGTGCTTCTGAATAATTGTGCCTGTTGGAAGCTCCCAATAGGGGCTTATGCAAATCTCAATTAGCTTCTTTCCGCAAAAAGCCAGGCAAAGTCAGCCCTGATTCCTTCTGTTCATGAAATGCCGCCCCTCCACACGCCCCCCCCTCCCCCTCCCCATCAGATTCCGGGGTTCCTTCAGCGTGGGGCGAGTCACAGTATGACCTGTGGCAGAAGTAGAAAGTCTGCCGTTTGTTGTAGTGCCCACAGCATGCGAATCTTGGTGAGCAATGGCCTTGGACCCCTTCCCACTGTTTAGCTACAGTGTATTTTCAAGTGGTGATACTTCTCTCTTAAAGCCCCACCCTTTAAGTCTATATTGCAGGACACTTTTATCTATAGTAACATTCTTTGTGAAAGCAGGGGTTAAAGGCCTCGCTCAGGAGCCCAACGGTGAAAACACTGCCGACTCTGGGATTTGAACTGGCAACCATCCGATCACCGTGGAGTTGTTCCAGCTAAAAGGATAACAGCTCGACCATTCATGGGATGTGAACCAGCAACCATCACACTACATGGTCACCTCTAATTACCGGGAAGCACTGCTGGGGTCTTTCTCCACTCCATCTGGCAATCATTTCACAAACTGTGCAAAAATAACCCACCGCAAGACATATGATGGGAATCTGACAGGAAAGCCTAAATCCGTGGCCCAGTGGCACAGAATCACAACACCAGCAATGACCAATATCAAACTCAGTGAGAAACTCTCTAATTAGCATGTGTGACAGGTAGCCACGTAACTATTGTGTTAACGAGGGCTCCTCGACTCCGCATCGACTTCACTCCCGCCCTCCCTGAATCCACTGACCTTCTCTGAAATGCTAGAGGACATTTCCAGGCACAGCGCAATGTGGATACGCTTCGCCCAAGACAGGCTCCGTCAAAACCCCCCAGGCGGCCCAAATTCTCAGAGAAATTGGACAGGCATAGAGGAAATAAGAGAGAAGCCCGAAATGTGACACGAACACAAACGCCCAGCTTGTTAGCTCCTCAGCCCGCGTTTGTTATTATGAAACATCTGTTTCCTGTGGCTGTATAATGATTAGGAACGTCGATTTCATCCTGTAAGCAGATTGTGCAAATAAGATGTTCATCGATAAGATGGGACTCCAGTGGCATGAAACCCCACAGTCGCAAACAAATCTGTCCCCAGAAGGACCCACGGGGTGGGTAACAGCATGACCAGCTTCCTAATGCAGGGCATAGCAGCCGACGAGCGGCTCAAGTAATTCAGACATTCTGAAGATTTCTGGAGACCCCGGCTCACTCGTGTGAAAGTAAACGAGAGCGAGCGGCTTTTGCCAGACCAAATGAGGGGCCAGACAGCAGCACTGGAGGGGGGGGGGAGGGTGGGGGGCGGGGTGGGTTGGGGGCGCGAAGGGGGGGGCTGTGGAGACGT
>JAABNY020000063.1:5389178-5400714 GCA_015164015.2 Brevimyrus niger | reverse complement strand
AGGGGGGGGGCCGGGTGGCCCCCCCCCGGAAGGGGGGGGCGCGGGGGGGGGGGGGGGCGGGGGGGGGGGTGCGGGGGCGGGTGCAGGGGTGGGATCAGATGAAGCCGGGCAGCAGGACCTACCTGATAGCCTCGCTCGTCGCCTTGTCCTTCACCGTGGAGGAGAAAGAGGAGTGCGTTTTGTCCTCGAAGAGGAACGACAGGATTGGCTTTGTGCGTTCTGAGTAGAGACACAGCGAGGGTTGATGTGGTGGATCCCGGCCTGTGTCCCCCCCCCCACAAACAGCACACAGGCAGGGGGGCCCTACCTTCCGGTTTCTGTCGATCCTTGAGGAGATACTTGTTGGGTATGGTGAGGTAGCACCGCTGTATGCGCCGGCGCTCCCGGTTGGGGCCCTCCGTGGGGTCCAGCTGCCACGAGGTGGGATAGGAAGCCTGGTCGTGCCACACCGCCCTGCAACACGCACATTCACTTAGAGACGGCCCTGCATCTACAAGGACGTAATGCCCCAGACCACCAGCAGGAGGCGCTCACCGGTCGTGGGTCAGCTGCTGTACCAGCTCCTGCCAGTGTCGGCTGGCACTGAGGTCCACCTTGTAAAGGCTGCGGATGTGCTGGATCACCTTCTTCCGCTCCATGCCCTGCCGCAGCGAGATGTTCTGCGTGATGTCGGCCGCGATCTTCGAGATGTCCTTCAGCTTGCCGTCCAGCCTCTGCATCAGACTTCGGCCGATTACGGGTCACGGGGAGGAGAGGACATCAATGATCGTTAAAAATGCAAGTGAAAATCTGATTGTATGGTTTGATGACATGTTAACGGCAGACGTGCGGTACATCAAGTGTGATCTGTCACCTCTTCTGGGTGCTGATCATCTTCTTCTCCCATGCTGCTCTGCTCATGCTCTCCTCCGCTTCGTATTTGAGCTGCTCCTGCAGGGCACGCATAAAGCATTCAGACACGCCGTCGCTGACCGAGCTGTGACGGAGGGACTATGAGCGCCGCCCCCGGGATAGACCTCAGGCTGTCCCCACCTCCTTGATGGCCTTGATGAGGTCGGGCTTCGGGGGGGCGCCAGGCGGGATGCAGCGCTGGCCGCAGAGCTTCAGAGTGGTCATGAAGACGCCCACGGCCAATTGCTCCTCCTTGGTCAGGCTGTCCTTGTGGTCGTGCAGCATCTCGTAGAGGTAGAGGGCCAGTTTGGGGCCGTGCTAGAGAGGGGGCGGCAGACACGCTCTTACTCTTACGGAAGGGCGAGCCGGGGAGAGCATTTATTTTGTCGACAGCGGCTACGCAGGGCGTCCCCAGAATAGCCGGAGGCCGTCACGGGAATGACACGGTGTCAGGGGTGACGGAGGCATCTAAACGAGGGCCACTGACAGCCGTCACCCACACCCCCTGACGGGGTACATCCAAAATCCACAGCGCCTGACAGCAGTGAAGGAGCCCCCCCCCCAGTGCCGACCTGGTCACTAAAAGCACCTCAGCAAATTCCACACCCCTAAGAGACAGCTGACAGCGACCTGCTTTAGCGGTATTTACATCCCTCGGTTCACTGCATCCTAATCTACAACGTGGAATCTAAGGCTCTTTCCGGTCAGCTGGAGCAGCAGGTAACCCAGCGGAATCCCATCTCCGGCGCCGCACCTCCAGGCCGGGGCTCAGACTCTCGCGGAGGATGTCGGGGTGGCTGGGCTCCTGGACCAACTCCAGCGCCTCCTTCCTGTCCTCCAGCGGCCGCGTGGGGCTCAGCGCGTGGACCAGCAGCCGCCCGATCTGCACCCGGAAGGTGTCGCGGCACGACCACAGGATTCGCCGCCACTGCTGGCGGGGGGCGCCACTCCGGCCAGAACTGCCCTGCGGGGTGGGGGTGAGGGTGGGGGGGGTAAACAGAGTTGAGGATCTTAACCGGAACTTACCATTAGCTTTGTGATTGGTAAATGACTTTGAGAGTTAAGAGAGTGCACTAAAGCGTTAACTGCTAAAACAGCCTGAAAACTAGCACACTGAAGTAGTTCTGACCCACGGATACGTGAAGGATCTTCAATGGTCGCCTGACACCGACGGGAATATAGAGCAGTGTTATGTTAACAGAGCCAAATGGGGATTGCCCCACTCGTCTCACATCAGCAGCAACAAGACTGCCCCCTGCAGGCTGCTCACCAAGCCAACCTTTATGCCCTCCATCATGAGTTTGAGGATTTCCTTCTGGAAGCTTTTCCTGCTGGTGGGGACGGGCATTGCACCGTTCTCCTCCGATGTCGTCTCCCCGGGGCCGACTGGCGGCCCTTGGTGGCCGGGGGTCTCAGGAAGGTTCAAGAGGTCAAAGAAGTCCCGAGTGACGTCTGACAGCCACAAGAAATGGACATAACAGCCATTAACGGAGGACCGGTGGCCAAGCGATTATAGCACAGGTTTTATTTTAATATTATGGGCTGTAAGCTTCAGGGTGGGCGGACCTCAATGCTCATGCTCCAGCTAACGGCAAAATCTCTAAAATAGGAATCTGATCTGTGGGCAGGTACATCGACTGGGGAAATGAGGTGAAATACACAGCAATGAGGCATCGAGACCGCAGGGGCAACATGTACCAGGCATGCCGGAGGAGGCGGTCGTCACGGAAACGCACCTTGGTAGATGAGCCGGTTGACGGCCAGCACCACTAGCCTCTGAAGCCTCTGGATGAACTCGGACTCACTGGCTCGGATGGGGTTCTCCTGACTCATGCGCCGCTGCATCATGTGGGTCAGCTCGTCGCTCGCCACCGAGCGCATCCTCATCAGCAGTGAGTCCGACTGGACGAGGGAGAACCGGCGCCGGCCTGCGGCGGGGCAACCGATCGCACGTGAGGGCACAGGGGTGGTGAGTCGGCAGAGTCAGCAAATCACGTCTCTTGGTGGCTGGGGAGAGGATTGTGGGATATATCCACAACTCTCACCACCTTGCCACAAGTCAAGGTTGAGAAAACCTTACTCTAAGTGCTACCCACAGAGTGCCCTCCAAGGGTTTATTAAGCCAACACGTCTGGAAAAGTAAGGGCTTAATAAAACTTAAAATACTCAGCAGAATCACGGCAAAGAAGGTCCCCACTGAAAAAAACCACACAATTTCCTGCATGTTTTATTCCAGTCTCCATTTGCCTATATTAGCATTAAATTTAAAACTGTTTCCGATATCAAACCTAATTCATTGTGTGGTTCCTCCTGGGGATTCGGAGGGGGAAAAACAAACAAACATGCTTTTTAATTCTGGTCCTTTCAACCACTGTGGTATAAATACCGTAATCAGAGCAAATCTGTGTTTTAAGGGTCTGAGGGAAGAAATGCATGATTTGGCGTGTGCTCAGCCTGAGGAGCGGAGCGGAGAGAGGCTGCCTGTTAGTGCACTTCAAAGTGAGACTGAGTCGTTTAAGAGTCTCCTCACAGACTCAGAACTCCACAGCCAGTCGGAGGAGCCGGAACAGCAGTCAAGGACGAACACGCACACACAGACACACAAATACACAGACACACGCACACACACACACACACACGACACCCAGGGATTAGTGAGGAGTGATATCAGGCACCAGTGATGGACGACTTTACTGGGCAGGTTAGAGGGGGCTTCACTCCTTCTCATGCAAAAAAATAAAAAAATGAAGAAACACTCTCCAGCGGGACAGTGTTGTCTTTCACTGAGGGGGGCATGTACTGCACCTGTGTCAGTGGGGAAGACATAGGAGCTGGCGGGGCACGAGACAGGGGACTCCTGGGACAGGAAGCTGAAGGACATGGGCAGCGGAATCATGCCGTAGGAGCAGTAATGCTGCCTGGGGATGCTGGGGATTATGGCGTCTTTCAAGGCCATGGAGCCTTAGAGGAGGTGGGCAGTGACGGCGTCGCCATTGGTGGAGGTGGACAGGGAGGCGGGGGATGACACAGACATAGCCAATGAGCTTGAGGGATGGACTTGGCGACGCCCACCTGGGGCCAACGGCCATGACGCAGTGTCAGAACGGACAAATACTGGAGACAACCACCTACACTGCCTCAAAAGGCCAAAACTGACAAACAAATTTTTTTGAGAAAAATGTGGTTAATGATCAAAAACAAGCAATATGCGGGGTTATTTTAAACCCAATTTTCTGTCACAACTGTAATGCTTCATTACTGCACTGTTTTTTTTTCTTGCTGATAATTAGCATACAACTGCCAAAATTAGCTGCTATGTCTTATGGGTGTTTATCCTCCTACAAAGTTTTTACGTACGGTGACCTGCCCCCGGGTGCAGCGCTTACCGGCGATGCTCTTGCGTTTCTGGAGCAGGTGGTGAGGTGATGAGGGCGGGGAGGCGGCCTGCTGGGCCGAGCCGCCCGCCTTCTGGGGGTCCTGGTTGGCCGTGGTCCTGATGAACTCGATGGCGGCCTGGAGGACCCGGAACTGCAGCGCCACCGCCATCTCTGCGAAGGCCCGGCGCGGTTAAGGGAGCGCGCCCACCACCGACCATAGGCTTTAAAGCTTAGCACTGCTGCATGTATTTACCAGGAGGTACTGCAATAATTACCATGGAAGCGTCTTAGGGCTAATTGGATGGTACACTGGCTAGCATTGCGGCCTCACACCTTCCTGGCTGCGGGTTCGAATCCCCCCCGCCGGCCCTTCATGTGTGGATGCCCTCCCAGTGATATTCCAGTTCCCCTCCCACAGTCTAAGCATTTCCCTGAATTGCTCTTGTTATGCTTCATGATGGACTGGCATCCAGCCCAGATCGCTCCTCTGCCCTCCTTCCTGGAATAGACTACAGGCTCACTGTGACCCAGTACCAGATACGCAGTTACAGGAAAAGGCAGTAGGTAAACCCTGGCTGGCAGTAAAAAAAAAAATTAATTAATTATAAATCAGTAACAGGACTGGCGAGCCAGCAGGCAGGGCACCGACAATGAGGCTGTGCTTGGAGGTCTCCTAGCAACACGAACCCTCCGTCAGCCTGCGCACGCCGCTCACCCTGGGTGCGGCGAATCTTGCTGCTCTGTAGGTGGCCCAGCAGCGTGACGAGGTCCTCGATGATGCGGAAGTACTGGGAGCCCGACGTGCTGCACGAGTGGATGGTGACGGCCACCATCAGCTGCTGGATGTCACACACCAACAGCTTGTAGTCGTTCATGGGGATCCTGTGGGAACAGGAAGTCAGAGAGGGTCACGGATACAATTCAAACGGGCACGCAGACATCTTCCAGACAGCGTCTACTATTTTTACCCCTACGTTTCAGGTGCCATAAGCGCTTTCAAGGAGCTGCCAAAGAGCCACAAAGAGGAATTCAGTAAGGACTTGAATAGACCACACAGCATTAAATTTTAACCAAGTGTGATGTAAAAGGCAGATATTATTCCTGGTGCCATTTCAAACACTTTTTCACCCCCTTCCTCCAAAGAAAAAAAAAAAAAACAATAAAAAACAAAACTGAATTTAGAATTTCACAGTTGATTTTCAGTGTATATACATATATATCTCATAAAATGAGGTTAAGCACCAGTCTCCCCTGGGACCTTAACAGCCAACCATATAGCTGAAAATCAAAGTAACCAATAGGCTACCTCCAGCCAATCCACTACCCATAATGCACTGCATTGCACAAACTCATTCTGCCGGGTCTCGCGCACCGGGACTCGTACCCATTCTCCAGGCCATGGAGGGTGGCCAGCGTATTGAAGAGCACATAGAGCAGGCCGTGATCCAACAGGATGTCTGCCATCTTGGGGCAGGCGTTGAGCAGTTGCAGCAGCATGCAGAGGGCGTTGTGTACCAGTGCATTCTCGCACAGTCCGTTCTCAATCAGGCCCAGCATGGGTATGATGCAGCGCTTCCTGAAGGGGGCGATGTTCTCCAGGTCCTCCAGGTCCAACCTGCACAGAAATAAAGGCCACGAAAGTCTGACTTGCATCTACCTGTGGGACTTGGTGTCATCCACCAGATGGCATGTGATTCGAGAGACTGGAGACCAATTATGTTCTCGGTCATTAAACAGACATAAATATTACATGATCTCCACCACTCCTGGGAGCTCTGCACTCACTCCTCCTCCAGGCCCACTGGTCGGCTGAACAGCATCTCCAGAAAACACTCCAGCAAGCCTTGAGTGCCCTGGTGCAGGTATAGCTGATTGGCCAGCAGCGAGAAGCCGTGGTTCTTCAGGAACTTCTCTTTCTGCTCCTTGGTTGCCCGGGTGAAGTAGGCATCCAACAGCTGCAAGGAGACAACGTGGGCAACCGTTCGGACGAAGCTGACGCAAACACTGCCCCAGACATAGAGGGGAAAGAATGGGGGGGAAAGCCTGACCTTCATGACACCCTGCTGAATGAGCGGGGAGGGGTGGTTGACGAGCACGACGAGGGCCTCGGGCTGCACCAGCTTGTCCATCACCTCCTCCAGCAGGAGGTCAGGCAGCAGGAGCAGCACCCCCCGCAGGAGGTCGTACAGGCCGCAGCAAACGAGAACCAGGCAGTCCTCCGCCCCGGACCTGCACCGCAGACACAGCAGACCTACTTGACGCAGATATTCACAGACACACACACGCTTTCCCCAAGAAGCGGCCAAAAGTGCAGAGAGAGGCTCTGACAGCCATGAGACCTGGGTCCTGTCATGACTCGCTCGCAGACTCTACTAAACAGTATACAGAGCTGACTGTAAAGCATGGGATGGCCAGTAGGGGGCATGATCTATAGTACTGGAAAGAAAGTAGAGCTTCCAAAACGCATCTGGGCCAGGCTGATATATTTTTACCATGAAATGGCGACTCTGGAAAATACGGAGGCATTTAGACGCTTCTGGAAACGTCTCATTTTCACAAGCACCTCAGGAAGCTGAGTCTTTTTAGACATCTGGCAGAAGCTGGAGACGGGAAGCACGGCTCGATTCATCAGCCTCGTTTTCACGGGCGCGATTCGCAAATAGCTTTTATGCAAAACAAAGCCAGAGGCAGAAAACAACAACACCCACTTCATCTTCCCATCTGCTTTCCATCTCCTTAATGCGGCTCTGACTTTAACCGGAGTGCTGAAATCCTCCAGCGTTTCTCTTGTTCTTTTATATTAATGAACATAAAGGCCCATTAAGGTTTCAGTTAAAAAAAATTAACGAGCCACCAAAGTTGCTTTAAAAGTGACAGAAAACACAATCAAATTTGCTGCACTAAATATGCAGTAACCGTAATTACAAGCGTACTTTGGTTATAAGCTGCATGTGCCAGGGAGAGGGTGGGCCTCACCTATCGGAGGTGGAGTCAGCCTTGCTGAACGTCCTCTCGTACCCGGGGGAGAAGGTGTAACTCTCCCAGTCCTCGGGGAGGGCATTGCGGTCAGCCAGGCTAGGCCAGCGCCCGGCTGCTAGGCCCCCATTCTGGGCAGGGAAGGCCAGGCCCAGGCTGGCCAAATTGCTCTGGCTTCTCTGGAAGGGCTGGATCCCCCGCAGGCTGTCGGGCCTCTGCAGCCCATCCTCACGCTCCTCCAGCTCCGCCTCGCCCTCTGCAGCCACCGACAGGGGCTCCTGCGAGTTGCAGAGCGTGCGGGCCGACTCGCAGCTGCTGAGAAGCCCCTCGCCCCCGGGCCCACCCTCCGCGCCCTGTCGTATCGTCTCCGTGCTGCTCTGGGTCTGCTGCGATGACAGGGAGACACCGTTGCGCTCCAGCAATGGGGAGGAGCAGCGTGGGGACACGGTCAGGCTGGGGGGCCGTGGCGGGTGTAGCTCGTTCTCCTGCCCGGGGGAGGGCGGGGCCATGTGATCTGCCCAACCACAAGCAGAAAAGATCAGACTATATTAGAATTAAAGCCTGAATTACAGTCTAAATTTCTTTTTAACAACAAGCCAAAACCTAGTAAATAAATATCTATTAATCCTAATTAAGATAAATATGACTTCATGATATTGTCGGGATGCACAAAATAAAGCAATTAAAAATTAGTTCTTTGCATAAATTTCGGTGATACCACATAATGAGGATTTGTCGTGGGTAAATGAGTAAACAACAAAGACGAGACATTTGAGGCCAATCAAGGCTCATTAATTAAGGGGCTGACTGGAAGGAACACAGTAAACGCAAACAGGGTTTCCCATGACAATCTCAAAGTTTCTATCAAGATCACTGGGTCCTTGGGGAAGGGGGGGGGAGCAGAATGTGGATCTCGGTACCTTCCGGAGGAACCTCCAGGAACGGCGTCGGCGACAGAGACAGGACGGAGCTGGCCGCAGATCTGCCGCTGCTTCCGGAATAGCGAAGGAATATGATGGACTGCACCTTCTCGTTGTAGAGCTTTCCCTCTAGGGAAAACCAGGACGGGGGAATCGTTGGGCCGAGACACTGGTGCACGTTTGGAAACATGCATCAAAATTCATCAAACAATATTGATGCGTAGGCTCGGCTCGAGAGTCACTGTCCCATGTGATGTACACAACAGTCAAATTTCGTTAAAAACCGCCGTTCATAGAAGAGGGACAGGTCTGAGAGGTCGAATCGAAGAGGACGGGGGCACACACCAACGTGCAGGGAGAAGTAGAAGCTGGGGGGGGTGTGGCAGGCGTAGGTGTTGGTGGGGGGGTGGACAGCCAGCAGGAAGCTGTAGATGAGCCGTAGAAGCTCCAGGTCTGGTGGAGAGCCCAGAACCTCCTGGATGATCTTCACAAAGGACAGGCAGACGTCCTGGGGCATGGAGGTTAGATGCTCATCCTTGTGCTCCTTTTGGGGAGGGGGTGAGAGAGAGCGAGGGTATCAGAGGGGACAGGGGGCCGGCCCAAACAAACACAGGGGGTGGTTTCAGGCCTACCTGAAGCACCTGGCAGGTGAGCAGGAAGCGGTGCACCACCTGGGCGTTGAGTAGCTGGCAGATGTTAAACATCTGCTGAGGGTGGTGAGCCCGGATCAGGACTTCCAGTGCCGCCAGCAGGGTCTCCCACACGCCACACTGCAGGGGGGGGCAGGATAGGCAGGCGGGGGCACCGTCAATATTCCACACTACATATATGAAGCCCTCCGCGGGCCTGAAAGCAGAGATCAAAGCCCCACTTCTGCAAGCGACTCCAGGGCGACGCGACGCACTCTCAGCCACCCTCAGCTACTCGGAGGGATGAAAAGAACCAGATCAGGAGATGCTGACCCCCCTCCCAATATCATCTTTCCTGAGGCCATCAGAGAATGGAGCGCGGAGCACTTCATCGGGGACATGACAGGAGGCTGGGTTGCACACACAACCTTCTTAAACATGCTTTTATCAAGAGTACAACTTTCACAGCCCCCCCCCCCCATTACCTCTACTAAAGTTCTTTACAGGTTCCATACCCCCATTGATTTTCCCCAGTGCCTATCAATCTGGTGAGTAGAATTTTCTGATAACACCAGCAAAGTCTTTAGGGGGCGCCAATGCAATGCATGGTCAAAGTGCTTTATCTTGAAATTTCTACAGACACCTTCTCAGGCCTCAGGACCGCTGTTCAGAACGTTATCTCCATGAACCAGCCTACCTGAGCCTTGGACCAGATTTTCCAGTCAAGGAGCACCTCAGACATCAGCGTGAGGTCCTGGACCACAGCGGTGGACTCCGTGTCCAACCGAAATTGGCCGTCCTCACCCAAAATCAAAACTGGCCCGCTGCAGCAGCCATCAAGAAGGGTCTGAGAACCAGGCAAAGGTTAATATTCAGCAGGTAATGCAATTAACTCTTTTTACTACATAATGACTGCAAGATCAAAGGTCATAGCAGAATCGATGATCCTCAGATATCATCCAGCTGAATAAAGAACAAACAAACACTTCAATGTGACCGAGGGTACTATCCACAACAAGCCTATTACACCAAGGGCTGACCTTAAGGATGTGGTATCCCACAATGCACTTGGACTTGATGAGAACCTGGTGGATCATGGCATATCCGTGGCAGTTTTCCATCTCATGAAGGCGGTGCTGGTTGTACTTGACCAATGAGAGCAGCACCTGTAGGACCAGGGCCTGGGTCCTCTCACAGTCACTGAGCTCCACAACCTGGTGATGGGGTCATTATCCATGTTACATTCCATTCCATTTAATCCACGTGTCATGTTTTTCATACAAGCGTTTGGAAAAGATACAAAAATGCCACATGACAAATCTACTTGAGCAGAGGACACAACGTTTCCTATCTCCTAAAAGAGAAGGTTAAGGATAATGAAAGCGATTGTTTACGGAACACTGGCCACACATTCATAGCGGAGTGCTGTGCATCAGAGAGCTACACAGGTGGCAGAAACACTAGCCCACCTGACAATACCGGCCTCAAAATGCTGGAGAGAGAGCCACGGAGTCTAAGATTAGATCTACGACAACCTTCATTGTTTACACGTGGCCCGAGGAGATCATGAGTGGGGGTGGCGGGGGGGTCGATGATTGTATGTGAGGATTTAACAGGACAGCCTCATTGCTCTGGCGAAGTACTTATTGCCTGTTAGCGGAAGTAAACCTGCAATTACAGATTTTTACTGTAGCAACATTTATGGATGCATTTCAGATTAAGTACATCGTTCAAGGCTACAAGACAATACTGCTCTGGTAAATATAAAAACATAAAACATAAGCACGGCGATCAAGAGGCAAATTTTTCAGTGGCAGTCATAAAATTACTCACTCCAGCACAAAACATCAACATAAGCCATGCAGGAGAAAGGGATTGAGGGAAGGGGGGGGGGGGTGTCATCGTACCCGGGCAAAGAGGAAGACAAAAGCACCGGCGCCTCCTATCTTGTGCAGGACGCTCTGCAGCCCCTGGGGTTCAGTGGGCCGCAGCGTTGCCAGGGCCTGGGCATCCAGCGCCGAGCTCTGGGCCTCCTTGGTGCTGAAGGGTCTTTGAGACACCACAGTCTTGGCCTGGCCCTTCAGGCGGATGACTGGCTCGTAGATGGTATACTGGGTGGGGCAGCTGGGGGTGTACACCACTGCTAGGTTCTCCTATGAAGAGCGCCAACAAAGAAAGACGTGATGTACGTAAAACAGATGTATTAATATTAATATTATAGCAGGCCTCCCACATCTGCTTTCATATTAAGTCCACAAATAATTCACACTTGGGGAAAACAGGGACCTAGATAGAGAAGGCAATGCAAGACCTACTATGAGCGGTGATGTGTCCGCGTGACGGTTCCTCATGAGCAGATCGCGTACGCGCTCACACTGCAGTCCCTCGCGGGTCACATAGCGGGAGAGCTGGACCTGCGCCTTGCCGTACTTGCAGGGCATGATGGAGGTGAGGTCGGGCCCGCTGGCGTACAGGTAGAAGGCCTCCTCGGGCCCGATCCGGGAGCCTGACAAATAAAGGCACGGCCATCACAAAAGGATAACCAGCAGAGACGGCACCGATCCGAAACCCATTATCGGTATCAGTCTGGTACCAGAAAAACATGCTGGATCAGATGTCAGGGGACAAATGGGGGGGGGGGGGGGGAGTAAGAAACCCATCGGATTTTCCACAAGAAAGGGGTGTAGCCGGACGGGTAGACTAACCCCCAGGTAGCAAAACCCTGTGACCAGGGACCATTTTT
>JAABNY020000063.1:5368030-5380945 GCA_015164015.2 Brevimyrus niger | reverse complement strand
CGGGGCCAAAAGAGGGCTAAAGCCGTTGCGTAAATGCAGACGAAAACACAGTGGCAGCCTGCTGGGGAGACAGAGGGATCAGCGGCCCACGGAACGGCACGGGGGAGCAGATTAATCACAAACAAAAGCAGCCTTTGACACCCATAATCAAGCGATGGAGGCGGATAAGACAGGCCAACAAAGGGTAGAATCCACGCTCCACAGGCTTGGGTACTGACTGCAGGGCTTGCTGTAAAGGGGAGGCTAACAAGCCCCACGGCAGGGGGGGCAGGGAGGTTCAAATGGGACTGGGAGAGCAGCACGAAGCCTTGGACACGCAGCTATACACATGGGCGAAAGCATGTATATATAGACAGATGCTCATCGCTTTACGATGGTTCAGCTGCTAATATTCCGACATTAGGATGATGCGACAGCAATGCACTTTCAGGAGTCATCACACTTTGAACTGTGATCAGTTCCTGGGCTGCAGATATGCCGTATAATACCGTCTAATGAAGCCAGGCAACGACAGCATCTACGCTTCTGCTTTCTGTAGCCTTTGCAAGCATAAACATTTCATTCAGTGTATAAAAATGTAAAAAAAAAAAAAAATCTGTATTCAACCGATTGAATTTGCATTAATTTACTTTTCAATTACAGGTATTCAGTTAGAAACAGTACTTAATTATTTACTTATTCAGTGACAGTAGTTTTATTTATTTATTTATTTCTAGATCATCAAAAACGTTACCCCATCATAAGTGGGGGAGCACCTGCATGACTGGAACGAGTAGGTTTAAATGGCGGGGGGGGGCAACCTTACCCTCTCCACCTTCTCTTCAGGTGCGTCGGGGCCACCGCAGACCTGCGCTTGGGCCACGTGGAGCAGGGCGTTGAATAGTGGGATGGCGAGATCAGAACTGACCAAGCCTGAGCGCGACAGCTGGCCCCTCACTTCCGCCAGCGTTTCCTCCACTGTCTGGTGGGGGGGGGGGGACCATTTCACATACAAGCGACACATCGGTTTACACAGTGACACCGCAGCTCCCTCACACCTGCCCGCGGAAACCACAGAATGGCAGAATCCCATCTAGCTGGATTCAACAGACCCATTTCAGGTGCAGAAAGTCACCTTTATCAGCATGGGAGGTAAGGCGAGGTAGGGAACCGGGTTTCCTTGGGAAAGCGGGATGCGGTACCTGGAAGGGCAGATCTGGCTCCAGGCGCTGCAGTGCTGAGCCAGCACTGTGCAGGCAGATAGCCAGCAGGGCCTCCAGAAGCCGGATGCAGTGCAGCGGCCACTCGTCCTCGGCTTTCCGGACTGGGTCTTTCGTGAATCCGGGTGGATCGGAGGGACCCTGGGGCCCAGGCTCCGGGGAAACCAGGGAATGCTTGTCCTGCGCCGTTCGGCTGGCCTCGTCCTCCTGCGATTTCCTGGCTCGGCTGTCCCGGCCTTTGGGACTGAGCTTCTGGGTCACCATGGCCAGCAGTTTGCGGGAGGCCTCCAGGCCGCCCAGCCGGCAGAACTGCCGCTGGAAAGAGGGGCTCGCGAGGTAAACGCGGCGGCACGCCATCCACACATCGGCGGCGCGACGCATGTGCTCCTGGGGGGGGAGGGTCATGGTGTCGGCCGACAGGCAGGGGGGCCGGCCGCCCACGGGATCGCTGGCCGTGCTGTCATAGCCGGACGTGTCCTCAGAGTCGTTGGTGGAGTCCCGATCAGAATCTGCATCCTTGCTGACGCAGAGAAAGGCCACACACAGGAAAAGATTGACAGAAGCCAGGAGGGACTCAGTCCGGCCCCGCCCTCCTCCGCCCTTGCTCCTCCGCCTGGGGGGGTACGCCTCCCGCAGGCCCTCATACAACTGCCTGAGGCTCTGTGGTCCATCTCCAATTTGTCCCCAGGGTCCCTCAGGAGGCCCCGCCGCATCCATTGGCCCCTCAGTCTCCTGGCCGTCTGGCGCCTCCATTAAGCCGTCGGCCTGCTGCTCACCCACAGTCAGGATTAATGTCTCTAGCACCTTGAGTGCGGACGGGCGTGTCGAGTCCAGCCAGATCAGCTCTGTTACCTGGTTCAGCCCGTTGCAGCTCAGGAACAAGTCCCGGATCACCCTGAAGACCACAGCACCAATGAGAGGGACAGCACACGTTAAACATTAGCATTTAAAGCTTATCCTGCGTTCGATTATCTCTCAAAGAGTTGGAACTCGGATAAAAACGTTATGAAAAACTTCACTTCCTGTCGGAAAACGCCATTTCAACATGGCGGCTTACATAGTCAACAGTAATTCTATTTTAAAAATATTCAAAATGTTAAATGTATTAATAGTTATAAATGTGTTCAATTTAGAGAACACCATATTATGACCATAAATAGTATCCTATCATGCAATATCAGATTTTTACCAGACTTGTTAGTACCTTTGTAGTTTGTTTGCCTCTCAAAAAAAGAATATCGCTATGGATGGACTAAAATATTATAAGGCTTTTAATGTGAGTTGACTAGTCCTTTGTTTGTCTCTTGGAAAAAAGAATTTCACTCCAAATCTGCTGAAATATAAAGCAACAACAGTGTGTTCATGGAGGCAGCCATGTCTGTTCCGAGATGTGGTACCTCAAACGGGAGATTGGTCAGACATGACGTCACGGACCTCAGAATTTACAACTTTGGAGAGATAATCGAACACACCATAACACACAAGGACCTTTCACAGCAAAGTTCTGGAACCTGGTCCTTGGTTACAGGTTTCTGGGTTGTCTTGTCTTGGAACTTTTGCAGCTCCTGGACACTTTCAACACCACACAACAAGAACTGCAACCTTTATGTTATACAAGCATGGGAGATGCAAAAAGCTCATAAGTTTAACTTTACACATAATTTCATAGGAAACTACACCGGCACCCCAATACAATGGTGGATAAATAAGCCGTTTCTTTAGTTAGTTATTGGGTATTAGGGGTATCGATCACAATCAAAATGGCACACAGCCTTTTATTTCTATATTTTATATGACCTGTGACATGTTTATGATTCATTATTAAATCTTGCTGGCAGATCAATCTTTCAATTTCCACAGAATAAAAAAAGAAACAATGTAATGTTATCACCCTAATAAGCGCTGGCAAGTTTCACCACCAGAAACATTAGACAAAAGTAAATTGGTTATTGATCAAATTTCCTGATTCAGAAATATGAATACGCAAGCAAAAAATATAACTGATGCATTAAATGTAATTGAGGTACAAAATAAGTAGAAACTAAAGGGTTCTGGAACTGCCTCTGAGGAATGACAATCGGGCCATGTCCCTGCCCAATCGGGCCCTAGTTCTGAAAAAAAGGTTCCTGTAGTGTCAAAGCGCCTACAATTAACCCCACCTTCATGGCTCCCAAAGTGTTAAAATGTAGGTGAAATAGAAAAGTTCACAGATGCCTTTCAAAGTGACATTTAAAATGGAAAAAAAAAAGCTGCGCACGCCAGACACCTTTTATGTGCAACACCTCACGATTTATGTGGCGATGCGAGTTACATAAGGCGTTCCTATGTGGGCAGGACCTGTGGGAGTTTTGCTGGCCACAAACTATCCTCCGGCAGCATAGACTAGAACCACAAGTCCCACTGCGATGTGACAACAGCGATACTACAAGACCAGCATAAAAAGCTGAACTGAGCACTAATGGCTATGCACTATACGTGCAAATATCAGGCATTAAACCACGTTTCAAATTATTATGGAAATTGTATTTAAGTGTCATAAAGATTAAATATTTTGTTTATCAATTAAATTCATGGATGGTATTGTGTCTCAGGGCTCTGAGGTCACTGAAATCAATCTCGGACACCTGTGATAATTAGTTTGCCAAGTGAGCCCAGCTTAAGAAAAACTACTGAAGAAGAGCGTTCCACATTATTAAGCAGACCACCATTTCAAACCAATATGGGAAAGAAAAAGGATCCGTCTGCTGCCAAGAAGCGTAAAATATTCAAATGCTTTGGAATAAGGTATGAAAATCTTAGATATTTCACGAAAACTTAATCGTGATCATCCTACCTTTAAGAGATTCAGAGTCACAGGGGTTTGTGCAGATAAAGGCACGAGGAAGGTTTCTGCCAGACAAGTACATCAGATTAAGAGAGCAGCTACAAAAATACCATTACAAAGCAGCAAACGGGTATTAGAAGCTGCTGGTGCCTCTGGAGTCCCGCGAACGTTAAGGTGCAGGATCCTCCAGAGGCCTGCAGTTATGCATAAACCTTCTGCTCGGCCACCAGCCAGCAGAAACGGCAGCAGTGGGCCCAGAACCACATGAAGACTAATGGTTCAGATGGATGGAGTGGTGGATGGTTGGTGGACGGCCACCATGTCCCAACAAGGCTGCGACGTCAGCAAGGAGGAGGCGGAGTCTTGGGGAGAGAGCTGGTCGGCCCCTTTTAGGGCCCCTGAAGGTGTGACAATGACCTCTGAAAAGTATGTGGAGTTTCTGACTGACCACTTTCTTACATGGAACAAAAAGAAGAGCCGTGTTCTCCCTAACAAAATCATCTTCATGCATGACATTGCACCATCGCAGGCTGCAAGGAATACCTCTGCATCATGGGCTGCTATGGGCATAAAAGGAGAGAAACTCTTGGTGTGGCCCCCATCCTCCCCTGATCTCAATCCTACTGAGAACCTCTGAAGCATCCTCAAGCAAAAGATCTATGGGGGGAGCAGTTCACATCCAAAAAGCAGCTCTGGGAGGCTATTCTGACGTCCTGCAAAGAAATTCAAGCAGAAACTCTCCATTCAATGGATGCAAGAATTGTCAAATAAGGGGTCCTATGTTAAAATGTAACCCATTAAACTGCTCAATACATGACCTCCTGATGCTGCAAAATCAACAAATGACCATTTTCAATTCTTTACAACCTGTAAAATGTTTTGAAACGCTGTTGTGCGTAAGTATTTGGAACAGTGCAGTTTAAGTTTTTTCATTTTTGAAAAACATGCTGTTATATCATTGGGAGGTTTGTTCAGTAGCAATCGAATTATACCCTAATGGTTGATGGCTAAAAAATCATGCTCACTGTCATTTGCATTGACTATTTAGGAAAATCAGAGAAAACTCTCTGAAAAAAATAATTTGCACAATAATTTGGAACGTGGTGTAGGTCTGACTGCAAACCAATTCAGTGGTACAGACTAAGCATTACAATGTGACGCGACGCTTAAAGACTATCGACTGAAAGGGGCTGGGGCACCACACTCATCCAGTTATCATATTTACTGCTTGGAGTTAATCCACATGCCCAGAGCAAGCAGGAAATCATGCTTCCAATTTACATTCAGGAATCAACAGCCGCACTGCCTATTATAACACTAAGGTAACACTATGCAGGGATGTGGGGGTCAGGAGCCTGTCCTGGAAGCTAGGGGCAAAAAGCAGGGAACAACCCAGGACAGAGTGTCACCCCATCGCAGGTAATGCTACACAGACTTAAATAAATCATGATGCACAGAGATAACAAAACCAACAGGCAAATTACCTTAACTGTGTGGTTAACCTAATCAGTCTTGGGCGGAAGCCTGACTTAACTCAGCTGATGTACACCCAAATGAACAATCAGCGCATCACTCTCAGTTCTTATGGAAGCACACACAAGCTAAAAATTAAACAAAACCCCTAAAAAAAGAAACCAGTCAGATTTCTAGACAAACTGCATCCGATGGAATGCTTGCGCCTTAATGAATGCAAGGACAAAATTGACCTTCTGCGGAAATCCATGGAGCCAAGGAGAAAATGAACAGGCATCCTACTCACGCCACTTAAAGGGAAAGGAAATGTAATCAGGCAGGGAGCTGGCCGCCTATCGACGGGACCTGCCACAGTAGACAGTACTGTACTAGGATCAGTTCTTCATGGGGAGGGAACGGAACGGGGCTCACCTGGACTTGAGCAGCGCAGGTAGCGTCTGCAGGTATACGAGCAGCACTTCGACAGGCAGGCAGTGGCTGTGGTAGGCGCAGGCTTGGGAGCAGGCTGAGGAGACCCCGAGCTCACGGGAATGCCGGGCCAACTCCACCCCCCGCTGCAGGGCGGGGCCGAGGACATGGGCGTAGAGCTGCCACTGTACGGCCGCATTGCCTCGGAGCAGCAGCTGGCACACGTGCCCCGCCACCAGGAGGTTCCGCGCCCTATCCTCACCGAAGGCCAAGTCCCGGTAGGCCTCTAGGGCCTCCCACTTCCACAGGACATCTTCGGGACCACCGCTGGGTAGGATGCCCTGGGAGCGATATGAGGGGCTCAGGGAAAGCCCGGCGGGCTCCTCTGGGCCTGGCAGCTGGCTGCCATCCACTGTGCAGATATTGCAGGAGGCCAGCCTGGTCCTCTCCAGGGGCCGACCGCCCCCCAGCTGCTCCAGCAGCAGCCGGCTGAGGATGGTGAGAATGTAAGACTGGTGTCCACGCAGCTCGGGCACCTGGAAGGCGTGCAGCAGGGGCGTCACCACCGAGTGCGGGTCCATGCAGCAGCAGATGCCCACCGCCTGCACTGCGGAGAGGACCTGCAGGCAGGTGGTAGCCGAGGCGGGGAGGTGCTGCAGGAGGCGCAGGCACTGGTGGGCGCATGCCGCCACACAGCAGCAGCGGTCGGGGTAGTGCACCTCAGTGGCCCCCGGCTCCTCCTCAAAGGGATTGCGGCGTGCTGCCTGCTTGAAGGCAGAAACAGGAAGTCCCGAAAGGTCGCGGTGGTGGTGCAGGAAATGCGAGTACTCACAGCGGCGGTGCCGCCGCCGGGCGCAGACCGACTGGTGCAGCTGCTCGGACTTGGCCTTCTTCACGGTGCTGATGATGCGCATTACACTGCCGACCAGCTGGCGTGCCCGTGCCGCCACCTCCGCACTCCCCGGCGTGTCGTCCCGTCCACGCAGGGCCTCCAATCGCAGCACGGCGGCCTCGAACAGTTCCAGGCCACGGTGCTGCACGAATTCGTGCACCAGCTCCATGGCCTGGCTCAGGAAGAACGGGTTGGGGGCGGAGGCCTGCAGGCAACCCAGCAGCACCTGCAGCACGCCCTCCAGCAGCTCTGGAAGCAGCAGAACCCTGTGCCGGTAGCGGGAGAAGGAGAAGTCCTCTTGCACCTCCAGCAGGGTCTTCTTGGGCCGCGGGGCGAAGGGGTCAGC
Organism: Brevimyrus niger; assembly: GCA_015164015.2. Classification (NCBI taxonomy): domain Eukaryota; kingdom Metazoa; phylum Chordata; class Actinopteri; order Osteoglossiformes; family Mormyridae; genus Brevimyrus; species Brevimyrus niger. The sequence continues at coordinate 5,373,803 of JAABNY020000063.1, read as the reverse complement.
CTGCTTCTCCAGGCAGCCGCGGATCTTCAGCGTCGCTCGCAGCAGGTCAGTCAGGTTCCGCCGCAGGCTGTCCGGCAGGGTCTCGCCCTGGCCCACGTCCACAGACATCAAGTGCAGGATGGTGCGGAGGAGCATCCTCTGGACCAGGGCAACTGGTTCCTCGGTCCAGCCGTCAGCCAGATCCTCGGCCCCACTCCTGACCCCACCGGGGCCACAGCAGTCTCCGAACTCGGCCAGGATCTCTGTGAGGGTGGGAACCACGCTGGCGGCCAGTGCGGGACTGTGGTTGAGGCTCATGTCGAACCTGCACACCTTCTCCAGCAGAGACAGCAGCACATGGCAGAGGTCGAAGGGCGAGTTCTCCATGCGGTTGAATATGGACAATGCTGTGGGTTCGCTCAGTGGCTCCGGGTCCACTGGCCGGACTCCGAAGAGCCGCGGGACCAACTCCCCGCCGACTTCGATGCTGTTCATGGTATCTGTGGTAGGAGGGGCCAATGGAGGCGACGGTGGTCGCCCAGGGGGGTCCAACGGGTGGAGCTGGCAGCTGGCCAACAGAGATGGGCCGTGTGACCGGCGGTATCTCCCGCCCAGGCCAGCGGCCTTGTCGTCCGAGTTGGCGTCCGAGTCGGAAGTGGAGAGCTGTGATTTGCGCGCATCCCTCACGGAGTAGCGCTGGGCCGTGCGCCGCTGCCGCCGTGACTTACAGTCCACAGCCGGCCGCTTCTCTGTTCCGCCCCTCTCCTGGCCCGGTCTCGCGGGGATGGCTGCTCCGTCTCGGACGGCGACGATGTCGGGCAGCAGCGGGAGCGCGAAATCTGAAACGCACAAACACAATTCAGAGCAAGAAGCAACTTTTTGCACACAACCAAAGCAAGAGAGACGGAGCTCCAGGGTGAAAAGGCCCTTAAATATCAGATGAACCTGTTATTCTGCTACGGCGGCTGAACAAAAACAAAGATCTATTTAAGGTTATTTTGTGAAAAATTAAAACTTAAAATAAAACTCTGTTCTACTACTTCAGCCCCCTGCATCTCGCAGACAGTCCTCCAGGATCTCAGCTGAACACTGTGGCGATACACAGAACTAATAAGGTAAAAAATGTGTGAGCCCTCTGTCAGGACAGCTTATCATGTGCGCGCTAAAAGCCTCAGTCGTCTCCGCTGCAATTACCTCACGCAGCCACTGTGCTGTGACTGGAGCTGTGTGCCATACATGTTGGAGTGGGGAGGGGGGAGATCTTTATCATACCAAACCACCGGGCAAAGAATTTACACCGTGCTGACACACGGCATCAAACACACACACTTCTACTACAGACTGAAATTAACTTTCATACCTTTTGTCTAAAAAAACACCCATTTCCCAGCTTCTTGTGATAACTACACACCAGTATTCTCCCAATAAAGAGGTTTCTGGAGACAGCGGCCAATTGAGAAGCTGATTTACACAGTCAGCGAAAGACAAATATTACCTAAAGTGTTCAGACATCGCAGGACGGCACGGGTATCACAAAACAGGGTCCCTCTGCTTCTTTATACCTCACAGTGGTGCAGATAGTTAAACAGAACCATGTCAACAATGTCATAATGACTCCCAACTAAACGAGAATCAGCCTCACGGTCTATGGTGCAAGAACAACGGCTAAGGTCAGGCAGGCCGATGACGAAACCCTACCACAGATTTCGGAGTCGGTTATCATACTACAGTTTCGGTTTTAGAAGTCTAAAAGCAAAAGGATTTCAAAATCATTATCGGGGTGAAACCTTCACAGGGAAATTACTGTCAGAGCTGTGACCTCAGATTCACATATACTGTACATTCATCAAATACTGTGGAATCCCATTAAAATACAAATGTAATAAGTAACCCAGGTAACAGGGAGGGGGAGAGAGGGCGTGGGGGAAAAAACTAAAGTAAAACTAAAGTCTTTACTAAAGTAAACCAGTTTTCTGAGACTTGCATGCTGTGACAGCAAACTCACGGAATGGCCGGCGTGACGGTCGAGGCCGAGGCGTGTTTTCAGGCCCCCGTGGGGTGTTTATGAGGCATGCGGCGTGGGGGCGCTGTGGGGGGCATTTACCTCCGGCTTTGTCCTCCTGCACGGGAATCTTCCAGACCAGCGGCAGCAGGGACAGCAAGAGTGTGAGCAGCTCCTCCCTGCAGGTCAGCTCCTGTGTGGCGAACCGCAGGGACAATCGCAAGGGGATCGGGAATACCCCCCCGCCCCCCCCAACCTAACCCAACCCAGAGCCCTGCCCACCTAGTCACAACACGGCCCTCCCACAAAGGCCCAGACAACAATATTCAGCCCCAGAATTACCAGAACAGATGCAAACGAAACGAGGATGCGTAAAGACACAGCCCAGCATTAACTGTTTTTTTTTATTTTTATTTATTATTATTTTTATTACCTACAGGGGTGGTAAATCAGGGGGGTGTTACGCCTGCATGGCAGACCTCTTGCAGGAGATGGCCCCCTCAGGCCCCCGCTCTTCTTTCATGGCACATTCCTCACCAGGGGGAGAAGGCCGGCCTCCAGGTGCAAATTAAAAGCTAATAAGCTGGAGGGTCACCGACCAGTGGCGGTCAGGACAGAAACCAGGCCGCGCTATTGGAGGAGAGTGTCCTCTACTCACAACCACAGACATAACCAGACTTTAGACCCCGAGCACCCCCAAACGCCCATTACTGCTCATATCTCCATGTCAACAATGTCATAATTACTCCCAACTAAACGAGAATCAGCCTCACATTCTAATCTCAAAGTCAGTGTCCTCAACGCGGGAACAAAGTGCAAGATGGAAGATATGGAAGGTTCAATATTTTTCAGGATACATGCAAGTAGTGCCAAACGAGGTTTGGTCCAGTGACCCATGACATGCACAGGCAAACCCCCTGCAGCAAACCGTCTCCACAGATCAAGGCGGCCATATCAGGGATAGCATGATGGTCCCCTTTCCTTTGGCTGGACAAGCTGAATTTGTGGTATACAGAGTTGTGTTTTCCCTGTGCATTCCCTATGGCACGTGTCGGGGGGACTGACAGTGTCTGACAGGGCAGTCAATACTTCTGATAAACCACAAGTTATTTCTCTCTCGGGGATTTGCGCATTCCCTATTTGGGCGCATATCTGATTCACCTAGAGTTTATTTTTACTTTTTCTGTTCAATGGATCAGAAAGGATGGCCTGGTGGGGCATCCAGACAGCCTCACTGTATGTCCGGTATCAGCATCCCCGACAGGAATGGCTAAAAGGAGTTTTCCAATGGCTGGAGGTAGGAGGCCACAGCCCCAAAAATAGACGCAATCTATTTTGATCTTCAAAACTGGGGGTAGATCTCTTCGACTTATAAAAGAAGGAGGGGGCAACAATATAACAATTATCAACAATATAAATCAAGAAAAGCATGGGGGGGGGGACACTCATTCTGCTGGTTTGGGTTTCGGAGGAACATGAAGCTTCTGAATTATTAATGAGGTGGAGAGATTGTGTTCGTAATTGATGAGAGCTCTGTGACGATAGCGCAAAAGAGTTAGCATATCGGTGCTCGGTTGGCTGACAGACACCGGCCGGTTTAGTGGGGATGGCGCCACGTGAGCTGTGTGTATGACGCTGTGTGTATGCCTGTCACAGGCAGGAATATGTGTGTGTGTGCGTAGCTGGCCAAATGGTTAGCAGGCGCTAATGCTAATCTACTGCTAATGCTAATAAGTTGGAATATGGGAGGCTATCAGGGGACAGCAGCTGCACACCAGTGCTAGCAGAGGATATGTAAGCCTGTCACTACAGAGGGGCAGGACCAGCAGCCGGCTACTCGGGCCACGGAAAGAGTGACTAAGAGCTCATTTACATACACGTCAAGTGGTGACGCGGGCCGAGATGTTGATCCGAGTGCTCGGAAGGCGCCCCCACCTGGTCAATGACAGAGTCCAGGGTGCTGAGCAGCAGGAAGCCGCGGCCCAGCACCAGGTACTCCCCCAGCGCCGCCATGTGGCTTTGGCTCTCCTCATCCTCCTCGACCCGCTGGGCCACGGCGCTGCACAGCTGGTGCACATCGGTCAGGAATTCGCGGGCCAGAGTGTTGCTGGCACCACTCATGTCGGAGCTGCGTTGTGTGTGAGTGAGAGAGAGAGAGAGAGAGAGAGAGAGAGAGAGGTTTTTTTAAGGTCGGAAGGGGCATAAGAGGGGTTAAAAATCATACAGACAGGCAGTCTTGTCATCAGTCAATGATACGCTTTTTTAATTGGTGAGTGACAGGGGAGGGGGCACTCCGAGGGCCCATCAGCTTTTAGCTTGAGCCACTATCCCTGTGGAACCTCCCCTGTCTATGCCCCTGGAGAGGAGGGGTCTCATTTATGATTCAGGTCCTTGTTTCATGCAGACGGCCTTTCGCACCTAGTTGCACATCATTCTAATATAAACTGCACCGTTCAGAATGCATTGAGACTCGCAGGCCCACACACATCATCAAAAGGGGACGTCTCTCGGGACAGAGATTACGCATGTGACACAACCTCATCTCGGGGGCCGAGGAATCCCTTAATTCAGTCACAGGACTCCCCCTACTCCCAGTGGGACCCTATGTCTTTACACAGGCTGCAAAATCCAAATTACAGTCTAAGCCAATTAGGCCCACCAAAGAAGGGTGGGGGGGGGGGGGCAGAAAAAACAGGCTCAAAATGGTCTAGGAGAGCAGAAGGAACAGCAGCATGCAGCAATTAGGTTTCATGAATATGAATATTATAAAACAAGTGGCCCCTACTTAACCTCTTGTCAAAAACCTCATCCCTAAAAAGACTTTGCAGAGTTGCTTGTGCTCACTTGGAAAAACAGAAAATCGATTCTAAAGAGCGCTTCAATGCCTTCGTAAAATATGACAGCGGGGATCATATTCCAAAAACACAGCAACCACCTCCCTAGATCTAAAGGTGTCACTACACACAGAACATTTCCAGTCTATGTCGTGATCAGTATTCCGTTAGTCACTTTGGCTGTTTTCTTCAGTGTTTCTCTTGGTGCCGACTCAGGCCTGAAAAGTTAATGAGGTTTAGTATTCCAACACCATGTGCAGACCCCTCCCACACTAAAAGCAAAGACCAAAAGCAAACCTTTCGATGACCCTCAAAGCCATCAGCTGGAATTCAGCTGGATTGTGTGTGTGTGTGTGAATAACCAAACCTTTCATTCACGTTGTACTGTGCTTTCAGTAAGAAAAACACATTCACTCTCCCATATAAGGTCACATTTATCCTCATTTACTGAAACCAGCCTATTAAATACTCTGGGGGGGAAAAAACAAGTCAATATTGCTTAAAACATAACACAGTCTATAAAAATTATTATTCTTAATGTATGAGAATTACAAGGAAAAAAGACCCCGAGCTACATGCTCTTCCTGCCTGGGACAGAATGGTAGAATCAGCTGCTTGTTTTTATCAGAAACAATCAAAAGGGATGAAATGTCAACAGTGGAAGTCAACTTACTGTCACTGCAACAAGTCCAGACTGAATGAGACTTACCAGCCCTGTGTAAATACACTGATTGTTCAGAAGTGATAACATCTGTCCTGACTGTGAGTGCATGTAACATTCATGCACAAACCCCAAAATTGCTCTCTCTCACACATACACACACAGACTGCTCTCTCACACACACACACACAGACTGCTCTCTCTCACACACACACACACACACACTGCTCTCTCTCTCTCTCACACACACACACACACACACACACACACACACACACACACACACACACACACACA
>JAABNY020000063.1:5349244-5361739 GCA_015164015.2 Brevimyrus niger | reverse complement strand
CACCCACCCACCAAAATTCTACCTTAGGAGTATTTATTCCCCCCCCATCATTGCTTTCTGTCTTTTCTCATAACTCCAGTAATTATACACACCACTGTTAACAAAACAGCCTATAATTCATGCTACATAAAATCTGAGTTTATCCAGTTTCATATACGCAGGCAATTCCTATAAATATTCCACCAAAACCCAAGAAGAAATGAGAGCTGCTTTCAGCCTTTACAATCCCCCCCCCCCTCAGATCCTCAGGTCAGGTGATTCCAACAACTCGCTAAGCAGCTTTAGCCAGTTAACAGGCAGAACGAGGGCCAAACTGTATGCTTTGGGCACCGGCGAGATCCTACACTCAGATTCCCCTCTACGTGGCGAGGGCGAGTCTGACTGCCAGCAGCCAACACTGCATGCGTGAGAACCACAGCAGAGTCTCTGGCACAGGAGTGGGCGGGACACGAACTGGGAGGGAACGTTCAGTGGGAGATCTTAGGGAAGCGTGTCTACTGGGATTTAGACACGGGGCAGCCGCACGAGTCAAACCCGAATGGTAGAGGGGCTAAATGGTAGGCAAAGGGCATACAATAAAAAGAGCATATTACCAAGCATATTACTGTGTAAATTGCCATACCTCACAGATTGTAGTGTTTTCAACGCTGATTGTTTTACTTACATGAAAATGTCCGGAGGGCAGAATGATTGGTTCAGGGAGATAACCAATTGGGTTCAAGCAATTAGAATAGGCGGGACCAACCTCCCCCCTCCTTTATTTATTTTTTTATTAACAAAAGCAGATCAGAAAAAAAACAGTCTGCAAATATCTTGAGTGCTATGTTGACGTTTGGGGACGGGTGGATTACTCAGTCGGCCTCTCTGTTAGACATTACATAGTCTTGTCAAAGGAAACCTTCACAAAACAGCACACACACTTTTTGGAAGGTCTTCCTGTTCTGCTTTCCCATCTCGGGGTGAGGGCTCGACCTTGTGGTCACAGCACGCGTCTTCTTCAATGGAATGGCAATTAACTGTCCTTCATCCACCGCCAAGGTTTTAAACTGCTGGAGTAGAGACATTCACAGTGACGTGAAATAATTCTCAGGACTGCGTTTGAGGAGACCCCGGGTCGCCAGCGGTACCGCACACACGCGCTGGCTTGCTGCTGCATTGGCATTTCAAGTCGGATGCGATCATTTATCATTCATCTCACTCCCTGCTGCAATTTGGTAACACTTTTGCAATGAATCAAGGGGTTGTTGTGCTGGGCTGCTCTCGCTTTCCTCAGACTCACACCAGGAAAATGACGTGGGCAAAACCAAAGTGGGCTTTTAGAATTTTTGCTGCTATATATTCAGTGAGGATGATAACAAATATAAGTAGTGTTTGTGTGGATAACCCCCCCCCCCCCAAAAAAAATAAATCTCATCAAAAAAGAAACGAAATGACTACTGAATCAGAAATGCTATCATTCCTTGCCAACTTAAGACCCAGAATGCTTTGCACACCAGCTTCTTGTGGCACAGTAGGCGTTTCACAGAAGCAGTTAGTTCAGTGACTCCCTCAAGGGGACGTGGCCTCGCGATTACAGATTTCCCATCTACCATTTCCTGAAGCGCGTGCCACGGCGCCATCCTCCAGAAAGGAGCCTAACCCACAACAAGAACAGTTCAGTGGATTAGAGGAATTACGTGGCAGGGAAAATAAATATCAGGCTGTTATTACTGGATGCACAGTAGATCACTTGATCTTCGTTCCAGCACCAGGATGCTGCCATATGAATGAGGCATAAAGCTCACGGTGAAGAACTCCTGCTGCTCCTCAGCCAGAGAGCCGCCCGTCTCTGGCAGCAGGGGAGCCAGTCATCCGCTCCTCATGACCAGCCACGAGGCTGCGGTGTGATTTCTGGGGAGTCATGAGGTGGTCCTGGCTTTGCACAGTTTCTCTGAGGTGGGGTGTGTGTGTGTGTGTGGGTGGGGGGGGGGGGGGGCGTGACAGCAAGGCATCCAGCAGCTTCCGCTCCAATGTGCACCAACCCGCCTACATGCTCCAGCTTTGGCTCGTCCACATGTGGATAGAGCTCAAGTTCAGGAGCAATGATGGAGCAGCATCCTCCAGAGGAACGCTGCTGCTGGACTTCTCAACGTGTACCTTAAACTCCTGGGTACAATACGTGTATGAATGGGTAAGTTGTAACCCTATACACCAAGCATAATATAGGGAACCTGCTAAGCAACTAAATATTACACAGAAATATCCTGAGAATCTCAGGGACAGGACGTTCCAAGAGCCAAGGGCAGCGTTGTGAGTCATGTGCTGCTATACCAGGCTGAATTATTCACTCCTGTGTCAACTGTCAAAGCAAGATGGAAAACCGGACAGGTAGAGGGAGCGAGGCTTGTTTAGAAACCGCTCACCACAGGGCAAACACAAGAACAGCGGCGTCACCGTCACCTCGATACTGCTGGCGGGTAAACAGAGAGGACGCACACCCTGACTTACGGTCATGGCGTGGAAGGGCCTTTAGGGTCATCGTCACAGGACAGCGCATGAATGTCCTGGCCGATGTTACCGGACACCACGAAAATCAGAACTGGAACCGACAGAGGGAAACGGGTGATGAAGACAGACCTAATTAGGCAGCCGAAGCCATAAGATGGGAGATGCTGCCGGATCGGCACAGCAACTGTATGAAGTGTGGTTCTTAGAGACGTGTCCTTTTATTTAGTGCTGGACTTGGAAAGTCTGCTGGTCTCTAAAGCAAGCATCTGACCAGCTGTGTCTATAGAGGTCCTCACAACATTTGGTGCAATGACTTTAGCAGCTCCTCCCTCACTCTGGTCCTGCCCTCCGGGAACTACCCCAAATCTCCCGAAGTGGCCGTGCCCGCCCAAAGTAGCATTATCCTCCTATTCCTCTCCACGCCCCTCTCCTCCATCCAGAGCCTCTCCTATTTTAGCCACATTCAGAACATAAATCTCCTTGAAAGGACAAGCATCACCCTCCGCTAACCCCTCAACCCCCACACCAGGCAGAAGCGTTTCAGAGAGCCTGCCCACTAGACCAGAGAGACTGACAGGTGGGTGTTTCCTCACGCTCCAGTCTTTTCATGAGGCAAACGCTGCAATGCAGCAAGAGTCAAACTCCATTGCCAACAGCGGTTTGGCTGCTTTTTGGTAACCGTGGCATACCAGCTTTAGCAACACCGCTCACCCCCACCCACCCCCACCATCACCCACCATCCCTCATGCTCAGCCGGCCCCACTGATCATCAGCGGCGTGTCTGCAGAGGCGCAGGCCTGGCTGACGTGGCGAGTGCAGACCCGAGTCGCCGCTGCACTCTTCAATTATTCACACCTCTCTCTGCTGTCGGGCTGCATCAATTATTTGCGTGCAGCTCCGCGTGATCAGATCGCACGTCCATCACGGCAGTCAGCTGCCATGTCTGCCTCAGAACATGCGACTTCCGGGAGACCAAAACCACAACTCATACGAGCACCAGGTTCAGGAAACTAACACAATACAAGTAGAAGACGACTGATACATCTATCATCTTATCATTTAATAACACAACTGCTTTCAGTCACAAACAATGACATTAACGGCTCAAGATAATCAGTTACCATGTAATTATCAATCTGAAGTAGGTCTTACTTATAATCCTGCTCAGAGGTTCAACAGCAATTACGCTTTCAAGGCAATTCAGACCACAGACAGTCAACTGAGCTCATCTCAATTGACGTTATTCGACAAAGCAAAACCAGAATTCAGGCGTCAGCCTCACCACACATTCAAGAACACTAACTCTCCTATGTTCAAGATCCAAGCACCATGTCCTTTGAACTTTCCTAAAACGGCTGTTCCAGTGCCACTGCCACTTAGTGACTAACTGGTCAGCAAAGCCAAACCCTTCACTTGGGAAGCCTGACAAGACAGGTATGCTAAGTTCACACTACACAACTTGTCTTGTAATCAGGAGTCTTAAAGTCATTGTGGTTTACACACTACATGATTGATCAGGGGATCTTTCACCAGGAGGAAACACTGACTAGTCTGTCTGGTCTCCAAACTATGTTTTGTCACAAAATCACAGGTGTGAATGACCCCAGAAAATCACAGTTCTAGTGTCAAAATACTACAAAGTTGTTAAAACACTTTATATAAATAAGCAAACAGTATCACGTTACCTTGGGTCTTTAGTGACCTGGCATATAAAATATACACAGACACACAGGTTTGTATTTATATCTTTGTGGGGACTCCCCACTCATTTCTATGGAGGAATCCTTAATCCCAGCTTTATGACCTTAACCCCTACTCAGCCCTAACCAAAAGTAACCAAATAAAAGACTTTCGGTATTTTTAGTTTGATTGCATTTGCAGATCTGCGCGGGGACCAGAAAATGCTCCCTACAAAATCAAAACAACATTATATTGTGGGGGACATTTGGTCAATGTAATATAAACATAACCTAAATACACACATAAATATTATACATCTCCCTGAACATTAAGAACAGTTTCTATACAAACTGAACTTTTTATACCTTTTACAATTCCTCTCTCTGGTTTCCACTCACCTCATTTCTTGCATTTTCATTGGCTGTAGCTCATTGCCAGTTGATTTGCAGTCGCTGTCAGGTCCAGATATTTAGCATGCTAAGCACCTGGCAGGTGTCTGCAACATATTAGTGACTACGTTGGGTCACGTCCTTGGACACAAATAGCGATCGAACACCAATGTGCAAGTACCGCATAAGCAGCTATTTGCCTCCGATCTGGGGGTTTTGCCACTGGTCTCCAAAAACCATCAGTGAGTGGAAAATTGGGGCTAAAGTTGTGTAGTGTGAACTTAGCATTAATGCTTGCTTCATCTCCTATGAGACCATACAGACCATAAATCCCTCTGGTTAGTTACGGCTCTAGTAAATGAGATTCCAGTTGTATCTTCAAATGAAAAGTACCATCTTTTTCAAAGAGCTGAAGCCTACTGGAGCAAGGATGACAGTTTGGTATAGCATTCAGCACAGTGATAAAAAATGCCTCAACTGATGCTTCAGTGGTAGATCTATTTGTCAGGTTTCTTAGATGTACAAGCAGGTGTGCATGAATCAGATCTAAATAATAAAGCTGCAATATCTTTGCCAAATCAAAACACTGCAGAAAATGTCTTCTATCTCTGTTATTTTAACAGTACCACCACAGCAGGTCAAGAACCTTCCAAACTAAAGAGCTTTGCACGAAATGAGCCTTCGGTAAAACCTAACGATCGCAGAGCAATTCAATTACCCGGGCTAGGAGAGCAGGCTGATGTCATTCGTGACTGCTTGAGGGATGATGCCGCACTCAAAGGGGTTGCCGTTAAACTCGGGCGTTGGCCAAATCAATTCGGCCATTTGAGTCCGGTACGGAGTCCCAGTTGGCCGGAATGACCACCGTTCCCTGTAAATTCATCAAAATTCCAAGCTTCTGGTTTGTACTTGCACCCCCCGCCCCAGTACCCCTCACTACCTTGTTCTTACTGGAGCAGTCCAAGAGAATAAAATAAGAGCTTTCCATTCAATTCTTAGACCTACTGCTTGCACAAGACACTAGTCTTGTAGCCATACTGTATTGCAAAAAATAATGTGCAATGTATTTTGCAATAGATGCCCCAAACATCTCTTACCTATCTTCTGTGCTGAGACCAGGCGATTATGCACCAAAAGCAATGCAGTAATGAACAATAAAGCTGTTATCTTAAAAAGCTCTTGGTTCTTTTCGGAAGCAAATTAGAACAGTTACCCCACAAAGAAGGAAAGAGGTGGGTTCAACAAAACAGGATGCTCTAAGTGTATTTTTTTTTCAACTAAAATATCAGCCAGCTGCTTTCCTGTTGCAAGAACCGAACGCTCAGTAGATCACAGGGTGGTGAGGAGACTGATGTGGCTCAAAGTGGCCGCATTAAATGCCCAAAACGGAGTGGCCACAACTGCTACTAAGGGTGTGTTTCCACTGCACCAGGTACCATGCTTTGGTTCTTTAAAAAAAAGCACCAACAGTATAGTACTTTTTTGTGTTGATTTTCCACTGGCGTAAAAACTTGAGCTGGGGTATTTTGTAGGCTGCTGTATATTATAGGGCTTAACAATGAGCAATATTAATACCAACACTGCATGTTATGCACATGCAATTCTTACACTGAAAAGACCACAATAGTCAACTGGGTTGAGAATGACCTTTTGCATACCTTTACACTTTATACAGATTATATTATTTATATTATTTATATTCATACAGCAAGCACTGCAATTTTAATGACTGCCCCCCTTCAAGATTATGTAGCATATGTTTACAAAATCATCTTAAAAGTTTACTGCTGCTACTTTTGCATGCAATCATGCGAGACAATTGTAATAATTTTCACCCTTACTGAGCCCAGACAGATTTATAAAAAATGTATGTTAAACTCGTTTTATGCCATATAAATACCACAATATTTATTACAACATAGTTACATTGTGATACTTGGAAAAATTTCAATACCGTGCTGCCCTAATATATTGCATAAAATACGCTTATTATTTCTTGGTATTCCTAATGTTGTTGTATCTGTTCTTCTGACCAGATTGCAATTTAAACCTGGATCTCTTCATTTGTCCATACATTATTACTATTTTTATTTTCTTTTACTTCATTTGTCATTGCTTTCTGAGCTTGAAACATTTTTCTGCAGTTAAATTGTGTTTCAGAAGCAGGATATTTAAATGACCAAATTGACAAAGTGTTTGCAAGTTCCACCCCAAAGTACCAAATAAGTATCCCAGCTGATCCGGCACATTTGGTACTCATCTGATACTCCACCAGAAATCAATGGAAAGAGAAAGTACAGAGAGTACAGTACCTGGTGCAGTGGAAAAGTGCCCTAAGAATGCTCACCCAAAGTGCAAAAACGTATCGCCCTGTGGAGTAAAATTTGCAGGCTGGAGGGAGACAGAATTTATCACTTAGTCTAGGGCCACTGTGTCACTCACACTAGAAGCGACAGCTTATGGCACAGGCTGGCAGACTGAATGGGTGACAGGAAACGTCAGATAAAGGGTAATCTCGGGCACTGGCAGCAATTTCCAGCACTGCCTCCCCAGACACTCACGAACACTGTGGTCAACAACAAAAGAATCAGCGGATAAACCAGGGGAACCCACGCTACATGAGATCAGACCAGGAGTACTATCTCAGTGAGGGCTAGGGGCAAGTGTGGGCCCATAGGAGCTAGACAAATATCATGAGTCTCTGCCAAAAAGGTCCCAGTCCTGCTGGTATGACACTCCTAACAGCATGGCTGAGTTACCTTGTGACCTTTGATGCTCCTTCAACACATGCTTCTCTACAAGTTCATAATGCAGATATCTATCTACTGCTGACTACTTACTGTCATTACCAGCATTACTTGACTATCTAAATCCACACCAAACATTGTTCGATATAAAAAGCTGGAAACTATCAAACAAGGAGTAGATGCAATGCAACACACACACCACAATCAAAGTTTGACTCAAGTTACTGCTCAAACTATGCTACCCAATGCCCTGCAAACAGGTCCCCCGGGGATCACGACTTCAGATTGCTTTGATTGGGATGAAATATATGAATGCTCATGGTGTATTGTAGTAATCTGGCCTCGCAGTGCAAAAATACAGTAACTGAGGGGTATGAAGACCTTTACCATTGCTGGTTTAGCATTAACGCTAACGTTAAGCATAGACGCTCTGGTCAAATGCAAAAGGAAGATTTCGGTCACATCAAATTCCATAACAGGTTGATATCCATAGGACTGGTGACAGTATTAGCCATATAAATAGGCCATAATGTTAAATTACCACTTTCTATGCATCCTTGCAAGCACAGCAAACCTAAAAGGGTCATGCAACATTTTTATCGTAATACAATAGAACGACCAGTATCTTTTGTATTGAAGTACCAAAAAAATTGCCAAATTGGCATCAACAAATTAGCTCAAGATATTACCCAGAATTCCTCTCCTCCAAACAAAAAACAATCCAGTCCTTCTTCTACTAGAGCACAGCACACAGAAGACAGTCATCATGCCCCCTTCAGCAAACCACACAGTCAGAGCAATGTGAAATCCGACACGTCGCACAGTGCATTTTGGCACGAATGGACCAGCATTAACCAGTTTTTAGGGACTCCTGTTCACTGGGGAGGAGGAAGATGCTAAGCTAAGCTAGGTGCAAGAAGTGACGGACGTGCAGCACTGCTAACCGGCACTAGTGAATTACTCCTGAAAGCCCCGTTAGGAAAGGGGCTGCCACAGAACACTTAAGTCAGCGATGGTGACAAGGCAGAGGAAGGCAGCTATCCAAAGCCCCATTTCACCAACCTGTAAAGCATCAAGTCACCAGGTGGCTAAATGCTCAGACCTGAAATGGTGACACCAGGGTCCGACACTTAATGCATGCCAACATTTAACAAGAACATATGCTTCCTCCCAACAAGAGGAACAAGGGGAAGAGCCAAGCTGGAGCAGGACTTGCAGAGTATCTCTGGAGAAGGGAGCAGTGAGCGGATTCCAGTGCTTCATCTCTAGGGACAGTGCAAATCCTGTAAGCTATTGAGCCCGACCAGCAAACCTCAGCCATGCATGTCCCAGTAGATCTGACAGGCCTAAATCCTTCATTGCTGCTCCTCCTACTACTACCACTAATGCCATAACATTATGTAAAAAAAAACAAAACAATAAAGTGATTAAGTCATTCTAACCAGTGCAATCATGTATTTAAACACAAAAGCAAGAGTCTAATTCTTAAACTACTGGTTATTTCTCCTACTTAACATAATGGTACCAAAAACTGTAGCTGTTCCGTGGGACTTTATGCAGCGAGAACAGCAAGTTAAAACCAGAAACACACTTTCATGTTAACTCACATACTTATTAAAGAGCACTGGTTTTACTTTGTCCATCACCTGTGTTAAGAGACAAATACCCTCTGGGAATGCTTTAAAACTGGTATTGTGGCTCTTTAAAAAAAAAAAAAAACGAAACATAAAGCATGACTCAGTTCCACTTCAAACACTTTTGATTAGTGTGATTAGGCCTGAGCAGAAGCAGATGGCTGAGAGGGGAAAAAAATAAAATGAAATGAAATTCCTGGTGTATTCTGGGTAAATTATGCCTTTTGGAATGCTGGCTTCGGCACAGCCAATGAAATGAGCCACTGCGTCAAGTCATGCCAACTCAGCAGGCAGAATGCACTGTGAATGGTATATATAGATATATTTAAGACAAGATGAATACATACATTTCCTTTTGGCCCGACATTTGGCATTTTGCCTATGTGTATACCGATTTTTTTGTATAATAAGCTTTTCTGAAGTCTCCCAATGGCTCACATCTCCTCCTTGCAATATAGTTATAGAACAAAATGAATTAACATTCATGCACATTTTTGGACTACAGGTAGAGGTAGAGCCTTTTTCCCCATATCTCAGCAGATCATAGACTTGAACAAATTTGACTTGACACTTGGAGATGTTCTTTTGTTCTGCGAACCGGTTTATCACGCAGACTCGTAGCATCAGAGGGAATGCATCCTCCCAGCATAAACACGAGACACAGCGCACGCGCGCTGTTTGTTCCCCCTGGAGCGGAACGATCCACTCTGTGACCATCTTCAGCTTTATGCTTAGTCAGTTTTACTTTGCGGTTACCAGAGGGGAGGGCGCGCAAGAAGAGGGTGGTTCTGTTAAACCAGCTCGTGCACAAAAACCTTGCAAGGTGGCTCATGCTACCCATGCTAATCATATACAGGACCAAGGGTCTGAGTAATAATTTTATAGGCCTGTATGGGTACTGGTGCGTAGTGAGACTATTATACCTTTGAATCATACTGAACTAGAGGTTTAAAAACATGCATGCAATGCAATGATTGTTAAAATCAGCTGTAAACATAAAATTTTATTTATCATATTGAAAACATACCATAGTTAACAGGACGTGTATTTAAAAATAAATTAACAGCATGTTGGCCTATCCAACTGAGAACAGGTCACAGCCATGCTGCGATTACCCTCTGCAAAGAGAACATTTTCCAGTTTTATAGCCAAGCATTTTCTGGATTCAGCAAAGTGACCCACTACTTATCCCCAGATGACATACAGGAAAGACCTCCCCACACACAGTGTTCCACGCAACTTAAGACCTGCTCAAACTCTGCCATTCAAGTTATAATTCGGCATAAAACATCTCCTTTACAGTTTACAGTAATTCCATTCGTGATATTACTCTCTAAAGGTAGCTGAAGAAAGTCTGGCCTTCACCCTTTCAGGAAGACATGCAGCTAAACATTTATCCGTTATTCTATCTTTCCCAACCATGCAGCATTAATGTTACAGAAAGATGCAAGCCAATCAGGGACACAGGGGCATGAAGGGTGAACCTCACTTGACCCTTGGGGACCTGAAAACAAATGTCAAGTGCATCCAAAATCCCTCACACCTGAAGATGAGGTAAAAGGGACCCAAGAAAACCTACAACCCTAACAAAGTATCAGTATCAGGATACAGCTCACAGTTTGCCAGTGCCAGGAAAATATGCTATTATTATATAAAAGTTACATAAAAAGTCCATCAAAACTATTAACAGAGCTAGACAAGTTAAAAATGAATCAGACAGCATAATTTAGCCCATTTTTCTCAGAATTAAGGATGTGATCATCTTAATATGGTTTGGGAGTGAAGAAGGCGTGTAGCCATATGTACAAAGGGTGGATTCGGTCAAAGTGTCATTCACCTTGTAATGTGCATTAAAATGACCACAAAATATGAGTATGACCATAAGACGGTATGCATGGTGCATAAAATGGGATAGAATATTAATTTCATTATAGTCAGGTACGCGGAAACAGCTGCAGAAAATGAATCCCTGTACATGGCGACTGAATTTACACAGGCATTTCTTCTCTTATTGCTACTTTCATAGTGAAATGAAAAATACTGTAAAATGATACTAATAATAATTACGATTTGGGGTTTGATTGCATGCTGTTGGATGTATAAGGTTTGGGGAGAGATATTGGTTCACTCCCCATCAGTCAATAGAAACTGGTTCGGCTCTGTTCGGAACGGCTCGGGTAACAGCTACCTGTAGGTCAGCTCCGTGCGTCCTGCAGTCCGCGTATCTCTCCCAGGCCCGGGAGAGGTCGTCGAGCTGCCGGGCAGACATGGCGCTACAGGGCTCGGGCTCCGCCGAGGGATGCGCGATAGAGCGCCCCTCATCGACGGAAGCGGTTAAGGCAGCCCAAGTGCTCCAACAGCTGAGCCCGGCTGTGAGGCAAAATACTCCATAATTTTTCTTTCAACTTTTTAATGTATTTTTTTAATCCACTTCTCTGACAACTGGACGATTTTTGCTTGCAGTATTCCTAAAACAGAAATCGCACAGGATTTCGGATTAGTTACTCAGACGGTTATTACTTATACATCTCCCTCAGTATTTCCATACAGTAACGCGGGATACTAACCACACACTGACACTAATGTCCGCTTAGTGAAACATAATAAAATTACTCGTGTGCTATCGGTTAACAAGCAATAGTTGCAGTTTCACTTGCGTGATAATTAGCAATACAACGCTAATGACAGCCCGTTTCCCAAACGGCAGTGCAGAATGAGCTAACGGACTAGCAACCAGGCGTAACACTAATAAAGAGAAAATGTTACATTAGTACTATTATTTAAATGAGGTACAAACCTAGGTGCGTATTTATGACATCGCTGTCATTAGCTAATTTCATGTCACCAGGATAGCTGAAGCTTTGAAGCAGCCGCACTCTGCATTACAGTTAGCCTACCGGCTAGCTAACTACCAGTACCTCAGTAGCCAAACGGCAGAGCCCCCCAAGTTATTCGCCCCTTTTTAATAATTATAAGACTCGCTACCCCGTTATTCTGCAATGCTTTCTGCTGAATTAGCGTTGAGCCCAGAAGGACTTGCAGCAGGAGGAAGCCCGTCCCGAAACGTACCAGCTCTCAGCCCGGTCCCATTGGCAGCGCGAGCCGCCGGATTTTGAGAGAATAACACTGAAAAATGCAGAAAACTACAGGAAATAACGCCCACAGGCTGCAGAAGCGGAATCGATTGGCCAAAATGGGAATGAGTCCCAATCACTCAAGACGATGGACCCTAAAGACGCTCCGCTTTCTCTGGGCAGCAATATGACGTCAAACAGGTTCTCGTCTTCTGGGAGGAGCTCACCGTATAAAATGCGTGGTACAGGCGGATAGAGGCGCTTTCGCATTGTTAAGAGAAAACAGCCCTCATATAAACTGCTTAGCACGCAAGGCATTGTGAGCCTAGCTGCATCCACAATGACTGGTGACATGGGACTTAGTACCTTTTTCAGTCAAGGCGCAAAATATTTTGCTGAAACTGTTCACGCATCAAACAAGTCAAGTAACTTGGCATCTGTACTTAGACCATTACTAACCATTAACTTGACACTACTATTAAAA
>JAABNY020000063.1:5325306-5349133 GCA_015164015.2 Brevimyrus niger | reverse complement strand
ACACATTTACACACACACAAAAACACACAAACAGCTTCATAATATTACCGTTCAGCAATTAAAGAAAGAAGAAAAACTATATGTTGGATTAATAATTTTCTCTTTGGGACATCATATGGCAGATAAAGGAAAATTCGCAGAGCATAGAATCTAGCCCAATTCTGCACCTGGTAAATTTTTGTACTTTAATGTCGTAATTAGCCAACAAAAATGATTAGTTTAGGTTTTTTTCCTCTGCGAATGACACATTTATTCATTCTTTCACCTTTTAAAGATCAACGTGTACTACCCAATGTAGCAGAAAGTGACTCGACGTTTTCTGTCTGCTCTCATGACAGAACGGCAGAAAGGCTGTTATATGGACCACAGCCAGGTAACTGGCTATAGCGGCTTGTAGGAGGATGAATCAGTCACATCACTTTCGCCTCTTTTTTATTTCACCGATGCTTTTGCCCGAAGATCAGTTGACTAAGAGCCCATTTCCAGATCCAAATTGCTTTCTGAAAGTACTTATTTGGTAGAATTCACCTGTGGTGATGTTTCAGGTGACTGTCAGGTGCTAAACGTCCGCATGATTTCAGTCACTGCCGGTGTTCTGACAAAACGTCATACTTTAACAGATCATCGTACCATAGTGCTAATCGATAGCGCTCACCCTAACTCTTACCCTAACCATAAGCCCCCAAAACCCTTACCTTAACCCTAACCCTAATCCCAAGACGGTGGAACAGCACATGCACAAAAAGGCTCGATAGCATGTCTCGATAGGTATGATGTTTTGCAGGAACAGCGGTATTCTGACATCCTGCCTATATCGAGACGTGCTATCGAGCCTTTTTGCGCATGTGCTGTTCCACCGTTTTGGGATTAGGGTTAGGTTTTAGGGGTTACGGTTAGGGTTAAGATAAGGGTTTTAGGGGTTTTGGTGGGTTAGGGTTAGGGCTACCGATTAGCACTATGGTACGATGTTCTGATAAAGTATGAAGTTTTGTCCTTTGAATGCCCCCCACTATGACAACGACCTTGACTCTGAAACCCGATGTATAGTTATTGCAAATCATTATGATCATTATGCTTATATATATAAATGTTCTATATGCAGTAGTCAGATGACTGATTAGGCCTACACAGACAAATTGGGAGAATGTACATCGCCCATGCTGTAGAGAGGTATTCATCTTTTTACTCATGCATACAATATAATTAAGACGTTAGGGGTGCATCTGTGTTACTGCGCATATATGACAAACGATCAAAATCCCAAGCAATACCAGTATAGCAATATGTGTCTTTTATCATGATTTTAAAGAAAATCTATGTAGGATCTTAAGTTTTTTTTTAATTACCCTTGATAAACTGAAAGCGAAATGGATTAATTTTCCATTGTATTGTATTAAGACCTATGTTCGGACGAAGATCAATAATGGAAAAAGTTCGAGTAATCTTCGATTTGATTAATTTTTTCGGAGTTTTTCATTTTTGGCTCCATTACAGGGAACCTGTGTGTCCTGAGGCAGAAAAATCTGCAAAGGGTTTCTTTAGATAGTGAAATCCGATCCATTGGAATCGTTTGAGGGACATGCATCTTTGGAGAGTGACATCCCATGGGGAGCTCTATACTAATGGAAAATGCCGAGCTACCGTTACCCTGCAACGTTTCAAAACGTTTGGGTTTAATGCCCAATCAAACTATGTTGATCATTATAATTTGGTTTAGGCTTGATATCCCAAATCATTGCTGGCCTGTTTTTTTTGTTTATTGTGCTGCGATACAAAAGATGCTTAAAATCCGTACTGACCTTTATTTCGTCTGTGGTCTTTCTGAGTCGTTATAAACTCTATTTGGCTACGTATCTGTACATGTTACGAACGCAGAACTTTTTGTTGCGGGCGTCATTTTAGCATGTAGTTGTTGTATACAGTGACATCTAGTGGTTATATAGTTCATCTAAACGGGTCTGGCCCAAAATGACCCGTTAGAACCATAGAGAATTGGACCCATTTTGCTGCATCTACCCAACAAGTATAGCTACCTATACTTCTGGGAAACGCACGCCAGTATGGTTAGGCTGAAAACAAGATTCACCTTTTAGTAGAACATTCGCACAGATAATTGTGGTGTAAACTGACAAAAGTATTGATGAATGATGTGCCTACTTTTGGGAAATATTTAAAAGTTATCTTTGGTATAAAAGGATCAGAACCTTGTAGAAAAAACAGTGCATATAGGAACAGCAATAAAACATTTACATTTGGCAGGCAGAGGAGGTTGGCTATGAATCTCACAGAATACATAACTCACCAATGGAATGCCATCGACAGCTATTTTATTAAATTCTGCCACAAAAATGTGACCCCATTTTGATTGTAGAAGCTTATATTGATTTAGCATTTTTAAACCTATCCATCCATCCATCCATCTCATAACCACTTATCCAGGTCAGTGTTATAGTAGGGCCTGGACCTTATCCCAGTCAGCACTAATCACAAAGTTGGGGTATGACTTTGAATAGGATGGGCAGGGGCACACACACACACACACACACACACACACACTGCAGATTATATGTCTGTCTTAATTGTTGGTTCCAAAACATTTTCGCTTTAAATTCTATTTCAATTCTATTTATAGCAAATGTATTTATTATTATCACTCTAAAGATTTTGTCATAAGAAACAAAAACATAATAATTAATTAACCTAATTTATTTCCAAGGCTTTTATGCTGGTCCTGTTTTGTCAGGAATAAAAGAAAACTTTTTTTATTCTTAGAGTTTTTGCTTTATTCCCCGTGGGAACAAATTACATAGAGATTGTTCCCCATATTTTTTCTTTGCCAACCTTGTCCAGTTTAGAGATTAGGGACCTTGCACACAGGGATTTGAATCAACAACCTCACATACAGAGACTCAGCCAGCTGAGCCACAGACCACTTACCTGATATTGACTAATGTTCAATTCAAATCAAACTTCAGCTTGTAAAATGTTTCTCATTATCATATATAAACACACCAAACTTCTTCAGTTCTGCCCAGTGCAATTTGAAAGTTGATCTCTTCATGTGATGGAGGTGCCACCACAGGGTTGGAGGTTCAAGCCCCAGGTTCTCCTGACCCCATCGACGTGTCCTTGAGCAAGACACCAAACCCCAAATTGCTCCTAGTGAGCTGGTTGGTACCTTGCATGGCAGCCTCCGCCACCAGTGTGTGAATGTGAGGCATACATTATAAAGAGCTTTGGCACTCGTAAGAGTGGTGAAAAAGCGCTATATAAATGCAGTCCATTTGCCATCCATTTTAACTCCTGGATATGCTCAAAGTATCAAAGCATATGTTTTTAAACAAGCAAATAAACCAAACCTGGCCAGTTTCAAAAAACAGTTTTATTGAAAAGCTGTACAGATTGCAAACGCTGCTCTGCCACCAGCTGCATGAAAACCTTTTCATCCCCTTATTACTCGCTGCCGTTTCCCATCACTGCACGGTCCAGCTGCCTTTGGTGACATCACCATGATGCATCCACCAGATTCTTTAAACGTTACTGTTCCGAGTCCATATTTGTCGTAAATAAAAAATTTTAAAAATCGAGTGCAGTACAGCAAAATGAAAAGTCATATTTGAATTCATTTACAATACGTGTCTGTGGTTTAATAAAGGGTTTAAGAATACCAATTTTTTTTTTCTTTAATTGTAAGATTACAAAAAAGGACAGTCACTGCAATCCTGCTCTTCTACCCGGTATACTGTAGATGGTAAGAGTCATCCACTGTGTTGGAGCTGAGTGCCGGCGGTGGGATGGGGAGGGAGCACGTGCAAAGTTAGTCCTGCATCTCCTCCTGACCTTTAATACCTGAATTCTCTCTCCACACAGCTCCTGTCCGTAGGCCTGTCAGGACACAGGCAAGACCATCCAGATGGGGCGGCCAGACACAAATGCGTGCAGCCGCCGTTGTTTACAGAGCAGTAGTTTCTCCCTGTGGGTAGGGGGAGGGGGGAGGGGGGGTATTACACGGTCAGACTGCAGTAAGAAGATAAAAAAAAACAACAACAAAAAGAAAATACCCAGGCGGAAAGGGGGGGCATGGTTCATATTACACACCACAGCTGTTTTTTTTCTGCTTGTTAGTTTTTTTTCCTTGCATGCTAATCGTTAAAAAAAGTTAAGGCCTAGTACATAAACACACAGCCTACCACCAGACAGCAGGCTTTTCCCTTTTATGCTGGACAGGAATATGTAAGAGAAGAAAATGTACTCCCCCACTATTCAGGCCCCCAAAATGAAGAATAAGAGCATCCCAGCAGATTCACCTTGTTCTTCCCCTTTACTGCAGTGCCTCCCTTCCATGACAATGTGCTAAGGGACTGACGATATGAGCAGACGTCCTGTCCTTAACAAGGACACATCGTCTGTCTCCCACTATGTTTTCCACCGAAATAAAACACCCTCCACCCCACCACACTTCCTGCACACCTGCTAATTTAAGGCCCTAAGCAGTCCGTTCCCAGGGGTATTGGTGAACACCTGCTCATAAGCACAGTTTCATTACCTTAGGCAGCACCTTCCGGAACCCCCAGAAATTCATACAGAACTGCAATTATCATGGTATAGGAAAAAGTCTCTCCTAAGTTTCTCATTTCCTGCCTTTTCACGCTTACAAAGTTTCTGAGCTCCTGCCCCTCATTCTCCCCACTGAACAGCAAAATGATCTTTATTTGGCATCAGCACAGGAGGCAGAGACTGATTTCTCCTTACCTGCCTATAGTGGTCTCAGTTGTTAGTGCTTTTCTCGAAGTTTTACTGGAATTAATGCATGAGAGAGATTAACTGGGAAGTGAAAACCGGTCAAGACTGTCCATCACGAGGCTGAGGTTAGTCTGCGTCTGACAGCACCATCGATCTTTTTTCCATTACTGCTTGTCCAGCGTGGGGCAACACCAAGCCGGAAGGCTGCCCCAGGATGTGAAGACCACAGCTCAGCCACGGCAGCACGCCCGTCCATCACAAGGCGCACACGCATAGGGCATTTTAGACACACCTGTCCATTTAAACCACACGTTTTGTGACTGTGGGAGGAAACCAGGGGACCCAAAACAGGAAGCCAAAACCAGCACAATGAGAAACCAAGTAGCAACAACCGCAGAGGTGTAACAACACACCACAGCCCGACAGCTGCCTTCAAGATGAAACATAAGCTTTCTGTACATACGTGAAAAGGAAAACGCACTACAACATAAACGAGAAACGAAAGGTGAACCAAGCAGTGTTCAAGGTTGTAAAGGTTGCATCTTGGATTCTTCAAAAGAGCCTCGATGACACTCCCCAAACAGGAGGAATCTGGTTTCACCAGATCACTAGGGATGTAACGATACACTCAACTCACGATACGATAAGTTTGCGATGCAATTTTCTTACGTTTTTTTAGCAGAATGAGCTACAGACAAATTTATTTTAAAATATTCCCTTATCTTTCTGAACTGTGCAAAACGTGCGCTCTTCTTAACAGTGCAACTGAAATTGAATAAAATACTGTTAAAAAAAATCCCAAATTAAAATAAGTAAATAAAAAAAATATAATCTTCAAATAAATAAAGCAAGGCTTGCATGTGTAGCTTTTTAGTGATTTGCCCTTTTAATAATCTTCGCTCAGCTCACTGTGGTGCCGGTGGACATGCTGAAGCATGTCCATTGTGCTATTTTTGTATGTTATTAGTTTTGTTCCATGTTTCCAAGCAGTTTTTGTCTTGTCTTTCTAAAACCACTTAATCTCAACTGGGCCCGTGGGGGGGACTGAAGCCTATCCCGGGAACAATGGGCGTGGATGGGATACAACCCTGGGCAGTCCCCTGCACACACTCACACAACTACAGGGCCAATTTAGACTCACCAATCAACCTATCCTGCACGCTTTTGGACTGCGGGAGGAAACTGGAGCCCCCGGCGAAAACCGGAGTCCCCGGCCAAAATGGGGAGAGCGTGTGAATTCCACACAGAAAGGACCTGGGACCGAAGCCAGGACCTTCTTGCTGTGAGGCAGCAGCGCTGACCACTGTGTCACTGCGCCACCCAGTGGTGCATCCTCAATTTCAAACTCGCTTGCCATCTCGCATTCGGTCAAAAGCAAAAACTGACGTACGACATCAACGTGAATACGCAGTGATGTCTGCCATCGAACTGACATCGTGAAATCAAATGCAATACTACACCAGTTTCCTGTTAAAGTACTGTGAAGTACTCCTAAAGTAGCAATTCATTTTCTACATCAGTCGGTTTAAATCGTCATACATTTACATCGATTTTTAACCGATTCGCAATTCATCGTTACATGCCTAGAAATCACCCAATGTCCCCCCAGCCTTTCTGCAGCAATCCCCAGAGATGCAGAGTGCTTGTGGGTTGTTTGCTTTAACTCTTCAGTCTAGTTCACCCCATAACACTCTTAAGGGATTGAGGTCTATAGAATGGGCAGAGTCTAAATCATTAAACTGATTTGTCCTGCTCTTGTTTCTTGGGCAGATATTTCTTGCACTGTTTTGGTTAGTTATCTTTCTGACGAATGTAGCACCGTCTAGTGATGGCCAAATGAAGCTTGGCGAACCATTTGCTCTATTTTCTGACACCACTAGATGGTGCTCTTAGATTAAAAAAAAGTGCTCAAAGCATGCCCCAAAGTAAACCAAGAGTACCATCTAGTGGGGTCAGAAAATACGGAAAATGGTTCATGAACCTTCTTTGGGCCTTCGCTAGCAGCGCCTATTCAGCTGTAACTCTGATGTGGCACTGAGTGGCATGTTTTTGAAGCATGCTATGATAGCCATGTTGGATGAAATTTTAAATTAGGTAAAAATCACTAGCTCTGTTAGCAAGAATCTTAACCCCATGAAATTGTCTCATTCATGCTTGACAATGGGATCAACATACATGCAGAACACCTGCATGGACTCTCTCTGTATCTTACTAACATACAATCATTTGACCCAAAAAATTTTGACTCATTAGTTTATAAAAGTGACTTCCTGTCTTGGTAACAGACAACAGTATACAGTTTAAAGCATAGACACATTTCTTTTAAGCAGCTGTACTGAAGCAGATCAATTTCAAGGGCTGTTAACTCTGTGGCAGAGTCTATGATGGTGTTGTACCTGCTGGACACTGGGGATAAACCGTAATGATTCCGTATAGGCGAGACCGCTTCTGAGGCTGGAACGCATCTGCCTCCATTCCCTCAGAGCTGTCGGCCATCACCACAGAGTCCCTGCGGTAGCAGATAAGAAGCACTGCGCAGTCAAGTTGATGACATTCCACTTATTGGTCAACACATCTTCCTGAGTACTGAAGAGGCCTGACGCTCACTCATCATGAAAACACTTGGGCCCAATCACAATACCCCCACTTAGCCCTACCCCTCCGTTTTGCGCGTAGGGTAGTGTTGTCCCATTTCTTTTTAGTGGCGAGGGGTAGTGGTGTTCAGCCCTCAAGATAGCCCTTAGTTTAATGTAAGTCAAACAGAGTATTCGGTTGAATTTCTCAAAAACAATTTTCTGAAAATCGCTTATTCCATGCGTAGAGACAGCAGTATCTCTGTAGTATTTATAGAAAAATAACCAAGCAGGGGTGAGTTTCACAAAACCGTCAAAGAATTAAGAACGCATTTATTCAGAGAGAGCATTCAAAGTCCTTTTTATGTCGTTTTTTTTTTTAGCTACGACACTTCTGCGAAACTCACCCCCAATTGTTGGTACACATTACTTAACTTGAAAGTCCTCTTTCATTAAAGCTACCTAAATGGTATCAAAGCAAACAGATCATTTTACCTTTAACATGTTCCATGTGTTCATGCATACAGGGCAATAAAACTAATCCGCACACATATCGCACATGTACTTTTAAAAAAGTTGAGGTAAAAAAATATATATTGTACCGCGATGCACTATATTTAAGTATGCGGCGTTTGGATAGCTAAACGGTACATAAAATAATATGTTTATTCTAATTTGTATGTTAATTGACGTGTACATGCACAGAAAGTCATATTTATAAAAATAAATAGTATGCCAAATACATTAAGCAATGAAAATTAGGTACATTATATTATGAACATTGTGACACAGGTAAAGCTAACAGGTAAAAGTTTAGCCAGACACTCTAGCTGACACAAACACGAGTCGTTTTTAAACGATATCTTGTCGCAGACGTCTTCTGCGAGTATTCATCAAACGGAGTATGATCATTGAAATGCACGCAGTCGACAACGCCATACCTTGAGCCGGCATCGTTACAAACAAATGCATATAGTGTGAAACGTATGTGCAATGATTGATTGCTGATGACATAAGCAAGTGGTGTCCCAAATCCTAGGTAAGGATTTCAAGCCCTACCACTTGTGGCTACAATCTGTGAAGTCAACTATGGAAGGCAGGGCCCTCTAAATCTAGTGGTAGGGCTAAGGGAGGAGAAATGGAATTGGGCCTTGATGTCAGTGGCTTTTGCTTGTGGGCCTCATGGAAGTGCACTGCTGTCCCTCACACATCTTAAACTTACACCCCACATAGTTAGCATACGAACACTCTCACCCACTCTCATAAGGCAGCAATACAAAACGTTTGTTAAACCACTGAACTATATCATTGGTTTCAAGACAATAAGCCATGTAATATAACTTAATAAGATAACAGAGGCCTTCCAACCTCTTCCAGTCGGTGTAGTACAGCTTTTTGCCATAGGTTGTGATGCTGAAGGGGTATTGGAGCCCCTCCAGAACTTTCCTGCGGTTGCCGTGACTGGGGTTCATGCATTCTACCTTGTGGGTGCCTGTGGATTTGGCAGAGCACATTAGTTACAGAGATGTCTGAAAGGGTGAATCTGTAAAAAAAAATAGACTGTGAAGAATAGTGATGGCCAAAAAATGCTTCATGAACCATTTGCTGTATTTCTTGACCCCACTAGATGGCACTCTTGGTTTATTTTGAGGCATGAATTGAGCCCTTTTTTTGAATAAAGAGCACCATCTAGTGGTGTCAGAAAATACAGCAATTGGTTTATAAAGCTACATTTGTCTATCACTAGTGAAGGGTATGGTGGGTGGGATTAATACGCTGTCAGTCAGTCGTCTACGCCAACTGGTTACTTTGCTGATTCCAGGCAGCGATTGACCGTGTGGTTATTCTACCCCACCAGTGTCATACTTCTAACATCTCTACTTGAATGTACAGTCGTACATTGCTTAGGGAGTAGGATACATTCTCAGTAAGGTGCCTTTAAGTTATTTAGTTGCTGTGTAAACATCATACAGTCTACTTTCACAAACCAAGATAGTATAGCTTGCTACACACCTAGGTTACTAGCTGTTATTTTATAAGTAGAACGGGTACACTCTAAAAACTATAAAATGAACAGTATAGTGCATACAGTAAACAACTGTTACTGGTTTATCAAGTAACCATTATAAAGTATTATATACTGTACATAACTGAGTACAACTGGCAGCACAGTAGGATTGTTTACACCAACATCAGCAGAAACATGTGAGTGAGGGGCTGTGCTATGATGTTATCATGGCTATGACATCACTAGGCATCAGGAATTTGTCAGCTCCATTATGATCTTATGGATGGGTCTGCCGTCGTATATGCAGCCCATCCTTGACTGCAATGTCGTTATGTCGTGCATGACTGTATGTTGGTACTTAAATGACTCACAAATCATCCCCCGCCACTCTCCTGCAAATTAAGTGCACAATGCATTAAGCCTTGCGGCACAGAACCCACCAGCATCAGCCCAGCACAGCAGCGATCCCTGGGGGTCGAAGGTCAAGCCATTGGGCAGTTTCAGGTCGTCTTGCACCAGCACCCTCCGATTCGTCCCATCCAAGTAGGAGGTTTCGATTTTAGGAGCCTCTCTGTTCCAGTCTGTCCAGTACAAGTGGCTGTTGGGATGAGATTATGGGTGTATTGTGAATGGCTTGAAACGCACAAAGCACTTTTGCTGTTTTCAGTCTGTTATTAATAGGGAACATTTCCCTGGAAAATGGCAATATGTGCATATTTTGGGTTAAGATCTGAATCTGAATCTTAAGGTCAGGATAACGTACAGAATTTGAGTAAACAATAAAGGCGATAGGTTATTCTGGGAAGACACTGTATTTGGATTATTTAAGTGACATTATAATGAGCCAAAATGTGCCCAGCAGCAGGGTTTAAACCTCAAAATGAGACCATGCACACACACACACACACACACACACACACACACACACCTCGTCATTTAACACACCTGATTCAACTCCTTGTGTGAATAACCACACATCTCTTGAGCTGAATCATTTGTGATGGAAGAGGGAAAGAGCTACGCTACACAGGGCCCTGGCCCTCCAGGACTGAGACCCCTGCCCTAATCAAACAATGATGACTTTAACCCCTACCCAGTCCTAATCTTAACCATAAGTTACCAAACAAAACACAAGAAAGTTACAGGTTTTTATCACATTGTGGGGACGCTTGGTCTCCATAATGTAATAATTACAAATTGGTGTCACACCCTTTGATTGGGTCTGTGATGATGGCTCGTGGGTTCACCAGGCCCGTGTTGATCAGGACACGGCGCTTGCTACCATCCAGAGAGGCCACCTCGATCCGGTCTTGTATGGAGTCCGTCCAGAATATGGTGCGGCCCAGGTGGTCAATGGCGATCCCTTCTGGGCTCTCCAGATCTGGAGGAGACCAGAAAGCAGATTACAGGAACAGAATGAGCACATGGGCGGCTGGTGGGCTCGTTCTGCACTCTGACATTTGACCTACCTGTTTTTATGACCACGATGGGCTTGCCACCTTGCAGACTGGCCCTGCTGATGGATGGAGTGGCAATATCTGTCCAGTACACCATCTTATCCACACAGTCGTAGGTCACTCCAATAACCACCTTATCCTGTGGATTAGTCACAGACAGGAACTTCAGTGTCGAACTGAGTGCCTTAAGATCATTTGAACATGACCCCCATCACAAAAAACTCATGATTCCAAAATGAGATTAGGAGACCATCTCTTATGTTTATACCACTGCCTAGACGAAACACTTCACCTGTTTTGGACTCTTTCAAAGAACTTTCCCTCTGATCGTTTCCCTGAACATGCAAGATATACATGCCTAATCAAATAGGAGCAAGATATATACAATTTACATGCATATATATATACAGTTTATGAACTGTACAAGTGCAATTTATGCAGCTCGTCCTCATTAGATGAAACAAGCATCGACTTCGTTTACAAACATTTCGAAAAGATCAGCTGCTCATCAGCAGCCTGGCATAGCATGTGTCATCGAGGAGTCTGGTGGAATATGACAGATTCATCTTAAACTGCCATTAGACATTCAGTCCCCTCTAACTACATACAGTAGCACAGCCAACTCAGGTCAAACAAGACACGGCAAGGTGCATGGGCGGCATTTCATTTTATCTAAGACTTTCTTGTTACTCATAACATCAGTATGTAAGCAGCACGCAGTAAATAAAGCACCGAACTGTATGCAAGCGGAGAGATTTCTCCATTTTTTTGAGAAGTTACAAGACGTCCAAATAAACAGACACACTCTCAAAAGTCTCAACTGTACGTCAATGGCAACAAGAACAAGGGCACTTGATCTTTGGATATATAACTCAGACAGACAGACCCCAAAAAATCCAAATTGCTCACATCCTTCCTGTGTAAGTCAGTCACCTGCTTCATAAACATGTCTAAATAATGGCCAAAAACACTGCACTTCACTGGGTCACACTCAGGCACACTCACTGGAAGGTGAAGTATGGATTTGGCCTCCTGTTTCATCATTCCATAGCCTTTTAGGGGAATGTGCTCGATCTTCCCACCCTGAGAGTACAGCAGATGTGTCCCTGGGGGCGGTGGGGTCACTTCTGGCTTGGTGTTGGGGCCGATGGGGGTGGGCACTACCTCGGAATCGATGCCTATAGTAGAGCAGCACAATCAAAATTCTTGGATCATAATCTTACGAAAGATTGGCACAGATACAAAGATAAGATGGTAATACCAGTCCTCCAGTGCTGCAGATGGAGCTTTACCTCAACTGTAAACTTCTCACCTGAGGCCAAATGTGTTAAAGGAAGCCTGTAAATTGGGCTCCAATGAGAATGAGTCACTTACAATTGGGCAGGCTCCCAGAATCAGTCCTGGTGCCAAGAATCTCCTCGCCGTTTCGGTTCACGCACCAGCACTGGCCAATGCTAGCATGGCACTGTATCTGTCTGTAGTTGCCTGCATCATCACACTCAGGCACGAATTGTCTCAATGTAGGCCGTCGGCCCCGGGGCCCCACCAAGCCCAGGAGGCTGTCTCGGTGGTGCTCGCACCGCGTCTTCTCATGGCCTATTGGCAGGAAAAGCAGATAGGTCAGACAAGAAAACCCAGCACTTTCAGCTAGCATACTGCTAACCTTAACTTTAGCACAGTTACTCGGCACTTGCGTTTCTTTGTACGTTATCTATCCTGCAAATTTTATTCAGCCCTATATTTTCAATGCAAAATTATGTCCTGTCAGAAAAGGGGGGGGCGAAGTCTATGAGGTTTCAAGACTTCCGAATAAATCCGCACATTCTCATTCCCTCAGGCATGCTGCCCTTAAAAACCAGCCCCTCCACACCATGGTACGTCAAGTTGACCGATATCCAGGGACCGGCCGAGGACATCCTGCATCTGTTGTTTGTGGCTGCATAAATGGCCCCCCTGGGGGTAGTATCCCTTCCTCAGCCAACAAACTCTATCCAGCCACCACTCGGGAGGATTCGAACAGGTTACAGTAAACATCTGTCCAGCAACAGGAACTGACATGGAATGCAGCTCAGTAGGGAAACGGCATCATCCTGTCGTAACTCCATGGCGGATGAGTGAATACGGGGGTGTATTTTCTGATAAAAGCCCATGCCAAGTAGTCACTCGTGCAAACTACACCGGAAACTAAGGTGCTGAGTACTGCAATGTTAGGGCTTGCAATGCGTTTCGCTTATGCATCATGGCTTATTGGGCGCCCATTCCATGTGTCATTTGTGCACCTAGGCATGGAATCAAGGCTGCGTCTACACAAGATGCAGTGGCACCAGAAATCTTGAGGGCAGTAGGGACACCTTTTGCCATGAGACTATGTGTTTATTTATGGTTTTAGTATTAAAGTAGCATCTGATTTATTTTTAGGAAGATATTTAAGACTGAATATTTTCAGAGGCGAGTGAAAATAATATTCTGAGCAGTACTGTGTAACTGTGTACAGCGTCTTCAAAATTTAATGCCGGTTTAAGGTTCTTTTGCTTCAGAATTCAATCTGAGCTAAGAAAGCAGTGTCATATGTACAAAGTGCAATAAAATTCTTACTTGAAAACCTTCTCTACAGACAACAGACAATTAATAAGACAGTACATTTTCACATCACATCTGCCTTTAGATCAGGCTTTTGCTTCGTACTGTATGGACATTATGCTGCATATAGAGAATTGCTGCAACATTATTACAATATTAGGAACTCGCTGTAGTGGCAGCAAATGTAAAACATTTCAGGCCACAACATCATACAAACAATTAAGACTGAAAATCAAGGAGCCAACCAATATGGTTTTCTGACACTGCCCCCTGGTGGACATAACCTCTAATCCTCCAGATTAACATAAACCACATGTGCAAGTATGAGCGGCATTACTGCTTGTAGAGCAACCACATGCATAATTGCATGTGTTGCATGTCGCGTATAAACTGGCCCTTAGTTGAGGAGATTAGCATTAGATAGCAATTCGTGTGGGGCGTGGTACGGCATTTTGCACCTGCAGCAGGATAAACTGCGTTCTGTGGTTGGTGTCAAGGGATCCGTGTGTATAAATCTTCGCTGTGTCTTGTTTCTGTTCTGCCTTTGAAGGAGTCTCTCAAAACTCTGCAGTGGGTCAGTTATACTAACTGTTTTTTTAAGTATGAAAAGAAACCCTGAAGAGAATTTCTACACTTTTCTACACATTCCGTGCACATTCCTTTCCAATGAGAAGCTGCGGAATGTCTGCACAGTTCAGACACTGGTGAAAACATTTTTGGACAAAACAAGCCCCCCACCCCGCCACCCCAAGCCTTTGAAAAGCACCCCCTCTTAGATGCATGTTTATGAAACGTGGGGGCTGCGAGGGCCTGGTTACCTCCTCCCACGCCATGCGACGGGTACCGATGCCAGCAGCGCATCTGCTTCCTGCAGCTGCGGGGGCGACGCGTGTCAGCGGGTGCTGTGTTCTCGACACAGCCAGTGAGCGCTGGGTGGAACGTTCTGAACAGAACGCCGTTAAGTTTCACCCGGACCATCTTACTCTGTGTTTGTCCACTGGGCAATTACAACACGCAGCAGTGTGGGCGGGGACCCGGGAGACGCGCTGACCGCGGCGCAGCAGTGTGGGCGGGGACCCGGGAGACGCGCTGACCGCGGCGCAGCAGTGTGGGCGGGGACCCGGGAGACGCGCTGACCGCGGCGCAGCAGACGGTCTGACGCCTCGAATCCCACTCGTTACAACTTTCTCAGCTGGATTCTGAGCCTTATGGGTTCAGGGCCTTTTAGATAATAAGACAGTATCTTGCCGGAGCTCAGAGCTAGACTGGAAGTCAGCCCCTAATATGACAAACTGGTATTGTAAATGTCATAACTTGTGAATGACACTTTAGAGCAGGGTGATTCTAGGATTTCATTTAAGGTGTGGGGTATAAGTGGGGCCATAAATCATATGGTAATATGAAGAAAAGCCAACATTACCGTTAGCCAATGATTTTTTTTTGAATTTGTGACTGACAGGGGAGGGGCACTCTGGGAGCCAATCAGTT
This sequence comes from Brevimyrus niger, assembly GCA_015164015.2. NCBI lineage: Eukaryota > Metazoa > Chordata > Actinopteri > Osteoglossiformes > Mormyridae > Brevimyrus > Brevimyrus niger. The sequence continues at coordinate 5,334,284 of JAABNY020000063.1, read as the reverse complement.
TTCAGCTAATGCCACTGTCCCGGTGGCCCCGCCCCTGTATACACATCCTGGCTCAGAGGTTCATTTATGACAACTTATGATCATGAATGACGACTTTCCTCTGCTTCGGCGATGCATAACTGGGTTACATTCACTATCCAAAGTTCCCTTTGCTAAACAAACCCATTCTCATGACTCAAAATTGCTGTTTTTGGCCTCCCGCTGTCCTACAGCCCCGGTGGCCATTTAATACAAACAGGGGAGCCTGCTTGAACTCACAGTGCCCACTATGAATCCGTATGACCGTGTACTGCCCCCGCCTATCCGATGATCCCACATTCCTGGGAATGCGGCGCCGGATTAAGAAGAGCACCGCAACACAAACACAGCACAAAGCGCTTTCGGCTCGGCCAACTTCCCAGGGGAGCCTCCAGACGAGTCAGCAGAAACGCGTAATGATTCGCATGTGTCACTGCGGCCTTCCGGTCCCTCCGTCCAAACTGAGGACCTATGCAGGAAGGCGTGGGCGGGACTTACCTGGGTGGCAATGGAAGCCATCGCCATGGGAACCGACCCTGCATTGGCAGGTGAAAGAGCCCTCTGTGTTGTAGCAAGTAGCATCTTGGTGACATCTTCCTTGCTGGCACTCATCAATGTCTGCTCGTGAAAAAGGGGGGGGGGCAGGAAAGAGTAAAGCTTAGAAACACAACACTAATGACCAGCTATGATGGAATTAAGCTTAACGGGGAAAGACTGAAGTCAGAGTAAACGTGATCTATGACATGGTGTGATTTTTTTTTTTTCCTGTGAAGAACAATTCTGTGGGCTCTTCAAATCTGAAGCTCAATTCCAAATCCAGGCCTTGTTTTCCCAGGTAGGTAGTTTAATCATTACTGATTCTGATTGGTCAGAGGCTTCACACCTGACTGACAGGTAAAGGAAGGCTGGAAAACCAGCAGTACTCAGACCTCGAGGATAATAATAGGGGTCTAGAGCTTTAAATTTCTAAGTTCAGGAGCAACTTCTGCATGGCTGGGAAGCGGTAGGGCATGAGTTACTGCTGCACTAAATCCTGTTCCAAGCCATTTTAAACGCTGCATTAATTCGACATCCCTGCTGCGTGAGTTGGAGACATTACAGGTGAACAGACTGTGCTGTCCCGCTTGGCTAATGGCGCTGCCTCTTAGCACTGGAATCGGGGACAATACAGCAGCCTACGGCTTAGGGCCACATGACTTACGGTAGAGGCCGGCGGCGATATATCACAGCCCCGGCGCTGGACGACCCCCCAGGTCACTGGGCAGTAAAATTCAGGGGACTACAGTGGATGGCGGCTGACAATGAAAGCCCGTCGAGAGGATGTGGATGTTCCGGGTTGGCCAATGTCAGGCGATGAGCCCATTGGTTCACTCCATTTTGTTCAATCAAATAAGGTTTTATCAAGGCTGGGCTCTGTTTTCTCTCCGCCGTGGAACACATGGCCACACTGTGATGCCCAAACTCGAGGTCTTCCTATAACACACGTTTTGTTTGCCCTGTGTGTTTCCTAGTGCTGAAGCCAAAAGGGCTGCCAATCATTGTCATCCTACTTCACACCTCCACAGAGCGCCATTGCCCCGTAAATCCCAGGGATGACCCCAGGACTAGCAAGACAGATGGAACCCGGGATAATGAGACAAGGGAACTGGAATCAACAAAGGGGAACCAGCGATGCAGGCTGGTGGCCATTTTCCCAAATCCACCAAGATGTCCTGCTCCGTGATGCATGCACCCCCTCAGCCACGCCCTTGGATAAGAGATGAGACGAACATGCTGCAATTGCAAACAAAAGGCTGCCGTGGCTGTAACATTGAGTTAAGCACGCTTCACAAAATCTGCAGTTTATGAAATAAATGGAAGAGCGTTAAAAGCCTGTGGTGTGCAAAACCGTGGACTGGTACCTATACCCAAGAAATAACAGGCAGGGGCAATGAGGAACATGACCAGAACATACCCAAACAGGCCCGGCCGTCGCCATGGAAACCTGGCAGGCAGGAGCAGTAGAAGGACGACCCACCGGCATAGCTGCATCGCGCCCGTTCTGGGATGTCACAGTTATGGGTACCCTCTTGGCAGTGGTTCACTGGCCGGTCCACTTCTGAAAAAGATAGGTAGGGTGGAGCCATAGTGAAATGGCGGGATGCAGTGAAACATCAGGGAGGGCCTATAATCAACAGCAAAACAGGAAACACCCAATCACTAATGAAGTACCAAAACAAGCAGAGAAGAGTATTCTGGGACCAGCGACCATCATGGTACATTTAGATAAAGCTGCATGCATTTCCTGCAATTTTCACGTGACAGAAAAAACAGCCATCATTTGAGGTCATTTAAAGTTTGTAAACACTCAAACACCAGTACACGCCCATAACACAGGTCTGAATAATAAAACTTTCTTATTCATACACACGCACCTACACACATGTGCCCATCGCTGGCAAAGTGGAACCCATTGATGCACTCGCAGCGGAAAGTTCCGGGCTGGTTGCTGCAAATGGCGTTGTGGTGACAAACTTGGTGGGTCTCTCTGCACTCGTCAACATCTGCGAGAGACCAGCGGCCGTTATGTGACAAAGGGCTGAGTGAGTGTTTGGCTTGTCCAAGAAAATAAGGGATTTCTTGTCTGGGACATTTTGCAGAAAACATCTGTAGCAAAACAGGCCGGGTCAGAAAGGTCATGGTACTACTGGGTCTTCCCCATGGGAGAAGTGCAACTGGGCTGTCTCTGGGAAGAAGATGCCAATGGAAGATCTTGTCACAGTTAGCACTGAGGCACTGGCTGTAACCCTGGTGGACTGACCAAGCTGGGCACTTTCCACATGGTCTGTGGCTCTTTTTCCATCAGGAAAAGGACTGGGCAGAACCCAGGCCAGGCCTACAAGGCTTTAAAAGTTTTTATCTTTGTGCTGTCAGGTTGTTGAACTCTGACTCTGTGCCATGTGACATAACACCTTACTGTCATTATCGCTGCCTTCATACTTGCTTACATTAAATTACAATTTTGCACACACACAATACTGATTGTTTATTGCACTATTTATCTGCTTGCCGCTCCACCAAGATTCTTGGATCTTATATTGTGTACTGCATATATCGTACTGCTCATTTTGCACATTTGTACATTTTGTAGCTACTGTTTTATTCCTTGTTTTATCATTTATGGTTGAACCTCGTATCTCCTTCTTCTTCAGGCTTCTTCTTCAGGCTTCCAGAGAATCTACTGTTTCATCCTCATTACCTTGTGTCTTGCAGAATGACAATATCCATCCATCCATCCATCCATGCATGCATCCATTCATCCATCCATCCATCCTAATACAAACTGATTTCCATCCAGACCATCAATTCCTACTATAAAGACAAGACCATTTTGTCTGGATGACAATTCTTCATTGTGACTATAACCTGCACCACCTACCGTAACAGGCATAGCCATTGCCAGTGAAGCCGTTGGCACATTCGCAGGAGAACTCAGCACCATGGCTAGGCCGGCAGATGGCATTGGTGTCGCAGCCATGCCGACCAGTGAAACAGGGGTTACCCTCTGGCTCCTCGCCTGAAACAGCAGAAATGACATCACTTTCCGTTACACTGCTATTAATGCAGATTCTACCGGGACATGTGGAGCGAGTGTCAGTCCACCTTCCCCAAAAAGCACAAAGCCTGGACTGCGCAGATTGTTGGGTTTCAGCCCAGATGGCTTAGTTAAGCCAACTACGGCAAGCCCTGTTGAATTTAAGATGTTAATAAAAAGTATGGATCAGCACAGGGGATGTAAGTATCAGTGTTTGGCCTTTCCGAAAGATCAATAGCAGATGAACATGATGTCTTTAGGGTTACTCTAGGCTGATTGGACCTCGGCAGCTGGGGTAGGACTGCGACTGGCAAGCGGGCATTACCATGGATGGACCCAATCTTGTTACTCGTGGCGTAGCGGAGGAGCTGGCTTTGGGTGTCGTACAGGACATAAATGCGGTTCACGCTGAGCTTCTGAGGAGAACGTGGCGTCCTGCTGGCATCATCGTGGGTACAGCCGTCAAAGGTGATAGTGTCTCGTGTCTGAAAGGTGTGAATCTGGGTCTGTCCGTCCTCCATGTTGATGGTGTATTCCCGGGAAGAAGACGAGGTGATCACTGTGGAGAGGAGATCTGTCAAGCCGGGCCATGCATCTCCACCTGGGAGACCTGGAGACTAACCCCAGCAGCAAAGGATGCAAGGCAAGATGCACAACTTGCATGGGATGAGGGGAAGCTGGAGGGAATTCCTGCATCATAAGAACATGCACATGAAACAAGGGGATGGGACTGTGAACAGCTACCCACAGAGGTTCATGACAGCAGTGCAACAGCACCCACTTAAAATATGGTTATAAAAATGCAGTGCCTTCCCTCGATTTACATTACTGATTACTTGTAAGCAGCTTGTTCATCCTACGACCAACAAATGGCACACTTCTCAAGTTTATTCCATATAGTATTCTTTGGCTGGAAACTGCTGTGGAAATCGGTAGATAATACACTGTTTTTTTACACATAATGCTTGCCTGTAACCATAAACCAAAAAAAAAAAAACTCTGCTTGTAGTGTTTTTTTAGTATATTCTTTAGCTGAAAAATGTTAAAGAATTGTCAAAGAAATTGGACCATATCCAATATTGTGAACTTCAGAACTCAAACTTTTTAGGATTCGATCCGGAGTTCTGAATGGATTAATTGCAATTCCTGTATCACATGCCAAGACCTCTTATGATTAAAAAAAACAATGAATTAGCATAAATCAAGGGGACACTATAGTTAGGTTTTTTTGGTATAGTAAGGATATACGCAATGGCTTTCTGGAGGATTGTGAGGATTTGCATTCGTAATGGATGAGTATAAGCACATGTCATTCTAGGTGCCATGCTGATAGCCTGTGGTGGGTCTTACTGTTGACGCTGTACTGATAGATCTCCGAGTACGGCTCAATCTGCACACTGGCTCCCTCTGGGATCTCTGGCACCCGTCCTTCCAGTTCAGTGTTGACCATTATGTGGCCGTGTTCGTCGATGCCCTGGAAGTACTGTCTGAAGGCCAGCCTTTCGTTGCCGGGATGGAAGATGACCTCCGCCACGCGGGTGAACTTACCCCCTTTGTGAGGTAGCGCAAAAAGGAAAGTTGTATGCCAGCAGATTTGGTCACATGCAAACCCTGGCCTCACTTGCAGTGTAAGGAGACCACATGACTGTCCTTCAGACCATAGATCAATTATGCCAGCAACCCATTCAGGTCAAGAGGTCCATCTAGACATTATTTTTGAATTGCCATCAGGGTGGAGATGCCTCACCAATGATACTGAAGCCATTCTCGTATCCAGGTTGCTCCAGGGCGAAGGCCCAGCCGACGGCACCACCTATCGAGGAAAGGGGGAGCATGGAGGGGCCCAGATGGCCAGGGATGGTACTGATGGCCACGTAGGACCGGCCGTCGTTGGCTACGATGTAGGAGTGCAGGTCATTGTCCTGCAGCACCACGGGTGATGGGTTGGTGCCCACATAAACCCAGCCGCTCACTTTCCCATTCAGCCGCTGGGGCATACCTGTCAATGACACCAACTGCTATTCCTCCAAGCAATACCGCATCCCTGTGAGCTATGTTGGTGGATCTGAGCGCCAGAACTTCAGGAAGACAGGAAAACCGTGCCAAGGAAGGCATAATAAGACTAGAGAAATGAAGGGCGAATGATCAGTATCCTACCTTCCGCTATGCACTGCTTGCCATTGCCGTAAAAGCCAGATCTACAGTGGCAACAATAGCCACTAGCGTAGTCCATGCAGTCCGCGAAGGTGGAGCACTTCTGCCAGTTGCTGGCGCAGGTTTCAGAGCTGTAGGAAAACACTGCTTTGATAAAGAAGGACCAAGAACCTTGGATTAGACATCGTCAAGCCTGAGGGTTGAGCACACAGCCCACACCCTGCCCGCAGCATACCGCTCACACCAATTTCGCTGTCGTCGACAACCACCACCTGGGGGTTTTCAGGTTGGTATATGGAACGCTGGTCGACATCTGACTGGGGCTCGGGGGCAGAATACCCACGCTGCCCTGCAGGGGAGATAGCACGCTTCCTCAGGGCCTTCCTGGTGTGTGATGCATGGGATCTCTCTTTTTTGTCCGTAGAGTTGTTGCTGCTGATCTATAAAAAATAAATAAATAAAGTTTCTGGTGCTGCCCTTGAAGGATCTTTTTCTTTCTCTAGGACTGAATTTTCAAAGATTTCCGATAATACACAACAGTACAGACAAACACTTCTGCTGCAGAACACACATTCGCACAAAACATACAGCGCACAATCTTGGGCTATTCACACAGCAGTTTTTCAGGGAGAAAAACAATCTGTGGCTACGTATTCCCCAGAGTCCTATCCTTGTGATGTATTTTGTTCTCACCATTGTTTATATCCAGAGACCCGGCAAAAAGCTTATGTGATTCTGTCATCTTCCATAATCGCCTGTCCAGTACAGGGTCATGATGATCTGGGAGCCTACCCAAGAAAGCACAGGTCCGAAAGGCAGGGGACACCATGGATGGCATGCCAACTGTGCATGAATGTAATTTGGTAAAAATAACAAATAAAACTTAAAACCATTTTCTTGACTGAGGAACCCACTGCACTGAGTATCCTAAGTCTTAAAGCAACATTGATCATTGAGCAAGAGATCATTTCTAACAAACAAAAGGTTACGTCTCTTAGTTATTCAAAATACACAAAGGACTTGTTAGACAAATTCAGCGTTAGGGACTATCCAGCTGTGGAATGGATCAACAGAAACAGTAAATTACTAGAACTGGATGTAATAGTCCTTGTCAAGAATACACATGATCTGTCCAAAAGTCAACCAGCTCTGCAAACACCGAGAGACCAAAACTCGGCAGCCTAAACACTGCAGTCTTTGGCACAACAGAACGAGCACGAGAATCAGCTCAATGACCTCGCCATCTGTGTTGGCTTCACTGCTTCAAACACTCTGTGTTCTACACAAACACCACACTCAAACCCAGGGCAAACAAAAGCCTCGTTCCTAAGAACTTCTCAAAATACAATCTTCTGGAGTAAATGAAAACAGAAGTTCACTAACCACCCACTTCCTGTACTGTCTCCCCTTGCCAGCTTCCTGACATAAATTAAGAAACATCAAATGGCCTAATTTGTTTATTTTTGGCTTGAAAATAAAGAGAGGATGGAAAATGGGGGAAACAAGGCATTCTGTTTGCTAATTAAGACTCAGTGGCACTCTGGGCAAGGAATCTTGCCTAAGGGGAACCTGACTGACAGTTGATGTGGATTTGGTGGAGAAAAAAAACACAAAACTTGCCTTTCAGCTTCCACTGCTTATGGAAAACGTCTAGTTTGGAGACCTGACTGCAGAAACCAAAGAAATAGGCTGTTTTCCGGGCCTTCTCAAAGGTGACCCACCACACTCCACCAAACACTGGCATCTAGATGGAGTTGGGTGGGACACTCTCCCAAAAGGCATAGCCAGCATATAGATCAGGTAGGGGCACACTCGGATAAGCCTCTCACACAGATGTGGAGTAAAACGATGTAAAATGAAGTCCTTAAAAGATGACTAGACAAGCCCATTCTAAAATCACTTAACTTGGCTAATTAAAAACAGTGATTTTTGGACAAACAAAAAAGCAACCAATCAACGAGCAGTTTTCATTGTTCCTTCATTCATTTTTTTCATGCTTTTGGAAATTGTGGAAAGGACACAAAGTCTGTAATAACAGAATGTGGAGAATGTGGACTTTTGCTTGTATGTGAGACCAAAAAATTATTTGTTCCCACCAGGCACAGTCAAATGAGTTGTCTTTGCGAGGCCGTTTTGAAAGATATTTTTTCTTAAGCTATTATGATGCAAAACAACACACTTGTGTGGAGCAAAAGAGATCAGACAGGAATAAAACGATGGTGTGAGTCTGCATTGAAATAAACTGCCAAAGGGTTCTTCTATGGGAGAAAACTAACAAGATTTAAAACCTGTATGATCAGAAATAAAAAGGTACAGCAAAGGTGTCCGGAATCCCCAAAGCTTGCAGTATTGGCATATCATGTGAGAATTTGGAATGCACAATACATTGCAGAAGAAACTTGCATGTGGGCTTGGATAGCATTACAAGTATGCTGTCCTAATTTGAGCATAAAACAGTATTTTGAAATTTTGGGGGCCAAAATTAGCTTGGGGGTGAGGAGCTTGGACATTCGGGAGGGGTTCAATGCAGAGCTGCTGCCTCTCCGCACCAAAACAAGCCAGCTGAGGTGGCTGCTCATTGTTGTAGGATTTCACTATGCACAACCACTCAGAAGACGACTAAGTTATATAAGGATACCAGGAAAATGAAACAGGTGAAAGGTAATCATAGTAAACAATATCCTAATATCACTATAGACGCACCCCCCCCCCCCAGCCCTTCCCCGTCTCCCAGACATTAACCTTAGATCAAAACAAAGTGGTTGCTAAACGAGTTATTGTTTGTAGAGCATAATATCAAACTGGAGATCTACATCATAACAATCTGAGTGCTTAAATCACCTTCCATTGTGCCCCTAGCAGGGCCATCTTCGTACAAAATCACTTCCAGATGTTCTCATATCTGTTCGCGCAGAGATCTGCCCGTTTCCAGAAGCAACAGATGTTTGTGACGACTCAACCGGCACTGAAAACAGCAGGGCCAGATGCAAAGAGGCGAGGTGCATTATGACCGCCAGTGTCATCAAAACAGTCAGTAACACACCACCCAGGAAAGTGATTCACAGCCCCTGTGACACAGCAGCGCTAACGGAGCTCTTTCAGGAAAATGTGTTTTCACACTGGAGTGCCCAATGGCCGGGGGGGGGGGGGGGGGGGGGGGGGTCTCCCTAGCTTGTGGCTGGGGAGGAGTTACGGGAGCCGGGCGATGGGACCCCCCAGGAAAGCGGATTAA
>JAABNY020000063.1:5308235-5320016 GCA_015164015.2 Brevimyrus niger | reverse complement strand
CATGAGCAAAGCTGTCGGGAGCCCCGCCCCCACCCTCGCACGAGGGGGGAGGGGGGGGGGGGGGGGGGGATCTTTGGCTCTGATGCCAGTCCATTGCAAAGCAAACATTCACAATCAAACAATAATGACAAGCTACCCGAAGAGACCCTATGAAAAAACAGGGACCCATACCCTCCCATACCAGATGGACGTGAGAACCAAACCCACATGCACTCTGACTTAAGAGTGATTTTGAAAATAACATATTTCAAAAGGGTTACCAAATGTTCTTTTAAAATGCTTAATTTATTTAATTTAAAGTAACTATATTTAGAAATACGGTGGACTCTCGAATTACGACCGGTGTTCTGACGAATCAAAGAGCTACCTACAGTATAGAGACGTACTATCGAGCCTTTTTACGCATGTGCAGTTACACTGTTTGGGGGTTAGGGTAAGGGTTTTAGGGTTTTTTGGGAATTATGGTTGGGGTGAGAGTTAGGGTTAGGGCTGTCGATTAGCACTACAGTAGCCTAACTCGACAACTATAAAATGCCCCCAAAAATGCTAAAAAAAAAAGAAGCTAAGGAAGCAAGAGAAGGTAAAGCAATCACAAACGAAAAGAAGAAGGAAATTGTGCAGAAGTATGAGCGTGGTGTTCGTGTGACCGATCTCGCTAATATGTACACAATGTCGAAATCCACCATCTCTGTTCAGGCATTATGGGTAATTCCATTATTTTTATTGGGAAAAATAGTCTTGACTTATGACCAGCCCTTGTGAACGAATTGAGTTCATAAACCAAGGGTCCGCAGTAATATACATCTTAGAGAAACCATGTATAGCTGTCTTGTGTAGCTCAGTGGATTTGAGATTTGTGCTTTTATGCAGAAGGTTGTGGTTTCAGATCCCGATGTTGTAAGAGTGAATGAATCTTTATTGGACCATTAAGCAAGACCATTTACAGATTCTGTCTAAGTCCAGCTTCTCAGTGGTTTGTTCCTCTAAAAAACATCTTATAAGTTAAATGGAAGATATCAGTGAATTTCAATGACACATAAACTTCAAGTAATTAAATGAAAACGTGCCTTTAGATAAAATCAATATTTCTAAATACTCATTGTCTAAGTATTTACATATAATACAGCCTGAATTAAATCACACGCCTCAGTGACGCATCTGTGGATGATGGTGACAGGAACAGGATGTAAACAAGTTCCTCACTTCCTCCTTCAAAACATAGAAACGCAGTATGCTGGTGGCAGGTCTGCCGCTGGCCGTGAGGTTGTCTCATTTTCCACAGATACTATCCATCCATCCATTTTCCGTAACCGCTTGTCCTATTCAGGGTTGTAAGGGGTCTGGAGGCTATCCTGGAAGTTACAGGCGCAGTACATGATGGCGCACCAGCCTAGCACAGGGCACAGTCACACACCTATGGGCAATTTGGTGATTCCCGCTGACCTCAGCGTGTTTTTGTATGGTAGGGGGAAATTATAGAACCCGGGGGAAACCGGAGAATAAGGGGGAGTCCCCACAACAACACGGGAAGGACATGCAACCACCCCAGTGGAGACTAGAACACAGGCTCCGAAGGTGTGAAGCAACACTGTACGACCCTCTCAGATGCTAACCTGAGTGAAACACCTTCCTATAAGATGACAGCTAATACATATTGTAGCACCAGTGAGATAGCTCTGCAGTGTGTAGCATATTTGCATTTCTCAGCAATTGCGAGCCTTGTAAACAGCATCTGTGTCTTCATATTATTGTAAATAGTTGTATGTAATTAGCATGTATTGTGTCTGGTGTAATGATAAATTTTATGTGTTGTATATAGTATTTGAGCGTGACCACTGTGTGTTGGGGAGGGGGGGGTCAGGACAGCCAGCACTGTGTGAGTTAGCTGGCGGTGTGTGTCTGTGTTCGGTCCAGTCAATAAAAGCATGTCCTCACATAAAGGTAATCGGCTTGTCTCCTTTGCTGCAGTGCCTTAGTTTGCCAGACATTATATTGTACTTTTTATTTAGCAAATGACACCGATTTTCATGTTGATTTGTTTGTGAAATCATTAAAATCGGCCTTATTGTACAGCAAGTTTCTGTTCTGTAAAAAGTAGGGAATTTCTGTTCTGTGTGTGTGCGTAGAGGGGAGACAGGGTCTCAGCACTTTCTCCGATGACCCCCTACATGGATTCTACTTGTAGACCAGGAAGGAGGTGTAGAAAAAAACCAGTGGGGACCAGTGAGATGTTGGGGTCCCGAATACGGAGGTGAAGAATCCCTTGAGAATATTTCTTTACATTTGCTTTGGTTTATTGCCTGTTTGTGTGCATCGCACCATGGGTGACTTCTCTCTCACCACATCTCTTTATTATTTGTACAGACATACACTGAGCTGTGCAATCCCTGAAAACGGTTCTTCCCGGGTAATTATTAAATTTTGTCAAATGCAAAACAAGAAAAATTCAGGCACTTTGGTTTTTGTTTAAATAAATCACACAAACAAATTGAAGGGGTAAAATGTCATTACTGGTGACCTTCGTGGTTGGGATTCCTTGACTTTTTCATGCCCTGCAGTGCAAAGGCACGATAATAACTGGTTCTGCCAGAGATAACAAGGCAGCCAGGGAATTGTGCCCAATCTGGTTGCTCAGTGAAACCTTTTTTTCTGACAGCCCACTTTTTCAAAGGTGCACCAGTGTGACCCATTACCCAAAATGCTTGCTGACAGAGCTGGTTGTAAACCCTGATATTTGGAATGCAGAGCTCTATTAGTATAACATGTCCGAATAATGGAGAGGAAAAAAATGAACATCTGTGGTATAAATATGTAACGATGACCTCAACAGAGGCTAGAGAATCAGAGATGATTTTGCAAAATGATGCCATGGCACTTAAGTACTAAATGTACTCTTTTCCTCCGAATTCATTTCTTTGCCATTTTTTACCAGAATTGCGAGTGAATCACTGACACATGGCGCGATGATTAAAATGGCATTTAGTTCCAATGTCGGGGAAGTTACTCTCAAAAGTAATCCATTGCAGACAGAGGAAGAAAGCTTGGGTCCAAAAAGTACAAATCTGGACCAAGGTTTTGTTTCAGCCGAGCAGTTAAGTGACTGTGACTCTTCAATCACTGTGCCATGTGTCAGTGACTCACTCGCAATCCTGGCAAATTCATCATGCCAGCAGCTGAGAAGAGGCTTCAGCCGCCCAAGAGAAAACTGAAGTGTCCACTTATGCTTGATTGACGGTAAAGCAAGAAATTTGAAGGAAAGAGAGTAAGAAAGGGGCCCTGTGTCGAAGAAACGAAGCAGAAGTGAAAGTAAATGACGGGGGAAACAGAGATGTGTCGTGTGTGACATTGTCCCCTCACAAGGCTGGATGACAGATCTGCACGTCCGACCGTAACAAGCAGTACAGTGCAGGTCTATCGCTCGCTCCTCGCGGGTGCGAGATGTCGCACCGCGCCGGTCTGTGGGGCCAGTGCAGATAGGTGAGTGAAGCTGACACCGCGAAGAGGCGGGATCACCGGGCTGAACGTTGGAGGTCAAGGCCCGATAGGCAGCCCCACCCATCACAGCTCAGCTTCCAGTGCAGCCCTGACCAGTAAACCATTCTGGATGGAGATGGTCTGCTGTCACAACACTGAAAGTAAATGAGGCTTGGTTTCTTTTCTCTCTCTCTCTCTCTCTCTCTCTCTCTCTCTCTCTCGCACGCACGCACGTTTTCCTCTTGTACTTCTCCTTATTTCTTTCCCAGAGTGGATAAGCAAGCCGCATTCTTGAGTTGGACGTACTGCCATCGACCACGGTTCCTCAGGGGATATCGAGACCACGCCCTGCCTTTGCAGACCACCCACAATGCAGGCGGTCGGGATAGGCCTGGGACTCGAGCCACCCCCGACTCTTGACCCAGAGGGTCCATCCTTCTTTAACCTGGGCCTGACTGCAGCCTTCATGACCTTCTACTGGCTGATCTTCATCGTCGTCTACATCCAGCTGTGGCTGGTACTACGGTACGGGCACAAGCGTCTCAGCTGCCAGACCGCGTTCCTGTCGCTGTGTCTCCTGTGGGCGTCCCTGCGTGCCGTGCACCTCTCCTTCTCCTTGGGAGGCCCGGGGCCGGCGGTCACGCTGGACCCATTCACCTTCTGGCTCCTGCACTGCTTCCCCACATGCCTGCAGTTCTTCACGCTCAGCCTCATGAACATCTACTTCACCCAGGTAAGCTGGTTGGCAGGAGGGTGTCTTTGAGTCTCCTGAGAGACGTACATTAGCATATGGGATTAGTTATATCAAAGGCACACTTTCTGGGCACAGTCAAGTGTGTTAAACTTCCTGCTCGGTTTTATCTGAAGAGTGCAGTAGCCAAGTTGTGTTGTGGTTCACTTCAAGCTTAAATCAATGAGCCATTTTGGGGGATTGTGTGTGACTCACTGGATTAAGCTACTGTGCATTTGATCAGAATGTTGTTGGTTCAAATCCCCAAGTTGGCAGAGTCGTGCCACCATTGAGCCACAGAGCAAGGTCCTTAGCCCTCTAGCGACTAAACCTGCTTCCTTAAAACAAACAAACAAATGTCTGATAAATAAACATGCCAGTCTTTTAGACTGTATATACATATTAAGGCAAGCAATATATATAAATAATTTGCCATAATAATCTCCTCATTGTCTATTTACTGGGTATATTGTTCGAAAAAAAGACAGCATCAGAATAGTCATGGGGCAGATTTAATTATTTGTGTCGCTTGGAAAGATCCAGGTCAGACATTGATGGAAGCCCCAGGAGGGCAAAAGTGCCACACAAGCAGAGCTAAGACCGATCCGTCCTTGGCACTGACAGACTGTGGGCAAGAAAGCCACCCAGAGCATTCCGAGCAGCTGTGAAGCACGTCAGATGTTCAGTGCCCTGACCCACAAAATCAAGCCATTTGTGAAGCTGAAATGAGGCCACTGTAGCTTTTGGGCTGACAGGGTGCTGGGGGGGGGGGGTAGCGGCGTCTCCCTGTTTGACATCATTGTGCAAGTTTGTAAAATACAAGCAGCCACCAAATGATTTTGTGCGTTGCAGTTGCGTGTTTTATGGACAGAACAGTATCCTAAAAATGGGTCACCAGAGGCAACTGAAATAATCTGTCTGCAAGATCCTTCAGTTAAAAATTTTACTAAAAGTCACGCCTCAAAACTCTGTACAATGGTCACTCAATTAACACAGAATTTTATGGTTTTCCCCAACTTGTTTTTCTATTATTCTGAACGTTAAACTTCCTGTTTTACTGGGCATTCTGGTTTTTCGCTGGGAAATGTTCACAGAAAAAGGAGGAAAGGCCAGCCAACTTTAAAACAAATCAACATAAAAATGGGGGACTTGTCCTACTTGCCAAGTCTACTTCCTCACATGCGTAAGACCAAGACGTGAACCCCAAAAAGACAGGAGGCCAAAGGACTGAACTCTCTGAAGTGGCAGGGAGGTCTTGGCAAGCAGCAACCTCGCTGTGAGGACCAAACCAGGACACCAGAGAGCATGATTGGTCGTGTGTCCATGTGGGGGTGAGGAGAGAGTATGGACTATTACTGGTATGTTCAGGAGACTGCTGCTCTGCTGTGTCATACAAAACAGATCTAAATGCTGTGGTCCATATAAGGCATGTATGGTTGAAGCATTAACATTCCCAAGTGTTAGAGTTCCTAGTTGAACCACAGATAGTAAACATCATAATTTAAATGGTGTGTAGAACGTCAGATGACCTGAAGGACACTGGGAGATCCTGCCCAACCAAGGCTGAAATAAGTCCTCCAACCATGGAGTCGTCTGCTGACAAACCTGGGTGGCCATCGGCTTATAAAAATGTTTTAAAGGCCTAATAAAAGACCAACCAAGAATGTGCAGAATACTGAGGTGTTCACTGAACTGAGACCAGAGTTGATTGGGTGTGTATCTTAAGAGGACAGCACAGCTGGAAAATGTTAAAAGAGGTGCTGTCACGGTTGCGTGAGCGGCGAGTAAGCAGGGGAGAGCAGCCAAGTTTAGGGACAGGGTACTCACGAACATTGGACGTCAATGACAGATCTGGGGAAGACTGACTGAGACACGGGCTAAATAGAAAAGACAGGCTAGACCGAACGAGCAACAGGTGACCACAATCAGGCAAAAACAAGAGGTAACGAGGTGGGCGTGGCACACAAAAAGGATCGTCCGGAGCAGGGTGCGACAGGTGCCTTGGTCGCTGTGGTCAGTAATGTAAAGTGTTCTGCCATCTTCATCTGCACTGAGGTCAGGCTGACATCTTCTCTGTATCTACCACTTAAGATGTTCACCTTGGGAATCTGTACCGACCAATAAAAAGCCAATAGCCTTCCATTCAAAAATTCAGCAGACTGGCTGATCCTAAGAGTGCCCTGCAATAAAAACAAGATAGTTGTTCTTGAGAATTGATAAAAAACTGACTGAACTCAGAGAGCCAGTTCCTCTGGATGTTAGGGGCTTGTACAATCAAAAACAGCCACAGCATCTTCTCCTGTCCTTGTAATCAGTAGTTCCTTATTGCCCTTGAAATTTGTGATGTCTCTAACAGGTGGTCTTCAAGGCAAGGTCCAAGTATGTCCCAGAGCTCCTTAAGTACAGGTAAACGGACATAACTGCTGTCACCTCACGTACCTCCTTAAAGCTAAAGGCTTTTTTTTACTGCTGAGACAGAAAATCATATTTTAGGAGGAATATCGTAATGAACATAGGGTCTGTGCCCCAGAAATATAGAAAAAAACTGGGCTTTCAAGTTCTACACTTGGAGTCTAATAACGGTTACTGCTTTGATCAGATGGTCATTCACTTCTAGACCCCTTAAGTAGTATAAAAATACTTTTTTTATTGGATGGGCTGTCAGAACTGACTGGCTGTCTCTTCAGGCCCCCGCTGTACATGGCCATCCTATTGGCCGACCTGTCCTTCCTGGTAGTGAACCTGACCTGTACTCTGCTGATGAAGATGACTGAAACAGACCCTAAGACCACTGCATTGGTGCGTGTGACTGTTAACGACACCCTCTTCGTGGTCTGCGCACTCTCTGTCACCCTGTGCCTCTGCAAAATCACTAAGATGTCCCTGGCCAACACCTACCTGGAGTCCAAGGTTAGTCCAAAGTATCGCCTTGATTAAGTTTTTGCAAAGTGCAAATATCGGCATCGATCGCAATTCCAGCGGTCTGTGTTTTCTCCAGTGTTATATAGCTGTAGGGCCAAGCTTAACACCTTCTCTCTGATTGGCTGTGAAAGTTAACGATCTGGGTGACACATGAAACCGATTTCACACAACAAAAAGTCCAGGGTGCTGCTTTACAGGTTCACCGTGTCCCCTGAGGCACAAGCGCATTTAGCCACACATGCACGATTTTGCACAGGAAATTGTACCATTTACAAAACATCCGGCAGAAGAAATAAAACAAACTGCAGGAGAATGTAGTACTAAATATCCTTTTATCGCCTACAGCATTAATTTTAATAAAAATCATTTTTTAATTGTCAAATTTGCTTCTGTTACAATGCAAATTTCCCAACTGTGGGAGTAATAAATTATAAATAATAATATAACAATAATTAGAAAATAATAATAAATAAATGTATGTTTGTTCACTAAGCAACATCATTGCCAAGCAACACTGTGTTCAGTGTCTGTTGCACGTACATGACTTTAGTGACACTAGTGTTTGTTACCCCATCATAAAACCGTGCCCATCTGTCAATAGAGCAAGCAGCTCTGAACGTGAAGCAGCGTGATGATTCTGATGGCTTCTGCAAGGCTCCCTGTTCTTACCTCTCATTTCCTCTGCCAGGGAACGTCAGTCTGTCAGGTGACCACGACTGCAGTCACCGTGCTCTTCTTGTACACCTCACGATCCTGCTACAACCTGGTGATCCTGACCCTCACCAGTGTCGGGAACATCAGCTTTCCCGACTATTACGACGTATCTAACCAGGTAATAAGGATGACACAATGTCTCTCGTGCACTTTTGAACCTTCTGACGCGTCTTATGACTGTCTGTCACATTATTTCTCTTTTTCCCCTTTTTGCTGGTTCGTCGTGCCTCTGGCACGCGTTAGACATGTTGAATTGGATGTTATAAAAGGTGGCAGCAAGGTGGCGCTGCAGTTAAGGACATAGACACCTAATACACAGGTTTACATCACAAGAGAGGCTGTGCTGTTGTACGCTTGAGCAAACCTCAGACTTATTAAGTAGATAAATAATCGGTGGCCAGTTTTGCTAAACATTTTCTCTCAGTTCTGAAATAGATTTGTGAGCCTAAATGTAAAATGTAGTGACTAAGAAGTGAGATGTAGTGTTCGGAGTGTCTGCTAATCTGTCATATCTCCCCATCCTCCAGGAGAGCCTGCAGGCCACTTTAGGAGACGAGGGCCCCGTCGTGTGTGGGGTGATTCTTTTTGTGTGGGAGCTGCTACCCGTGTCCCTGATGGTGTTTTTATTTCGAGTGCGGCGGCCAGCACAAGAGAGGGTGAGCAACTGGCGTGGGAAAGGCTGGGGAGTCTAGTGTGGTGAGAGGAGGTGAACGAGAAGGTGTTGGGTACAACGTCGGCTACCAGACACACTACAACCTGCCCTGTCAGTTATGTTACAACTTCTCTATTACGGCTCTGTTACATTCTCTGATATCGATGTCACATATTCAACACAACATCACTTGTCAGTTATAACTGGGCCTGCTAAATATGTACAGCGTCATAATGCCCCTCAATCCGGTACTTGTGTGGACCTTATTCCGCTTGTGTTCTTCAGAGTGTTCCCGGACATGGTTTTTCCTCCAGAGCCTATTTCTTTGACAACCCGCGGAGATACGACAGCGATGACAACCTGTTGTGGAACACATTCCCTTACAATGTCCACAGCGGCATCTCCCCCAGGCAAACGGACTCACGGGAGAGCCAGAGGGCCCGATTTGGCGAAGCACAGGAGCACTGGCATCCCACTGATTTGCACTGAGCAGCGGCAGCCGGATCGGTTAGGAACAGGACATGCTAGATCCAGGGTAATCCAATTCCCTCACTAGATCCAGGGTAATCCCAATTCCCTCACTAGATCCAGGGTAATCCCAATTCCCTCACTAGATCCAGGGTAATCCAATTCCCTCACTAGATCCAGGCTAATCCCAATTCCCTCACTAGATCCAGGGTAATCCCAATTCCCTCACTAGATCCAGGGTAGATCCCAATTAATAAATAATTCCCTCACATTAACCAACTGAACAAACTTGTAGAGTATAATTACAGGCCGCTCTCGACTTACATAAAATCAGCTAATATAATTCTGGACTGCAAAAAATACCCAAAACACACAGTGGTCAGGCTAGGCTGATGCAAAAAGGCGACATATGCCTGTTACTATATTTTCACTGTAAATATACTATCTAAACTTTATCCTTTTATTTATTTAATATGTGCACATTAGTGCATATTAGTAGTGTATTTTTGGTTAATGTAATTGTACTACAAGGTGTCTTGAATGGAATGGGGGCTATATCTGACTTACATAAAATTTGACTTACATACTCACATCAGGCGAGCGCTTCCTGTAAATTGTGAAGGTGAGCAATGGCTGCCAGTGCCAGTAATAAATAATAAAATAATAAGAATAAGAATAAATAAATTGATACTTTTTTGATCCTCATGGGGAAATTGTTTTGTTATGAAGTACACAGTGAAGCAGCTGATGTCACGTGACAGCTTTGTTGCAGGTTATGACCGGAGTGGCCTCAACAACAGCTTCATAAACTACTTCGGCAACTAGGGGCTGCATTCATCCACTGCACAGGGAGCGCTAAATCCTTACTGATACACCGACAGCTGCACCACAGCCCTGCACCGATCACCCCTCTGACCCGAAGGCAGCTCCGCCTCTTGCTATGCATCAGGCCAATCCCACCGCACCAAGATGTGTGGTCTCAGCGCCCTTGTACGGAATTCTCCCTGGTGAGATTTGGTGAACGTCAATAGCCTCTGTCGTAGTGGGATGGGTAACCGTGTCCTTTTACTTAAGTCAGCTAGAGTTAATGCTCAAGTCTGGAAGGTTGTGGGTTGGAAAAAAAAAACAAGTATCACTAAATATAAATAATGTTTCCTTGGTAGCTTGGTGAGGCACTGCAGAGACCTTAACCAGGTCTGCCGATGTCTGTCAGTGACATGACAACAAGCTAAATGTGGAGCGATGGGTGGTGCTTCCGTTCGGCAACCGGAGGGTTGCAGGTTCGGGCCTGGGTCCTCCTGACCCCATCAGAGTGTCCTTGAGCAAGACACTGAAGCCCAAATTACTCCTGGTGAGCTGGTTGGCGCCTTGCATGGCAGCCTCCGCCATCGGTGTGTGAATGTGTGTGTGGATGGGTGAATGTGAGGCATGAATTGTAAAGCGCTTTGAGTACTTGTAAGAGTAAAAAAGCACTATATAAAATGCAGTCCATTTACCATTTAAATGTGGCCTACAGAGAAGCTGGTGATCTTGATCCTGGCTGTAACATACATGACCATCCTGCAGAGCTGAGTGGCTCATGGAAGATGCTGCACCAATAAAAGTTAGCCAACACTGCTACATGTGGGACTTGCTAGCAAGAAGTTGCAAGGAAGAACACCTGATCTAAATTTCACATTTGAATATTGCTGCTATGTATATAATACAGTTAATAATATATTGTTAAATTTTGCACCCCGTGGTTTTTTAAAAGAAATATAAACCCAGATTGAGGCAAAGAATAATTCTCACCATGTATTTCAATGTTCACTGTTCCGGTTATGAACAGGGGGAGGCGGGGAGGGCACAGAGGACAAGTGCTATTACAGGGGGTTTCAGATTTGTCAATTTCGTGGCTTGGAGGTAACATAAAGGACGCTTTTATCGGAGATAAATTACCATTGGTAACGTTGTGACAAGTAAAACATCATAGTCTATGTGAAGGGACTGCTCATAACCACGTTGCCAAAACTCACCTGCAGGCTGTATGCTTGTGTCAGTGCTCCCCCTAGTGGCGGCTTTGTGTCACGTAACAAACTATGAGGAACATAAATGGGTTAGCTTGTAAACAACATATTTAGAGCCCACATGAAACGTGTTCCTATTGACGAGTGCACAAATGATATGTAATCGTATGAAATGTGACCATAGTATTTACAGTACGATCACAGTATTTACACAAATTAGTGCAGAAATACCTACACTGTTGCTATGAATTTCACAGAGCAATTTTAAAGAATTAATTTTAGAATTGCTACACATCCAAATAAGTCCAAACAATAACAACTGTAATAATAAAATTAAATCTAAATTCTCGTAACATGTGCTAATAACCTGCTAATAACTTTGCTACATCTGTTAAGGCTCATATTGTGACACAACACAGTAACTACCAGTTGTGATGTTAAGTCTTTGCTAAACATTTTGGGGCAAAATATACAAAAGGACATATATAAAATACTGAAAGTGAAAGGTTTCGCAAACTATAATTCTTGGTCCAAACTGTTTCACGTTACATTAAACCAGAATGTAATATTAACTCTGTTACATAATAATTAATCCGCCTTTTGTGCGATACAAAAATCAGAGATGCCAGTTTGCTCGTTTACCGGAACAAGGAGGAATGGGAATATTTTGCTAGGACAATTTGCAACACTGAATGGGGGGGGGGGGGGGGGGGCAAATTCTCCATGTTGAACGCACCGTTCTCCAAAATAGGCCCCGGCCATCGGTTTGTGGGTGCCAGTAAAAGAGGGCGAGTGTGTGCTCCTACTTGCCTGGG
>JAABNY020000063.1:5279058-5291751 GCA_015164015.2 Brevimyrus niger | reverse complement strand
TCTCCGACGGCGGGCCAAACGAACGCTGGCTTTCTCCGACGGCGGGCCAAACGAACGCTGGCTTTCTCCGACGGCGGGCCAAACGAACGCTGGCTTTCTCCGACGGCGGCCCAAACGAACGCTGGCTTTCTCCGACGGCGGCCCAAACGAACGCTCGCTTTCTCCGACGGCGGGCCAAACGAACGCTCGCTTTCTCCGACGGCGGGCCAAACGAACGCTCGCTTTCTCTAGCAATGTAATAAAAACTCAAAGCCGTTGCCAGCAGCACTTTCAATTCTACATGGCGGGGCCTTTTTTAATGACAGCCAATGTTATTCCACACCCCCGTCCCGGCCTGTCTAACGTGCTACTCACAGAAAACTGGGGGGGTTAAGGTTTATTCTGCTGCACTGTGTGCTGCATTTGTTGGGAAGTGATCCTGATCAGTAGTATGAGAGCTGGGACGGCAACAGGAAGAACAAGAAGAACCTGGTGAAAATGTACTTGACACCCCCTTCCCCCCAAACAGATTTACATTAACATTTTTTTTTTTAGAAAACGTACAATGGAGAAATTGGGGTCAGACCCCCCCTGGAGCAATTGTGGATTAAGAGCCTCTGTGGTAACATGAACTGGGGGTTAAGTGGCCAAAGTGATGACATCAATCTGCCGCCTCTAGGATTGAAACCAGTGACCTTCTGATCATAGACACGGCCTCTTAAGCTGCTGAGCCACACAAAATTACAACCTAATATGCCAAGAAATTATCCTAATTTTTCTATTAAAATTTGTGGGTAGTGTGTGGCTCAGCAGCTAAGCCTCTGTGTCTGTGATCGGAAAGTTGCTGGTTTGAGGCCTGTACTGTAAACCTCGCTGCTCTGACCTGCGTCACAGGGGTAGCTGAAAAGAATTTCCCCATGGGGATTCAGGAAATGTCACTATTCGATTCTGTTGCTGGGGTGTTTGCATGTTCAGGTGAGTATTAATGCTGAATAATGGCCATGGTGGGATCTCTATCCTTCTGTATACACTTTAACACTTCTTCCCTGGGGGGGCTTGCCAATAAATGCTGGCAGCTCTCCATAACATATCAACATGGCAAGGGTTCCTTGGTGTTTAAACCATGCAGTAGATGCATCCAGACAAGGCCCATGCAGTTTGTTTCCTTGGAAACCTGCGCCGCGTGATGCCACTCCCACCCAATCCAAACCCGCACCAAGCCTCTGACAGTCATTCATGGCTTGGTGCCACCGATAGGACAAACCACGTCAGAAACTCTTCAAGAAGTGACGATCATAACCAGCCTGTCAGGCCTGCTGCTCGAGCACAAAGTCGACCGGCCTACAAAGATGGCCGTCAAAAGGAGCCACCTTCAGATTGATTTCTTGGCTTTTCAGCTCTGTATCTCGCTCATCTAGCATACTGTCCCTTTCCAGAAGTAACAGTTCTGATTCCATAGAGAAAGTTATTGATGTATACAGCTTTTGCTGTCAGATACGAAACAACAAATATAGATATGGGACAGCAGCAAGAACAGATGACAAATGAGACCCCGAGAAAGCCTTCCCAGGGTTCCCGGTTCCACCAGCAGGAACGTCATTGCAAAGCCGACCCAGCAGTGAGCCGGTGAGTGCCGCTCAGAGGGGAGGATAACTAGAACCTTCCGCATGGCGCCCCAAGAATCACAGTGCATGGACAACAGATGTTCTCTAGCCCTGAAAACCTCACACCAAAGTGGCTGCTTCATTCTGCCACCATGATCCTTGCTCAGAAGCTCAGATGAGATGCTCAGGTGATGCATCCTAATTGGGAGGTCTGAGATACAGCGGAGCCTGATATTCGCACAAAAGCTGTATGTGTGATCATAGCACTCGAGTCCTTGCTTTTAGGAAATAACCCCCAATAGCCACTGTAATTCTGTTGCCATGCAACAAGGCTTATATTTGAAAGAATGGAACCCTATAAGAGCCTATTGGTAACGTAAAGCCCAGCATTGTGCTGTGAGCTTTTTGGGAGCAGGGCCTGAGTGTCGGATATCTACTGATCCACAGACTATAAACAAATCCGAGAAATTTAGGCAGAAAAATGTGGTTTTCAATCCAGATATTCCAAAATGTCAAAGCCTGTTGGAAAAAATATGATACGTTGTATAGTGTTCCCATGGTTTGGATAACCTAGGCGCATTACAAAAAAATATCATTTACGCAGCGTATTCCAGGGTTTCTCTTGTGAATTTAAAGACAGCAGGTGTCCTTATAATGCTTTTGGCATTTAAAAATTGTGTAAGCTCCTTTGTTTAGTTGCAATCTTTACATGAGAGCTCAGGTTATCACCATTGTAGACTAAATAGGACAATTATTTAGAGTAGACATAATTTGTATTTTTCTAATGCAGTTACATAAAACAAGAGCCCAGCTGTTTGTCAGTCTCGCATTACAGGTTTACTTAACACATGTGCAATTATGGCCCATAAAGAATCATTCTAGCTATCTCGCTGTCTGTGTACCATGCAAAGCACAGTGATGCCAGGGCTATTGGATGGCGAATTTCAATTTCATGTGCCAAATAATTAGCCATAAAGTGCATTTTATGAGCGTGTAGAGTTTTGCGCCAATGCAAAACTCCAAGAAGAAGCTGAAGAAAATGATCTTTCGCCAGGGCGTAGTAGGTTTTGTCCATAACTCACACGGAGTCGTCTTGGCAGCCCGTCACGCTTTCGGGGGATTGCGGCTTTTCCCTCCCGTTCCATCTCGGTGGATATTCACCATGGCCTGTAGTTTCTAAATACGTCTGGCCGTAACTATCTGGCCCTTAGCAAAGTCACTTGGATCTTTATCCTTGACCGTTTCTGCATTCAACATGTCGACTCCAATGTACTGAATGTTAGCTTACTGCCTAATAAGCCCCAGACATGCAGAAGGTTTCCGCTTCACACAGGGGTGGTCATGTTTTGGCTCATCTATGTGTTTTTTTATATATATATATATATATAAAGTGTGTGTGTGTTTAAATATTTAGAAACGTATACCTACACATATTTGAGGAATCAATGTCTATTGTTTTTTTCCAAATTTAATATGTACACACATTGACAGCAAAAGAAACAAAGAGTGTGAAGAAATATCTGCATATTTACAAAAATTTCATATGATGGCAGTGATTCAAAACAAAAATGAGACAGACATTAATTTCCTTAACATAACTACATGTTGCAGACGAGTCTTGGATACTTTTCTTTCACATAGTAGTTCCCATAAGATAAACTGACTCCTCCTCTCCAGATATCACTCCTATCGGTCTAGAAAATTCAGGAAGGAACTCCATACTTTTCTGAAATCCTCCATTTTAGGTTTTAGGAAATACTTGATCTTTTCCAGTGCTGGGCATGAAGTCATCCCCTTCAGCCCCTGTGACACACAGAGGTTCACCTCCAGCCTCAAAACATAGGCTACAACACACTGAGATGATTTCTGGTTAGTATTTTCATTTGTTTTCAAAGACGTGGTTCCAGGTGACAGAGGCTCCTCAGCAGCGTCACACCAGCAAATAGCCTTCAAGAAAAGCAAAGCAAACCTGATTTCCCATCAGCCATTTCAAACAAAAATAAGACTGAGGAGAATCACCTAGGAATGTTATTTCAGCTGAAGAGAGTGAGGTGAGCCCTGGGCCCAGGTACTCCCGAATTATACACCCCTGCTCTGAGATCGATCATGTGTGTGTGTGTGTGTATACTCTCCAGTCCCTCCTGTAAGATCTTCTCCCTACCATTTTTGGAAAGGTGTGTGGGGGGGCACAGGGATAAGTCCCACATCATGAACTGGACAGAGTCATTAGGGGTTAGTCTGCAGGCTGGCATGTCTTGGGGGGGGGGCAATGCCACGGTTCCTCACTGCAAAGCCAGAAACTAGGGCTGATGGGATTTAAAGGGCCCTGAAAGGGACAGTTACTGCCTTTTCCAAGAGACGACATGACCAATGATTGGTGCCGCTGGGGTGTCATGTGACTCCACCCCCTGCTCAGAATGGAAGTCTGCTGCCCCTTCATGCACATGTAGGGCTTACCTTCCAGCTGGCTCGCTTATCCCCATCAACAAGCCTGCCCTGTAAGTCACTAGAGGAGGCAGGAATGGAGGAAATAATCGCCAGTCAGGTTCATATTGAAGTCGAGACTCTTTAGCAATGAACTGCAGCCTGACAGAAAGATGGGGTGGGGGAGGCGTGACGGGTCACTCTGATAGCTCAGCTGGCCTTGCACTTGGGGCGGAAAATCTAACAGGGTCACTCTATTGCCAGTGATCTGGGTTCCATTCACAGCTGATGGTCAATAGTGGTGTTACAAAAGACTGACCAGTATAGCTCCAGTGTCATACAGCTTTCCCACACACACACACACACACACACAGTGGGCAACAATGACTGCGTGTAGCCATCATGGCGCTAATCTGTTCTGCATGACGTGTTAATGAATCCTGGCCATCGGTGGGGGTGGGGTGGTGCATGAAACAGAGCGGGTCAGTTTGCCATGAGCGCTGCTCCGGAATGTGAGAGAAAACCGCAGACAATCGTGATGTGGTTCTGAACGTCGGGTGCTGTGTTAAGGGGGGTGGGACCAGGGGACGTGGCGTCATAAGGAGACAGACTCTGAGAATGCGACCACCATTATAAACAGCGGTGGTTATGCTTTTTCTGCCCCCCCCCGTATAGTGGCTATTTGTAGTTAACGGGCCCCCCTCCAGTGGATCCTGCTACAGCTTATAACACACATGTATGCCTGCTAAACAAAAACAGAGCTCAAGAGTCCAGGAGGAATCGGTTGGGGAGAAGCGTAGAGTGGTGTGTTCTGCCTGGGCAGGGCCGAAGATGAAGCAGCCCGATTTGATGGGAACCAACAGAGTGACGGCACAGTCATGTAAATGGGAAACAGACTCCGCCTCTAATGTCTCCCACCGCTGTTGAGACTAATGCGCTGAGTATCTAACAGGTGCACATATTCATTAGGTATTTTCCTTCGGAAAGAGGAATGATCGCTCACGTCTTTATGTGGCATCGAGTTTCCTGTGTACGTAGGCATCCTCCTCTAGATGACGGGTGTCAATCTCCAGTCCTGGGCTTGGACTTTTGAAACAGAGCCCATGTGGAGCCCATGCCAAACGTCTCAGGGAGAATACAAGGATTAACTAATTATCTGGGTGATGAAACACCACAGTTAATTCCAGGTGAAAACGTTCCTGCTTAGTTCTTCTTAAAGAAATACTCTGTGTTACTCTGACTTTATTTTCTCTTCTCTTTAGGGTTTAGCGTTTGACTTTTTTTTTTTTTTTTTTACAAATTCAAGTCAGAACCAGACAGAATTAGCGTCCTGCACTCAGCAGACAGTTTCACCACCTTCTAAAGAACGCCATCCCTTTAAAGGAGCAGCCATCACGCTTTACTGGCAGGATGGTAACCACACGGTGTGACGTCGGGCTTCCCTGAGGGTCGGACATGCTACAGCTTTGATTACTGCACAGGTGAGCCGGATCGATCAGGTTCATGCGGTCCGTCCTTTGCTCTGACCTTCCGCTTGTTGGTGTTTAGAAATGGACACTATGCCTGTGATCAGAAAGTCACTGGTTCAAGTCACAGGACAGAGTGACGTCACCACTGGGCCCCTTTCTGACCCTTCTTTCAATCGTGTACAGCTTTGGATAAACATCAAGTAAACTAGGCCGACTGACACGTGGATGGAGGTGAGGTTTGCCCTTACGCCAGCAAACGTCTCTCCACTTAAGCTGCTTCTCGACATCAGAGTCAAGCTCACTTCTGTGCCCACCAATGGAAACTCTCCCTGCGGAGTGGAAGTGTGGCGTTCACTCAATCCAATTAAAAGGCGCCTTTCCATCAGTGTGATGCAGATAAACAAAACTGGGGAGTATGCAAGTCTGACGGGACCTCTGGTCCGCTCTGCTGGCTCCTTGCTGTGAGCACCAGCCACCGCGCAGAGCCTCCTGTGAGCGCGGAGCCTCCTGTGAGCGCACACCTCCACGGGGTACGCGGTAACTCAGCGGTAATGTTACCCTTGTCGACAGAATGCAATTTCTGCTTCGCACGGTTAGCATGCCGCTCCTCAAAGCTGCCCGCCCCACCCTTCCCCGAACTCGGAGCAAGCGTCCGGAGACGCAGCTCAATTCCATTCGCACAATTCCATCCGCTGGTTCCGGTGCACATTCGCAAGGGGACATTGATGGCAATTTCTCAAAGCCGACGACCCCCCCCCGAGGTAAGCCGCTAAGGGCCTCGGCAATTACCGCCAGCGCTCAGGCTAACGGCTTTCGGTGCCCCCTGAACGCTGGCGGAAATCAAATTCGGTTCATCAGCATTCCGTGAATGACAAAGGCTATTAAAGACCGCCGTCCCCATCGCTCCTCCCGCTTAATGATGTGACGAGGACATTTGCTAGAGGCGAGGGAAAGAGAGACCAAAAGGTTGGGAAGTTTAAGAGGTGCCCTGTGCCCAAAATTGAAAATGAAAAATAAATGACGTGCAGAGTGGGGAAAAGACCCTCCTCCCCCGCCGCCAAATTCCCTCACCTGATCAAACACCCGACATATTTGTGTGCTTTCAGCTAACTAACCAGCCCCCACTGGGGTGTTCATACAGAGAGACAGGCTGTCGGCCCCCAGAGGCTTCGTAGCTCGCTGATTGTCGGTCTTTAGACCATGTTGGGCTTGGCGGTACCACACAGCCTGTGACTGGGAGCTGGACAGCGTCGCCGCCACAGTCTGTCCACGGAAAAAGGATCTTTACAGATTGATGGGCATCAGACACGCACACACACAGGTCTGTCATTATATCTTTGTGGGGACTCTCCATTCATTTCTAGGGGGAAAATTTAGACATACATGACAACCCTAACCCTACTCAGCCCTAACCTTAACCATGAGTAACCAAACAAAAGACTGTTGGCATTTTTAATTTTTTGATTACATTCACAGATCTTTTTCCGGACCTGAAAAATGGTCCCCACAAGGTCAAAATAAACGGTTTTCATTACACACACAACATATATTCAGTAGCAGCACTAGTGGGCCAACCTTGTAAAAAGGACTAAATCTCGAGACGGAGTGCCGCAATCCCATAAAATGATGTAACATGGCTTAGGAAATGGAGGTGGGGGGGACGGGGTTGTGTACCCCCCAGCATTTATTTTGGATTAATTCACCCCCCCCATAAGCGGACCTTATTTTTTAAATAATTAAGTTGTCCCCCAATATAAACCCTCTCCTATGCCGTTGAGCACAGCTGTGTTGTGAATAAATTAAGAATAAATTAACAGCAGATTATACGCATTAAGGGCATGAATGCATGTCGCTGGTGACTGGCAGAGCATCTGCGGACAACCTTTGTTTTTCGTCGTCACGTCATGTGACTTCGCAGACGGTATCACAAGCCGCACAGCAGCAAAAAGTGAGGCAATTTCACCAGCCTTATTCATTTCACCCAGGGGTGCTTAACCCTCACTAATCGTTTTCAGGCAGAAACTAATTTAAAGACTATCGTCTGGGTAAATGGGATTAAAAATGAGTCCAATTTTCCAGCCCTCATTATGAGCACTGAAATACTTTGCACGGCCTGTGGAACAGTGACAAAAGGCAAGGCTGTAGAGCAGCAGAGAGCCCTGCGAAGAGTTTCACTGACGTGGCTTTGACCCAAGTGCTTTTCAATGCATCGGAAGCAAATCCCGGAGCTATAAGGGATAGATTAATGATGTCTGAATTAGTTAACACTGGCGGCTTATCAGGGTATGATTCCGGGAATATTAGCCTAGCTAATAGCTTTACACAGCACAGCCTTGACTCTTCATTACCATTTATTCCCAGCCAAGCTTCCGGAATGACCCGAGCAAACACAATCCACGATCTATGAGGAGCAGACAGCTGTGATCACGGGGCTTCCATGGACCTGGATAGATTAGTTAGCCTAATAGCTGAGCACATGGATGTAACACAGCCCAGGATCACAACGTAAAGCAGTGGATCCCTAGTTACATTCCACCTTGATGGCCTGCCGTTTGCCTACCAGGCAGCCTGATACTGAATTTCAGGCCTTTTTGGTTAAATTGGCTATTAAGCCCCGATTTATTTGCAACCTGCTGCCCAAAGGAATCTGAAGGGACACATATGCTGTGTGTTGATGGGGGGGGGGGGATTGCCTTCAGCTACAGGACACCTCGATTGTGATGCTTCACTCCACTGGCAGGTACCAATCACTCCCTGGACCAGGCCTCCAAAATCCAATGACCGCGGTGCCTTGGGGAACAGGCAGCACAGCACTAATATTTACTGTCGTGTCCATGGAGCGCAATCATATAGCCGGACATCCCTGCATGAGGTGATATTGAACTGTGACAGCTGGGCATGAGCAGAGCGCCCCATACGCTTGTTGTCATGGTTGCTACATGTGGAGGAGTGGCAACAAGAGATCAATCAGCCAATCGTGATAGGAGACGCGCTCGTGGGGCAACATCACAGCTTATCTAATTAAGGTGTTACCAGCCCATGACTTCCTCTCAGTCTTACAGGAATTACAGCAGATAAACCACATTCTGAGGATGTTTGGACTACGTTTAGTTATGAATTTCACACTGACCTGCTGAGCACCACAACTTCTGATGTGGGACAGGCTGGGGAGGTAGAGGACTGAATTCCTCCGCAGTCATCTTCATCTGTGAGAAAGGGTGTCAGTTTGGCTTCAGCATTAATAGGGGTCAAGTAAACTGAAGTACGTACCGAAATCTACGACCTCACCTGTTAGGATGCTGAGAACCCATGGCAATAGAACAGCCAGTCTAAGTCTAGAATCGATGCCATCTGTTGTTATGTCCTGCGCATCCAAGAACGGAAATAATCGGAAGTCTGAAAAGGGAAGTCTAATCTATAACAGGTGCGCCCGTCTATAGGCTACAACCCACAATGTTATTAAAAATTCAAAGCTTAGTTATTTGTGGCTGTAATAAATAAAAACAAATGTCTGTATTTTTTAAATTCTCTGTCAGGTCTGCGCTTTAAATCAACATGGATTTAACTCTCTCCTCCACCTTAACCTTCTGCCTATAGAGTACAGAAATACCTTACAGGCATGGGAAAGGCGTTTCTCTGAGGTCTCCATCTCTGCATGGAGCGATTGTGCGTTCAGAGGCACGTGAGGAAGTCCTACTGGGCATGTGCAG
This sequence comes from Brevimyrus niger, assembly GCA_015164015.2. Classification (NCBI taxonomy): domain Eukaryota; kingdom Metazoa; phylum Chordata; class Actinopteri; order Osteoglossiformes; family Mormyridae; genus Brevimyrus; species Brevimyrus niger. Next base: position 5,282,565 of record JAABNY020000063.1, on the reverse strand, counting down.
ACGTGGAGATATGTGCCATTTATAAAGAGGCCAGAAGGAATGGGGTCAACCAGGACTCTTCCACTGTATGTTCCGCTGGTTGCGTTCAGGGCCGACGTTCAGGGCCGTCGCAGACACCCAGTCATACTTACAGATCCGTGCTCTGACTGGCAGGACACTAAGGTGAACGGCAGTGTGGGCTGCAGGACCCGAGGCACCGAATAATCCACCGTCTGCCCTGTGGAAATCAATTCATGTAATCCACCAAGAGTAATCTCATGTAGTACAGCATGGCAGCGGCCTGCTGCGGGATTCTTGCTTTGGAAAATCTGAAATAAACGGAAAACATGTGAAACTTGTGAAAGGGAACCAGTGTGGGTCTACCACACCTCCCAAAAACCCAGCTGTAAAGGGCCAGCTCGGCCCCCACATCCACCAGGTCGACCAGCCACCGGCTGCCTGCTGCCCCCCCCCTCCCCACCTTCATTCATCATTATAGCAAAGACCTTCTGCACAGACACAGGTGGCCAAAACAAAGACATGCAACAGAAATGATCCGCGGAACGACTTTGCCAGACGAGGCTGGTGGACTCCCCCACCCCCGGCTTCGTTTAGCCACCCGCCGTCCCCTGAGCACAAACAAGGCAGCCAGTTATGGTCATGCCATCCTGGCAGTATGCTGGTCTGCTCCCCCCCCCTCCCCCCTCCGAAAATTATGCCAGAGAGTGATGGTACTGTTGCCCCCCCATTGCCCGCTGGGCGATGGCTGTTGCTGGTGTGAATTACACATGCTTACAACCATCTTCAGGGAAATAGGGAGTAGGACAAATCACCCTCAGCGGGAGCAAGTGGAGGACAAGCTCCCTAATTTATCTCAGAGGCAAACATTTGAAAACAGTGCAGGTTTTGTTCACTAGGAGAACAAGTTGAGGGACCAGGCCTGACGATTCTGCTCATAATACAGCCCATAGGAGGTGAAGCACCATGCAGCGTATTCAGAAAAACACCTCTTTAGGCTGAAGTTAGCGACCATTCCTGTTTAACAAAATGGCAGAACATCATCTCCAGTATAGACTACAAATACCAGACCTTGTAATAGACTAAGAATAAACTTCAGCCATATAGACATGCTGAAAAGCTGGGAGTAATCTAGGAAACTGCTCATTAAAAGCTGCACATATTTACAAATTGCCTCCCACTATATATTTCTCTGCTTGCTGTAATTTCCTTTAATGTCAGTGATGTTTATTGCTGTCTGTGTGGTTCCCATTGGCCATAGGAACTAGTTTAGAGTTTAGTATGAGCAGGTAGCAGGGAGCAGGGACATTTGGAGAACAGGGTCCCAGGCTGTCTTGTGCTTTTGATAGTAACAGATGTCATTCATCAGGGGGGTGGGGAGGGGGTTCTTTTAGCACAGCCAGGACTCCTCTCTTCTGATGGCCTTTGACATTGGGAAGGATAACATTTCTGGACATAAAACCCATCACGGGGGGGGTGAGGTACCGTCTACCAAATGCTGATCAGACAGGGTGGGGCCCATCTGCTCTGTGATGACACCCCATTATCCTTCCCGCAAAATGGACATAGGAGAACTCTGCACTTATTGGGATGCTCTCCATGGCCAAACAAAGCCTGTTTCCCAGCTGTACCAGATCATCCACGCTGGTCGGCCCCTTGCCCACCACTGACAAGCAGTAGGATAGACATCAGGTAACCAAAGTCAATGGCTGCCTCAGTTCATTGTGAAGACATTTTCACCTCACCAGGCGGACAAGTGCCCTACGTTCCATCTTTAAAATCTTGAAAAAGGAAAGACTCTTTAATTCTTACAACCAGCGGCAGTGTTTAGCTGCACTCAAACACTAACTAACATTTTTTTAGACTCATTTGTCTGATGCTTTTACCTAAAGCAACTTACTCACTATAGAGGAAAGGGTTACAACTTGTGTGCACTCCCTCCTATTTGAGCACACGACCTCTGCATCATGAGCATATAGCTTTTTACAACATACAGGCACTAAAAGCCACTACACTGGCAGGGGACTCCGTAGTGACTTTTTGAGTGGGGACCCATCCATGCCACCATCTGTAAAAACATGGACTGTCTGAGTGTCCCCAAGGGCCGCGTTGGGGAACACTGCACTGAAGTACTCCCCATCTGTTACAATGCCCCTGCCTGTCATATCAGTGACCCCTGGGAGACCCCTGGGAGACCCCTGTGATCTGTGCTCCTCCCCCATCATAATAACTCATAAACACCTCCCTAGCCTGGAAGTCCTTATTTCCCCTGAACCCCCATAATTCTCAGCGACTTTATCAGTGTCTCCAGCACACTGAGCCTCAGAGGAAGTGGTTCAGAAGGAAATCCTTTGGCCTAATACCCTAGGGTCTTAGGGTGAAAGGTGGACCATCAGGAGAGGGACTAAGCCGGCACCTCTAATCGATCAAGTCAATCATACAACTTTTGCATGTTCCCCTTTTCACAACCGTATTGTTATAATGGTGTCATGCATAGATTTTTTTCCGCAACGGATGAAAAAAGACATGAGATAGACGAAAAAATGTGTTCCCTGCAAGTCTGTGAGATTGACTATTAGAAAATTATTAAGATTTGAGTTTGGGAGACTGGGAGCCTGTGGGAGTGAAAGGGTGGAATATGGAGTGGGGACTGAAGGTCTGCTCGCAGTTTGCTGAACGCCTACTTGCTTGCTGTTAAATCTGTCATGTACCAGAGCCTTCTGTTGGACTCCAGGATAACAAACAGAAAGAGCCCCCCACCACCTTGTTACATTAGGGTTTGTTTTTGCTGCCTGAACCAATGCAGGAAATTTGCCCATCGTCTCATGGAGGATGGCTTCTCCCAGCGATCGTTTCATCTACCGTTTCCCCAGCAGACTTTGTTTGCCAGGCGCTGGCTTGGGGGAAGGTGGTGACTCTGTGGCTACCAGACCAGCTGGATGCTTCTGTTTGGAGGACATTAAAGTAATAATTTCCCCCTTTAACTAGCTACGGATGGGCATGTCTGGACACAAAGGCAGAGCCATTCAGGAGTCTGGCGGCTCCACTGAACCGCGCGTTACGCAGTGAGACCGTCACGGCGCCTGCCAAATCGCCGGGCGAGCCTCGTCAACGACGGTGCTCACATCTGAGCCGTGAAATCCGTCGACGGCCTCCTCGGATCACGCCAAAACAAAAGGGGAATTACCGAAGATTCCCCGTCAGCCGTGACTGGGAACAACAGCAGAGCCCCTCCAGGCTGCAGATTGGGGGATCTTACCATCTGTGTCCCGTCTGCATCCCTGGCTGTAAAAGCTCCCAGCCCCTGCTAAACATTACTGGAGGCCGATCACACATCCTTAGATGTAAAGGAGCCCCAGGATGGTGGCACACCCCTCACACCGATGCACGTCGGCGGCTCCCCCCCCCCCCCCCCCCCCCCCCGCCCCCCCCCCCACACTACCCTCTCCTTTTTTTTTTTTCCCTCCTCCCCCCACCCCCCCCCAAAAAAAAACCGCCTCCCCCCCCCTT
>JAABNY020000063.1:5265971-5279048 GCA_015164015.2 Brevimyrus niger | reverse complement strand
TGGGGGGGGCGAAGAGGTCGGTAGTGGGAGGGGGGGGGCGGGAGGGGGGGGGGGCCCGCGGCAGGAGGGGGGGGGGGGCCCGCCCCCCCCCCCCCCCCCGGACGCTCCCCGGCACTAGTGCTACAACAGGTATTTATTTATTTTTTTTCCCTCCATCCCCAAAACCCATCAAGAAACAGATGGCGTTGCTGCGTTTATGAGCCGGACGCCTCCCACTTGTCTCTTAGCTGTGCGGCTGTTTGCCTGCCGGGAGTGATAAATAAAGAATAACAAATCCAAAATAGCAGACTTTTGGACCGACGAAGACGTGATTAGCAGGGTACTAGAATTCATGGCTCCAGGAAGCGCTTCAGCAACTATGCACATCTGACCCCCTACACGTTTACTTTTCCTTTACCTGAAGGTGGCGTTATTTGCAAAAATGCCTCCTCAGAGGGAGTACATCCTAAAACTTCCCTCGAAGGTGAAATAGCTCTTCTCTGGGACATTTTTCTAAGCTATCAGTAAGCTTAGTTAAACAAAAAACATGCCTATTCGCAGTTATTGAGTGATGGTGGATTGGGTCATTGTTGATTTTTCCATATTTCAGTTACTTGTCCTGGTCAGGGTTGTAGAGATTGTTGAATTTTACAATACATTAAAAAGGTTAAAAAAACAGTCTTACAAATGCTTGTATAAGTCAAGTCGAGTGAAGTACAACTTTATGATCATCTTAGCCACAGGCAACGCATAGTGAAGCAAAACAACATTCCTCTTGACCCATGGGGCAGCATTAATAAAGGTGAGGGTGCTCTGAAGGGCAGAAAAGTTGGGGGCCCAATATGATATGCTTTCATGGGGCCCAAAATTTCTAGCAGTGGCCCCCATGACAGGACAGCACATTATTACAGTTCGGAATAAAAGCCCTGTTTTGTCTGCGTAGGCTGGATAGGGCACTGTCCATTATTCTGACAAAGGAAGCCCACGGCTCAGACCCCAGAGGACCCTTTCAGGTCCTGAGAAACTCATCATCTCAGCCCTTTCCCTGACAGCACCCTAATGACGATGGAAGGCCGCAGAGGAGGACGGTACAGGAACCCGAGGCCTTCTGGGGACATGTGCATCCCGCTCGAGCACTTAGGGGAAAGGTGTGAGACAGCAATGCACGTCAGAAGCTGCCTGGCAACAGGCAAAGATAGAATGACCTACATAAGGGGGGAATGTTGACTAGCTAATTCCACCGACGGTTCCTTGCTAGGATGATACACCTGCTGCCCCTGGCTCATCAAACGTCAAACTAAGGAAAACAAACGGCCGTGTTTTTGCACGCACACCGTAACCTGATACATCACTAAAGCAATAAAAGCTAATTCTTAAACTGGCTTATCAGGAAACCAGCCCATTAACAGATGATTAATAAAGAAAATAGCAAGGGTGAGACTGAGCCCCTCCCCTGCATATTTTGAAAGGGTGGCAGAATTTGACTGGGGGAGGAAGGGCAGTATTCCTGCACCAATACATGCGACAGCTGTTGCATGGATTTTGCAGGTCTGTGAGTGCTGGGTGTAGGATACACTTTCCAGCCTTTGATCTACCAGTCTTAAAAGACCTTCTGCAAAACGTGAGCCCTGCTGAGCAAGGTGACACTAAGTTCTTCTCAAACATCTGAGGAAGCTCTCCATAATGTGGTTTGTTTACTAAGCTCAGTTGGAGCATAACTCTCACCAAGACTTGCCTAAAAATATCCTTCTGGAGAAATTCTGGCTTGAGAAAATTACTAAAAATGTAAGTGTAGTTCTGACAGCACAAGGAGACGTTACAGTACTCCCACCTCATTTATCGTGGAGCATTTAAGGAGCTCACAGATCTTCTGAGGACCGTTTTCCTTGCTCTTGAGCAGAGTCCAAAAAATGCAAGTGAAACGTAGCCCTGAATGTGTGTCAGATCAATGGTGTAACTCCATAAAGGAGCCTAGAGTGAAGTCAGCAACAGATATTTAATTTAACAAACGTCTGACCGTGATTAACTGACGGTACTCCTTTTTCAATGTTCATCTGCCAAGTCACTTGAGCCCTGCTAGACGCCACAAAATTTAACGGATCAACATCAACGCTAAACCGAGCCACTCTCTACAAACGAGATTTAGAAGATTCCCACGGCCACACCTGCTTAAGCAACTGATACAATGGCTTTCCCATCCATCCGGGTGAGTTACTTGACACTCTGAATTACTGGCAGTGGCTTGGAAAGTGCTGGAGAGTGCCGTCTTCCCCCCTCAGGAGTGTGTCACTGCAGCACTTTGATGTTTGACAAGGTTGGTCGTTATACATTAAAAGAAGTAATATAAAGAAGTCAAGCTGTGAGGTGGCAATTTACAATGTGAAACTGTTGCAAAAACAGGGACAAAATTATAAAATTCTTACAGAATAGCCAGATGTGTGAAGTGCGCTATGAAGACCCCATGTCAGTAATAACGGCAGAATGACCAACAGGCTCCATGAAACTGTGGAATATTTCATACAGAAAACAATACAGGCACTAACTGAGTCCCATGGAAATTTGGGCAGTATTTTTTTTTCCAGGTCTGCTTGTCTTAAGCAAGTGAAGTACCAGTGAAGAAACCTTGGTGTCAGAGAGCTCAGTCAGGCAGCACCCGAGGTCAAAGGCCTGGTCAATGGTGACGGTGTCGATGGTGTCCAGTGCTGCTAGGATTGCCCAGATTGCTCAATTAAGACAACATCAAACACCAAATAATACCTTTTGCCCCTTGTTTGTTTTTTTTTTTTAAATCTGGTTTAAGCATGTGTAGGAGATTCCCTACTTGTGATATAAATTTTTTGAGTCCTGCATTTGGCCCTTTAAATACAAAACTAGCCAACGTCTCTGCCAATTTGGGCTTCCTTTCATCAGAGGGCAATTCTAATCCCAGAGACTGTACCTCTAATCCATCTTTGGGCTGGACAGGAACGCAGATAGCCAGGGGGAGTGCTGCTGGCACATTAGTGATTCTCTGCCTTCTCAATAGCGCACCTCCTAGGACACAGAGATCTCCTAGTGATCCTGGTTAAATATGCGGTCTTACATGGCCGTTGAATAGCAGATATCAGACGTGACTGAAATGTTAGATATCACCTAAGTACACAAATGACTGCCGCCATCTCCATCTCACAATCCAAGAATCTTACAGTGCCACCACAAAGCTGGTGTCTAAGATGGACCTGCAGGGACATTAATCACACCTTAATTCTCCTCCTGAGAAGGGGGGGGGGGGCTACCATAGCTTAAAGTAGGGAAAAACTTAATTTACACCATTTTAAATGGTTCACCTTTTAACGGCTCCCAGCAAAATACTTTACCCAGAAAGAGGTTCAATATTCAATTCCCATCCCTCAGGAAATGTTAAAATGGACCTGCACATATGAACAGGTAACATGTGTACATTTCACCCCCATTTAAGGCTATAATCCATGTCTTAAAGCCATAACAGAAGCTTATCACATCTACACAGTGCAGGTCATCTAACCTTATAACAAAGAACACTCCATCACTGTCACACCTTATCACATTCATTCAGCTACCAGCATCGATACTAACAGTTTTATCGAGTAATCCGCTTAATTCCTTCCTAGCTTTTCATTATAAAAAATGTAAAAAGAAAATCGATACTGCATTTAAAATCTGTGTCAAATGGCAGGACTGTGTTGCCTTCGAAAAGATACAGCGTTTACGTTTGTGGCTTTCGAGCAGTGAATCTGAATCTCTCCACCGAAGGCATCGGAAGTATCAAAGCTGCGTTGTTGCTTTAGAGGCCATCAATACATATAATACCCTTGCAAATTATCAGCAAACACTGAGCAGACCTCTAGCAAATGGCACAATGGTGGAGAGAAGGAAAGCTTGGAGAGCAACCTGAGGACTTCTATGGAATTATCTTGCAGACACCTAAATCTTTAATTGACCAGCTCGGATCCTCTGTGTTTGGCCTATGGGTAGCTGTGCATATATGCTCTCACATGTGAGTGGCTGGTAATGCAGCTATACATGCTGCAGAGTGGGGTCTGTTGGACTGAGTAGGTCTTTGATGTTGCGTCTGTTGGGCAGCCTCAGTTTGATCTCTTAGCACCTTTGCGTTTTCTAAATTTGGTGTCAGGAGCAGGAACACAAGACACTCATGCATCTTGTGCACCCAAGTGACGTTCTGTAACGGAACAACCTATTCTGCTCAGAGTTCCCAGTGAACAAACAAGTGCAGTGTACTTACCTGTGTGAAAAGGGTGCCAGGCTTGCAAGGAAAGCTTATCTGTATTGAACAGATGGATTAAGATGGAGCTTAAAGGTTATAAAGCCAAGTTCTTTAGTCGTGACGTTTGGCTGAAGTTTGTTGATTCAGAGAATGAGGGTATGCGATTTAGTTTGGGTTTGTGTGGCTCAATGGGATTGTTACAATGTTTGTTTTTTTTTTTACACCTTTTCATCATATTAAGCCCTACAAGTTATTCGCTCCATTTTTCTTTAACGTACAGTTTATCTTTTCAGTCACATTAGAGTTAATGTTCTATTTAGAGAAACACTTGAGAGTTTAATGTAATGTAATGTAGTGGTGACGGATAGCTCTGAAATGTCGCTCCCAGGTTTTTAATGTATTTACCGCGTTTCCTCCCTCTCATGCTTTGGTTAGACTGACCTAAAAAGCGAACCTCGTATCTGGTATCTGAGCTCTCCTGTGTCCTCCCTGGCCCACCAAACGCCGGCATATTCCATCAGCCCCGCATAGCAGCGGGCTGGAACACGGACGGCGGTGTCCTGACGAAAACGACAGTGATATAATGAGTTCTTAGTTTCTGAAGAGTTTCTACTGGCAGCGTTTCAGCCCCCTCCCCCAGCCCCCAAACACTAGCAACTAGCCCCCCCGGTGAGAGTCCTGACTCTTCAAAGGACCGGACACATTTTGACATAGCATGGAGTCGAGTGGGATGCGGACAGATGATGTAGATGCAGCACACGGTCACCAAGAGCTGCACCAGAACTTCCCAGCACCCCCTGCTCCAGAGCCATGGATAATGGCCCCAAAGCCGCATCACCTCCATGAATGGGCAGCTCTTCTCTGCCTTGGCCTCCGCTCTTGGCTCCTTTGGGCAAAGCCCAGCTGAGCAAATCACCGGGCGTTTGGCCAAAAGGGACACAAGTTGACCTCATGTTGCTTTTCACGCATTCACCCCTCGTGTCTATTTGCCAGGCTCTGATCCCCCTCCCACCCCCCACCCCCCCACATTCAGTGAATGACATCTGTGTTATTACTGTCACACAGCTCATTTGGCCATGGCCCTAGACTCCTTGTGGTTAATATCCTTAATAGACAGTCGTCCCACAGCACACACGGCCACAAAACCCCCCCTTCCCTTACTTCCCTATGCCTCTTTTTATACCCCCCCCCCCCCCCCCAGAGTCTTTTTGGCATATATCTACTATTTTTCCAGTCAGATACATAAAGAGACTCCCACCACCTAAATATGTCACAAGTTTTTCTTAAAAAAAAATGTGGATCTGATACCTGAAATGTTGATGATTGTGGGTAATGTTCCTGATGAGGGTGCAGTGTTGGGAAAGCCCCCCCCCCCCGCCTCTGGCTCCATTTAAAGACTAAAACAAAGATTTTGAATCCAAATATCCACATTTTGCTGACATTTTCCCTTAAAAAACGTTGCATACCCCAAGGACCAAAAGGACCCAGTGGTTCAATCAATAATTTATGGAAGATTAATGAAATCGACCCTCATTCAGCATGAACGGAGGTGACCATTTTGCCGCAAATCCCCTTGTAAACGTAAGGGAAATCTCCCTGGCAAAAAGCAATTTGTATATAACAGGGGTTCCTAATGCCAGCTGAGATAAACCAGGACGTGCAGAGTGTCAACAGACCATGTGGGGCTCAGGAAGGGGGGGAGCCACTGTAATGCCGCAGCAAAGCAGGAGCGATAATTAATCAGAAAAGTCGGGAGGGAGTCACCAAAAACCACAAGACCCCAGCGTGACAGGCTGAAAAGTGAAAATTAAATAGACAAAAAAAAGACAGAATTTTCACCATCAGCAGAGTGGCACCATGGCAACCAAATAAAGGCCAAATAAAATCCAAAGACGAAGCGATTAAACAAATGAGCCGACCGTGCGAATGGAATGTCAGAAAGCGGCGGAGTGGAGAGGAAGAGGAGGAAGCCTCCCGTGGAAGCGGCGGAGTGGAGAGGAAGAGGAGGAAGCCTCCCGTGGAAGCGGCGAGTGGCGTCAACGGGGGCTAGTCCACAGGACAGAAGAAATTTGGAAGTGGAAGTGCTGGTGTTTAAAAACAATTAAAAAAAGAAATAAAACTGTCACTGCTGGGGATGTCTCAAGAAAAGCCTGAGTTTCTTTTTTGTCTGTTGACAACATTCTGACTCGCTTGGTAGTTCTGTCTGGCTGTACTTTGTCTGGGAGAGAATCTGGGTGGTAATTTCGCGGGAGGCTACAGGAGCGGCTGGGAATCGGTGCCACGTGGCTGATTGGCTTCTGCCGGAAGGGTTCACTTGCATAAACCGCCGGTGTGACGCGCCCATCGATAAAATCAGTTTAGCCCAACTGGTTTTAACTTGCGGGCATCTTTGATTTGATTCTTGCCCCTGCGACTTTTTTCCCTGTCCCCACCGGCCGAGGCATTCCTCCGGAGGCCGGCGCCCATCAAACAGGGAGGAGGAGGCGAGTGGCGGAGCTGGGAGATTGGCGTCCGTGGCCACGCCTTCCTCCCCCCAGAAACAGGCTTTCCGGGCGACAAGCCTCAGGGATGGGCAGGAATGGCAGCCGTTAGATTGATTTCATTAGGAGATGGCAATACACCACATGATGGTGGGGGTGGGGAGGGGGGGGCTGAAAAGAAGGCACCCCCCAACCGCACAACAGCACAGGTGGTGGTGGTGGGGGGGCTTCCTGACAGTCAGGGGGGCTGGCGTGCTGCAACATCTCCGTTATGAGAAATTTTCTGCTGTCAACATCGTAACTCATCCGCATGCCCGTAGTTACACGCCTTGGGAATACGATTAGAGCATGTTTTTCCAGCGCGGACTCCGTCTGAGCTCAGGACACGGAAAGAAAAACACACCTTTAAACGATGATGCAAAACACGGGATTTTCGGGACGTGTTCCCAAATTCTGAGCCGTCCCCCAAGGAGTCTCCGTGACGGACGCCGTCAGGTGCATCACACATTCCACGGTGTAACTTACCGACAGCCCCACTCCACGGTGGGTTTCGTTTAACTGCCAGGAGGGAAACAAAGATGTCTGTGGTCATTACCAGACATTTAATTGTGTCTTTTGTGAGCAATCAGAGATGTAAGTGTCTGAGTCATCAGCTGGAATTAACTCTGGTTCATGCTGTACTGACCTCGAATTATATGCCCTTAAGGAATGTAAAAGCTAAAGTGTCCTTTTGAATTTTATGTGTGCTGTTGCCTGAAATGTTGGGAAAAGGAACTGTAGATCAAAACTGTAGGACGGACACACCCAGTCAGCTCTCCTGGAATGCCATGTCCACACTGTCAGCCCCTGGCGACCACCAGATTTTCTTTTGTTCTCCAAACCAATGGTTTCCTCAAAGGTCCCTGGATGTCCCCATCCGGTCACTAATTGCCACCTACCCTGTCACTTCAGCCGCAAGCTACAAGAACGTTGGGACCCTTGGTCTCTGTGGATGGGGATGGATGATGGCCAGCTGGTACAAACCCCGCCCCCCACCACAAGTGGGTTGTTCAGGTCCAGAGAGTAAAAATCCATGGCAAGATTTTGTTTCAACCAATCAGTTGACTGAACCAGGTGGTTGAAACTAATTTTTGGTCTGGACCTTCACCCTCTGCACCTAAATTGCTTCCCTCTGCTCCACACATATATAAACTCTGAGTAACGCTGCTGATTGGACGGAGGAACTCAGGACTTTGTTTCACATCCAATCAAATTGTCTTGTGGACCAAAGGAAGCCGATTGACCCAGCGGTCAGCCTCATCCCCGAGCCCCAGGAATCCCGTCAGACTCCTGCAGCTCCTGGCTGCTTCATGGAGGTGCCAGAAACGCCCAGTCAAAGCAGATCATCGCAGGAGGCCCAGCTGCCTTCAGTACAGTGTGAGAAAGCTGCAGCCTCCCATGAAATTCAGTGCTGTTATGTTTATTATTCTGGAGTGTTTGTGGTTATCTCACCGTTGAAGTTAAAAGAAGTCAAAGTCAGTGAGCAGTATTATCATTCTGATTCACGAAACCATTGCAGCCCGATCTGGGTACTGCATGGAAACATCAAATAGCTAGGTGCATAGATAGGGCTATGAATCTGGGGGGGGGGGGGCTGTCATCATGATGCTTTTGATCCCCATTGTTGGGTATTATTACAAAATCAAGAACACAACAACCCATTCTGTGTTTTAACATGCTGCATTCAATAACTCATCCATTCCAAATTCTCAGTCTGGCTGCAAGCTCATAGAGGGATTTTCATTTGGTGTTTCTGTTTAGGCGTCCCGGTTTGCCAAAGCAGACACCAAGCTAAAACTGGGAAATCAGCACGGTATTAAAATGTTCCTGCAGAACGTCGTTTTTAAAGCGCCTTACAATGGCAAACAGGGGCACCCAGAAAGAGGAGGCAAAGTCAACATGGAGACATTCTCCCTTAAAATGGTGAAACACAGCAGAGGGAGAATCAGGTGCTGAACGGCGGCTGTGGCCTTCAGGGATTTTTTTTTCAATTACATGCTTTGTTGGGCTGCTAATCAGGTCGCCCTCTGGAGAGGACAGAGAAACAGCCCTTCCAGTTCCCGCCGCAAGTTCAATTTCATGCCCTTCCTCTAGCTGAAGTCTTGACGGTTCCCGTAAAAGGCTTTTTCACCCCAGCATCTGGCCAGCTGTCCATGGCATCTTCCATGTTCCATGTAACCGTCTACAATCCAAAGATCTGGTTACGGTAACATGTAGTAACCTAGTGGCTATATAGAACACAAGTAAATTGCTGAAGCGGATACAAATAATATATCATGATTTAAATCCCTCATGTGATGGAACAATCTGATGACAAGCTAGCTTTAAATCGCATCTCAGAATGTGGATTAGAAAATGAAACAAGAGTAAACAAGAGCAACTAAAATGCTTATTTTTATGACAATCATGCAGGTCAAGAAGAGTTAAATGGGATTTACAGTAGCAAATCAGTTTCAAACATAAATCTACACTCAGTTGGTGGGGGGGGGCACTTATTCAATGCTTAGACCTTCAGGTTCATGGTACTCAAGCTGGGTAAGATGATTCTGGGAAATATTTACAGGAATATGAAATTACTGAAGCATCCTTCCATCTTTAGACATAATCAGGGACAAAAAGGTGGGAGAGGGGTGTTCAGGTAAGCTTAACAAAGGTTTCATAAACAAATATTACGAAAGATTAATAAAGCAGAAAACAAGTGAAGCGGACATGAGCAAGTATATGGTACAGTATGGTCAAGGCCGACAAGAGCAGGAAGTTAGACACCTTAATTCAATTCAATTCAATTCAATTCAATCCAAGCAAGAGCCACTCCCCCAAAACATACAATCTATCTTAGTGAGCTGTCATGTCCACCTTTGGATCATCTGCTGCAGAAGGATGGATTGGTTTAGTTGTCTTTGATATTGTGCCGCATTTTCCGCCAAAAAAAAGAGGCAACGACACAAGGAATCAATCATATCAATTACATGGAAGTGGTGGATAAGTCCTCTTGTCTCGGCACAGTGGGAGGGATTGAAAATGAAGCTTCGGTAAGCAGTTAGGAAGGTTCTTACTTCAAACAGTGAAAGACAAGTAAATATGGATCATGCTGGCAGGGGATGTTGTGCCACTGAACCGGTATTTATGAAGTATTTAGTGAAATAGCCAATCAGATCCGGTCATCTGCATTCCTGGAATGGATGTGGACTTTAAGCCATAAGAGGAATTCACTAATAAAGCTCGACGTAAAGCGAAACGGTGGCCAAAACAGGGCAGGGCAGGGCAGGTTGGGGAAGGGCAGGGCAGGGCAGGGCAGGGCAGGGCAGGGCAGGGCAGGGCGGGAGGTGGGTGCATGTTCTGGAGAGGTCTTGCGTAAAGACAAAGGAGGACTCTTTGCAGCTGCCTTTGAAAATGAAGGGCTGGCACATGCCAACCGGTCCAAACAGCACAGAGGAAATCCAGAAAAGACAGCTATATTTGGCAAGCAGTGAGCTAAACACCACCCACATCCCCAGCCATAATTTAAGCCGAAACTGCAGTGTAAAGGCAAATGTGAACATGAGGACGAAGTGCAATTTATTAAAGCATCAAAACTGTGATTAGATAAATACGAGATAAATCATAAACCACGCTGCTGCCTCAAGAAAACTTTAAAGGAGGGGTGTAAACATGGGGGAAGGCCCCAGCTGAAAGCTGATTGGCTCTCAAAATGCCCTCTCAACTGTCACTCACTGAATGCAAGCAAATCATAGGTCGGCCCCTCTTAGGCCCACCCCCTAAAAAAATGCTAGAATTAGCCCTGGGTTAAGGAGACCAGAAGGGCTAGACAACAATGCAGCTGCCCCAAAATAATTAACGAAGCATAAATGATATAACTGCCCAGTAACCGGGACGCTGGAAGCAGTGGTCAATAGTGGTTCGTGAGGCTGAAGCTGGCCCACCACGCCTTAATGACGGATTATTACGCCTGGCTTTCACACCGCCTTTGTACCACTCACTTCCATCTGCCTTCGCTGGTGCCATTAGCCATTGCAGGATCGACCCACCGATGAGCAGTATAGCAATCCTTCATCTCGCCACCACTACAAACGGCCATTACTTCTCACCGAGTCCGTTATTAAAATGAATGTAAAGGTTAAATAATTATTATAATTAAAAACAAAGGACATGAGACATCCGTGAGGCGTCCGTCGAGTTCACCCCTATTCTCTTTGTCTCCTTCCGCTGTCGACTCCTAGCAGCGTCCATAGATGCACCCTCTACATCTGTGTGTTTTATTATCATGTGTATCCTCGTCTCTTTCATTTTGAGGTACTGGATGCTTAAGTATCCATCCATCCATCCATCCATCCATCCATCCATCCATCCAGCTACTTCCACCGAGTTCCCCAGGTCCTGATCCATCACTCCAAACCCCAACACAGAGGAGGCTCTGACCTGCAGAGGTGGTTTCGGGGATGTCAGTCTGCACCGGCGCTGCTCCCTGGGAGTCCCAATACTTCAAGTTACACTTTACTGACCGAAACCATGAAATTAACAGATGGCTAATAAAACGTTCGGCATGTGGCTTCGCTGCTTCCTTCAGTCTCCCCCAGACGGGACATAAAAGATCCAGCTGGCCCCGTTGATAAAGGCCGAGTGTGTGTACCATCGATTAAACACATCGATCGTCATACGCCGATTATAATCCATCCATAAAATAATTTAGGCGGCAGCTTTAATGCAACCCAAGGAAACTGGTGCGATACAAAAACTACCTTCGGATGGAACTTTCAAAAACCGAGAGCTGCCACCTGTTCCTGGCACTGAATATCTGGGACAGAAGCCAAGGCTGACTGCCCGGCCGGCTGGACTTGTTTATGATGAGGCTTGGCAGCAAACCTACGCTTGTTTCACGAGCCGCGGGATACCTCATAACATTAGCGCAGAAGCTAATTATTGCCAGCGGTGCGTTCGTTACTGCGGCGCATTACGATATGCGATGAACACAACACTGCGTTCAAAAAGATAATCATTGCAAGACTAAGTGTTAATAAGATATACTTTATCGATCCCAGAGGAAAATTCTTTAATAAAGTGTATATAGATGCTATCTGTGTGTAATCCATTCATTCCCCTCTCCCCATGTGTGACATTTCTCTCCATTGTCTATTCGCACTATCAATAAATGTGAACAGTGAACAATCGTATTTGTTTTGCACTTTGTTTTTATCCAACTGTTTCCTTTGCACAAACAGTCATTTGCACACGGCGCTCTTCTGCTAATTGTTTTACCTGAAATGCATTGTGTTTCTGTAAATATGTAACTTTTATTGAATCTTTTGTATTCTAGCTTTTGTGTATACAGTTGCAAGAAATGTTTAAATGTTTGAATGATGTATTTATTAGGTACAAGAACGATGCAATAATTTCTTCTTATCTATTCAGCGTGTGTTCATTATTGTAACTTAAATGATTCAAGGCCACGTTTTATGACCAATCCAACTGGCACAGAAGACCACGTCATTTCAAAGGATTCACATATTTTTCTTTGCCCCTGTATTGTACTGTGAAGTTTTTCTCCTGTGATACTGTCCTGTACTGCAGATGGGGCACCGAACCACAACCAGTTCTGGTATGTTTGTATACATTGGCAATAAAATGTTCTAAGTTCTAAGGTGTATTATTGTGCTACTGGAAACTCACCATAACCACCTATATGAAGCCTTATTATACAGTGAAGGGGGTCGAGAGGACAGGTCAAGCTCTCACAGATCTTCCACAAGTAAGCTGACTCTATAATGAGCAACCAGAGGCTGTTGCTACCAAGTTGGTCTGGCTAAGCAGGTCATCTTCAAGGATAGACGTCCCTCACCACACTGGCCTGACCTTGAAGACCTTGGGGCTTTTTCTGGAGGGATGTTTCAAGGGCAGCCTTAGAAATCGGGGTCATTTTAGTGCTGGGAGATTCAACGACTCTCAAGTGTGTGGTGCCAGACAGTCTGCACAATGCAGGAGTTTGAAGCAGTATCCCTTTAAGAGATTAAAGGGATACAAGCACGTTGGACCTGATGCTGTCACACATAATGTACTTCAGATATTCCCCAGACTGTTTCATCCTGTGTCATCAGGGAAGGTGTGGTGAGACAGAACTGAATGGTGAAAAAAAACACAGAAAAATAAGAGTCGAAACATGACATATTCTGAGCGCATCTCAAGGGGTTCGAATGGACAGCAGCAGCAGCCACACAGGGAATATACATGTACTGCGATGTTGTCAGGAGAGGGGCGACCTCATTGTTGGGGAAAGCGCCGTAGCTTTAACCCCATCTACCTTTGTGTAGAGGAAGCGCCGTAGCTTACCACTCTAACACT
>JAABNY020000063.1:5248895-5265871 GCA_015164015.2 Brevimyrus niger | reverse complement strand
GTGAGGAAATAGAGAGTACAGCTTCAGCACGTATACAAAGTTAATATGATAAGATACATAAAATTTCATTCTAACACTCATGTTGCTTCCTTTGTCCGCATCTTCAGAAAAACTGCTTAACGATGATGGAACAGCTTCACCCTGTCCGTGATGGCACCACCCACAAAGAGGTTACGATCCGGTGGTCCAGGAGTGTGCACATGCAACGTTCATGAAAGCAGACATAAAACCCTGTCTTGATGCACAGTGATGAACAATTGCAGTGATGAACAATATGCATGGGAAATTCTAGGATTTATCATTAGCCAATATTATCATTAGCCAATTATATGTTTCAAATCAATGAGTGAAAGGGGAGAGAGCACTCCAAGGGCCAATCAGCCTTCAGCCGGAGTAAATTCCTGTGTGGCCCCGCCCTTGTATACACAACTGGTGATATGCCAGATGCATGCCATTTATGCAACTAAAAAGGGCGGACATCTACAAGAAAGACGACAGTTTCAATAATGTACTTTTGTAAAGCCTTTTAGACCCTCCGCCCTGAAGCTTTTCCACTTCTATCTTCTTAAAAACATTAAGTAAAAAAGGTAGCGGGTGAGTCATGCCAACCCAGGGAGCCAGCATGGGTTCGATACCTGCTTTGTCTCACGGGTAGAGAGGGTCTGGTGGAGACGGTCACATGATGAGGAAGCTGTCTGAGGGAAGACGGCCAAGCAGAAAATTTGCTAATGTGAGCTCCGTAAGGCACTCCTGTAGCCGGGGGGAGGCTTCCCTGTCCGTGCCTGGCGTCCCGCACGCCTTCCAGAAGGTTCTAAACGTTTGGATAAGATAAAGAGGAAATAGAAGCCCCTTACAGGACATTTCTTGCCGGCTACATGGGGAAAAAAATCAAAATGTTAACATGACATGAAGATAAGATTTTTTTCTGATTTGATGCCTTAAAATTCTCACTCGATCCAGACGTCTTTTTCTGTTTTATCTGCTGGCAGCTCTAGGAAAATGTCACACTACCTACATAATTTTTTTATCTGCTCGTCATGTGATGGTGTATGCATGCTACAGTGAGGCCTGGCCCGGTCCGCCTTAGGGAGTCGGGGTGCTCCGCAGGTGCCGAATGCGGCGCAGATCAAACGGCGTGGAGCAGAACGGCGTCTCCCGCCAAACCGCGCCAAAAGATCAGGGCTGATTTCTGGAGCTTCCACTCTGGCGGCTCCTGGCATCAAAGCCCAGACCGACCCATTCCTAGCGCACGGCTGGCATGCTTCCGAGGAAACCCAGGAGGCGATGGAACAGAAAACGTAGAACTTTCCGGACCTGCCGGGGTGGCGCACCTGTTTTTCTGAGTTATGAGCAGAACCTGGACGAACATGTTGTTTTGTGTGGTTCGCGGTGGGAAGTGAGCGGCTTCGCGCTACAGCTGCCAGAAGGCTGCCATGACGCTCCCATAATCCCCTGTGCTGCTGTTGGTGTGGACCCCATCTGAAGGGAAGCCACTGTTGGCCCAGAATTTCACAAATCACTCCCAGAATGCACCCATTGCCATTCGCAGTCCCTTCACTCTTACCCTGGCTGCACCCGCCTGTAAACACAGCTGTGGCTCCGGCAGAGAAGCGCAAACCAGGCGGCCGCTCGCTAAGCCTCCGGTGAGCCTAACAGAGATGCTTTTCATCTGCTAGCAAAGGTGCCACGGTGACGCAGGGCTCCGCCCAGTCTCCACCCTCCTGGAAGCCAGTAGAGTCACCGATTTGAAGGAAACACTCATCTGCATGATACCAGTGTTCAGGAGTGTAAACAGGGGCTGAAAGCTGATTGGCCCTTGGAGTGCCACATCATCTGTCACTCACTGATTAAAGGCACGCCAATGGCTAATGATAAGGTTGGCCCTTTCGATGAATTATGGCCAATCTTATGCCTCCCACTGCATAAAAACCTAGATCCACCCCAGCCTGTGCTGGTTCCCCTGCTGCAGAAAGTCCCCTGTACACGAGCCTCCAGCTTTCAAGCTGTTGAATATAAACAAAACACATGTAAGGTATTAAGTAAACGGCTTCTCCCATAACAGCAGCCACTTATTCTGGCTGTGAAACCAGGGAAAGTTTTATTTGAACCAGGTTCCCGGAAACTCAGCATCACAAAATTATTTCTGTACCATAAAATGGTACCTGAGTCATCTCCGAAAGCAGTTTGAACAGATGGAGCGAAAGCGAGAGACATCGCAGCCGTCAACGCTGCAGTAGCCAGCAGATCCGCAAGACGACAAGTGACACAGCTGTTCCATTAGCATATAGCATATGCACATGGGTGCATGTCTGTCTAAGGTGAGACATGGACAGGCGTAGCTTCCCGGAAGAGCACACGTCCATGCATGACTGGCTGAGGTCGGTGTCCCCAGTAGGGTTACAGGCTTCATCCATGCTACGCCATCTGTGCCTCGCACAGGTTATGGGGTGACAGGGTCCAGACGATTCATCACTGTGGAGCTCTCACGGGGCACGCCAGACCCCGTGCATCCGTGCATATTGACGTTTGAGGAAAACCCATCAAGGTTGTATTTTGAATGGGTACAGGGACGAATGTTTGCGGACCGAACTGCCACCCAGCATCCTCAGGAACTGAAAGATCTCTCTAGTAAACCACGGGGGCAGGAATAACATCCAAATAATCTGCCCCACGGACTATTGGGTTTGATGCGGACACTTTTCAATGTGCTTCTCGTTTTTCAGAGTTTTTGGGGAGATCTTTGTCGGGGGTTTCAGGAAGGGAAGCAAAGAAACGTGAACAGTGTTGCTTCGATGCGAATACAGATTTTGGGAATATGCAATCGGGGGAATAAGCATTCAGGGAATATTCATTCCGAGGAAGATGAATTCTGGAAATGGATACAAATCTACCTCACGACTCGGCTCGGCTGTGCCCCCTCATCCTCATAAGTAGTTAACGGCTAGAAAAAAAACACAGTAGCCCAGCACAACAGTTTAAAAATTGTACGACTGCATCCTATACATTGCTTCTGTGGATGCATGTTGTTTTCCACACAAACACACACAGAAAGGTCATACATGTCACCTTCGCTCACACACATGGTGCTCTCTTCCTGTGTGTTCCACAGTGATCTCATTTCAGACTGGCAGACCACAAGTGCGCAGGTCTGTTTGCATTAGTGTGTTTCATTTGTCACTAGTCGTCCCTCCATTCGCTTCTAGTGGCTCAAAGCAGATGGTTGATGCCAAAGTTACCATTTATATTATCCTATACATGTGGATAACCTTCTGACACCTACATCTGACATAGGATTTCACAGTTAAATAGCTCTTCAGCCAGCCTTTCCAAGGCGACTCTGGGCCCGTCGAAGAGAAAATAAAACAACATCTACCAGGGCCAGCTGACACGTCAGTTAATTATTGCTCCAACCTCATGAAAATCAATGTTAACGATTTTCTTGTTTGTCTCGCCAGTTCCCTGTGATTCGGAGGAACAGCTGGGAGCAGCCTAATTACATGGACATTGCAGCACAGCGGAGGCACGCAGGCTGCCTCATGGGGGCGCCGGTTGAATGGGCGGGTCACCCTTCTTCGCCAGAACAACCAGATCTGAATATACACCGGTGGTGCTAATTGGGACATTGACCCCAGCTGAAAGCTTATTGGCCCCCTCCCCTGTCACTCACCGAATCAAAACATATCATTGGCTAATGATAAAGTGGGCCCCTCTTATGCTCCCCTCTTAAATAACTTGTAGAAAGACCCTGGCCTCAGTCACTAATTTATAACATCAGCACCATAAGCTAGTTAACTGGGTAAGCTAAAGCCCATTTTCGATCCACGCAAAGCAGACTGCCTATATCATCTGTTAACAGAATAGTTATGTTTTGGAGGCTCTGCCCTGAATTCACAAGTTATTTCACTTTAACAGCTTTTAAACTTTTATTGCTGCTGAGAGGGTCACGTGGAGGTCAATGACTCCCTCAAACTCTACTCCCTTACCCCCCCAAACACCCCCATGCACATCTACTAGTGGATTGAAGAATACTTTGCATAATCGATGGGCCAGCAACACACAACAAAAGTGGCCCTCGGGCCATCATCCAGGAAGTTGACCCCATTGGAAATCGATGCGACCTCCACCTCTCAGAGGTGGGGAAGCTGCAGGAGGCGATGAAGATGTCTCCATGGACATACTCTCCTATCCGTTTCCTGTCACGACTTTCCTCAAAAGAAAAACAATCCAGATGCTCCCTTCCAGACTGGCACTATGTTTAGGTCGAATCCAAGTTTTGTGTTCTATACTGTCTGGAATAGGATCCAGGCCCCTGGGTGATTCTAGGGTTCTTTTTTAAGGTGGGAGTCATGATTCATACCAGGGGGCCAACCTTATCATTAGCCAGTGATTTATTGTGAATCAATGAGTGACAGGAGAGGAGGCACTCTGTGGGCCAATCAGCTTTCAGTCCCACCCTTGTATGCACCTCTGCTTCCTAACCAGTTAAAAGATGGAAAGATTGCTCTTCCCACTAACCCATCTCTTTTTTAGCTGCAGACCACCGTGCTTCCTGACCTCCTAACCCTCAACCCTCTTCCCCGCTTCTTTACCAGCTGTTGTCTGTCTGCATTCTGTCGGCCTGCAGGAGCCACAACGTGTTTAACGGCGAGGCAAGGTCTCCGTCTGAGACTCAAAGGTCACACCCCCCCCTGGCTGCTGCTCTCACATTCCTCACCACACTTCCTGTCTTCTCACAACGCCGAGAAGCCGTCTCGGCCCACGGGAGCGGCGTCCGTCGCGCTTCTCTGGGGGATCAGACACCTATTTCCATAGCAACACCACAGGGCCCTATCACGGCTGGAAAGCTGCAACTAGCACATCTGTGTACTGTGAGGAGACGATTGCTTGAAATCTGGGATGGGTCTACTGTACCTTTTCAGGGGCCCAATGCAAAGTTTGGGAGCCCCCCCTCCCACTGAGAAAGCTGATCATTTGACTGCCTCTGCAATGCACGTAATTCATGGCCCCTATACAGCTGCCTAGTCTACCTACTGCTAGTGCTAACCCAGCTTGCAATGTCTGCCATGTCAACTTTATGACCCCCGAGCAGTAGAAAAAAGTTCTAGATGGCTCACTATGGTCCTGTTTCACATATGACTCTATACTACCGCAAATAATTGATTATACTGCTGTTCATGAACAACCCTTCCTCACGCTGAAAAAGCATAAAACACCTGATAAAATTACGTGCTAACCAACTGAAGAGCATATTTCCAAAACTTACTCAGTGCATTGTTTGTTGTTCATGAAATGAGATATGAAGTCAGGCTTCCTTATTATCTACTGTACGTTACGCTATCGGGAACCAAAACTCACTTGGTCCTCATGGAATCCAATGAAGGACCTTCCAAAATCCACAGAAATTTCCTTGAAAAGATGTTGCGTAGGCTAAGTCAGTTTTGGAAATTTGCTCTTCAATTCAGGTGAACTGCTAATAGGATGGGACAGTATGGAAACTCAGGGGATGGCTTAAATATAGCAGAAACGGACTAAAAAAAGAGCAGATGAGAGACGTGTGTGACGAATACAGATGGATGGAGGGACTCTGGAAAGCCTGGTTCTGTGACCACCACCGTCTGGAGATGTTTCACTCAGGCAGCATCATTTCTTCATTTGCTGATACCTTAGAACAGAAAACATCTCTGCTCAGCCAAATGTTTACATCCAGTCAGGTGAAGCTGAACTAAGACACAGCGCAAATTCATTACCATCTGCTAGACGACTCACTCGAACGAAACCTGCCAATTAAGACAAGATGTGAAGATGACTAAAGCCCATGATTAGTCAACAATATGGGTGTAATTAACCAAGCAGATTCTGATATAACTTGCATTTAATATAGTTAGTAAAATGAAGGGCAATACTGCAAATTTTAAAGCACAATTAACATAGATGCAATTAGTGAATAGTCTTATTTATTCTGATTAAACTGACTAATGTTGCTAATAAAACATAGCAAAATGTGCAAGGCATTCTCTGTTTTACATCTGGCAATCTCAGGGAACAAATCACAAGATTGTAGTTGATTTGATTGCATCAACTGAGTGGGGCAGAGACTCACTGATGGGCATGTTGTTTGGGGATAGTCAAAAAAAAAATCACACTCACTTCTCCTTCAGTCTGAACTACTGTGACACATATTTTTGCAAAGAAAAAAGCAAAAGGCACATGACTCTAAAATAACCCCAGACAATTGTCGAATGGACATTTAACACATGTTGAAATTAATTCAGATTAGTGATATGAGTTTCACATGTGGAATAACTGCCAGTCACATTTAAAACCTTATAGCAGTATTTGTTTTTTATTTTTTAAGTGCATTAACAATTGACCTCGTTCAACAGTTTTCCCTATTGCCTCATCAAACAGTCATATTTCTTTGTGGTGTAAAATACCCTATTGATCTGAGGTAGAAATTCCAGGTCTAGAAAGTAAAAATCCAGACCAGGAGTTTGTTTCAACCAACCAACTGAGCATGAAAGTTCACTGTCACAGAGTACTCAGCTGGTTGGTTGAAACAAAATCATAGTCTGGATTTATCCTTTCTGGACCTGAAATTTCCACCTCTGCTATCAACATTTCATCCTTACTGTATTTTGACTTCAAATGAAAACAATTTCTATCCACTCAAGCTTTTTCACATCTTTTATGAAAGTATGTCCATATTAACGAAAATGAGCAAAAACATATATGACATAGACATTAGACTACATTGGGCATGGGTGCATTGACACAATTGATGGTAAATTCTTGTTTTTTTTTCGTCCAAATATGCAGCAGTCACACTGTGTAACAAGCTTTTTGGCTGCATTCATGTCAGCAACAGGGAAAGTGCCAATGGAAGCAACTCCTCCATATCCACCATGTTCGAACTGTTCACTGCAGGTAACCAGTCAGACAACGAGAGGGTATAACTAGTGGGATCAAATCAGGGATGGGTCACATGATGAGTTGGAACCAATTAGGGCACTTTTATAGTCAGACTTTTCAAAAGTCTCAGTTTTCACTCATCTACATTGCAATGCTTAATCAGAGTTTTCAGAATGATACAACTCTGAGAGTGCACAAGTCTTCATTCTCTGGGTTAGATGTGCATGTAGCCTACACTATACTCTGTTTTATACATTTTTAGTGACCTGCCTCCTTGTCTGGCTCATTCCCTGGACCCCCCTGTTTTTAGCTCCCTTACTTGACTCTGTACCCCCCTCCCCCCAACAATGCCATCTCTTATCTCGCCCAGCTGTGTTGTGTTCAGATTAAAGCACTTGAGGTGATGAGGTCTTGGGCAGGAGGATCTGCTTGATGGATGAAGAGCTAAGGACTGTCACACCTTCAGCTCACACGTTAATCCATAAGGCGAAGGGCACCTTTAGTCCAGTGCACCCCCAGGTCGGTTTGCCATTGGTGTTTTGGAAGATTACATCACTGTGCGTGAGCAGAGGTTTCCATTGGCTGAAACTTTGCTTGGAGAAAAAAGCAATCAGCTTGGATGTTCTACTCTCCACTAGAGGTCTCCAAAACTCCAAGACCGTGCCCCCACCTCCCCAAAACCCCTCCCTTCACAGATTTAATCTGGGGTATTTACACTCTGGTACATGTTGGTGACGATATGGGCAGTGCTGTTGCTTGCTGGCAATAAACATATAGAGAATGTAGGAAGGGAAGCCCTCAGTAATTAAAGAAGAACAAAAAACACAGATGCGAAGCTTGCGGCTCATAAACCCAAAGCCGTGGAGATGGCTTCCAGACCGGCTGAATGAAGTGCATTCCTGGCCAGAAGCCACACACTGCGCATGTGTGTTTGCTCAGCGCTGTTGCCACCAAGGCCTGGATGTTCTCATGGCTTCCAGGGAATCCAGGGAAAGCTTTGTATAGAAACCGAACTGGGTGCGGTCTAGTTCATAGTGGAGAAGGAAGTCAGATGGAAAATGCACTACAAAGGTTAAGGGCCTGGTCTACATGTCCCACAATGCAATGCTTTGTAGTACGAACAAGCGGTCCACACACAAGTTCCAGCATTCCTTATTGATGGAAGTAGGCAAGATAATTAAACACGCACGTTTTAAATTAACAGAAGTAAACGGAAGTATTTTCTCCATGTTAATGACTCCCACATGCACATCCTGCTCATGTGGAATTCTAGTGGACTTTTTCGTTTCTCTCCAAAATATCTGCAGCCTTTTTAATACAGCAATGCTTAATGAACACAAATAAATAATTTTTTTCTTGCACTTTAGTGTCCCAATTTAATGTGTGACAGGCAGTGCATCTCCAGTACATGGTGCCCATGTTGTCATCCTCACTGACAATGGCATGGGGGGGGCGTTTTCCCCTCACAGCACATCAAACGCTCTTCCAGCCCAGCTTGAAGCCACATGTGCCGAATGGGAGCGTTTTGCTTAATCCATGTTATTTCCCCTGAAAAATCCATGGGAAAGCAGGACTCCCACATGTCTGCATTCCGAGCAGATTCCATCTCTGGAATTCCGGAGCGTTCTTAGCTATCCATGCCACCCTGACAGATTATATCAATATCGTGTCAGCTGAGCAGATTAAGGACCATTTTTTTGATCCGGTTAAACAGGTTCAGAAATTCCCTGCAAGATATGTGGGATTTAAAAGTTGCGGTGTACATTTTTCTGAAGAACCTCGTGTCATTCCGACTGAAAGGAGGTGGTCACTGCTCAGCCTGCCCCCACAATGCATTCAGGACGTTTGTAAGCCCCAGAAGCACTTGGGCCGTTGGCTGTGACCCCATCACCTAAACAAAACAGGATTCTCTGCTCCTACCTGTCCAGCTCCCCTAAAATCGAATGATGTCGTCTTCGAATGACCTTCACTCTCCAGAATGACAGATAAATAATGGAACGCTGTGTTTTCTGACTTTGTACATGTAATATCACAGAGGCAACATGTAGGTTTCAAACGTGCCTCACAGTGTTTGCAGTCTAAGCAGCTGTTAGCTAAAGATTTAATGCCCAGTATTACTGGTAATGAGAGGTGATTCCATGCTTCTCAGTTTAAGGGAAAAACAACAACAAATAAATCATTAAAAGCTGCTAACTTTGTGTGTTAACGACATGTTAATATTATCTCTATGGTAACAATTCTCACCTTTTTTTTCCTACCCTGTAATACAATTCAGACTGGTGGTCTCAAGAAAAGTGTAAAACCCATTGGGGAATAAACAGTAGATCTGCTGATGATCCATCCATGCATCCATGCTCTAACTGCTTACCTTTTGGAGCTTTTCCACTGACACTGAGAGGTTTTCCATTGTTAAGCACCCAAGAACCAGTGCATTCCTGATAACTTGGAACGTAAAAATTATCAACCTCCTACTAAAAAGAACTATACTGTATAACAGCTGGGTAGAATGGATTCGTAATGCAAATTTATGCAACCAAATGATAATTCCGCTTGTGTTAGATACTTTCATAACACAGTGATTCTCACAAACGTGCTAGTGGAAATTAGCACACAGGAAAAAAAAATAATAATAATCGCACATGATGTACACAGTGTGAACAGTAGACAAGCACCTCTTTGGATTTACGTCATTGTCGCTCTCCAAACCCGTTACCGAGCCAACCCTACTGCAGTGGAAAACCAAAGCGAGCTGGAACTGCGCTATAATTAGTCTCTCTCCGCGGTATGGCTCAGGTTCCACCTGGTTCCTGTATGTCAGTGAAAAAAATCCCATCTGATAGAGTTATCAGGGCTCTGGAACCTGTACCAGGCAACACAGGGAAGAGACAGGGAAGACACTGTATGGCAGGGCACACACATACAAACAAATGAAAATGAATATTAACCCCCGTCCTTTACAGCGTGTATTCTCCCCAAGGAGGGTGGAGGCGAGCCAGTAGTCATATCCTCTACATTTATTTAAATAAAAAAAAACATCATAATAGGCAAACAAACGAAGGTCCCGTCTTGAAATGAAAAAAAAAATTACCAAGAAAGACATCTGTAAAAGCTTACAAACCAGCAAACTGTAAACTAGCAGCATCCAAATGTTGGAGTCTCAAAAAAAACAACAACATCCTTTCCATATATATTTTATATATATATTTATACATTTATATATAGCCCTGGGCAACTACATACATATTAGCCCGCACAGAGCTCTTTTCGTAGTGCAGAATAAGAATGAAACAGGTACTCTTACCAAAATAAACAATTTTGGGTTAAATAAGCTTAAATAAGGGCGTTAAATACAGGAGGATCTGTACAGGGGCACATATTTTGGCGTTTATGAAAAGCAGTTACCTGGCCACCTCCTCACGCTCTGGTCTAGGCTGACTGTGTAAGAACTGATTTCGCTGAACTCAACTATACATACGGAGTTATAATCTCAGCCAGTCATGGACAAAGGCAAGTTTCACACGAAAGAACGCAGTTAAAACATAATGAAAAAAAAAGTCTTACACTGTTAACGTCAGGCACCGGTTCCTGTAAAATAAATCGCTAACAGGATTGTGACTTTAGTGCTAACTGTTAAACACAGTTTTGTGACTACAGATCTTCATTATTGCTACAACGAGGTGACAGTGGACATAAACAACATAAAAGCGAATGGAAAAAGAGCACCGTTTTATTTTGGAGATCTCTTGGTTGGTTTGTTTCATACAGATAGAGATTTGACCGTTCCTGGTAATGGGGGTGGGAAGAGAGGAGTGCAGTGGGTTACATTCATTTTTGACCACTGTGTTTTCACTGGTGTCCGTCCCTGCTGCTGTGACGGTCCACCATAGGAAACCCTGCTCATTCACTGTCCTTAGCTTGGGGGGGCGGGGGGGTTCCCAAGCCAGTCCCCCCATCACCACCCACTCTACTTGAAGACGACCACGTAAACAGTGAGCTATCAGTTCCGGAACCCCGCGGTCCTGCTTGCCCCGTCAACGGAGGCCCAGGTTCTCCTCATCCTGGCCTCATGGTTTCTTATCAATGGTGTGGAAGAACCACTCAGTGAACCTGCGCAGCTGCGCTGCCGCCGTCTGGCTCTCCTCCTGCAGCCGCATGTTGTCCTCCCGCAGGTGCTGCACCTCCACTTGCAACATGGCCTTGTCCTCCTTTTCCTATGGGGAGGGGGGGGGCATAGACAAAGAACATGCACGCTCAAAACAGACACGGCCTGTACCAAAACAGCACCAAAACACTGACACATGGCCTGCACCAGCGCTAAAACTGCCCACACCCACAGCCGCATTACAAATGCATTGCTCTGACACCAATGAGCCAATGTAATTTCCATGGAGAACACCGGTCATACCTTTCGTAGGTCGAATTGCAGCTGCCTGAGTATCAACTCCAGCTGGTTAACTTTGCCGGTGAGTGTTGCAGGGGTGCTCTCTCTGATGGTCAAAGAGCCAGAGATGTTGTGGGAGGGGTCAGATAAGGGGTGGAGCATGTGGTTAACCAACTAAAAGTCACCAGGGTGCGGTATTCACCCATGAATGGCCAGAGCCCCACCTACCCTGCCTCCAGGGCCACGCCCTCCATGGCGGCCATGTGTCTGCTGAGCTCCTCAGAGATCTGCAGCGCCTCGGTTCGCTGCGTGTCCGTCATGGTGCAGAAGGAGGCCACCCGCTGGTCTAAGGGTGAACATACAGCTCTTGTCAGGAATGGCATGCACTTGCTCGCTTTATCTGGCCCCCAGATTTCTGCATTTATATTGCTGACCAGCTAAATTTCACCACTTCTGCAAGTGGACAGGAGGCATTTCTGAAGAAGGAGCAGGACCCAGGAGCAAACATTGATGGTTTACCTACAGTGTGAAGTGCATCAAACCAGCTGCCACCATTCTGGCTGTCCAACCAAACATCACCGGGTCACTGACACCCACACACTCACCCACAAGTCAAGAGCAGAGCTGAGAGACTCACACTGCATCCATAAAGGTATTCAGTACAAATCCCAGAACAAAAAATATCATTTATGCTATTTATGTCTATAATTTGGAGCCTCAAGATTTGGGGGAATTACAAGATAGACAGCCTATGACAATAGCATAACGTGAAGTGGAGTGACAAGTGACTATTATCGCAGGTTGTTGCACATGCTACCGTATTGTACAATAAATAGTGATTTCTGTGAAACTGCAACGGTCCATGGATGGGAGGAAGGGAGAGGAACGAGGAAAATAAAACCTCACAATTCACAGCAACAGCATGCACCAAAGAGGCCAAGACGCTACACAGTACGCCTGGATTCGACTTCTCCCGCGATTACAAGTTGCGTCACGCTAATCCTGAGATCCGGTAAAGTGGAAACAGACATGACCCAGCACAAACAGTCATTGTTTTTCCCAGTGTGTTTTTTAGATTTTAATCAGGATACAAGGATGTTTTGATGGATTGCAGAGGAGTTGATTTACTTGAATTACACAGGGAAAACGGAGAGAGAACAGAGAAGAACCACAGCTGAGGGATAACCCGGATGCTTCTTCGATTCCTCCTGAAGCATCGGATTTCCATTCATTTGGGATGCCCTCAAGGGCAGAAATCAAAGACTGAAACACAAAAAAAGATTACCAGACTGCCAAAGCTGTCCTGGGACCCCTGTGTAAACCAATAACAGAACAAACGTGCTACTGATCTTGAAGTTGATAATTGAACTATCAAACCTGCAAGGCCCAAGTGATAGCAAGATCTAACAGCATAGCTAGTCCACCATATATGTGACATAATTGCCTGCCTTATGGTTAAATCTTCTGAGGGGGCACCAACTTAACAAAATAAAATTAGGCAGTGACGTTTTCAAGGGCACGTGGTGGTGGAGTTTGCCTAGGGGATTGTATCGGCTTTGACTAGCACTGGCTTACTAGTCGGGTGGGTTTATAAACCAAACCGGGGGTACTGAGGCTAGCAGATGCCTGGACTCAAGGCCAAGTTGACTGAGGACCAATAGCACCACATCGC
Source organism: Brevimyrus niger (assembly GCA_015164015.2). Lineage (NCBI taxonomy): Eukaryota > Metazoa > Chordata > Actinopteri > Osteoglossiformes > Mormyridae > Brevimyrus > Brevimyrus niger. Next base: position 5,252,909 of record JAABNY020000063.1, on the reverse strand, counting down.
ATACGGCTCCTGCACCAATGAATGCAGCTTGGATGCTCAGCGCTGACCCAGCGGATCGGGTAGGTGAGACACTCACTCAGCCACTAATTTACCGCTCGTGATGAATGAGAGCACAAGCACTGCAAGTATGAGAGCATGCTTATGGACTCACAGGTCATTTATCAAAGCTTCTGTCTTTGAAGTGAGCACAAGGCACAGGGCATGTCTGTGATCATTAAAGATCTCAGGGCATCCTCAGCAATAATACTGCAGAAATAATCGTCTTATGTTCCCATGACTGGGACATGGAAACTTCTCACTTTTGATAAAAAAAATCTTTAACTGGATACACAATGAATTTGCCCCAGTCAAAACCCACCATTGTTACCTTTTCTCATTAAAAACTCTCCTTAATATATTATTCTTTGAACCAAGCATCAGATTCTGCGTTCCCTTTGCCAATACCCTTGTCTGTCCTTGTTGTAGTAAGTGTAAGTGTATGGAGTGTCCTGGGACCACGCAACTATGTGCTGCTCAAAGTCAAGAAACAGGCATCTGCACTCGCCAATCCACTAGCCATGCCTCACCGACGGACGGCTTTCCCAAGCAGCACAGTTAGCTCAGTTAGACTAAGGAGCTCCTTCAGGTTCACATTACTTATCACAAAGTAGACAGTGAAACGTAGAGCGGCTTCAGCACACGGATAGGGCCTGGTGTGAATCTTTAACCCTAAGCCACAGAGCCCCTCATTATGGTACACATACCCTCTATAGCAATTACGCCCCTTCCTCCATCGACTGCTTTGCCCGTGTGACACACAACTAGGTGGCCAGAAATTGAAAGGAGCAGCAGCAATTAAAGACAAAGAAAGCCAAAACAAAAGGGGAAGATCGTGTTTCCTTTGTGTTTCTGTCTGACATCCATTTGAGGTAAAGTGGAGCTCACGGGGATGCTCTCTGCATTGGATGATTCGCTTGAAAACGTGCACCGATCCTCTGGGCCTCGAACACTGTGGTGCGCAGCTGAAAGGCACCGCTAGCCTTGTAGCCTAGCCTTTAGCCTTTAGCCTTGTAGCTTACGGTGCATTCCTTTTTCTCTCGGAACTCGGAAACTCCGAGTTGAGTGACATCACGTCTGACAATCTCCAGTTCGAGCTACCCACATCTCGGAACAAACATAGCTGCCTCCATGAACATGTTGCTGTGTGTTGTTGCTTTATATTTTAGCAGATTTGGAGTTTTCCAAATGGAGAAAATGGGGAATTGGAGATTTTTCCGAGTGACAAACAAGAAATGAACTAGTCAAACCACATTAAAAGCTTTTTTAAATATTTTAGTACATTCATCAGCGATATTCTTTTCAAACGGCAAACAAACTACAAACAACTACAAACAAACCAAGTCACCATGTTGAAATTACGCCACAGGGGCAACTCGGACAACATAATCTTGTCCAACTTGAACGTCATAAAAGAGGCGCGTTTCCGACGGGAAGTGACGTTTTAGCTTACACATAATCCTTGTAGCATACCTGTCAGTCTTGTAGCCTAGCCAGCCTGCCAATGGAGAGACTGTGCACATAGTCCACCTTTCATGAAATGACATGTCACCATAGGTGTGTGTTACTAGGGAGGCAGAATGCATATAATCAAACCGACAAGCAAATTATACCAGTCCGTCTGTGCTAATTTGATACACCCCCGACCCCCCTATTCTCACTGCCACCCATCGATTCACCAGCCTCCCAAAACATCCTTTTATCAATCCTTGATGCCATGCTGGCTTGCTTCTTAAAAGGCCGTCGCTATGGCGGCATGGGTACAACCTCCCGGCTTTTGGCAGCTACGGTTCCCAATATTGGTGCCAGCGACCTGCGTGTGGCCCGTGTCTGGTGCATCCGGCACTGGACGCCCCAGCTACGACCAGCTGTATCTCAGCTATGTCACTCCAATCTCACTGGGAACCCGCGTTCGGTGTACAAGCCAAATTGTAAGAGCAAAAAAAGGCGAGTCTTTCATTTTTGCAAATGATTCACCGACAAGACGTTAGCGCCCGTGTGCTAAAGAGCCTTAACCCATTTGGAGTTACCAGCACCAAGAGACAGAGAGAGCTGCCTTTTCAAATGCAAATGGATGAAGGGGACTGAACAACTGTAATTGCCAAAAACTGGCAGGCAAACGCCTAATTACAGGAAGCAGTCGTTAGAGCCATTTTCCTGAGTGGCTGCTTGCTGGGTTTACGGCGTGCAAATGGCTTCAGTTCTTCGCAGAAAATACACCCCTCTTTTCTAAATTAGCACCTTTGAGAACCACCGAGGGGGGGGGCAAAGAAAACGGATGGAGAAAAAAAATAATCCGGGTTTACATAAAAACAGCATTAAGGAGTTCAGAAGCACTGTTTAGAAGCACTGCTGGACAGAGCCGGTGGAGAGGTTCTCCAAGGCATCACCTACAGCTCCCCTAGTGGCCAGGAGGGAAATGAACCAGCACCAAACCATACCTTCAAAAGCTCGAGCAGCGCTGACCAGGTGAGACCAGTCGAGGCCGGAGGCAGTGTCCGGCAGGGGCATCAGGCCCGGGTCTGCTACCTTGGGCTTATCTGCCAGGGAGCCATCTGAGAACCAGAATTCATCTGTGGAGACAGGACCTGGGGTCAGCGACCAGCCTGGCTGGCCAAACTCCAGCACCCTCTGGGAGCAGGTCCAGGTTGGGCTACGGGACGTACCCCAGGTCCGCTTTATTTAAACCCGAGCCAGTCCCCATGAGCTTTAGCCAACAAAAACAACAGCGCTATCTAACACTTAGCAGAAGCATTTCTAAAATTGCTATTTACGCAGCTGGTTAATCACAGAAGTCAGTATACAGGCTAATGGGTAAACAGTGGTTCTCTGGGTATTATGTGAACTTGTAACCCTCCCTCCCTCAAAAAGGTGGCCATCCTGCCACCTTCAACACCAGAGACCAGGGTTTAACTTCTATTTTGGGAAAGACAGGCTTGGCTAATGAGCCTCACTGAGTATTTAAAATGTCAGGAACACTTCCCACTAAAGACACCCCCCTCCCATTAGAGAGATTTGATGAAAAGAGAGGTAGTGGGGTGGGATAAAGAAGGAGGGATCACAGGGACTCTTTTCGCACCTCATTCCTCCGGAACTGGTCACCCCGCACCCGTTACAGCTGACAGCCGGCTAACCTGACCTTTGACCTCAGGCAGAGCATTTGCTGAATTTGACTCGCAGCTGCACAGGAAAGCCCAAAGCAGCCGTGCCCCATGGGGAGGGTCAACAGCAATATGGACTCTGGGCCATATTCAACAAAATGAAAAAGGATATAAAAAAGCAAAACACCCACGACCCACTCTGGTTATGAGCATGATTTGAGGGACTGGGCCGAGATGGCGGCTAGATGGTGTGTATTGTTGGTAGAGGCTAAAGGGACAGAGAGGATTGGGTCAGAATAACGTTGAACATCACGGGGAAAATGGCTGCAGTGATGCCAAGCTGATCAAGCTGTTCTCACATGTGCCATTTGACAGCTGAGGGCCCCCATGTGCTGCTGTCAGGGCACCAGCAACTGGGGAGGGGGGGGTCAGCATCCACTCATCCACCCATCATTTCCACCTCCCTTCATCCGTCAGGAATCGAAACCGTCACCGCATTTCAAGAAATGAGACACTAGACAGGAAAAAGCCCCCCTGACCTAATTTATCTCCATCTCACAGCTGAACACTGGGAAGTCTCTCGGATTGTTCGCCTTTTTTTTCATCTGTGGTTGTGGAAAAACATGACATGTATTATAACAGTCTGGAATCTGTCTGTGTCGAGTGACATCTATGGGGGGGGGGGGGGTAACTTGCCGACCAGAAAAGACCACCATGCATAGATGGCCCCCACCACAGGGGAGATAAGACATACGCTACCAACAATAGTCTGCCTGATTTTCCCATGCCAGCAAATGGTTGCTCCTCTTCTTCACTGGCCCTGCAAGGTCCCCCCCCCCCCCCCCCCCCCCCCCCCCCCCCGCCCCCCCCTTCCCCC
>JAABNY020000063.1:5201485-5233490 GCA_015164015.2 Brevimyrus niger | reverse complement strand
GGGAAATGGGGGCGCGCTCAGGTCATCGAGACGGCGGGGGCAGGAGGAGAGAAGGGGTCACCGGGGAGGGAGAAAGTAGAAAAAGGAAGAGGGGGGGGGGGGGGGGGGGGGGGGGCTGCCAGCCTCCAGAACATTCTACACCGGCAAAATACCAAACCGTGACCTTAATTTCTGCACTGGGTGCCGCCAATGAATTTCATACAGAATAAATAAATAAATCACAAATCCAAAAACCCCAGACGGCAGTGTGAATAGTATGAGACCACCCCATACTTGGGGGAGGTAGGGGTGCAGTGGGGGTGTTTTCTGAATGGAGGGAATTAAACATGAATGGAGAAAATGAAGGGGGGGGGGTCAAGAGGGATGGACAGAAAGGAGGGTCCAGATTAGATTAGATGGCCGCCAGGGCGAAAGATGGATGAAAAGGATTGAGAGAGGGGAAGAAAAAGAGGAGGTGTGTGGAAGAATGACAGAGGGAGAAAGAGGCAGTGATGATAAACAGTGGAACGGAATAAGGCAGGGAATGAGGAAGAGAGAGAAGGATGGAGGGTGATGAAGAGCAGAGGAGCCAAGAAGAGGAGAGTGTCGGGGGTGGGGGGGAACCTGGAGGGGTCCGGCAGCTTCCGGTCGAAGGAGGTGCTGCGGGGAATGGGCGGAGCCTGCTGGAGGAGCGGCTGGCAGGGCGGGCGCTCGGGGTCCTGGCTGGGCGAGCTGCGGCACTGGACCGGGCCGGCTGCAGCGGCGGCGTGAGCCGGGACGGGCATGCGGTGCCAGGTGGTGTTCCTGCGGAAGGGTGTCTTGTACTCGCAGGGCGTCCCCTCGCTGTTCAGCTTATACTCCACCATGGGGATCCGATGGAGCTCAGAGCAGCCCCTGCCAAGGGCGACAGCACAGGACAGGTCCGGATGAGAGGCTGCTCGGGCGCGTGTGTCTGAACCGTGACGGGGTGTCAGGGCACCGCAGGGGGTGCGGGGCTGTTTCGAGACAAAAACTCCAGGTGGCATATTAGCATTAAATCGCTACGGGCAGTTTGGAGCGGAAAACTTTTTCTGCTGGCAATCTCTCTATCGGCAGATGTGTCGGAAACCAGACTACATGCATCAGCCCTCATTCCGCCTCGCCCTCTAGTGATTGCTGACCCAGAGATGCAGGGGGACACCCGGGCGGGGAGAGAAAAGAATAAATTTCATCTGGCAGGGTTCCCTGCTATTTCCAAGGCAACCGAGACCGTGAAATATATTATAGGTGCTGAAACAGCCTTATTTAATGTCTGTCCGCACAAACGCACACACAGAAATATCCTCGTCTTAATGACACAAAAGTCAACACATTTGTCTCAATATGAGAAATAACAAAAAAGAAAATAATATTGAAAACACGTGCTAGGGCTCATTTCACTGTAGCGTGCTGCTTAATGTTTCGTGGCTTTCCTGCGGATTGAAAGCACCGTTGTTGTGAAAGTTCCATTCCAGACGCTTCAACACCTTAAGGTCCCCCTGTAAGAACTAGTTTCTCCCCTCTAACCCACCTCCGCTGAAATACTTCAAAGCCCAGATGCACAGCTATGCTAATAAGAAATACGCCAAAAAATACTGGTCAAATGTAGTAATTGGATTCCATACAACTACGAATTGTGAAGTGATCAGATTAATCACCTGTATTTAATAATTGTTACACTGTTTTGCACAAATGTATGTTCATCTGTGCTCTGCGATCCTTGCTGCTGTTTGCACAAGTATTTTCCCCCGGGATTAATAAAGTTTATCCTATGTAACGCAATGTAATATAATATAACCCTTAATTAAGGGGCCTGATGCTACTCAAACCTGAGGAGAGGACTTAAATCAGTCAGCACTCTTGTGACACAATGCACACCCAGACCAGAATGCCCGTGAACAGCATTGCTTTACGTCAACGCACATTGTGTTCACCTGGTGTTAAGCGCTTAGGGTCTCGAACCAGTATTCCTACCATCAGGACCAGTAAGACCAGTGTTTCCGCCAGCTGGATCAGTAAGACGTTGTTAGTCTTTCAACCATCATCATTAAGCAGAAGCTTCTAATTTTACTCGCCACCGGATTTCAGCAGACATATGTCCAAAGATGAAATTCCAGCAGCTACCTTGTGCTGGCGGCTGGTCCCACAAGCCCCCTCACACAGAGAGACGCACACGGACCGTTCCAGCAGCAAGGCTGCTTCAGGGGAGACCGGCTGTGAGGGGGGAAAGTGGACACCCATCAGCACGCTGGTGGAAACATTAACTAAGATGGAGTTCTGCCATCCCCTTTCGAAGCATCTCTGATTAGTGCGGTGAAACCGCAGCATGAGTAAACAAGGGCAGAGAGGGACGAAAAACACGGAAACAATAATGACAGACTTATCACTGAACAAATCGGAACCAACCAAAACATCGCCTCTGCAACTTGCTCTCTGAAGTAAACATTTAGATGGATGTAGATTTTCCCAGATGTGAGATAAATTAGGAAAGAGCAACGGTTAAAGCGAACATTTAATGAGGCTGCTACCTTTATTGTTAAATAGAATAAGTGGTTAATTGGGCATTTTGTCATGCTGCATTGAATCCAGTATGGATTTAATATGGTTAGGGAGAGTTTTACAGCATGTTCTGATCATCCTGCTCTTCCATGCATGACCAGGGCGCTGTAACCCACATTTACACCCTGGAACCACCCTGGCAATAGCTGGCTGAACTTCCACACTCCGCTCACGGATAGAGCATTTCTGAAGAGCCGGATATATTAAAATACATATAGAAATATAAAAATGAGGGATCTTACTCTATGAGCAGAGATGACCAGAGGTGGACGTTTCAGGTCCAGAAAGTAAAAATCCAAACCAAGATTTCGTTTCAACCAAACAGCTGAGCACTCAGTGACTATTTCAACTTTATTTCAACTGGTCGGTTGAAATGAAATTTTGACCTGGATTTATACTTTCTGGACCAGAAATGTCCACTTTTGGAGTTGACATGCTCTGTTCAGGTTTCACACAGCTAGACAGATAAAGCAGACGGCCACGACACCCAGTTCAGAAATGTGCCGTCAGTCCCCTCACGTGGTCAGCAGGGCCTGGGAAGGGCACTAACCAGCTGGATGGATGCTGGGTCAGCGCCAGTCTACTGAGTTGCCTCAGGTCAGCTGAGGTGCTGCCCTTGACATCATGTGTGAGTGGCACCTAAATCCTGCCTGAACTGACAGTTGTGGCACAGATGCCCTATCAACACCCCGTCATGCCCATTCCCATGCCCATGGGCCCCTGCCAGCATTAGGTCACTATCCAATGAGATTCCATTATTACAAGAAGCTCCTCAGATGAAACTTCTCCCGTTGCTTCGTAGGAGCATGAGGTTGAAAAAGAAAATCACCATTCATGTCTCCCCATGTACAACGCCGGTACTGTTTAGCAACATCTAACGATTCTTAACCCAGATCACCAGACACAGCCTGTAATTGGCCAGCTTTGGAAATCTGTGCAGAAATTTACAGCGAAATGGCGTTTGGCTCACTGGATGCGAGTGAGGTAAACCTTCCCAGGTGGCGTCAGATTTTGGGGGGAGAAATACTAGTATTTCATGGCAAAGCATCTCAAATAGTGCCGCATGTAGAACTGAGTGAGAGAGCATGTGCATGATTACAGAAGAAAGCATGTTGGTGAGCATTTTTGCTATTGACTCACATTAAAGGCAGTTCTCCTGTAGTTGATGGAGGGGAGACCTTCTCCGGTTATGATTCCCGTGGCCCGTTCCTCCACAGTAAATGTTCTAGGACAGTGGTGGCTACGCTAGTGTGGGGGCCAAACCTCACCATGTGCCAGACGGCAGACCCAAAGCCCAAGGAGGCAGGAGCCATCTGGAGTGCCAGGAGCCATCTGGGGTGCCAGGCAAACACAGGTCAGGCCACGGCTGCGGTGCCCATTCATGCCTGAACACTGATGTGACAACATCTGCATTTCCTTCAGCGCCTTCTCAGGAGAAGGTGCTGACTGGGGCGGAACGCAGCCTGATGGCAGAAGGACGTTAAAAAGGACAAAATAATGCCTTTTGGACAAGGTACCTCACAAGAGACGAAGCTGTAGGCTGCCAAGGGTTCTCCGCTTGTTCTCGTGCAGCGTTTCCAGCCATGCCGTATATGCGAAGGGCTTCCACGCGACCGCTCAGTGCTGAGGTCACTGTCTTTCCACAAAGCTGTGGTCAGTAGTCTTTGTTTTGCTTCCCCCCCCACCCTTCCCCCCAACCCCTGGCTTTGAAGGCTGGTCGCAGCCAGAAAGTTTCCCACAAATTCCTTAGAGTTGACATAATGGCAAAGAAACAGGAGTGGCTGTTGTCGCCCGGGACACTCTGCACCCTGGAGAGCGGCTCTTCAGTGCCCTCGAGATTCCCGGACTGGCATGTGGATGGATGGAGGCCGGGGCCGGCTAGCGGGATGGGAGCTGCTGCCGTGAGACCTCGTCCCGCCAGGGTCGTTGACGGTAACCGCACTGCGTATGCCCCCCCAGCCCCCCCAATATAGACAGCCATGTGTGGGAGATGAATAAAGGACGAGGGAGAGTCCCTGTGGGTGAGTGAGAGTGAGTTAGTGAGAGCGGGAAGAGGAAAGGGGAAGAGGAGAAGGGGGGGGGGCAAACATCAGGGAAACACTGCACAAGCAGAGCCTGATCCAGGCTGGGCTACAAAACCCACCACACACACACAGACACACACACACACACACACACACAGCATCTGAGCTGCTGTTCTGCTGTTCTGCTTATGGCAGCAGAAAAAGCCCGGACCTGTCAGGTCCATTAGCATCAGATAGATTTATGGGCTGTTACCTTGTAGGTTCCACATGTTTTTTTGTCCTTCTGGCTACATTTAAATACTTTGCCAGGTGCATTCTGGGTATCAGACAAAAACAAACACCTGTTCCTCCAGGACCCTGGGCCACCCTAACGTGATGGCCATTGTACTTTTAATGTCTGGCCTTTGGCAGCAAACGGGAGCACAGAGTCTGGCTTCCCTGGCTTTGGGGCTTTTGTTTGTTTACCCAGCGACTCAGGCCACCAAAGCAGCTTAGAGCTGTACCACCATCGATTAAAAGAAGAGGATTATATCCAACCTGGGGTCAGTTTCCTCTATGTTTTGATGCTAGCCAGTGAGTTGGGGAGGGGGCACTTGCGGTCAGGGAGCAGAAACACACCATCCCTCATGTGAGTTTCCATGGTACTGTACGTTCCCTCTCTCTCTACCTCAAAATCCACACCTGAAAGCACTTCCTGTTTTGATATGAACGTCCAGGAAATTGCTCCTAACATCGTTATAGCAGTTGTCAGGGCCTTCTGCCCCATTCATAAATTTAGTTGTGCTCTACATGCTTGCTGCTGTATGCAGTAGTGTATCCCTGTGGATCAATAAAGTTCATATTAATTCTAATTCTAGTTCAAATTCGAAATGTAATCCTAACTGAGTTCACAGGACCTCTTTAGAGCAAGGCAGTAGGGAGAAGGTTTCCACCCACCGCTTTCCATCCTCGGACCGGACGCCTGGCACGGCGAGTTGGGAGAAATCGGGTCGAGACGAACAGGAGGTACTCTGGCATTAATCAAGGCAGCCGTGTTGCCATCAGAGGGGAAAGCGCTGACTGTCACGTCAGCTGCTTTCCCGAGCATCTGGAGCTCTCTGCGCTTTGGGATAGCGTGGCCGTGGGGACAGGGATGGTGCGCAGTAAGCAGGGAAAGGCAGCAGCCATCAAGGGTCTCAAGGTACTTAAAGAAAACCGCAGACCTGCCCTTAACCAACTAGTTCATAAAAAAAAATAAAAAATTATGGGCAGCCAGATGGATCGATGGATGTATGGATGGATGGATGGATGGTTGATGACTGGTGTGAATTTTAAACTACATTTCCCAATATCCTGATAAGCCACACCGACTCTGTCCCAACTGAAGTCTTATTTAGCCCCGAGCTTTGGGTCAAACATGCCAGATGATTCCAGTTGACAAACAGAATGAGATCAAGGACTTGCCACAAACTGCAGCACTCCCAGCCCCCTCCACTGAACAAATAACTCTATTATGGATGGATGTTATGGAACGCAAGTACAAACTAAGTAAGAGTTCATGTAAATTTATGTGCCTTTGTTCAATTATTTTTATTCATGCAGTAACTGCTCGAAAGTGTCATTTAAGTGGGTGTACAAAAATAAGAAGCTTATTAAACCAAAGACACATTTGTTTGAACATAACTGGAGTCTAGTTTTGGTTGGAATCCTGTGATTCACAGCACAATCAATGCTAATTAAGAGTACAGCTGGAACAAAAGCTTGATAGGACCCGGATTGGAAGGAACTTTGGATAAAAATGTTTACTAAGCAATTATGTAGATCTTTACTGAAGGGGCGTGGGGGGGGCTTTCTGAGACAATCCAACAATGCAGGGAACAAACAAGCCGTGGCAGCCGCCCTGCGTGCCTCACGCGACTTCATGAATGAGCCTGGACAGCAGCCATGTCTGGGGACAATTAAGCCAGGATGGGGAGGGCTGCTACTTCGTGTGCATGTGTGTGCGGGGGAAGAGGGGGGAGGGGCGTGGTGGTGTTCACACATGACGTGCCTGTCATCTCGGAACCCTGAGAAAATTGGGGGGAAAGCACCCAAGATACGTTTTTCAGTAAGGAAACAAAAGGAAAATGGTCACTCATCCGTTTGCGTCAACCCTAGGCAGCCGCAGGAAGCTTAGCACTAAGATAAGAGTGGTAGGCGCCCTCATGCCCACCTGCCAAGGTCTACGGCAGCCTAGACCTTGGCTGCTTTTGATAAATATGTGCTGAGAGCAGGCCTGTGCTTGGGCTTCCTGCCTTCCCCCCACATTCAGGGTGTTGCCCAATATGTGTGCTTGACTGTACTTGTGTTCTCCTGTATCTGTTTTACGTCATCCTCCATTGCGGAAGACCAGATCCTATACTCAAGAGCAGAAGTACAGAGGACGGTAAAAATCTCCGGATGTCATTCTTGCCCTGCCACAAATATCAAGGATACGTCGGTTGCATCTTCGCCAAAGGAGAATAATCCCATCATTCATTGCACCCCAAGTTTGTATTTGGGAGGCAAGCTAGCAAGACCATTCTTGCCAAGACCACAAATATGGTCTTCGCATTCTTGGTATTGAGAAACACCCCTGGTGTGTATTTTGCACGTGTCTGGAGGGCTAGATCATGCAGACATGCTTCTTAGTCTGCACAGCATTAGCCAGCCGTTAACTAGCAGATATACAGCAGCAGTGTGTCACCCTAAGAGGGCGGCTGGGTCTGTGATCTGTCAATGTCTTCATTTGAACAAAAAGAAACATTACCAGCGTTTTTTCAAATTGGGCTATTTTGCGGCCAGCAAATGACTTGGAAATCCAGATGTTCACCGCTGTCCTTAAGACGCCGTAAATGAATGAATGACCTGAGCAGTAGAAAGCAACAAAAACTCACCAACACTCCAGACCTCCTGCAGCATAATTATACGCCTCTGATCTATTTGGCACAATGATGAGCTGTCAATCATCATAAACGAAGATTCTTTTCTTGTCATTTTCCCAGGGTAACCGTCTGCGACATTCATTAGCCCAAAGCTGCATATGATTTATAAAATTAACAACCACTACAGCCAGTGGAAGAACCAGTCAATCACTTGTTCAAAAAAAAGTGGTGAGGAGACACACAGAAGGTACCAATTGAAAATGTGAGTGTGTGTTTGTGTGTAGAGGGTCCTCCCTACCTCCGGGGGGCTCCATCCTCATGAGGTGGGATGATCACCACCTTGACAGTGACGGAGGTACGCAGGAGGTCGATCATCTGCTCATGTGTCAGCGTCGCCACAGCGACGGTGCAGATCTCCACCAGGCGGCTGCCCTGCCGCAAGCCTGCCTGCCAGGCAAAACCGAAGGGCTCCACGTCGGCCACGATGCCCTCGAAGTTCACGTGGAAGCCTAGCTGGCCCAGGCTGTTGCGGCGCAGTGTGGTCTCCGTCGTCTCACAGCCCCGACTCACAATCTGCGCGGAAGGCCAGAGAAACGGAGAAGCAGGATTACGCTTCAACCAACAGAGGGCAGATTCACCGAGGCACTGGACCAGGCAGTTTTGGTTTTGATGAATCAACAGGAGTTACAGTTCAACACATTCATATAGCTAAATACTGAATATCTGCCCAAGGCTATAACTTGATATTAGTTACAGATTCACATCCCAGATCTACACGTGTACAAAGTAAAATATAATTACATGAATGTTACTTTAGATAGCAAGATCTGATAAATAAAGTACCACCCATCCATCCAGTCGGTGCCTCAAGGTGTTTAGCTTCCTGTTCTAAAGGGAAAATTGTGCATATCGGAGAGTCCTTCTTGGTGCACTGAGGTCAGTATCATTCCCTGACTGAGACAGATATCTGGAGTTGATAGCTTCTTAACAAAGGACGCAAGGTCCCCCTGTGGCCCTTAGCTCATTTGGCCGGATCTGCTAGTCGACTCCTTCCACAGCTGGCGTCTGAAGCAGAGATAACGTTCACCCATACCGACCTCCTCATCCTCCCTAGGCCAAGTCCACACACAGGCAGGAAAACACACACACACTCAAACACACAGCAAAGAAAAGTTGCTTTACTATTAATTAAAATTAGCAGCAACAGCATTTCCTACAACAAAGGAGAATTAATATGCTTGGGAACACAGAAGCAGTTGAATTTAACTGTCAGATGAGAATCTTTAGCCATGAAGGTCAGACCAGCTCAGAATCCCACTCTAGAACCGCAACACTGAGAAGAAGGGTAACAGCTGCAACAGTGGGCAAAGACCTGAATGGGTGACCAAAAACATCCCATAAAATCGAAAAATAGAAGAGTGATTTTTACCACAATCGGCTCTGATGCTGAATCAGATATGTATGTAAGCTATACGATTCTCGATCTACACCTGGAACATCCAGGAAGTTAAGCTTCTAAGACTCTTATAAGATGATTGGTGTCTGCCTCAAATTTCCTGATTCTTCTGCCATGCACACAACTTCGAGATTTCTCCAGAGCATGTTCTGTTCCCTAGAAACACTTGCAAGGAATGGCCATGGTGTGCCTGTGTAGACCCCCATGGTGTGCCTGTGTAGATCTCACTGAGCCTTGTGGATTAACCCAGCAAGCCATTCACCACCCGTGGTTGACCCCCGCAGACCTTTTCGACCTTGGAAGACCCTCTTTTTCGTAAGCACCTCAAAACCAAGACAAAGCGCTTCAATTATGAGCACCAACCATCCATTAAATTAAATGGTTTAATCAGTTTTCAGCAGTACATATTGCCAGATGGGAACAGAGCAGTAACCCTTGATCTTTTTGGCATGGCAAGGACGACCCCTAAAAACACGAGGTACTGTTCCCCTACTGACATTATTTCTCAGGAGCAACTTCCGGTTAAAGCATTTGAACATTCCTGTTCCGATTAAACCCTGACCACTGTAGACCAGGCTGCTGTGATCTGAAATGTTCATACTGAAACAACATACAATCAAATTGAAAAAAAAATTAAGTCATTTCATTATTTGACAATATAATTACCAATAAATACAACCGGATGTTAGAAAGCTACAGAGGGGTCAAACAGAGCACATAAAAACCCAGAGCAGACTGCCAAAGGCAGTAATAGGTCAAAGCACTCTTTCTATTACATAACCTCTCTCCATTAGCATGAGAGAGCAATTTATATTAGCATTTAATATGACCAAACTGTCATTCGAGGACCATTCCTAGGCTTCAGAATTTGTCAGTGTTGACCTCATATTAATTCAACATCATAGAAAGGGCTGCTGTGTATGCAGGTTTTCACTGCAACTCCTTAATTAGATTACTAATTAATGGAGTGAATGACTGAAAAATCCTCACACCTGGATATGAACAGCTGACATAAAGGTTACCCCTAAAACCTTCATACACACTGGGCCTTTGAGGATAAGATTGGCCACCCCTGTCATAGGGGAAGGTGGGAGGGAAACAAGCTGGCTGAGCTGATTGGAAAGGACAGCAGCAGGCCTTGCCCACTTGACAGGGATTGGCTTATGCCAAGGATTGGCGGCTGCCAGACTAGACCACGCACCAACTGCCCAACATACTAGCCCTACACAAACTCTTACACTCATAAGTCCACCTCATAAATAGCCAGCTATGCCACCCCCTCCAGCAGCAGATTACAAACCAACTGGTGCATCTTCACCTCAACAGTGGGGGGGGGGGGGTTACCCTATTGAAAAACACAATTACCATAATTAATGAGGAGATAAATCATGTTGCTGCTCGGCTAATGTTTGGTTTCTTTTAAATACAAATCCATCCTGCCCTTCTTGTGTAGACTTGGTTGGCACTCAGAAACCTCTGTGTTTAGGTCTCCTCTCAAAGCCCACATGGAATTCCTACCTACAGGAGAGTGGCTCTTTGGAACAATGGGGATTCAGAGACAATGCCCAAAGCCTATAAACAGCCGGCAGAGGTGGTAACACCCCGTGGTGTAACACAAAGTAAGAAGTACCCTCACGTACATTTTCAGATCTATAAAAAAAAAATGACACGCCAGACACAAGGGCTTTGAGAGCTTCACATGAACATGGCAACACTTTGGTGTGCGTTTCTAAGAGCATTTTTTTCACTACTCTTCTCCTACATCCAAACAGCAGACTCGGCTGCGGCATGGGCCTCAATTATACCGGTAAGGCGCGTAAGCAGGTAGTAAAATGATGGGTTTCAACCCCCTCCGAGTCTATTTCAATACCAGGGCACAGAATTTTGCCTGGTCTCCCATCCGCCTGCCTGCCTCCCCACCTGTCGCTAGGACGACTCACTAAGCGGCTTCCTTGGCGGTACCTGTGCTCATATGCCTGGAGACCAGCCGGAACGCCCAAACTCATCACATTACCCATATCATCCGGCATGCCAACTAATGAACGCCGTTGGGCAGGTGACATTGGCCAATAGGAAAGAGCAAAACAACAACAACATCAACAACAAACAACAAAAAGAGCTGACTATAGTGGTGCCTGCAGAACAGGGATAACAGAAAATAGCATCATCACTCCTGGTTACAGTCCACCAGCAACAGAGAACAGTTGTTGAGTCACCCCTAATGTCAGTGTTAATATTTGGCGCAATTTTTTCTTTGGTTTAAGTTTCAATTAAAATTTGTGAGTCGAAGAAGTTGTTAGATGTTTGAATTCCTCAATTACTAGTGATTGATTAATAGCTTTCCACCTTATAATTACCTTTGAGTGTGAATGGAACTCGTATCGTATTACATCAAGCCACCATGTTGTTTAGTGGAGGGCAGGAGAGAAACAGACAAACTTATGAATTTACTAAACTAACTAGCTAACCGATACCATGTGAACTGCTTATTCATTCCGTAATGTTATAAATCTTTTCTAAACATTTGAATGAAGACAATGTTTTTGGGGTTTCTTTTATTTGGGTCTCGTTTGTTGTTTATGTAGCCCATTTAGCTGCATAAAAGAGAAGGGAAGAGTGCTGCCACAGCTGTAATCATGTGATTAAATCGTCAGTCATGTGTTTAAGTCGTCAGACCCTCAGTGTCTCAACTCTGCTTCATATTAGGAACCATCCAGACCAGAGACTCTAGCTGCTGATTGTGGTTTCTCTGGTGCACTTTTTTCTGTTTTATCTGTTTCATAGATCCTATGCCATGAGTTCAGTTAGCGCTACAGCAGATTTTAGCTTTATTTAGCTGAACTTGCAGTAACATCACCACTTTACAGATCAACATGCTGGTGTGTGATCCCAGTTGCAAAGGTTAGAGAAATAAACCCGCGGTGCTTCATTCAGGTTCTTGTTTTGGACGACAGTGGAAACAAGAGCTTAGGTCCCTCGACAGGGGTCAACTTTAGAGCGTGTTGTATGGCGGGCCTTCTGTTCTCACACTTCAAAGTGACACAGCGTCTACATCAGGCAAAGTTGTAACGGCAGAGGCCCCAAGAGGTCCTGACCCGAGCCGATTTCAACATATGGGACTGCTTGAAAACTGCCAGTAGGATCACACGTAGCTTGGCTTTTGTTGTGTAAAAGCTTCCCCCCACTCAACATTCAGATGGAAACAGCACTCGTCATAGTGTTGGTCACCTGACTTCTGGTTTTAATGGTTTCTATAATAATGGTACTGTCCATTCGGTTCCTTTAAGGATTATGAGCCTTCAGTATGCTTTGAGTCCTACAGGGAATTCTGTGGCCCCCTTCTTTAAATTTTACTGCCATAACACATCCCTTGAATCATCTAACAGCACCCAACAGGTCCATCCTTGACCTCCACGTGATGACAGCCACGCAACACCTCCACTCATCCAACTGACGCCAGACACCACGGCCGAGGCCACAGAGTGACCCACGAGTGTGTGGGTCCAGCTGTCGCTTCCGTTAATGTCACAGACGATCGGCCATTAAATGACTAACGAGCAGAGAACTAGGAGCCTCAACCCGGGACCAGATGGCAGACATCATGGTGGGCGTTTCTCCAGGATGGATGGGCGGCCGGCCGGCAGCCACCGGCCATACTCCAGAACACAAAGCCGGGCCAGCAGCATGGGACCCCAACACTGAAACCCAGAAGGACATGGGACAAGAGAGGAAATGCAGGAGCAAGCTATAAACAGGACATACACAAAGCTCTACCCAGAATGCAATAGACAGGCACTGAGCACAAGACTAAAAGCATCCCAATAAAGATGTCAACCCAGATGTCATTCAAGAAACCATTTTCTGACTGGAAGACTTCAGCAAATGAGCTGCCCAGCTACCAGACATCAGGTGCCACCGTTCAGCAGCAAAGGCACTGGGTCCTCGCAAAAAGCATTCAGAGGAGGAAACTAGTTACTAAATGACTCTCAACAGGATCAGCAAACAGACTGGTCTGCTTCTTCTGCAGGGCAGGATTAACTTAACTGGGGCTTCAGCATAGACACTCAGGTGTTACCGGTCCAATTTTCCCCAGGCAGGTCAAGCCCTCATGTTCGCTGGGGCCATAGGTTGTAGCCCACAATAGTCTATGTACTAATCCACACCTGTTCTTCTCCTACATAATGCTTTATAACTTGAAGACTACAGGTTCAAGGTCTATGAATGCCCCAACTGGAGTCCCTTTTTAACAAAATCCTTGACGTGCACTGTTTCAGTAAAATACTCAGCGACACGAACAGATTACAATAAACGCACTTGTACCTTTGACAGTGCCAACTAAGTGGCAGAATGCAAATGTGCACTGAAGAGAGCTGCTGAATTTCGCTATTTGACGGACTGCAACAAGGGATCTAACATTTACTGGCCATGGCAAAGTTTCAGTAATGAGATGCCACTCATCAGAGCTGGCCAGCTGTGTCTCGCAGCAGAAACTATAGTTGACCAACCCAAAGTAACATTTCACATTTAACAGAAACTCTTTTTAATGACTGGTGCTACCTTGAGGAAAAACGGCTTTGATATGCAAGCCAACCTGCACTTCCCATTAAAAGTCAGCTTGACCTCCACTTTGTAGTCAGAAGGTCCATATGACAGTACATATCTCGTTTATACATTCGATTACTCCTTATGGAAAATGTTATCCAATTTGTAGACCATTAGATCACTTTCACAGATATTTTCCAGTCAATATGATATCCTAACACACCAGTATTGCAAATAGCCAGCCGGACCACCTCACAATATTATGGATGTTTGTTAATGTATCTGTTTGATTCATTTTAACAAAAAAATGTAACCGAGAAAAAACACCTGTCAGGTAAGCATGCAATTTGTTGTCTTCTCTATTGGTCTCTTTGCTGTCCATGAGAATTGAAACAGCTTTATAAGTTTTAATATCTGTAAAAAATAAATAAATAAATAACTGGACAGGCCCGAAATAAAACCTTCCTTATGCTTGAATTTGCCGTATCTGTGACCTCCAGAGGCTGTGCACAGGCTCACAAGGTTATGAAGATACCACACTACTGGATTCGTGCCAGAAATTCACAGACATGCAGGGAGCTTAACTTTTTACTTCACAGTAAGGCACGCTCACAAATATAAGTGAAACACTGGATACCGAATAATGTATGCTCTTTCAATAAGGGGATCAAGTAAGAAACTAATCACTGACACAGTAGGCCCTATACCCAGACTGGCTTTTTCCTACTTATATTTACCCAACCAGTCTTCATCTATGAAGTGCATTTCTGAGACTGAGCCAAAAAACAGGATCAGATTTCTGCACTGGTCGACATCCTGTCAGTTTCCCAGGAGGAAGCAGGCTTGTGGCCCTGAAATGACAGACCAGACAAACAGGAGCGGGGGCCACAAAATAAGGGGAAATAAAGCTGCTGCAGCGATGGAGCCCAAGTCGGTCTACACTGTAAATTGTTAGCATGTCAAACACACTCAGCTAAATTGCCGATTAACCAGCTGAACTAGAAAACAATTGCATTAGATACCAATATCTCCACCCATATTCTACACCCTAAAAGCTGGCATTACCTCCAGTCTTTGGACAACCTCCCTGATATCTTCAGTGCAGTTCTCTTGGGTGGAGAACATGATGCACTCTCCACGCTCATAAAAAATCTTGAGGCTCGTGGACCCCGAGGTCCAGCCAATGACGTCACGGCAGGAGCAGTTGAACACCACGACCTTAGTCTCTTCCTCAATCAAAACAATGAACTCGTTGGAGATGCCGAACAGGCAGTCTATGTCGGCCGACTGGCTGAAGTCATGGGCGACCACGGCCCAGGTGGTGGCACCGGCACTGATCAGGTGCGCGTCATGCCGTGGCTTTGTGCGCTCCTTCCTTTTGGCACCCAGCGTGATGAAGCTGAACTTCACTGCCGAATCCACAGTGGTAGTGCTCACAAAGTTCTCGGCTAGATCCTTCAGGTACTCCTGCCTTGTCCGGGTGGCCATCGCCCGGAACTTCTCGGATTTGTGAGCGGCATTCTCGCCGTTGATGACCTTGGCCAGGAGGAAGTCCCTGAACACGGCAGATTTAGGAAAAGTCACACCTTTGGGAATTGGTGGTCCGAAGGGTGGAACCCCTTTAGATCTGGAGACAGCGACACTGGACGAGACAGAGAAATTCATTAGAATCATGGTGGACCACAACTATAACACTGCAATGCATCAACACTGGATGACTTAAACGCATTGCTAATAACGTAAGGCAATCATATCATCCATATTATGCAGAGCCAGGTGAAAACATATGAGCTTTCATAGTCCAACAGTGCACAGCGTTTTAGTAGAACAATGTGCCTCACTCCGAGGAAATGGTTAACAGAAGATAATGTGAATCAGATAGCTTCTGAATAATTATTTTCTTTTGAGGTAAATTCAGTGATGTTGAATTTTCATGCATGAGGAGGTCCCATCAATTCAGAGACAACCTAAGAGAAGCTTTTTGTTTAAATCCCCAGAAAAGCTGTTGAGTGCCAAAAATATTTATAGGGAGATAGACGTCAAAAGCGTATGAATCCATCTAAATGCTTTAGGAGTCTGAGCTCATTACTTTGACTTCAGAAATCTTTCCATTATTAAAACCATAACTGATATTTTGACTTGACACCATTAATTTTGCAAGGGTCCAGATGGGGCCATTTCTCTGTTCACTGCATGGTTCCTGAGTTCCAAAGCGCTCCCTCACCTATAGCACACGTTCTCCGTGCAGGGGTTGTGGACCTTCACGATGACAAACACGTGTTGGAAGTGGGAGCGGACTGTCTTGGGAGTGAAGGGCAAGGCACCGGGTTCTTGGAAGATGATAGTAACTATGTCATTCCCAATGTGCCTCTTCCTCAGGAGCTGGATGAGAAATAGATAGGAGGCAGAGAGAGAGCGAGTGAGCGAGCGAGAGAGAGCAGGGTAAGAGATGGAGCAATATGACAACAGTTATATATTGCCCCAATCCAGCAAATACCACTTCGTTGGTTGAGTTACCATCAACAAAAGGAAGCCCCACATACAGTCAATCTGACATTTTGACACCAAAGCCTGAATTATCTACCATCCAACACCTTAAAAGAGCATTATAGTGTAGTATAGTATAGTATAGTATAGTACAGCATAGTATATCATAGATGTAGACCATTATGTCAAAGGACTCTACTGCAATACTCGAATGAGTATTTGACCCAAATTGCATACTAATAAAACAGCGGGATGTATAATACGTTTTTTATTTTATCACTTTAAGGAGAGAAAGTGTCATCTAAGCAGCTAAATGCAAACATCGGACTACAGCTGGTGCAGATCCCTGTGCCAATATATTGTCTGGCTCCTTTGCTTAGGGGTGAGGACAGCACACTGGAGGTGCCTTTTCTGTGGACATGCCATCTTCCCTTTAAGAAGAAACTCATCCCATTTTTCTCATTGAAGACCTGGGTCATGAATCAATATGATATAGACTGTTGCATGGCCGTCTGATGACGAACTGGGCCACACGCTACCCTCGTGTGGTGGCATGCGGCCTGGCAGATGAATGCAATCAAAGGTGAAGTGACCCAAGGGGTGGGGAACCTTCTAGAAGGTTGGCTGCCATAGGATGAGCACTAACCCACATGATGCAGCATCATTTATGAATGAGAGAAAAGCAGAAGAAAATCCCATAATTCAGTCAATCAAGGACAAAGATTTAAATGAATCTCTGTGCTGCAGGTCAGAAACCCTGACAGGCAAAGCCTCTGTCCCTTGTGCCAGTTTGCAGTGTCAGTGGGACATCAGACCTCCGCAGGAGCGGAGTTCTCAGTTCTCTAGAGCAAAGAAATTGAGGTGCTAGCCAGTTTATCCTATGTCAGTGGCCACCGTACTGCCCCAGAATGGCACAGGGTTCAGAGGGAGCAGTCAGCTCCATTTGTCACAACAGACATATACCCCCACCCCCACCCACAAACTCCCCCGGGAGAAGCTGTAATTCGCAGCCACGTTGGGTGCAGTTGCCACAGCAACATCGCTTGCCAGCTTAACAGAGGGTCCTTGTGGAGGAGAGCGGATAAGGTGGACGCTGGTTGGAGGGCGTAGACATGGTTTCGGCACCGACTCCACTGACAAGAGCACTTACCTGCTGTCTGTTGTTGGGAGTGTAGGGGAGCAGTGTGGAGACGTGGAACATCAGCTCGTAGTCTTTGTAGGTTGTGTAGAGAGAATGGGTACCTGTGGAATCAGCTGAAATGGAGAAGCAAGTGAGCAACGGTGGCACAAGCACAGACCATGGGAGCGATGCATGTGCACGGACCATCCTTACTCTTGTTGTCCAGCTGCGCTCTGTACTTGGTGAAGCCCTTCAGCCGTACCCTCTGTCCAAGCAGGTCCAGGAACTCGTCGAATCCGGGCCCAGCGCTCTCGTTGTTGTACATCTCCTCCTCCGTGCTCTGGCCCTCCTTGCAGTACAGGATGCCCACCTTGTGCTGGAAGCTCAGCTACGACCACAAACCACAAGGAAGTGTCACTGAACAGCTGCCAGTCACATCCTGTCCCCTGGCTTGCACTGCATTGTTTTGGAAAACATTCTGCTTGAACTTCTTCACTCTCTTCAGCCCTGTGATTCCCAATCCGGTCCTTGGGGACCTGTAGAGAGTCCATGTTTATGCTCCCTCTCAGCTCCCGGTAGCTTCATCTGCGGGTTCCCATTGACTAGATTGGGAAACACTGTCTTAGCCTTATTGGACACATGTGTAAATAAGTGTGGAGCCAACGGGAAAGAAAATAAATACACTTTATCAGTAAACTGCAGCTACCCTTTGAAACCGCAAGTCTGACATACTGTGAATGCTGCAGAATGAGAATGGTGCCATGGTCAGGCTTTCATGCTCCAGCTTACATCAGCTTCCTCTTAAATGGCCTGAAGAACCTTGAAACCTCCCATCAGACCATAAATCAGCCAGTTAAAGTACAGCTACTAGAAAGACGAGGCATGTTCTTAACTTTGCACATCATTGAATAGTTTTATTAGGTTCTTACTTTTCTTGGAAGCTGTTGCGTAGCTCCTGTTTCGCTTACACCTGTACCTGCGCCTTCACTGGAAGCTCAGCCCAGCTGAACTTACGTTTTGTCAATTCTTTGACAGCCATATGTTTGTAACATGAAGTGCGTTACTTTGGACAAAGTCATCTGCTAAATAAAAGAAAATGGAAGCACAACCCTGATCCCTACTACGAACCCTCATGAAAAGGAGAGGCAGGCAATACATGAACCAGTGTTTAATTTTTTCTCAGCGGTTGCTGCTAGGACTTGTGCAATGGCTGCCTGGCCCCATCTAAACCTTGCGAGTTTCAGATTCCTTTGCTGCCAAGTTTCAGGAACACTAGCAAAAAATTGCAATTGGCAAGTTCACTGACTCTTTAGCGTAAACATCAAACAACAGGTATCTGTGAGATAATGAAAGATGTTCCCTGTAGAGGCTTTGTGAGTTCCATGCCCAGTGCCCCCCGATCCACAGGCTAAGCAGTCCCAGCATGCCTCTGTGTCGTCATGGTGATACTGCTCTTTGACTTCCTCACCTAGGCTGCTACAGGGCCACACACCGCTCAGGCTGGGTTTCGCGCAACATACCTGATTTTGATTAATTTAATAAGCAAGAATCTTAAGAATTTCATATTGCAGCGTCAGTGTAATCTACAGTATGAGTGATCCTACCAATGTGTTGTTGACACAACTGGGGCATATCAAGAAAAGTCTTACAAATACCGCTGCCGGAATGTTGGCATAAATACATTGCTATGGATAGCCTATGGATCCAGTGATGCATCCCATCTGTGGCGTTTTACAGCCCAACCAGCCCCTCACACCATACAGCCATGACAGAACCAATGAAGACATGAAAACAGAAACCTGATGCTTGGCTCACACTAGCCAATGGCAGCACTGCCTCATGGTTTAGCAATGGCAGTTTCTGTTCTGGAAAAAAGCTCACTTTGCTTCCTGAGAGGAAGATGAGTAGATGGGGAATCACGTAGAGGGTGATCTCAGGTGTCGGGATGGCAGCATTCCCCCAGCTAACGCTTTGTTAACGCTGTCGTGGATAATTTTAATTTGTGGTCTGCCCACAAACATGATCATTGTCCTTCACATTATCTTTATAGGCCTCCGTGTTGACTACTTCCAGTTTTGTTAAGAACATCTCTTCAAAAAGAATAATTTGCTCGAGTAATGAAGTTCCGAAACATTTGTAAATATGTCTGTCTGTCATTATGAGTTATGACACATGAAACGTCAATCTTTCTGGACATCAGTAATGGTATATTCTTCCATTGAGCTCCCCTCCCCGTTATCTCTGCCCCCCCTGTGAAACACCCCCCCCCCAAGACATTGACTCATGGAGAAGGCATCTACTCTTATGGGGAGACAAAGCCAGCCCTTCCCAAAGTAAAACTGCATCAACAATCTGAAGGCAGAGATTTCTGCCTGAAATTTTTGATCCAACTCCTTATGTGCTTGTCATTCCTCTTTGTGCCTTTGAATCGTTTTCTTCCATTATATAGCTGCTTTAATTTAAGTGGGAAAAAGGCAACAAAATCTCATTCCCCAGGCCTGGATACAAAGTGTTTTTTTTTTCTCCTACTGCCAGGGACGACCAAGGACATGAAATGAAAAAAAAAAAACTTGGATCACACGTGGCATCTGCACGAAACATCAACCATGACGACCTCCTCCTTATTCACCAGGTTCCCACTCATCTGGCTCAGTGAGAGCGAAACCCAAACAGTTTTGCCCAGGCCTGCATTGACTCTTGGTATCACAGAGGGCCACGGTGCCATTGGCGTTGGCAGACATGGAAGCATGTAGATATGGGGCATTAGAGCCTTGCACGTTGCAAAGCTATTTGTCACGTGACATAGCGAGGAAATATTAATATAAAGTAATAATGATAAAATTTCACTAGTAAAATGCTAATAGGTTAAACCACTGCACTTGAATGCTACATAACTTTGACTAACGTGTACTCCATAGCCTAAAAATAAGAGATGATTCACCAATGAGGCACTAACCCATATGTCCTCTAACCCTGTACTGTGGCCTTAATCATATACGCATGCATAAATTATGCCTCTCCAGCTACAGTAAATACTACTCTCAAAACGATTAAGGGCAAGGAGGAGAAAAAATTAATTAATGACAATTGTTTGAATTATTGCATCTGCATCCCAATTAGAATAAAAAGCTGGATCAAAAGTGATGCTGTGACCACGACTCATTCTGAGTGGGACTGGCACTGATCATGCAGCCCAACACCCACTGTGCTCCCCCCCCCCCACCCCCCATGTAGCTGGGACAGAGAATGATGGGAAGGAACTGTAGCCATGTGAATGAGACACATCTTACACCATGGCTGCCAAAAACAGGTGGGCAAATCAAAACTTAATATACTATAGCAACTGCTCTTCCTATTTTTAGTGGATGCTTTTATCCAGAGCAACATCCATGAATTTTTGACATTTTTGAGCAAGCAGGGTCTAACAGTCCCTGCAACCACTGAGGGTTAAGGACTGTGCTCTAGGGCCCAATGATGACATCACACGTCTGACTCGGGGATTTGAACCAGCAATCCCATCACACAAACAGCATCTTAACCAGCTGAGCCACACATTTCCCACTGCTAGGTACCTCTTCTTGCATGCAGAAGCTATGACAGTCAGCCCCTGCTGGCCGGGTGCGCCCTAGCGCTGCACTCACCCCCTGCTCGTCCAGTTTCAGCAACTGCTCGGGGACCTTCGGCGAGTTGAGGGCCAGCCTCAGGCACTGGATGTTCAGCTCTGGCACCACATACTCCAGTACCTCCTTCAGTGGCAGGCCCCGTGCCGTCCCGTGTCGCGCGGTGGAGGGCACGGCGTCCTCCAGGATGGCTCCCCTCAGTGTGGTGAGCTGCAGGGGTAGGAGGACCAGTAGGAATCAAGCAATAGGGAGCAAATGGGAAAGAGTGGTGCAATGGTAAGGGGTGGAGCAATAAGGAGCCAATAGGAAGGGGTAGAACAATAAGGAATCAATGGGAAGGGACAGAGCAATAAGGAGCCAACTGAAGGTGAAGAAACTTAAGTCTCTCAGAGAAGGTGTAATACTGAACTTTAGCAGACCAAGTAGTGAACTTATTTGTCTTACATGTACTTGTACGCAAACACTGACACAAATCAAAGAAATCAAAGTGACTTAAGGTGCAAGGTTGGACATATCTATAGTTCCTTTAGATAGAAACTTATCTGCTAAGTAGATAAACATGGTGAAAGTGAACACCAGCATGGAGCCCGCAGGTGTAGACCTGTCCCTGATCCCACCCCGCCCCCAAAGCCCATAGACTGGTTTTATTTGCCAGCGGCATGCCTCAGCTCCCACACCACCCCATCACAGTCAAACGGGACTGATCCACATGTGGGCTGGATTCCTGCCCCCCCACCCAAACCACGAGATCTACCAGACATCCTGGACGTCGACTGTGTGGGAGCGCCATTCAGAGAGAGAGTATTTTCTCCCACTGTTCCCTCTCAGATAACCGCTCACGGACATAATCGAATGTGACATCCCATAATTGACTGATTACCAGCTTTACTTGCTCTTATTTTGCTTTTCTTTGATGTTTGTGTATGATGGACAAATGCTAAAAAAATAGAACCTAATGCCTGGAGTTTAAAAAAATAAATAAAGATTTTTTGGCTTTAGAGCCAAAAGGCTTGGGGTAGCCTGAATCTAGACAGTCATTACCAGAATTAAAACCAGATTAAAATAAAAAACAAAATAAAGAAACATGAAATGAAATAACAGAAGGGTAACATGAAAACATGTGACCACAAACATAACCCATCCCGGAAAAGCTCTTTTCAAAGTAGGCTACATCAATGGAGGACGTATTAAGGCGGATCTTTGCAAAACATAGAACATGGGCTGCCATTACCTCACTGGTCCTAAATGTGATCCGGTAGTTGTACTGATTCCCATCCTTGTCCTTCCCGTCATCAGCTTTCTCCCGACGGACGCTTACCGCCACTGGCCCCAGGTTCTCATCCACCCCAAAGTAATTCTGATGTTCTATTGGTTGAAAAAAACATCAACAAAAGAAACCCAAATCATAAATAACATCAGCACAGCTGGAGTCCTGGTCCAGAGGCACTCCTGAGACATGTTGCCCTGAAGCGGGCCAGCCTGACCCAAGCCCGTTGCAGCCTGTCTGCCAGCCTGCCTGAAGGCCTTTGCGTCACTGCGATCCCATCAGATGTTAACTGGTAGTGCAATTCCCAGTAGCACTACCCAGTATGTGGAGTAATAGTTCAAACCCCAGGAAGGCTGCTGTACCACAGAGAAAGTAATTTAAAGGATGACATATATGTGTTCATGAATTAATACAGCTATATATGTGTATATACTGTATACATGTATACCTTATTTAAATGCTAAAAAAATAAATAAATGCAAAGATATAATTATCAGAGCCTGCAAAGAACCATTTAGCTACCCGTATTTCAAAGAGGACAACATGTGATTCTTGGGAACAATTCTGGGGGGCAGCAGATAGGCCATCTGCCACGCTGGGTGAGGGAGGGGTCCTGGCCAGCACTGCACCTCTTTTACTGTGGGAACGAGGCAGAAATGGGACAGGGAGGAACATGCCAACAAGCCAGAAGTGATGTGGTCACCAGGGACTCCTCATCTGCCGCCCTCCCTTTAATTATTCACGCCGACACATCGGATTAAACCATCAGTCAGCGAATCAGGCGAGCTCTAAACATCAAGCCATTCCCCATTTGCCGCCTCTGTTTGGCTGAGGGCCTCCCTGCCTCCCTCACACTCGCGGCAACACAAATAGATGGTCTTAGGCTCACATGCTGTAACGATCAGAGGGCAGTCAATCTTAATGACGTGCGTGACCGCCGTGGGAATCGGAGCATGGGGGGACATTATTTCTGCAAGGGCCTTTTGCTTTAAGGAGGATGGAAACAAAAATACTTAAAAACAACTGATGATGACAGGCGATCGCGACTGAGGATGAACTCCACGTCCGCTATCATGTGATACCTCGCCTCATTCGGCAGCCTGTACACAAACCTGAAATCGGCAATCCATGGCTGATAAACTTAGTCAATTGCCCTACTGTCTCTAGAGAATTTGTAGGGTTAAGCAAATCCTTCATCGGACCAAGCAGCATTGACCTAGAACAGATTAGAGCTCTCAATTCCAACCAGGGAATTGTGCACAAAAACAATCAGTCATATTACTTTGGGAAGCCGGGACACAAAACTGCTTTTCACAAAGCCTGTCCTCCAGGCCAAGGGCAGAAGATGGCATTTGAGATAAATAAAACTGAAATAAACTCTTGTTCTAGATGTTAAAAATGTTGCCCTTCCTCTGGTCCATAGCCAGTCTCAAATGTCCCATGTTGACTTGCCTCAGTGGACTGCAATATTGGGATCAGAGTCAGTTTCAACTGCTGGGAATCAACTGAAAAGGCATTTTTGTCTGAAATAAAAACAGTACCTAGAATACATGTGGAAACAAATGGTACTTCCTCCTTTATAAAAGGCTAAGATTGCATGAAGTGTCTTGTCAGGGAGTCTGTGCACAACTGTTTATTTCCAGAAGACAAGATGCCCCATACTAAACTAATGCCAACTACTGTACATGGTGGCAGAATTTCACCAAAACCAGGTTGTTTGCAAAGTAACTTGAGCACTTAGTTAAGAGATGCACTAAGTAACGATTGGAAGGGGTCATAGTTAAGTTATGAAAACAAAGACTCTGTATGCCCTACCTTTCCCATAGAAATACTTGTGGTAGTAGTATGCTCCTAGGTCAATATGCTCGATGATGTAACGCTTCACCTTCTCACGGTGGATGGGTTGATTCTCCCGGGGAACCTCGAGAACAGACACCCCAGCATTTGTACAGTGGGAGCTGAGTGAGGACTCAAAAGAGCAGTTCTCACCGGCCCCATAATTGGCCGAGTTCGCTCTAGAGAGGGATATCCTCCTCTCACCCTCTCCACCAATCTCATTACGGAAATATGGGCAACTGAGCACCAGGTCATTACTCTTCCCATCCCCCTCATCTGTGTCCAGGTTTTCCTTGGAATTGAGGTCCTCACGGCTGCCTAAGGGGGACTCGATTGCTGGGGCACCCCCAGAAACCTGGTGCTGCGAGGCAGCTGAGGCCCCCGTGGTGGTGTTCTTCCGCTTGCCCAGGTTTACCCGATTAGCCATGGCCTCACTAATGTTGAAGAGGATACTCTGCACATCGTAGTGGGCAAAGCACTTCTGGAAGCTGAAGGACCGGCGGTCCTCCTGTTCGATAGAAAGACGCAGCCCTTCATGGTCGCTCCTGATGGTCCGAAGCTTCCGGAAAAGCGAAGTTTCAGAAGTTTCAGACTTGAAGCGCCGTATGAAGGACCTTTCTTGTTCGCGGCTATAGAGCAGGGAGCCATCCACATAGTCCAAGCTCGAGATTTGCATGACCTCTCCACGGGCAATCTGAGCAGCTGTCTGCAAGCTGGGGGACACAGATGTGTCATAGCGCAGCAGCTCGGGAAAACCCAGTGGAGGAATACTGCGATGGTCCAGAGGGTCCACTCGGTAGCCTTTCAACATGGTGAAGAATCCATCCCCAGACAGGCCTTGCCGGTCAATAGAAGAAGTGCTGCCATATTCACGGTGCAGTGAGGCCCCCGTATTGGGGTTGACAGCATTCTGGTCCAAGATGTCCTCTGTGTCGATGTCGCTGATGGTCACATCACTGTTGCTGCGCTGCCGGATGGGGTTGAGCCCCTTGGAAGGCAGGGGACTCATAACATTGATCTGCGGGTTGTTTTCCCCGGGGAACTCCTCTGAGTCCACGGAGGCCTCGTCGCTGTGCTCAAGGATGTACCTCCTTTGGCCTAACTGTCCATTCTGGAAACCCATTACTCCACTTTCATAATTGAAAAGTAGACGGCCTTCCCAGCCCTCTCTTTTGGGGGGCCACTCTGACACCCTTGCTCGGACACCCATCTTAGGCATAACTGGTGTCCCATTGCTCTTGCCTCCCCCGTCGACCTTCCCTTGTGCGCTGCTATTTGGAGGCCCCATGTTTCCATTCAAGGCTTTCAGCTTTCGGCTGAACAGCTCATCGGACTGCATGCCTTCAAGAGTTCTTGAACCCTCCCGCAACTCTGGCTGGATAATTTCTGTTGCCAGTCGTTAGGCTTGGGTCTCTCGAGTCCCCTGTGCCAGAGCCACATCAAGCAACAATTCGAGACCCTCTTTCCATTATGGAGTCAAAATGTCATTTATCGGAGACTGTAGAGGACCAGGGCCAGCGTGCTATCCCAATATAGCAGCAAAGGTCTCACTGTAAAGGTTCTACCATTATCAGAAGGCCTTCGTCGACAGACAGGGGCCGGCGTGATGAGCGACAAGCAGTATCAGCCAGTCAAGGATAGTGGTCGGCATCTGAGGAAATGAGCAGGCGCCGTAGGGGATGTATTCATTACAGACCACAGCTAACATGGGACAACAGCTGGGGAAGTCGAACACTTCTGACAGCCTGTAGGGGAAAAGGGGAAAAATAAACATTTAGATGGAAAAAAAAAAAATCAAAGCAAGACCTTGGATGAAGCATTGCAGTTTTATTTTGACCCCCAAAATCCAGACACTGGTGGGGGTAGGGGGTGTATAACATTACATGGTCAGAGCAAAGTCTTATGGGGGGTATCCTGACCATGCACATTGTATTTATATTAATAGCACAGGCCATGCCTCGTGGCAGAGATGTGATCCTTCTTTTTCGCTTCACAGAAACCCAACAATATGGCCTGCTGGATGCAAACAGAGGGCCCGTAAATACCCAGCTCAAGCCAAAGTGAGCGATTATGAAGTCTGTCTCCCCAGGTTTCAGCACACAGCCCTCACTGCCCGAGTTGTAAATAAACAGCTGGATCTATGTCTTCTCGGACTGCTTGTGTTGTAATCAAGCCTACGATTTATTACATGGAAGAACACCACGTATGTTTAATAAAGTGTGGTCAGCGTTGAATGGCTTTCATCAATGGCTCTTGCCAAGCAAATTTTACAGCCCGTTTAAGGGAAAAAGAGTGATCATGATATGAATCACTAAAGACGGTTTCAAAAGTGGCTTCACATGATTATCCCTGTCCTGCAGTTTGAGATACCAAAGGAGAAATGAAGGATCACAGAGTGAAGACACTTACAGTATGTTGCACGGTGGCAACCCGTACCGAGCTGGCCGGTGTTAAGCCGCATTGCCATGGCAACCGGAAACGCAAACACTAAAACTTGAGGCAAAGGTGGGAATCTCTCTGTAGGCAGTAATGATAATTAAAGCCAGTCAAGGAATTGGAGCAAAAGAAGTTGGCCTATGAACCTTGAGACAAGTTTTTAGAGTACTGTTTTTTTTAGTCCACAGTTTAGAATGGAGATGATGCCAATTTCAGGAAACAATCTATTTCAATCTCTAATAGACACAGAGGCTGTCAGGTGAAGACATGCACGATGTTTGCATTTTTCAACCCAACCTTTTCCGCTTTTGCGTGATAAGAGGCGTCGGGAATGTAGGACGATTCAAGATAAGTGCCATGCAGAGAGAATGTTACTGTCTGGTTTCCCCTCAAATGAGGCACAGGAGTATCATAATAACATTTCCAAGGTATATTTTGAAACAATATCCACCCAGATCCATGCTATCTAAACTGTCTCAGAGATCAGATGCACCCTCTAGCAGACAAAAAACAAAAAACAAAGAAACACTGCTCACCTCCACGTCAACATGGCTTCTCCTAATGGAGAAACACCAGCCGCCTGTTATATCATGGCCTTTCGCCTAGTTCAAGATTAGTACACACATCTCATCTCCACCGTTATTATTAAAGACTCCGTGGTGGTCAGACATGGCGAGTTCTGTCATGTTCCCAAGCTGAGTGTTAATACTCTTGTTTTGCAAAGCAACAGAATTCTGGCTGCTGATGATTCACAGTTATTAGGGGATGCTGATGAACAGACTGCTGAGACTGCAGGAATAAGGCCAGCCTCTCCAGAGTAACACACAAATAACTTAAATAAACAACACAGCTATGTACAGCTGGAAGGAGCAAAGGGGAATTAAGCTACAGCAATTCTAAATAAAAAAAAACCTCTCAGACTCATCCATTCTCCTCACTAGCAATGACTACCAGCAGAGGGGGTGTGCTTATATTTAAATTACAGTTTTTTATTACTTTCACATTATATGTAGGTTTAACTATCTATTCCTTCCTTAAAATTAAAAATATGCCCCCCATCCAAATGCAACTCCAGTCCAAGGTCCTTGTGAGTGGTTTACTTTCAACTGTGAGGGGCACAGGCCGTGGAGCGGGGGTCCCAATCTCCTTCTGAAGCTGCTACAGTACATGGGAATTTGAGCCATATTACTTCAATTACGGAAATAATATGTTCATTCAAGTGTATAAATGGTTACTTTTTAATGGCACAGTAGGAGCTGGGATTATATGAGTCTAGTTGAATGGGAGGGTGAGACCAACACACGGGCCCAGTGAAGTCCATCCCGGCCAACAGCAGCGACCCTGCAAACCCAACGTGAGGCTAATCCTCTGCAAGAACACCCCCCTCCCCACACGCTGATACATCTGGGCCCAGGTCTGCAGGAGGTCTGGAGGGCGATCTGACCTTATAAATGTCTAACACAACAGCAAAGAAAAACTCGCTGCCTAGGGTGACAGAGGCAGGAGAGTGATTCAAAAGTACGTAGCATCTGAACATTTTTTTAATAAAATCCAAAAACCAGAGCTGAAGTCCTAACTAAATGCATATCATAGCCTAATAGTACAGTGAGGACTGGATGACCTGCGATGAGTATTAAACAGCAATTTGGTTCCATAGTGGCAGCTCTTTTTAATTTTTTAGTAAACCTCGTTCCACAAATGGAAAGCAGTACCACAAAGCCAAAGCACCTCGGGTTCGAAGCTGACAAACCCATCCCCCTGAAGCTCCAATTGCAGTATAGAAATCGCAGAGAATACCGAGTGTGCAGGGTAAAATGATGGGTGACCCTCTTTGTTATGCCACACTCATTATATATACAGTACATCTACACATACAGTACAATACATCTATATTATGCTTAAAATATGGTTTAAGACAAATGGTGAAATAATCACATTGGTACCTATTGTACGTTGTTGACCCCTGAACACATTACTTTTTTGGGTGAGAGACATTGTTCCCTAGAATGACCCAAGCTTGAATAAACCAGAGGGACAATTCGTCACAAGTTCATTGCTCATTCTCTAGATAATGGACAGACTACCTTAGATCGCACTGGATGGCAAAATATATCCGCCACTGACCTGTTAGCACAAGTTGAGGGTGGGAGGTGTTCCCAGACACACAGGTTTGTAAATACAGTGGTACCTCGGTTCTCAAACTTAATCCGTTCCGAACTCCGGATTGAATCCTAAAATGTTCGCGTTCTGATTGAATTTTTCCAATAAGAAATAATGGAAAACCAATTAATTGGTTCCCAACCCCCCAAAATTATAGCTAAATATGTTTTTTTTTTTTTGCATTTAAACACAAAATGAACAGGATAAAATAAGAAGAGCATTTTTTTTTCTTAATGGCTTCCAAAACGATAATCCCAACATTACCCCTGTCCTGCTCCGATCATCTGCTCCTTCCGTGTGCCACGCCCCCTCGTTAACCTCCTGTGGGATCCCCATGTGATCAGCTGTTTCTGGTTGTTGTAATTAGTCCTCTGTGTTAAGTTCACGTTTCAGTTTGTTTCCCCAGTCCGGTCACTGGGTGTGTTCAACTTGCTTATAGCGCTGGCTTAAAGCAACACATTCTGATCCTGATGCAATGCATCACGGTTAGATGGAACCGCCTCCATGATGACACACCTTTGCCCTTATTGGCTGAAGAGTTTAGTTACACACATGATGTTTGTATCCCAGGGAGTTCCCATGCGTAATCTGCTATTTCTCCTGAATATCGTGTAAAGCAGTGAGAATTGGATTTCAGTTAATTTTCCCCACTAAAATAAAGTTTAAATAAATGACGTAAATGCTATAATAGTTAATTTCACACATAAGTTAATGGTTTAATTATTGTTAGTTACTGTAATGTTGCGCTGCTTTATTTGGGTAATCGTCCAGTCTGTGAAGAAGGACTTGCATTCAAGTAAGAATTGCATTGTAGTATGACTCATTTCTGGGCGCGTAAAATTTATATTAGGTCAGCGTTCACAGTTCGACTTTTTAATATTCAGATCGAGTCTCAGGTCAAACTGGTTTGTTCGACTTTCAAGAAATTGGAGTTCTAGTGAGTTTGAGAACCGAGGTACCACTGTACTGTATATCAAAGTGATAACTCTACATTCATTTATATGCAGAATACTCTTATCACAACATGACAACATTACCCTTACCCAGCCATAACCTTAACCATGACCAAGCAAAATATGAGACTTTTGGCACGATAGTATTTTGCTTGCTTTCTCAGATCTTTGTGGGGACCGAAACAATAGTCCCCACAACGTCAGGAAAACAGGTTTTTATGACATTGTGGGGGACATTTGGTACCCACAAGGTAATGTAAACATAATCCACACACGCACACACACACACACACACACACACACAGTGAGGGTGCGGAGAACCTCATTCACTGCCAAGAATGCAGAAAACCATCAGTGCTGATTGTAACTTCTGTACTTCTGAAAAAAGTCAGAGCGACTACGATGTAATGCCATGTACGGTAAAGGTTTCCCCGGGCCCCAAACGCAAAGGTGGCATCTGTGCCAGGGCTGGAACCTGGCCCGATTTCTCTGGCGTGAAACAGCCTGACAGGCAATTATAGCTCCCTGATAACAGAGCAAACCACCTCATTAATTTGGAGAGCCAAAGAAAGTCCTATTTATTTATTTTGGCGCAGGATCCTAAACACAGTCGAGCCAGGGCACTGAATCATAAAGGGACAAGGGGACAAAGACTTCTGGATGCAGAACAGCAGAACCTCCTGTCGTATTTCACTGGCTGCACAGTCCTATCAACCTAATCTTAGTCTACGTCTCAGCGGGTCGCCAGGAATCCGGTCGTGGCCCGAATCTGTGGCCCAGAAGGTCATGGGATCAAATCCAGCTCCAACCACCACGTCAACCTCACGCCTGGTCTGGGAACGATTTATTATCTCCAATCAAGATGCCGTCATAAATTACAGAAAGAATATCAGAGACGAAGACATGGGAATGAAGGAATGGAGGAAGGGAGGGGAGTGAGAAAGCTCATTAAAGGCATGACCTTCACGTCGAGTCGCGTGAACGCAAATGCGGCTCACGGCAGCATGAAACGAGAATGCCAGGAGAAGCGTCTGCTCACATGCTTCTTCCCTGCGACCTCACATTCTCCTGGGTAAGAGACACCGCTGCAAGAAGGATCACAGATGCCGCTGAGGACACCGCAAGGCTGTGAGCTCCTGCCAGCTTCTAGAAATATGCCATGGGGAGGGAATAACCAATGATAACAGGAGCATCACTTGAGATTTATGAAAAGGCAGGGGGGGGGGTAAGCCTTTACTAGAGGGGTCTGATTTTTAATGAAAAATGTATGAGAACATGGTATTTAAATACAGCACTGGAAATCCTCCTGAATGATCTTAACTGCAAAATCTAAAGTTGCAAAATTATAATATCATATTAGTGGTAGATGAAAGTGCCATTGAACAGAACCCTGAAGGAGACCCCGGAAACCAGGTCTCAGAAAGAAATAAGGGTAATTAGACCACTTTTCAGGCAATGGCTTCCATCAGCCTCCCGTCTGACGTGACAGGAGGCGGAATTAACTGCAGCTGCAGAGTCCCTTTGGGACTCCCAGTCAAACATCACACCCCCAGCAAGCCAGAGCTGACAGGTACTGGGCAACTCATTTATCAGTATTTCAAAAGAATCCACATTTGGCTTGTAATAACACACACGCACACACACACACACATATATATTTATATCTAAATATACCATCTTCATAAATATGTGACTTTAATGCCAATTATGTCCCTGTTAAACACAAGGGAAATGTGCTTTTAAATAGATAATTGTACTAATTTAGACAGTTGTAATTCATCGATGTAATTAACCGTTTAATGCAACCGTCACAGGGCACATTATAGAACAGGGGAAGGAAACAGTTGAGGAACATTAAATGGAAAAGCACAGATGGTTCTACCTGTCAATCTGGAAGAGTTCCTCACAGGACCGGGATGAAAGAGGTTCCTTCATTCGCCTGGGGAAACCTTGCTGGGCTAATGTAGCCACTTAGCCTAGCGTGGAAGACCCCCCCCCACCCGAAAGAACCCCTTTGGCGCCCACCCTGGCTAATTCACCGCTTTCTATTTCATCGCACAGCCAGAGATCTCTGACACCTATTATGTTTCGGCCACTCGTGGACCCTCTACACATGTCATTCGCGGCTCCAAACCAGCGTGCGTGCAGAGCACCGCGGTCCTTAACAGCTTAATGCAAGAGGAAAATTCACAAGGAATTTAAGCCTTTGCCGCTTGATTCATAAACAAGCGCATGCACATTTAAGAATGAAAGTGAACCAACTATGTTAATATGGGGCGTTTTGCCCTCAGCAGAACCGAGCCTGAAAATTAACCCCGGCAGGTTTCTGGATTCCATCACCTCTAAGCAGCCTGGTAACCGTGAGCCAAGTAGTTATTAAGCTTCTCCGAAATTGCGGTCACAAAGGCCATCGCACAGACCGTGACCAAACACCACGGATCCCCCACTTCATAAGCTCTCCTATTTCTGGTCCACTGAAGTGAGTCTTTGACATTAAGTGGGTTACTGTGAAGGGGAAAGAAAGGTGAAAATGGGTTTGGATGGGAGGACGGAGGCAGGGTATGTGGGTGGGTCGGGGGGGGGGGGGGGGCATTGGGGGGCTTGCCAAACCCCCCTTCAAGGGATCTTTGCAATTAAAAACCCCGGGACCTATTAATTTGGTGATC
>JAABNY020000063.1:5190871-5201385 GCA_015164015.2 Brevimyrus niger | reverse complement strand
GGGGGGGGGGGGGGGGGGGGGGGGGGGGGGGGGGGGGGGGGGGGGGGGGGGGGGGGGGGGGGGGGGGGGGGGGGCATTGGGAGGCTTGCCAAACCTCCCTTCAAGGAATCTTTGCAATTAAAATCACAGGGACCTATTAATTTGGTGATCTTTATCCTATTGTGTTAGTTACTGGATCTTGGGAAAGTTACACTTAAGTTAATAACTTTGAGGGCTGGAGCTCCCACACACTTTGGCTACGGTCAGGGGGTTGTGTGGGGGTGCAATTTGTTCAATTCAACACCTTCCCCCCTCCTACAATCAGACCGCGACAAGTGACAAGGCGGCATGGACGATGCAACAGCAAATGATCCGGAATCCACGTTAGCATCCTTCTGTTAGCGTGTCGGCTAGCTGGTGTGTGAGGCTGCAGTGACACAGGTCACTTTATCAGGAAGGAGAGAACCGTCCACATTCACCCGTTCTACTCAATTAACAAATTTAACTTGATTCTCACAAAGCCTGGCTGCTTTGTGAACATGACTGAATTGTTTTTTCTTCACAAATGTAAAGTAAGCTGTGTAAATAAAACTGTATAAAACATCTGGGAGCAAACAGTACATTTTTATTATCATTACAATTATTGTAATTACTAAAATTACAACAATTCCCTAAATTAACCATGTTAAACTTGTTTTGAAGTCTATTTGGCCTTCACGATCTTGAAGAAAACCAGATGATAGCATGGGGTCAAAGGTCATAGGTACTGGCTCTCCCCCAGCTCTGGGCCTGGCTTGCAGCCCCTTATCGTGGCACCTCACTGCTTTCCTGCATATCCTGTCCGGCAGCCTCCGCTGGTCCTACACATCGTGGTGGTCGGGCATGCCAGTCGTTGCCAAGTAGCCAGCATGCAGACCCTTAGGGTAGCTGCTCGCAAGCAAACACACCACTGGAACGACAGTAAACCTTTCCAACTGAGGTTGCGAATCAAGCAGGGCAAGGATGAATGAACCCAGTCCATGGGGACAAGATATTCCAGCAAGGAGGATGTGTGACTCCAGATCTCTTAGCTGGCTGCTTTCCGTAGAATCCAGCCATACGTGACACTGCGATGAGCACAAAGTCACTGAATCCCAGGAAACCACAATGTGAATCTCTCTGGGGTAACAATATACTACTAGCTGTTAATATGATTGTTTTTCCCCATAATTCACCTCCACTTCAGCTCATTGTCTCGGTGACACATCTAAAGTGGTTTTAAAACAGCCGGCAGAGGGTTGAGAGCAAATGCATTTGCTGTGGGATTTGTCAATGTGGGGAGGGATAGACTGGCAGAATGGGGGTGTGAAAAGCTTACATTCTGGACTGGGGATACATCGAGGCCCATTCATACACATTTTCGAGCAATAAATGGGGTCTGCCGACATGCGACCACGTCAGAACAGAACGAAAGACGGGGGCCTGGGGCCTGCCGACACGCGACCACGCCAGGACAGAACAAAAGACGGGGGTCTGGAGCCTGCCGACACGCGACCACGCCAGGACAGAACGAAAGACGGGGGCCTGAGGCCTGCCAGCACGCAACCACGCCAGGACAGAACAAAAGACGGGGGTCTCGAGCCTGCCGACACGCGACCACGCCAGGACAGAATGAAAGACGGGGGCCTGGGGCCTGTCAACACACGATGACGTCTGGGCCAAATGAAAGATTGGGCCCAGCACCTGCCAACACGGCCCAGCTCCATCTATTCATGGCATGACGTAATCACTTATGGTCATCATCACTTCTGAGAGGCTGACAGCGTGAAGAGAGCTTTCAAAGTAACATATTCTCTGCAATACCTTCTTTGGAGGAGAATGACGACAAGATAGGGGATATGTTTATGCCCCCTTATACAGAAGGTCCAAGCTTTTGCTGTAATCGAGTATTAATACACAGTCGTTCTGGACGTCAACACTCTTTAATCTGTTGGTACAAACTGACATTCATTCCTGGGAGTTACTTCCAGGAACGTCAGACAGTGCACTGGGCACCAGACGAGGGAGAAATCTAAAGCTGCGGAAAATAAAAACAGCCTAAACATTGCCAAGGGCTGCTGAGCCACTATACTTCCAACTTCATCCTTCCGGAATGGGAATTAACCACCACAGGCCACTAGGGATGGTTCATTTTTATAAGCAGAGGCCTGGCAAGGTTCACACACAAATATAATGCAGCCCTCAGTGGCCTAGAAAAGCCTCGTACCTGGGAGGGGTGGGTGACGGGTTTACTGGCTCACAGGTCTCGCCTCTCAGCCCTGAGAGCATAGCAGCAAAAGTGCCCAGGAGAGAGCGGACGTGACCCAGGCAGCTGACTAACTGTGCTGGCCCAGCTGCCTTTACACTTTTTACCATTTTTTCAAATCTGGATGCAGGGAAAATGGCACTTCTGCGCAGCCGCTAGGCTCACACCTTGAGATTTTTAACTGTGAAGGCAAATTTGCAACAAAAAATGTTTAAGTTATTGCAAGACAGAAGTATGAAGAAGGGGACGAACTGTGGGCAGAAGAAACACTGGAACTAGAGGGTGTCTTTCCCCAGTTCCATTGATTGCCATTAACTTCTGTCTTACAGTGGAAGAAACTTTGCATCCCTGCACCACAGTGGGTTTGAGCCTGTTTCCCAATAAGAAATGAAATGTCCCAATATGTTTAGCAAATTGAGGATGTCTAGGATGCCTCCTGGGCACGTCCTTGGGGAGGTGCTATGAGGATGTCCAACTGGGGGGAGACTCGGGGGTCGATCCAGGACACCCCGGAAAGATTTTATCTCTTGGCCTTCAAGGGAAACCCTTGGTATCCCCAAAGAGGTGTCAGAGGTGACTCGAGAGAGAGAGAGTTCCAGGCATGTCTGCTTAGACTGCTGGCCCTGTGACCTGAATCCGGAAAAGCAGTGGAGAATGGGTGGATGGATGCATGGATGTTTACCCACCAGGTTCACCAAATAAAGCCTCCAACTCAATTGCTGGTGCACTGCTGGAAGAAGCCAAGCAGGCACGTGACCATCATTCAATTTGGGTCTAAATCTCAAGCTGGAAAGAGTGACGGCTCAGAGCTGCACATCATTAAAGAAAGAGACCTAAGACTCGGTTTGGCATCATAAGCAGGGTGGCCCCACAGAACCATGAGCCTCCAGCACAGTGTGGAAAATGAACCGAAGAGAAGCTCTTGGGGTTCCAAACGGGGGAATGAAATTGCTCAGGATTGCCAGAGGTCGTGTGGGTTTTGCAATAAGACGTGAAAGCTAAACAAGTACGGACAGCCTCACCGAAAACAAAGGGCCGATTCTTTATTAGAAGTAGACGAAGACGCCTACCATCCTCGCTGAACTTTCACGGTTGCTACTCATCACGATAAACTCTTGTTTTGCTCCCAAACCAGTCAAGATAGGACAGATCCGTCTCAAAATGAAAAATAACAAAAGTTTATACCACATTGTCACTGTGCTTAAATTGTAAACAGAACATTGTCTAATAAATTTTTGTGTGGGGGTTCAACTGGTTGTACTTGGGACACATGTTCACAGGCTTACTGTTGTATCCTTTAGCTACAGACAGTTAGAAGTCGAAACCAAAGCCCTCCCCACCATTTTTTTAATTAACAGTAACCTAGCTTTCAGTGATGTCTTGCCCCATGGCCCCACCCCACTCCACAGTCAGCATACTTTTGCTGAAATGCAGCAGACAGCCTCAAACTTGGCCCAACACCGAGATGGCCAGGTAGGCCAATTGTTTTTAACCTCAGCTAATGTGTTTTCGCTTAGTGGCTATTTTTCTACCTTTTCAGTAATGTGGTGGCCTTGGGGGTGTGACCGAACTCCGGGGGGGCGGTGACACAGTAAGAGTGGTCTCCAAATACGTCACCTTCAATCAAAAACAAAGCCAAACCAGAGCATTACTGCTCCCAGGACATCAGACATCAGCAACTGGTTATGATAATGAGTCAGCACTTCTGGGCTCCTACCAATACCCCCCTCAACCTTCACTAGGACCTGGGGATACATACCTAAAAAAATTAATCAAACAAACAAACGCGCAAAAGTCATGTGACTCAGAGGTAGCATTTTCTTGTAAACAAATGTTTGTGATTCACTAACCAGTTTAGTCATGGTTTAGGAGGGCATCAGGCTTCCTGTGATGGCAATTCCATTTTTAGAGGGTGCCTCTCTTTTGTTTGGGGGACACTACCTACCAGCACCCCCACCCACCAACTTGCCTTCAAAGGCCAATGGTGGTGGTGGGGGGGGTTAGGTAAATCAAATTATCTGGGGGAAGGGACTGGCAACACGGGCGGCTTAAGCTTCACCACTGGACCTATGGCTTCCTGAACATTCAGACCCTCTTAAAAAATGAATACCAAAAAATCTTACACTTATGATTCAGGACTCCTAACTTTTCACATCACATAACCGGCTGTACATACCATCTTAAAAAAGGCTTTAATATTGAGAGCTCAGGTCTTACTTCCCCACAAAGAATGTTACGACATTTGACCCATGAACTCTTCATACTCCTGGATGCAACACAGAAGTTTAATTAGTCAAACACAAACACAATGTCAGGCTTCTTAAATGACTGTTTAGATATCCTACACGCGAGTATTTTTAAATACAGCTTGACAATAACATTCAGATTTCTCGTGACAAAAATCAGAGCCACGGCCCTGAACTTACTTGGGAGGCTAGTTTGTCAGGGACCGCACCCCACAGTGGAGACCTACTAAGAACTTCTTTGCGGACCAAAAAGGCACTGGTCTGTCAGTGACCTCACCAAGGGTCGTCTATGGTCACAGCTTGTATTCTTGAACATTTTGCAGCTCTCCACTAACCGTAAACAAATGAAAACATAATCAAAACATAACAACGTCTACACTGCTGCATTAAATGCAGCACTAAAAAACAAACATTGATACACATCCCCAGCAGTCCCAGAAAATGAAACCAAGTAAAACGATACAAAAAAATATTCATACCGACACCAAGATGTGTAAATATAATGTGTCACCACACATATTGGGCAGAAGGCTAAATTTCAACTGTCATTTTCATTGTTTCCCAGCATATTGCACTATTTATATAAATAGACGGCTAGGTGGTAATTTTCGCATCTTTGGGTTGCAGCCGTCACGTAGACGCAAATAACAGCAGCGGCTACATTTACGGCCGCGGTGGGAGCGTCGTGTGCGACGGCCAGGCAGCCGGGCGGGATTGTGCTGCAGCAGCACCCCTGAAGGAAGGCCTTAGCTAGATTTAGCCCAGCTGTATAAATTCATACACGTGTTAACAAATAAAGAGAAAAACAAATACGACAAGTCGGTATGTCCAACAACTACGGCCATAAGGCTGTCCCCCATCTATGGATCTGCAAGGGTTAGGGCAGGGACGTAGGAACCGGGGGGTCAGGGCATGTAACCCCCAATATTTAATTTAGATTCAGTCAACCCCCCCCCTCCCTACCAAAATGAATAGATATTAGCATTTAAATGTTGTGTGCCTCTAATATTAAACTCTTTCCTATGCCATTTGGTGAGGGTTAGGGTTGGGGTTGGGGTTAGGGGATAGCATTGTTGATGGACAGCATCAGTCCGACTGCAGAACATACCGAGATATATATCTTTGGTGCCTCTTAAAGAGAAGCTCTCAAACAGGCCGCAGAATGCCAACAGCAGCCCATCTCCCCCTGCCGCGCCACCTCCACGTCGTCGATTACACCGATGACAAAACCTTTCATGAGAAAGGACCTCCTGACGGTCATTAACACATCGGCTTTGGCAGAGGTCTGGCGAATGGAACGGAGC
Organism: Brevimyrus niger; assembly: GCA_015164015.2. Classification (NCBI taxonomy): domain Eukaryota; kingdom Metazoa; phylum Chordata; class Actinopteri; order Osteoglossiformes; family Mormyridae; genus Brevimyrus; species Brevimyrus niger. The sequence continues at coordinate 5,195,572 of JAABNY020000063.1, read as the reverse complement.
CGTTTAAGAACCGGGGAGGGAGATTGATGCTGCAGAGCTGGTCCAGCTGCTACTGCAAATCCAGGTGCCTCTGGGCCTGCTTATCGCCATGGAGACAAACCTGTTAACAACCTGAAGATTGTTTTGGTTTTTCTTCCTGTTGGTTGATTCCTGGGTTTTCTGTGCCCTGGATGCAGCTGGAGATACAGCCCGGTCCCGTGCACATCACTTAACTGTAATGTATACATGATTATAAAGAACTCCATTTCTTTATGCCAATCACATTATCCATTAATCAGGAGAAAAATGCAGATGTCAGGGTACTGATACAACATAAGACAGAATGGTCAGGCAGCTCCGAGAAACAAACCAGCGGTGACTCAAGAGCTGTCTTAGTCAGACAGCATTTTCCCGTAATAAGAAAAGCCCCATGCAGCCACCGTCGGATTAACTCTTCGTCCCCACAAAGAGTTCCTGAAGTTAAACCCAGCAGAAACACTAAATCACAGGGGTGGGTTGTGCCGGGGAATCCGGCAACATAGAGGTGGAAAAGGACAAGTGGGACGGCAGGGGAGAGGAGCACTTCTGTGAACAACCGAAGGAGGTCTGAACAAACAGCTGGAAGGCTAGGGGCCACTAATCACCAGCCAAAGTGAACATCACATCAGCATGCAGCCACATTAATACAGTAATTCACCCTTTGTCCTTTTCATCGAATGCTGGGAAATTACTCTGTGACCCTGTAATGAAGTTTAATCACGTCCAGGGGCAGAGAGAGCTCACCATATCCTCCCTCCCTCTCTGATGCTGACAGCAAGGAGGCTTCAACTGCCCCCCCCCCCTCCCGCCCTGAGCACAGGTGACAGCAGGGGTCCACTCCAAAGACCCCATAGAGCTTGTTATTTGGCAGTGTCATGAAATCAGCCCAGTTGTGGCTTTTCCCTTGGCCATTCACAAATAAATAAATAAATAAACATACACACTGGGGGTCCTGAGTTGTGTTCTGGCCAACAATGGGGAGAAGGGCGAGAGATGCGAAGACAACCAGAGCACCAGAAACACCCAGAGATCCAGAGCACCAGAAACCAGACCTTCATTACATGCAACTCATTGTCAGTTGTGCACAATATGCGTTACAATAAAATCGCTTTGAAATAAAAATGTTAAATGTTCAGCATTGAAATGATAAAGAGCTGCCTCAGTACTGTACACATGTCATTGTCTGATTCTATTGTGAAAGCACTTTTCAAAAAAAGGTTCAACAAAACCATGACAGTGTCACATGACGGCCTCACATGACATCTGTGACATGGCAAGACCTTTCTGTCTTGTATTTTCCCCGTCTACAGGAAGAGAACAAAAGCTACATGTTATACACATGAACATACACATTTGCTTTTGGGGAACTTAAATCAGCAGAGAAAAAAAAAATCATAATTCTTAGATTTTCGTTAAAAGGCAAACAGTTAATGGCTGCGTCTGTGGCACCTGACTCCTGCCTGATAAACATTTTAATTTTAAGTGCATAGAGCGCTTGTGTGTCCAGGCAATCTGCTAAAAACAGACCAGCCACTTGTGGGTGAGTAGATATCGGGGGGAAGCAAGGAGCAGGGCTGGGGTCTCCAGACTAGGCAAATTCTCGCACCATAAACCAAGCCCTGGAACACAGTGGAGGAACTTAAGCTGTTAACCATGAGAGGAAAGAAAGACAATGAAGGACCACATGATCTCCTAGAGTTCCTCCGATCCTCAGGCTCCACCCATGGTGTCGGAATACATTCCAAAATGGGCTTCTAGTATTCCTACAGATCTCGCCGCTAACCCTGTTGCAAAATGGGACCGCAATCAATGGGCACCGCTCAAACATGGCATCCCTGGGGGTCGCGGAGGCGAGTAGCGGGCTTTACCCCGGCAGGATGGGAACCCAGAGGCATGAAACCGGGCCCCTTCGCCGGATGACCATTTGGATGACCCCAGGTACGGGATGTCCCTCCCCAGAACGAGCTCTCTCATCACGGGCAGCCGGGGACGGGACATTGGGCCGGCTTAAAGATGAAACAGCTGCTCCTTTGAAGTGCCTGGTGGCCAAGTTCAGTGCAGCTGCTGTCTCTGGACATCTAGCCCCCCCCCAGCCTCCACCCCGCTTTGCTCGCTCCGTTCCCGGCCCGAGATCGGTATGCACTTACGTCGCAGGAGCCGGCCCGCTCCGCCATACATTCCAGTAAGGGGCTCCTAAGTCCAGCAGGCTAATTGTGTCCACAGGTGCTGATGTCCTCCCCCCTTTCCCCCACAATCCCCTCCCGTCTGCCCTTCTCTGCCTTCCCAGAATTCTAAGGACATCCAAAGAGCAGAATGGGCTCATTTGACGTGACTCTGCCCTGATAATGGATGAAGACCTCTGGCCACACAATTCTCAGTCCCAAGAGCTAAAGAAAGTATTGTAACAGCAGATGAAAAATTGTATAAAAAAAAGGGGGGTAGAGGAAAGAAAAACCCCACTGCTTACGAAGATAGCCCCAAAACACAGTCATTCCCAGCTGAAGAATAAAAAAAATACAGACCCCTCCCTGGTAAACGCACAAAGGAATTTTTTGCATAAATGCTTATATAATGCGATCTGACTTAAATAGGTCTTAAGTTACACTCGGAAATGGACTTCCGCCGGTTGCCGGTGGTGACGGGTCACCGGATGAAAAATTAACACAGGGTGGAGTCAGGTCCCTGACTGCAGGGGCCGGCACGGACCCGACCAGCGTCGTGTATCCTGACACCTGCGGGCTGTGTCTCATAGGACGGGGGCCCCTGCCCGGCAGCAGAGTCGGAACGCCGCATCTCCCGTTTGCCCCCTGGGCTAGAAAAAAAATAACACAGCAGCACTGTGCAGAGCAGGATGGCCTTATATGGAGAGTGAGGATTGCAGAAAATGTGGATGGCTGAGTGGGCATGGCATCGCAACACTCTTGGGCTGGGGGGGAGGGGAGCAAGATAGGTGCTGCTGTGCACAGCAAGATGGGGGGGGGGATTAACCGGTCCCGTCAGGACAATCACATGGATCGTCTGGCTTAGGTCCCAGTTCTGACAATCCATTGCCAGCGTTCCCCCGCAGACCTGGGGAGGCGAAATCGCTCACCTTGTAAATTATCCACCACAGACTCCCATCTGCACAAACATCCATATGCAAGGATTTAAATCCTGAATAATCCCCTCAGAAGAGGGGCCTTTTTCTGTGGCACTGGCCCACCACCACACCCAAGCCCTGCCCATCCCCCTCCATTTTACAAAGGCGGCACTTTTTGATTCGCTAAACCCGAGCTGTGTCAGCTTCTTGCCGTCTTCTCCGTGTGGGGGCCCTTTGAGATTGGTTATTATGAGCGTGTCACTCCCCCCCCCCCCCTCAGGCTCTGGTCTGCCCCGGGGCTCTGTAGCTAACACCATAGTTAGCTTAGCCAACAAGTGGCACCTTAATTCATTATCGCCCGCCCTCATTTATTCCCGTCCCCACTGTGAGCAAGAAATGTGTCGGGGGGAAGGGGGGGGGAGTTGTCATTCTCTGACAATTAGATGAGATTTCAGGAAGTCACCCAGTCGGATTTTATTCTACCATTCTTGTCGTGGGAATGTCGAATGTTACCAAAGCCTTAGACCCACTCGACAGGGAGGGGGAGTGTAATAAAAGCCAAATCTGCTGGTGCAATCACAAGGAGGAAGGAGATAGAAAGAAAGAACGAAAGAAAGAAAGAAAATGAAAGGACGAAAAAACAAAAGAAACAAAGAAAGAGTGAACTAAAGACGACAGTACCTGTTAAAGGCCAGAGTACGTGACTGTTACTGGACGACTCATCATCTAACTTAAATAGAACAAAACCTTTGGAAAAAGACTTTATCCAGGTCGCAGAAATGCGGGGCAGCAGACAATTCCAAATTCTCATTATCAGAATGGGCCGACCGTCGTACCTTTGGGCGGAATGTGCAGCCTGAATTAGCTCTTAATAGTTTAAATCAAGAACACAAGTTGTTTAGCATAAAAGCATCTGCCAGCGTCTGCTGAAGGTCTTACTGGGTCACTCTGAACTAGGAGCAGCAGGGCGGTTTGTAACTGAAGTCGCTGTTCTGTTTACATCCTGGAACCATATGCCACCATAAAGCTCCTCTTGGGTAAACATGGCACTGCCACGGCAACAGCGGTAAGGAAGGCGGCCTGTCGTCAGACGCGGTGGTGCCGCAGGCTGGGATGGCGCTGACCCCACTGCTGCGTGGGCCCCATCCTTTCATCCCAAGGTAAACAAATCCAGTTGATACTCCATGTTCTCCCACTGCCTCCTACGTGGACCCCCCCCCCTCGCCACAAGCGGGTTAAACGGTCTCAAACAGGGACCTCCGGAGGGACACCTGGAAAAGCTCAGCTCCAGCACACCTGGAGCCGGCATAAGTTTAGCATCGTCTCAGCTGGGACTTTGGCCTGGACCATCATTAGTGGGTGGCGTGGTGGTGGGGGTGGGGGGTGTACAGATTTGCTGGGAACCCTTGTTTGGTATCTGTGGAATTTCCAAAAGGCTACCTTAATGGTATAGTCGGCTGCGTGACTCCACCACTACTGCCCCAGTACCCTAGAATGAGTTATCCAGAGTACACCCCCCCCCCCCCCCCCCCCCCCCCACACCCCACCCGGCCGTGTGTTTCTATTCCTGGGGGGAGGAGGGGGAAGAAAAAAAAAAAAAAAAA
>JAABNY020000063.1:5178117-5190676 GCA_015164015.2 Brevimyrus niger | reverse complement strand
GCACAAGAAGTTGAATCAGGTGTGTTAAACGAGGGGAAACCCAAAAATGTGCAGGGCTCTGGCCCTCCAGGACTGGATTTGGGGACCCCTGCCTTACACGCTCCACGTCTGAGCTGACAGAGCATAAAACAGCGACTTCATGCATAACAAGCAACGCACACATACACACACACACATACACACACACACACACACACACACACACACACCAACACACACACACCCCTATCCATGTCCTAGCTCTGAACTAGCATTTGCATGAAAAAGTCTAATAAAAGGAATTTAAATGACGAAGTACAGGCTACAAGCCCTACATCTCATGAGGAAATTTTCTGCGCTAAGCCAACAACCCAACAAAGGCATTCAGGCTTGGGAGAGAGTTCCATTTCTTTAATTAAAATGGCCATAAAAGATTAAAATACCAAGCTGGTAAGGTAAGGTATGGAATGTTCTTGTCACACTGCTCTCCTTACTTTCATCTACGTAGCTCCTAATTAAACCTCCTGAAATTAAATTAAACCCGACACTGATCAGGCAGCTTTTTTACTTACAGGTAATTGTAAAAGCATTTTCAATTAACCTTGAACCGCGGGGGTCATCCTAAAGCACGCATGTTCCCATGACACATGGAACCCGCTGTTCGGAGACCACAACGAAGAACATCATAGCCATGACATGATCTCAAGGCTCGCGCTCAGATGGAGACTGGATGGGGGGAACGAGGGGCCGTGGCCACAGAGCCTTCAAACACCTTCACATTCTTTGCATTCATCGATTGGTTGGGATGACCTCAAATTAAACCAGTGGTTCTCAAGGGAGCGGGTTTCTACCCACAAGCCTCTTGGATTTGTTTGATAAGTCACCTCTTCTTACTGATCCATGCAGCATGTGCGACAAGCAGAAGACCTGCTACACCATTCGAAGCACCACTACAGAGGGGAATAGAAAAAAAAAAGTATGCCACATCGTATTAAGAAACATCAGGCTAAAAATACACTCAGATCAAAATGCATAATTTGCCCCAAGATATTCCCAATGTTTGACAGTATATATAATATCAGACAATGACATCCCCTCCATGTGACGCACCATACTAATAGCACCAGCCATCCTGGTGCATAAAAGGTTAAGTGGGTCGCAGTGAAAATGACCCCCAGGCTTTAATACTATGCATGAGATTGGCGAGCACATTACGCCGCATCTGTCACGGTCGTGCGCCATTTGATTTGTTCATCACTATCAATCTCCATTAACGAACAGCCGCCCGGCTATCACCGAGGAAGAGCTGCGGTCAGGGCAATTAGCTCCTTGTTTTATGCTACATCCATCTGGATCTGCGACTCATGGCATTTCGATATAAGGGGGGGGAGACACTCTCTAGCTCTGAGGATCTTCGGGCCAGGCAGACAGGAGAAAAAACTGGGAGATCTTGGGGGTCAAGTTCTCAGGGTACGTGACCACTGACATAACCTTAATGCCATTGGACCACTGATTCTTTGGTGAGGATTCTGATTGGCTAATAAGGCAGACAAAAGCCCACCCTCTACTTCCTTCAGTCACATGCATAGTAGAGGTGGTAACCTCGATCCTCTGAATGATTTATATTAGACAGGGACCCTCCGGTTTCATACGTCTTTTTTGGCTACAGTGCTGCTGAGGAATGTGTGCAGAAAGCAAATATCCCCTTATCTACATCCAGGGCAGCTTCAGGCCCTCCAAGGTCAGCTCCCACCATTGTTCAGACCTGACCTACACAGGAATACAACACTCTGTCGCTGCAGATCACCCTGATCCTTAACCTCGTGTCACCAGGAGTTGCCGTGGTTCACTTCCGCTAATTAATTTGCTAACTGTTGCCCCCCCCCCCCCCCCCCCCGACTGCTGATTTAAAAGCAGGTCAACAAAGCTCACGGAGCTACATCAGCAACTTTCTCCACACCTGAGCCTGAAAAAGCAGCTTGAATCCTGGGAAAGAAGAAAAAAAAAATCTGGGACACATTTGTACTGTATATTGTATATTGTTGACTAGAGTGACCAATTCAAGTATCTACTTATATACCTTGCTCAATGCTTGTGTTTTCTACATATAATCTAATTAACCGGAGCCCTGGAGCTGCTTCCACACTATTTACAGCACGAGAAAATTAAAACTAACTCCTGTTCGTACCTTTAGAAAACAGACTCACTGCTGTTCCCCTAATATAGCTGGACGACGGGGGGCGAGTAAGCTTGGATACTTACCCAGCAGGAGATGATACAGGAAGACCAACAGGGAATTAGTCTATATTGAATCAGTTCTGCTCAATCACCCACCCAGACCAAACCTTATTTATTCACAAGAGTGATCAAAGACCATCACTTTGTGTCCAACGAAGTGGCGGTGGTGGTCAGGCCTGGTTTATGAAGGAGGCCCGGCTTCCTGCCGCCTGCTACCACCTTTCGCCCATTCCACTCAATGTAATCAAGACCATCAACTGCAGATGCCCAGCATTCCAATGCTATGCCTGAGGATCACAGAGATTACAGCCAGGCTTCATCCACCCTCTCTACCGCTCCAGTCCATTAGCTGAGAGGACGTTGGAACTCGCTTCTGCTTAAAACTGTAATGCAAGCAACTTACGGTAATGCTATCCAAATAAATACCAGGCATCAAAAGAGTACTAGCACAGTGTTGCTTTCGGAAACCCCTCTTTGCTATCGAAAGCCATATTCTCACTGCAACCCACATCGTCGGCAAAGCGATGAGACCATATGGAAGGATCTCCCCCAGGCACAAGAAAGTCACGGTGCAACTGTTGCCGTGCATCATTTTCCCCTTCTAGCGGACAGTGAGAGTGGGAGAGAGAGAGAGAGTCATGGGAGTGGGTGAGACAGAGAAGAGAGCACCTCCCAGTCTGGGCCCAACTGGCCGAAAACCCATGGGGCTCGAACACCTGCTGTCCCGGGCAGCTGTGAGAAAATGCCGAACCACTTGACATTTCCTCACTGAAGAAGCAGTTTTGCTGGCACTGGCAGCCGCTTTTCTCCGAAGCAACTCACAAGCCATGCAGGAATGGTGCAGAAATATTGCGAACCAGGCTGCAATAATGGGATAAGACTGGAAAGCAATGTATGGTTGACATCTTGGAGCTTGGGCCGCACAGCCAGCTCATTATAACAGCGCCAGTCGCTAAACGTACATGACATACATCCACACAGGAGAAGACGGTAAAGGGAGATGCCGGGAGTTGCGTCTAGAACAGGGGGTGTTCTGCAATTCTGAGGCCCGGTGGCGGGGGGGCTTTATTCAATCACAAGCGCCAACTCTGAAGACAGATGGGATTTTGAATTTCAACCTTTCAGACCAGGAGCAGTGCAAACTAGTGGCACTGACAGTGCACGACTGGGACATGAAAGTGAAGAACAGATGTACAGAAACGCTTGCTATTGGCACGGTGCTGAACCTCCTCAGAAGTCACAGAAAAAAAGATTGAAAAGGCAACATGACAAAACGCCGCAGGAGATGTGCCACGCAACAGGAGGACAGTCCTAAATTTTATTTACACCCTGCTTGAAACAATATATCAAGATCCACCACCCCCACTGCCACCAGCGAGTGAGTCTAAGAGCGTGCTCACACCAGGCCCGCTCGCCTTGTACTGTGCCTGAGCACGACTGTCCCTCATCCCCCTTTCCCCCGCTGGTCTGCACTCACATTGCACCTGAGCATGTTTTCATCATCACTGCTCAACTTTTTGTGTTAAAGAAACTGTAGGAAGAAAAAGTGCTCTGACACAGCACAATGGATTTCATGATTAATGTCTTTATTTTGTGGCTTATTTGGATCATTTTGCGGGCAATGACACACGGCCCTCTTACAAATTTATCTGGCATGCAATTAGAAATTACTCCTTAATTTACCAAACAACTTGGAGTTTTGTGGGTTGCATCCAGTTGTTCCTGGATACTCTTGTCAGCCCAAGTTTCTAACAAACACCTCTACCACACTGACCCCTTTGCCGGCATGTTTGATAAACAGCCAGTTGTGTCTGAATTCTGTGCTCAGGCACAGTTAGCAATCAGGCTAGATGGGTACAGTGTGCGAGTTCAACTGGACAGTGCCTGGTTTCAGCCACTGCAAGCAGTGCACTGTGGTGTGAAGCACAGTACAGAGCGATCACACTAATCAAGTGAACTGGACTTTGGGGATCACATGTGCTTGGGCATGGCACAGCTCATCTAGTGTAAGTATATACAAGACTTTCAACAATCACAGGCCAAACTGCCCATCTTTCAAGTCACACATTAGACATCACGCCTTGCCTGCTCGGTCGGTCCCTTCCCAGGATACCCGTATGAGAAATGAAATCAGACCTCATTGGGTTCAACCCCTAAAATGAACAATCAATATACAATAACAGTTCCTGTCCCTTTAGCTGCCAACATGGCTTAAAATTATGGATTAGACACACAAAACGAACCTTATGAATGTTCTAGGCTTCGTTCCCAAGCGCCATACCAAATGAGGCAGAGTTTTTCTCATTAGAAAAGGGCATCTGCATAAAAACACAGCTGTTCACAGGGGGCATGTGTGGGACGATGGGTCAGCAAATGGAAATCCTAAAGGTTCCCTGGCTCCCAGCAAGCAAGCAGGGAGCATAAAAACAATGACCCTACACAGCACTTCCACAACCGTAGGATGCAGTACTAATGAGGGTCATTATTCTATTGTCCCCGAGAAGCGGCAGGAAAGAAACAAATTATGGGATAGGATGTTAATAATTGCTGTGTTGGATATTGGTGCAGGTGTCGTGGTGCCGTGTGAACAATAACTGATCCAGCCCACTGCACACAAATGGGGTGCCCGACTGGCATCATTACGTTGATGGTTCTCTGACCCATTTACATGCCTGTATATTTTACTGGAGCGATTCGGGTTAAGTACAGCAGGGCCTCCTCTAGAGCCTCTCATTCCAAATATTCCACCATCACACTCCCCCGCCATCATGAATCAGGAACATAAACACCACGCCCCCCCACTGGACACAGTTACCGCCCCCACCTCCGCACCCAAGGCCCCAGGGTCTGGCACGTAGATCAGTGGGAAAACATTAAAAAAGGACATTTGATTCCCGTGAGGGCCAAGAGCAGTGGTGTGTGTGGGTCAGTTCAGGGCACAAAGTGGGTCTAGCGCTGAACATCTACCTCACGGGGTTAGAGAATTGCCTTCTGAATAATCGCATGCCCCCTGCAACTAACGCAGCTCGATAGCCAATCGACAAGCAATTGATTTTCCCCACCTCTAAAAACAAGCGTAGAGAAACAAAGGAGACGAACAAGAGCGACTGGTTTTCAGCCAGCATTATCTAGCAGGATAAACCCCCCCGGGGTTTCACATTCGCAGACTTCTTTCATGTCAAAGACGAGCACCCCTTGCGTGCTGGGACTTATGAAGGTCCTGGCGGGTCACCCCAACCCAACCCAACCCTAATTCAACGGGTCATACCCAACCTCGGATTTCCACTGATGTCACCTTTGCGATGGCTCAGCAAGAACAAAGAAAGGGGGGAGGATGGGAGGAAGAGAAGAAAAAGCAAAGAGAAGGTAAGATGGAAGAGAGAGATATTGGGTGTGGTGTCAGAGTAGCCTGTCCCAGAAAGTAGCCCGTAGGGCATGACAGGAGGACAGAAACCATGCTGCCATCTACCTTGAGAACAAAAATAGCCTCTCTTCTCTCACAACAGCATTGTTTTCCCACTTAAGTTTTCAGAGATATTCCCATAAGACGCAGTCAGTCCCTGCCTACAGTTACATCTACTGGTACAAATCAGAGGACCTCAGAGGATGCACAGCTCCAGACATCATATACTACAGTTAGGAACACATAAGACACAGTATGGACAACTATGCAAAGACCCAGGCATCTGCTTCCTCTCCTTTTCATAGTGCATCCTGCTGTTGTGTCCCCAGCCCATAGAGACACATACACACCAACATGGAACAGTGCAGCAGGAAATCACCAGCGAAGCCCAACTAGGGAAACACCCCTCTAATCAAATATACAATCAAATAAGTTCCAGGTGGAAAATAATCAATTTCGAGGCTTTGCTGCAGTCACAGGTAATATCAGGACATGATTCTCCATTCTCCTGCACTGTATTCTGCACCCACGGTGCAACTATGCTGTACTAACAGGATCTACGGAACATGAAAGAGGGATCCGGAAATTCCTCCCAGGTTCTCACAGAAAGAAACATTTGCCTCGGACCGATTTACCATCCTGGTAGCTTCCATTAAGAACTTTTTAGGTCATTTTAGAAGTTCCGTTTCAGCAAGTGGCAGGCAAATGAACTCAGCGAGGTCTTCTACTGGGCCCGGAACACCAGTAAGACATATCCCTGATTGCTAATTAATCAAGGAACAGAGATACCTGCCGGATCCTAAACAAACAAGAGTACTGTGAGCACGTAAAATGAGATCCACAGTAGTGCAACAGTGATATTTCAGCTGTGGCAATCAAAGGAGTCACGTCTTTGGACCAAACTGTTCATTAGTGCCGTCGGCCTTCAGAGACCAAGCGGATGAAAGGAAGGCGTATGGTGCCATAAGGCTGTTAATTTTTTCATTTTTGTAGCGCAAATCTGTTAACAAGAGTATCAGAACCCCTAAGCATCACTAGATGAATATAGGAGTCGCATTAAAAAACCAAAGACTGCACTCTACTCCACTTGGTGGAACTCGCACCCGTGCCAGAATGACAGCTGTTGCATAAATATATAAAGGAAACACAGACAAGCAAATATGAGGGCTGAATAGTTCCCTGGCTGTCACACCGCCCGTCAGAGGAGCGCCAGACAGCCGTCTGCTTTTCAAAGCTGCTTCGAGCCGGTTTCCCCGGCGACGGGAGACTGTGTCTGAGGGCGCAGGACGATTCGCTTCGTTTGCAGGAACAAGCCAGCTCATCTCGGAAGCCCCGGAAGAGGCACCAGGCGAGGAGGCCGCCGCTGCTACCGATGTGCATCTGATGCTGGGATCAGCGTATAATAACCTCAGTGTAGCTGCTTGCTAATTGGCTCCCCATTTCCTCTACTGCTTCGCCAGCAATGCTGCTTACTGGGAAACAGACTGGTCAGGGAGCCTCATCTGCTTTTCGCTCCCATAACTGAGAGCGCTGGCATTACCGGCTGTGTTTACACTGTGTGGGCACAGCCCGCTTTACCTGCCAGAAACCCCCCTGCCCCCCCAACCACTACCCCACCCAAGCAACTCTGAAAAGAAGCCCACTCCAGCTGACAACGAGCAGGAGACATGCAAACCAATGCAGCTGACACTTTACATACTGTCTTCCTCAGCAAGAGGGGGCGCTGTTCTGTTCACACAGGCTACTACAGCAAACCGAGAACTTCCAACACCTCACAATGCCACCAAAGCCTTACTTCAACTTACCCCACTTACAGAGTGCCCCCCCCCCCCCAAATATAATTTAAGCCCCTCGTCCAGTGCCCCAATGGCTGCAATACCCATGACGGTCTCAGCAGCGCCCCACTTTGGGACCATGCCATAATACTTCAGCCCACCGTTTTTGAATACCAACAAGAGCCAACTGTCATCTTGGCAATCCCCATTCAGATGAGAACTCCCCCCCCCCAAAGGGAGTCCCACTGTCCCACACCTGTCAGATCCGGTCATGCTCCAAGCCAACCTCAATAAAATTATCATAAATCTGACACAAGCAGGTATACAATGACATGGTTGGTGCTGGAGCCATCAGCCTGTCTTTAATATGAAGGCTTCAGCACACAAAACAGGACATTTCAATTGCCATGTATTTACTGCAAATCAGATAAGTCAGTTTCATACAGTACAAGAAGCATGTCATAAAAGGTGACCCTAAAACTGTTTTATGCTTGAAGAGTATGTGGAGGTTAAAGCTCAACTTCTTGTTTTGTCTCAGAACAATGAAGGCATGAAATTTCTACACGCGGCCCCTTATCTCCGCATTGTTCTGAGATACACACAACACGGAGGTTTCGATTTCCGCCCCCATTATTTCAAATGGGCAAACATCTTCCCGGTTTCCTTCAGGAGCCATTAACACGCTGGCCGCTCCAAGGGCAGAAACGCCAGTCGTGTTCCATCCGCTCGGCCTCCTGGGGGAAACCGGAGCCGCGGCGAGGAAGCGGGAAGCACAGGGCACACAACAATGGAACGCGACGGGGCCCGCTGTGCACGCTGGAGGCGCTGTGCCTGCTGGGGGCACTGGGGGCTGCAGCCTTGGCCCAGCCATCGAGAGGCGTGGCAACAGATCGATTAAAAAATAAATCACCAGCCGTCCTGGTCAGGTGTGTCACCACAATCCCTGCTCCAAATCAGTATAATGCTCTTTGGGAAATCCATGCATCATTCTGGGACCGTGTATCCCAACAAAGGTGATCGAAAATGCAGGCCCAAACGAGTAGTGACTGTTTATGGCCAACAGGGGGCCCCCACACAAATGTTTGATTTAAGGAACAGGGTGCTGGGAAAGAAATGAAAATCCAGCACTGTGGTGAAAAAAGGATTGTCCCAGTAGATAACTCTGGGAGCAGAAGTCCAAAGAAAAGAGAAGATACCAGTAAGATGTTTAGAATATGTGATGTTACAGGCTACTGTAACAGGGATACCTGCAGAATGAGCGCGACCTCCTCAAAGCGGCAAAGGGGGAGGTGGGACAAACAAAATCAGCCCCCCCTCTCACATCCCCGCATCCTGTGGTTTCTTGTTCCCTGTTGCACCCTCCTGGGTCACCGGCGATTCACACAAACCGTCCAGTCCTGTCATCTGCCACGACGATAACAGATGTGGTGGTAAGTTCACCGCGTCGCCAATCTCACATCCATCTGGGAACGACCCCTCGAGGGAGGGGCTTGGTGATGTTAACAAGGCTGCCCCCCCCCCCATGCTTCTGCCCCGGTAATGCCAGACTGATTTGGCATGAAGCGGGCCAGGCTGGTCACTCGCGGCCTTTCGGAATCTCCCCTTGGACTCACTCGACCTTCTCGCGAACACACGCGTTCCCCTCCAAATAAGTCAAAGGTTATTGGCCTGATGCCATTCCCTCCCACTCTGCCACATCTCATACACCTCAGTGGTGTCTAACCTGCGGATAACCTCTGTAAGCATCTGTAGGCACCAAGCTCCCCAACTTGCCCACAATAAAAAGCACCAGGGTCAAGACTGATTCCTCCAGAACTCCTATTAAAACTTTACACTACACTTGGACCCCCCACAATTCAATCTACAATCCACAAATTTCACCATTTCCAGTATCCTTTAAGTAATTAAAAAATACATGCATGTCAAGTATGCCATCACATTTTGACTTATAAGGACATGCATATTAATTGTTAGACTGTCCCATAGCAACATCTGTCTGTCAGTGGAACGTATTTACGGATTCTCTACTAGGCCTGAACCACATCGAAAAACATTCAGTTTGCATCTAGGCTCCATACCTCACGGAGATATTTAAATTCGTGTCACACGAGGGCATCTCATATTTTATGTATGCCGCAGAAAGACATCCTGACCCCTTGATCGACGATACGATTCATTCATATTTAATTTGTATTTTGGGGGGGGGGGGGTAATTTCTCTGGTTGTCTGCCTTCTCGAAACGCTGTCCTGTATTTCCGCGGCGTTAAAGCGTATTCATGTCCAGTTTTCAAACGGACCAATAACCAATTTTATTTGACACGAGCGTGTCCAGTAACAAAAATTCTTGCAAATAAAATATCCCTAGAAAAGAAAAAGTCCCCCACGTCAATATAGATCATCAGTTTCGTCCTGCAGACTCTACAGTTTCCCCCACATAGACCGGTATTAGTACAGTCGAGCAATCTCTGTCGAGATACCTGTAAATGTTTTAAAAGCACATTTTTGAACCTCATGCAACGTTTTAAAAAGACAGTTATATTAATTATTTTCCTCAGATTAATTCAGCAACCAGATCAGGTTTTCAGCAAAGTTGCATTATTTCTATACAATGCACAATGACGGTTTGAACGAGACAGGTCTAGCAGCTTTGACGGGTGTAGCCATTTACATGCCCACCAGACAGAACGCACGACAACATTTAAAAACTGCTGATTACTTTACACGCCTTGTGATTGCAATATGTTGATAAAGAATAAACACGGCACCGCATCGCAGCCGACCTCAATCATACAGCAGCTGGTGTGAGAAAAGGGGCGCCCTCTAGAGGACGTAGATTTCCTAACATCTTAAAAGACAAAATGACAGTGCATGCCAGTAAGCAATGTCTGGACAATCGCGCTTGGTGGCAGGTGTACGGTCCATGGTTTAAAAAAATAATTTAAATTCTGCAAGCTGTCTTAGTATTTTATAAATCAAAAAACGGAAATAAGCGGCTGCACACAAAAGCGCATTAGTAAACCGAGTAACTCCAACAAATTATACCAGAATCATTTAATGGAATAGAACGTTGTCAGTATTTTGCATGTGAAGAAGTTATGCAAAATCCTTGTGTCCCCTTGGATTTTTCTGAATGAAAATTATATAAAGATAACAATGTAAGTCCTGTGCTTTTAAAGTAAATTTGCAAATATCTTTTTGTTGGCGTGAGATTAAGGAAGCCCTCTAACGGCGGTTCATCTGACACACAATAGCTTGCTACAAGTCAGTTTCACGGAAACGGGGATGTATATAATTGTATACACAGTACTGTTTAACTACAAGTGAGATGTGAGAATTGCAGTTTCAAAACGTCTTTACTCTTGAAGACCGAATTAAGGGATCAAATCGATTGTGGTCCGTCGACCTGTTACCAAAATATTTCCGTAAAAGTCTTAAAGAGCAAATTCTTACATAGGGTGAAAACCTTCAGCCTAACTGGTCTAATTGTTGTAGATGTTAAAGTAGCTTCAAAGATTATTAGATAGCTTTGTAATCCATTCACACTTTCCATAATGATTAAGAATCGAAAGCAACTGTTTACTCATCCTGCTTAATTAAATATATACTGCTGTTACTCAGAATGTAATTAAATTAATGTAATTAATTGCGTAGTTCTTTTCAACAACCTCCGTAAATCAGTCCGTAAATCAAACATAATTGGTTGGCATATATTAGACTATAAATTCGCAAACCAAAGTATTAGCCGCCGTTTATTATCTGTTTCGTTTTTAAGAACTGTAAATAAAGAACTATCATTTCAAATCATTTCCCTTTAGAGATACACAGATTCCGCTTTTTCGGTCCGCTGAATTTGTATGCATTGTTTCAATCTACTGTATCGCTTCTATAAGTTGCAACAATGGCATAACCTTTATTTTTTTAAGTAATGAACCCGTTTTGTGCCACTTTGACATCCAGGTAGCTGACAAAGGGCGCAACAAAACTTTGGCATCAACGTTCCGAAAACTCAAAACTTTCTAGTGTCCATCTGACCACATAAAGCCCGGATCAAAACCCGCATTTATAAACTTACCTCGCAATACAGCCATGGAAAATCCCATATTTTCCAGTAAACAAATATATTCTTATATTTGTTTGGTTTTCACTATGCTTGCTAGTGGGAGTCTTTGTAAATCTGTCACTGTTTCTGTCTCTCTTCCACAACACTCAACATTGCCGGCCAGCCAGCCGCCGCGGCTGCGACCCCGCAATCCCAAGCTTGTTCCTTCAGCCGAGCTGACAGCGGAGTCGAACTGGAGCTCCGCCCATGGCTCGCATCGATTCGCTGTAGGGATCCGAGATTCCCCGCCCCCGACTCCTCCTCTGGCGGTCCCGCAAACCCGTTTTTGAGCTTCTGCAGCTGCAGACAGTGCTCAGCTTGCTCGCACATAGCTGAATAAATAGGAATTCTGGAAGCACTGAAAGCATGGTTTACAAGAATAGTCTCTATGCCTTAAATATCTTGCATGCAAATTCACATGAAGTTGAAATAATGCATCATAAAAACGATGTTTAGACTTTTCCTATCACAGGTAAAAGCTGAGCGACAAAAGTATATCATATACATGTTTTTACAAAAATGCCACAAAATATTCTTGTGTCCAGATCATTTATATGTCATCAATACCTTTATTTTACTTTGCAAAACAGTATTCGTTAGAAAATAAACGATCAGAGCACTGGCAACACCGAAGGGAACACATACAAGTAAAACTGCATCGCTATTCTCAACCAAAGTTAAATATATCAACTTGGCCCAAGACACGGTCTAAATATAGATCATGTTCACATGTGCATAAACTGCACTAGACAACTTCGTATCAGTGTGAGACATGACTTCAATCATTTAGCCTAGAATCTAGTGAAGTCGTCTCTATTAGTCAATATTACAGTGGTACCTCGGTTCTCGAACTCACTATATAGTACTCGAATTTATTGAAAGTCGAACAAACCAGTTTGACCTGGAACTTGATCTGAATATCAAGAGTCGAACCGTGAACGCTGACCTAATATAAATTGACCTAATATAAATGAGTCATACTACAATCCAATTCTTACTTGAATGCCTTCTTCACAGACTGGACGATTAACCAAATAAAGCAGCGCAACATTACAGTAACTAACA
>JAABNY020000063.1:5133097-5178017 GCA_015164015.2 Brevimyrus niger | reverse complement strand
TCATGTGTGTAACTAAACTCTTCAGCCAATAAGGGCAAAGGTGTGTCGTCACGGAGGCGGTTCCAGTTTGTGCAGCCAGGGGTCGCAATGCATCTTATCCCTGATTTACACTGGATGCGTGTCCGCTGCGGTGCGTTTCCGATCGCCGCCAATAAAGCCAATGCATCAGTTTACAGCAGATCCACTGCGTTGCGTCTCCGCTCCGCTTCCGTCACATGGCCGGCAGTCCGTCAAGATGCGCATCAAGTCAATTTTTGACGGTTACGGACGAAGAACGCAACACAGAGCGCATGCGCCAACTACCCTTCACGTCGTGGACGACGAAAAGTTAATTTTGGAGGTGGAGAAACGAGAAACTGTACGACCCCAGACAACCTTTTTTACAAGGATAATAGTACAAAGGAGAAGGCGTAGAGTGAAACTGCAGAAGTTTTGGGATTCGACGGAAATTAACTATGTAAATACTTGATTTTTAATGAAAGCAACCTGTACTGTGAAGTACTTATAAACTCCTAAAAGTGTTCAGTAACCTACATGGGAGTGACACATTATTTTGTACATAGAAACATAGATAAATGTTATGTCAAATGTTATTCTCCTTGTGATCATGTGATCTCGCAAACCAGCAGTGCGCCGGATCAGATACACACCACAAACGCGTCCAGTGTAAAGGCCTCAGACGGAATGGGAACGCAGCGCAGTCGCACCGCAGCGGATACGCATCCAGTGTAAATCAGGGGTAGCAGTAATACATTGCATCAGGATCAGAATGCGTTGCTTTAAGCCAGCGCTGTAAGCAAGTCGAACGCACCCAATGACCGGATTAGGGAAACAAACTGAAACACGGACTTAATGCGGAGGACTAATGACAACAACCAGAAACAGCTGATCATATGGGGATCCCATACGAGGTTAACGAGGGGGCGTGGCACACGGAAAGAGCTGAGGATTGGGGCAGAACAGGGGTAATTTTGGGATAAGATATTTATCCTTTTAGAATCCATTAAGACAAAAATGCTCTTCTTGTTTTATCCTGCTCATTTTGTGTTTAAATGCTTAAAAAATAAATAATATTTAAAATAAACATATTTAGGTGTAATTTTGGGGGTCGGGAACCAATTAATTGGCTTTCCATTATTTCTTATTAAAAAATTTGATCAGAACTCGAAATTTTTAGAATTCGATCCGAAGTCCGAAGCGGATTAAGTTCGAGAACCGAGGTACCACTGTATATTGATAGACACTTCCCTATTTCACACAGTGAAATATCTCTTGCCGTAGAATTTCAGGCATGGACGTAAATTATGAGGGGTGTAACCCGCCCGTAATGACCAGCCAATACAACCCCCTGGACTTCCCTAAATGGGAATGTTCCAATGCTGAACGATGTCCTTACAAAGAGTTCCACAGTTGTGAATATCTGAAACTAATCCCTAAACTGCAATTCCCAGAATTCCGATGATGGCCTTAAGGCGCGCGTAGGTTACGAGTTAAACATGCGACGCAGCGGCTCTTGTTGCTAGGCTCTTCGTCTGATTTTTATTCATTGAAATATCGTTTATTAAACAATAAGATGAATCGCACAAGTCGGAATTTACACTGGTCAAATGTGATTTATTGATTTAGTTCTTTTTAGATATCCGAAGTGTTCATATAACTAGTTTGCGTTTTTATTAACTTTTAAATCTCTTGAAATGGCTGATTCGCTGGAAACCTTGTTTTCCTTCGAGATGGTGGTGGACTTCATTCAGATCGACAAACTGAAGCTGAAGCCTGCGGTAGGGGTGCGTCTTCTAGATTTCCCAACTTTACTCGTTTATCCGAAAGATAATGAGGAATCCGTGTCCCAAGACGACTCTGACAGTGAAAAGGAAAATATATCAGCCTCCGACGGTCTGCATCAACCTCAGTCTGCAAGCTCTGAGTACAGTTTTCAAAGAGGCAAGTCATGCTTGTTCAAAATACACCTTGATACACTTCATGTGCACCTGTCCAACACGCCTCTCTATGTAATGGTCTTAGATCTACGGAGTAATGTTTCTAAATTTGTAGGGGGATCTTTTATCCCTTTAGATAAACTGACAGACAGGATCAAAGCGGACGTCAACGAGAATGGTATCTGCACTCCGTCGGCTCACGGAGAGCGCAGTCTGTTTGCAATTTGCAATCTAATGGGAGAAAAAATAGGTTATATTTCGTTAGGATATAAGCTTTTAAGCCTGGGGACGAGTTTGATACCCCATATTCCCGAGAGCAGGATTTATAAAGTAAGTTCTGCGCAAAGGACACCTACACACAATTTATTTTCTGATGCGGATGATACCAAGGTAAATAGTGAGGGCGATCCTGCAGCGATTAAACCACAAGTTAATAAATATTCAGTACTTAGCCCAAAAGCTGAAACAGACGGAAAGTTGATCGACCTCATCGTATCGGACGCAAAGTCAAAAACTGGCTGCGCTAAATCAACCGGGACACAAACTGAACATACAAAAAAGAAAGCAAAGCTTGTTAACCATCATTATAATCAAGCCTCCTTTGAAAATGAAATGAATCCCGATATTTTTTGTCCTCCACCACTGTATTATAGCCGTTCAGAAACAGTACAAAAGGAACGCAATTCTAATCGATACCAGTCAGGAGACTTCGGAATGGAAGTCCTTACGGCTGAGAACGCTTCTTCTGAAGATGAAACTCAAGAGCATCTAAAGGGTAACCATGCACAGAGCGTGGCACTTCATTCAAAGGGGAAATCCACAAACAGCACATTAGCTCAGCAGACTACTGATGCAACATCAGCACTTGGAAATGCCTTAAGACAAATGCCGTTACTGAACACACTTCTGGCAGAACTCTCTCAGTTATACATTCAGACCCAGCAGCAGATAGCCATCCCCATCGAGCCACTGGCCAGGCAGAGCCAACCGACTGCTGACCGACCCTGTGGTGCTGTTGCAGATGAGGAGTGCAGGCCAAGGGCTCCCGATGCCAGTGCATTACCTACACTGGGAGGCAAGATGCCACGTGGTCCCAATGCTAGGCACAGCGCATGCCTGGTGTGCTCTGAAGCCTTTCCATCCTCTTCCACTCCAAAAACAAGGAGGGCAGAACAGAGTAGAGAGCCTGCCAAGCCCCCCAAGCAGTCACCTCCAAAGAGGACACTGGTGTATGGTCTGACTAACACACTCCGGCTCCGACTGCGGCAGACCAACCCTGAGGTGTTGAGGGTGCAGGAGCGCAGGGAGCAGCTTCGCAAGGGGCAGGTGGACAAGTTAAAATGTATTAACAACCCACGTCGTTCTCGGGCAGAACCCGAAGACGGTCAGAAGGTGGGAGAGGTTTTCAATAGGATAAATAAGAAGGCTGAACATGTTCAGAGAATTTCCAGTGAGGCAATAGGTGCTCCCCAACTGGACTGTACTCCTTCCCTAATCAGGAGTGGACGAGAGAATGGTTCTTCCAAACCTGAAGGCAGAAGTCAAATCTGTACTTCACCTCTTTGTGCTGTTTCCAGTAGAAACCCAGAGAAAAAAATGTTAATTTATCAGCAGGACAAGGATGTGCAGGTCCGCATTCCGTCTGTACTGGGAGAGCACTCCGACAACAGTGATGAAGAGGGGTCTCACAGTGGTACTGGTCATCCAACTAAAGTTCATAGTACCAGCTTAGCTGAAAAGATGAGCATAGTTAGCAGCCCAGATCCACGATACTCTCGTTCTGAGAGCAGCAATCCAGAGCCAGTTGAGTATCCAGATGATTTTAATAGCTTTGATCTCAGTGAAAGTTGTTCTCCAGACCTTTTCAGCAGCCCTGATCCTGTCTTGGACAGTGACAGACAGGATGTCTCAATGGACCGTTTCAATTCAGACAGTGATTCTCAGAGTTGTCGAAGAGCAGCCCTTCCTGTCCCCGTTAAAGCTGACGTTTCCCCCAAGCGGTCTCTGAAAGGCACGCATGTCTTAAAATCCCAGATACTGAAATTCCCTGTCAGCCACTCATCAGATGATGGTGAGAGTATGTCTGCTTCCACCCACTCTGGTAGGTTAAGACCTCAACAGGAAGTCCAGGCTCCCTCCACTGCTGCTCCGGAACATTCTGTCTCTCCTCTCAAACAGTCTGGCACCCAGCTCATCAGATGCTCCAGAGATACCCCATCGATGATGGACTCCTCCATACCCACTGACAATTCTGAATCTATTCCCTCACCTGACCCAAAAGTGACCTCACTTGATCTCGAAGACGAGGAAATGGAAGATGCCCTTGGCTCGCTGGGATTTGTTCGCAAATACCACCATGTCTCAGAACTCATAGTTAATAAGCTCCCAGGATATACTCTTTGAGACTGTTTTGACTTCTACCTGTTTGTTTGTGGTCATTGTATTTGACTGGTTTAACAAACCCTTGCTACAAATATTAAAGTGATGACCAGCATCACTTCAGTTATTGTCTTTGCATTAATAAACATGGATATTGAATTGTTTTATTAGATACTTTATTATTGTAAGAAATCTGCTTTCTGGTTTGTGATGGAAGCATTTTCCTGAATAAATTGCTGATGGAATGCAAGAAAATTTCATATGAAATACTACAGAAATGGTACTGGCCTAAATTATCTAAGGGTTTGTAATTAAATGAATTTCCTTGTTTTGATTTGAAAGCTTGTTTCTGATTAAACATGTATAGTTCACGCTGAGAAAATACTGAGCATCTTAACTTCAATAATACAAACGTTGAATTATATAATTGAAATATACATAAAATATATTACTATGCACAATTTTAAAGTTTGGTACCTGAAAAAAAAATGTTCCACGATTGCACGTGACTACTTGCAATAGTCAAACAATTCATAGGAAAAGAAGTTGACAGTAATTTGGGAAATATGTCTGGGATAAACGATATCCTATTATTAGAAAAGTCAATACTACAGCTGAGATATATCATAGTGTACTTATGAGAAAATCCTTAACCTGCGTATCCGAAAAGAAAAATACAACCTACAACAGTTAGCACGAGGAAAACGTGTACGTGCGCGCCCCCGATAGATCCGCCGGTACGGCCGCGCATTACACTTCCGGAACGGAGCAGTGGCAGCGGCGACTGGGGTGATGGGAATGTTTAAGCACGTTTTTCTGACGGGATCCCCTGGTAAATACGATCCTCCCGTGGTTTATGGAGAGACTGTATCCAGCCTTTGCTGAACGTACATGTTTGATTCCTTCTAACCAAGACCAGGATAAGCGTTTAGAAGATGTATGCACGTGTATGAGTCTTCTGAGTGACGTTAACATGTTTTAGCCATAGCACCAGACTTTTTTCAATTCATGTTGCTCGTTGGGAGTTTGTTGCTGATTAATTAACCAAAAGAGATAACGAGATAAACGTCGGTTACGTTTATTACTTGACTTCAACTATTAGCCAGTGTTAAGACATGACAACTTCGCTCGCGCTCAATTTTTCGAGTGTTACCAGCGCGAGCGCCACTAACTTTATTGTGGGTTATAATATGTCGCGGTTAATAGCGTTGTATTAATGTTAACGATGGTCCATTGGAGTAGACGTTTAAGGACCATTAGACATCTCACTAATCAGACTGACAGGTTGAGGGAAGATAACTGAAATAATTCTTAAAATCCTGTAAAAAGTCAATTGAAATCTAGCTCACAAATATTGTATTTGCTGTTATCAAAATATGAAACAATTGTGTGCCGCTACATAGGGAGAATGTATCTGTTGACCTGTGACACCTGAAAAGGCATCATTCTGCTCCTGTGTCCCGAGTCCATACAGTCCCTACTGTATGTCTGTGTGTTACTATGCCATCTTATTTCCCTGTTTGCTCCCATAGTTCCAGGGTAGATAGATGTCTCTGAATTGGCCCTGTCATTTGATGGAGTATGACTGCATGCTTTCTGTGATGAACTGGCATTTTGTCTCAGATGTGCCTTACCTTGTGCCCCGCGTATAGTGCGAAAGGCTCTGATATCACCACAGTAATGAAAAACCAATGGATGTTCATGTCCACCAGATTGGTGGACAGTTATTTGTTAGTGTGATCATTTGCACGAGTTAGAGCAGTCTGGATCACTCTTGACAAAAAGATTTTTCTACGCCATCAGTGTCACTGGCGACATCTCTACCATTCCCTTTGGAAAGGGAACCTGACAGAGTCATTGAAAACCCATCTGCACAACAGGAAACTAAGATATTTTAAATCTTTACATTTACTGAGCAAATGCTTTTGTCCAGAATTGACAAAAGACGCATAACACATAACAAGCATGCAGCTGTCACTCGGCCAACTTGGCGCCACTAGGCTAAGCTTCCAGTGAGTGACCTGTAACAAATGTAATTTCCTTGTGGAGAAAAACTTGAACTTGCTTAATAACCTTGCATTTGTAATCATAAACACTATAAGTTAAAATATTTTTAATATTTAAATCCATTCAGTTTGGAAGACAAGTGACTGTACCCTGGCTTCCAATCATACCTTGCTCATTGTTGACACGAGCTGGAAACTGGAGGCGAGTTGTGCAATAATCGCAGACTGTTCCCTTATCTGTTTGTTTCTCCCCCAGCTCTGACGGCAGCCATGGAAAGTGGTTTTGTACAGTTGCTATCGCTGTCACATTGGCATTTTAGCATTGTGTTCTGGGTTTATCTCCCTTATGACTTGTGGTCGATGCTGGTTTCATGCGAATCAAAGGCAGCATTATGACACGTTGATGCTGGAAAATGACAGTTCAGCTGAAAGTTATTTCTGGAAGCAGTACGTGATTAATGTGCCACCGGCGTGGACAGGCGTTGTTTGTTGTGCCGCTGTGTAGCCGGCACCAGTGGTCTGGCTTGCACGCATTCCATCCAGAAATGGTGTCGATTCCTATCTGAAATATTTCGATTAGGTTCTCTATTTGTCGACTTGTGTTGACAGGTGACCTTTCTTGATAGCAGATCTAAGACGCAAACACTGCCATCATCACGAATAAGCAGTAACAAAATAATGACTTATTTTTAGGGTTACTGTTTGGCAGACAATGTTGATAAATACAGTACTTGCTGTTTCCAGTGACATGTTATACAGTGGCTGATGAAAAAGTCATCTTGTCTTTAAAAGTAACTTCCTGGTTATCTAACCTGAAGTATGTAAGTAAAAGTTTGTACACCCCACTGTCCACCTTTTAACTGGAGCATCTCCCAGGCAGCAGTAAAAATATACAGCTGGGCCAATATATCAAAATTTGAAATTCCAAGTCATGTGACTCATCTTGAATAAAATTGTACAACAGCCATGTGACTGCAATAAATGTGATATATATTTTTTATGGCGTGTTTGTTTTATTTAGGTGTGGGTAAAACCACCTTGGTCCAGAAGGCCTGTGAAGCCCTGACATCATCTGGAGTGGCTGTTGAAGGCTTTTACACTGAGGAGGTCAGGGAAGGAGGGAGAAGAGTTGGATTTGATGTTGTCTCTGTGACAGGAAAGAGAGGGATTCTCTCCAGGATCGGGTATCTTCCCTTTCTCTTTTGCTACTGTTTTTTGTCTCCGAAAGAAGTTTCCTTTCAGCTTGGTTGACCTTCACGCTGTGCTTGCTTCCCCCAGGTGTTCGTCTGGCTCGTCTGCAGGAGGACGTGAGCACAGGGTTGGCCAGTATGTGGTAGATCTGGTGTCTTTTGAAAGCTTGGCACTTCCACTTTTCAGAAACGTAAGTCCACTCCAGGTTCTCCCCGTCAGACCATCCCAGCAGTAAAACCACGCTTGAGCTTGCCTGTCGTTTATTTTACAGGCTACAGCCACATGCAACCGCCATAATTCTAGACCGTTTCTCAACCCAGGCACTCAGTGTTGATTCCTCCCATCTCCCATTGTACCATTACCAGGTATTTGGTGCTCTTGATTGGCTGGGTGCTGTGAGGAACCAAAAATGTGGACTGTCTAGGAGTCCCCGTGGACTGGGTTGGGAAACACCGTTACAGACAGAAAACAGTACCAACATTTTAATATTGGACATTGGCAGAGGCTTGTAATGCCTCCTCTATTTGGAGATCAAATTATGAAACTTTGAAATAAAATAAATAATGAAATAAAAAATTTTAGTCCTTAAACAAGACATTTTCTCTCTTGTTTGGAAAAATGTTCTATTATAATATTTTAAAATGTGATCTGTTTATACCCACCAGCCACTGTTGGATGTGGACAGAAGCCCTACTAACCTCCAAAAACATTTTCCCTGTGTTTAATTAAAAAAAAAAAACTCAGCCACCAGTATATAAACAACCTGCACTTTGAGCTTTTATCCAGCTTTTAGGAGTTTTATTTTATAAAGTGAAAGCTGCTTTCGGGTGATTCACAGACATGTTATATACGCGTTTCTTTTCACCGTTAATCCTGGGCAACAGTGATGTGCAGGCAGTAAGACATCTTGACAGTAGAAAATTGCACAGTGATTAATGCGGGGTTGAGCTCTTAAGTGGTGGTGATGGGAGTGGGGTCTTCTAAGGGGTGACTCATTTGCCTGTGCGTACGTGGCATGTTCCCTCTTTGTTTGTGTTGAGTCATGCCACTGGTGAGCACTGACGTGTTAATATCTTAATGTCTGTGGAGTGCGCAGCATGTTTGTTATGGTCTGATGCTTCACGGTCACGCTGTTCTGCCGTCATGTGCTCATGTGGTGATGACACTGTCTGTCAGTCACCCCGTTTGTTGCTGACCTTCCACGCCTCTTTGGGACCCCCACAGGCAAGCCCCGGGGGCCGGGGAGTCTTCGTGATCGACGAGATTGGGAAGATGGAGCTCTTCAGCCAGGCTTTCATCCGGGCGGTGAGGCAGATGTTGGACGGTTCTGGGCACCCTGTCCTTGGCACCATTCCTGTTCCCAAGGGCAGGCCGTTGGGGCTGGTGGAGGAGGTGCGGGGCAGGTCGGATGTCAAACTTTTCACTGTGAGTACCTTTGATTCTACCCTTTCACCTGCGCATCACCAATGTAGCTACTGGAATGTGTAGTATTTTGTGTGTGTGTGGGGGGGAGGGTACATGAAACTTTGTTGTCAATATTTCTGAGTGCATTTTTGGAGGGAAAAGAAAGGCGTAGAGAGACAAATATTATGTGTATTCTTGTGGCCATCACATATGCTGATGTGATACTTCTGGAGGTTCAGGCAGATAGTCTGGCATGTAGGAGTAACAGCAGAAAGGCATTTGTGCAGCTTCCACTGTCTGCCTTAAACCAGTGTTAGAAGGTTATTTGGGCTTCTGATGATTAATGCATTTTGAACCAGATCTCCAGAAATGAAAAATATGATCCTATAGTCCAGGTCATTGTTTTGTCATTGTAGTGCACGGGTACAGCATAAGCTACAAAACTGTCAGTTAAATGTCCCTTGTCAAGGTTGTTAGTGAATGGTGTTCTTTTGATAATGAATGTTTTTCTTATGTGATGCTACCACAGTGGTCAGAGGTCCATAGCTCAGGTGTAATTTTCTTTGGGGTTCCAGGTTTGCGAAATGCAGAAAGCCCCTATTCCAGTGTGTCATTAGAGAGCTTGGCTCATTATCAGAGGTCTCCTGAGACTGTTCCTCAGTACTTGATTTTGCGACTCACACTTAATCAAGGGTCATTCTGTCAAAATACAGCTAGTGGGTAATTAGGTTGTAATGGACTTCCATGAATGTCTCTGCATCTACAAGGTTTTGGAGGTTTTGCTGGCGCCCGACATGGAGCTCCGAGTCAGTTTAGGTCCTGTACTGGTACTAATTCTAGTAAGGCGAATAAGAACTGAGGTGGAGCCAAAAAAAATAAAAAATCTGACCCTCCAGGCTTTCCCGCTGCAGATTTACACGATCGTTATGGAGAGACTCGTGATGTCTCTTACCAGCAGTGAACAAGCAACTTCATCTCTTTTCAGATGACGACGGGCAAGATAGCTGTCAGGGAAATGGAGTGTAAAAGCTTTTGTGTTTCACCACATATCCTCATTCCTCTGCAGACAGAGTAGGCGGCCACTTCTGGCTATTTCATGGGCTGGCAGTTGTAGATGTGGGTTTGTGGGAGCTGGTTGGTTGAACGTCTGAATGGCTGACGCTTCTATGGGATGTTGACAGCTCATATGGGTCATACAACATTAGGCTTTGGCTCCTGATCACACCAGACTTCATATGTTTATGAAAGCATGATCAACCAACCACTCCACTCTGTTTGGCCATTCTGTCTTTGCTCTGTGAGGACCTCCAGTCATGCGCAGGTAGTGAAGGATATGGTTTGGTCCAACCAGTACTGGGGTTTGATCCAGCCAGGCACTCTGAGCCAAGGACAGTACGTGGGAGTCAAATGTTGGACAAGGCATACATTTCAGCATTTCCCCCCCTCTTTCTAGGTAACCAAAGAAAACAGAAACCATATCTTACAAGACATTGTGGCAGCTCTGCAGGAGAGTCTTGGACAAACGGCGTGATTAACAGGAAGAATGGAGAAGTCGAATGCTCGACATCTTTTTGTAAGGTGTCTGAATAGGCTTTCATCCAACATGTGAGCAGCAAGTAGCTTTACGGCTTCATCTGTAGCTGAAGGCGCCACACAGGTTTAAAAATCTCCCCCTGTATGCGGACCTAGCTTGCATGTTACCCTTACAAAATATGTGATATGTGTGTATTATTTGTTTTCGAAGGGTCTTTCACGCCCCATGATGATGAATTATTGGTTGCGTGAGACATAAGAGACACCAGGCTGGCTGGTGCTTAAAGCCGGCAAATTTGCTCCCCGTATGACTCCGATAAACCACTTGTTGACACAGGCATTTTGTCAGAAAGTCTCTGGCTGTTTTTTTTAACTGAGGGATGAGTTTTTTTGCTCCGGGCGTGGAGGGCAAAAGGTGGTTAAGTGCAGCGACCTGACTTTCACATAATCATCAAAGCCTGTGGGTTTTCGTTAAGAAGTCAGTATGTAAAACCACCGGGTCTGCAACCTTTATTTTTCTTATGATTGGAGAAATTGCACATTTATAACTGACCTCCCAGGACTTTTGAAGGCAGTAGGCTTTAAGTTAAGTGTTAGTTTATGTTCATAAACAAGCCCACAGGTTAATTAAAAGTTTCTCAACAGATTAAGTCAGAAATATTATGGCTGTTAGCATGATTATGTTTTTCTATATGCATAAGGTTTTATTTTTTGGAGGAGGTGATTTTGCTTTGTTTTGTAAAAAATGGTTAAACATATATGTATGTAGTCTACCATACAGGAACAGTACCAGCGGTTCTGTGGTCGACAGCTGGAATCTGTGCAGCATTTTGTCTGATAGTTTAGCTTGATGTAATATGGATGTCAGTTCTGTTACAAAACATCCCTTCATTTTTGCATGCATAAAACATGCATCTGCCTTTAAAGAGCTCCCTTTGTTCTCTGTATTTGCATAAATGGTGTTTGTATCTGTGTGTTCATATAAAATTGCTCCATTATGTCGGAGATGCAGTCGTGGACATGTGGTGAATAGAACTTTAAGGGGTTGGGGGGGGGCAAAAAAACAATAACTATGAAAACAGGGAACGTATTTTTCGGCAAATTACAGTTGAGGAGATTGTGATTGGATTGCTCAGATCATGCTTTGCAAACAGCTGGATTGCCATAACTAGGCAGGATGAGATTAATGAGATTTGAATGGTGTCCACGGTCCAGCTGTGTCTCTTTTACACAGGTTTGCTTGGGGGGGAAAGTGTGCAGGGGGGCAGGACTTTTGAAAAGTGCCATCTGGGGTAATATCACAGGTTGGGCCTTTTTTTCCCCAGTATACAGAAGTGTTAAATGTAAATCCATGTTGGGGATTTAGAACAGTATGCTGGGTGGGGTCACTGCAACTCCGCTGAATGGTGTGTGTGTACATCCGTGTACGATTGTGTGCGTGTGAAGCATTTTGAAGGATCCACGTTTAAAGGGGCGGGTGGTTAAGTGGGCCTTCAGATGACGGAGCAGGGCCCTAATTAGTCATATGTGTTGTGAGAATCCATTATTAACACGCCCGTCCATAGAGTTGCACGTGCGGCGCAGAACTGTGGGAATCTTGGCTAAGTCTTGTTGACGTGTCTGCGGGAAATCAGGCTGCTTCAGTTAAACCTGCAGCAGGCGACCTTGCCTTTCTTGAGCTAAAGTGATTTTAATCAGGCCATTATAGCAGAGATTAGAGTTAATCGTTACTCTGAGACTAAAGCTGTGCGTTTTGGTGTTGCAGATCTTTTCCCTGTAACATGGACCTGTAAGTGTCCACATCGCTGTGCCGTCCACCTGCCAGCTGTGCGAAGGGCGCCTTGCTGAACTGCAGGGGATTCTGGGATATGGCAGCCCAGTTCAAGAGCCATTCTCGTCTGCTTGATGTAGGAGATCCCAATAAGCCCCCGTAGCTCAGTGGTTCGTTGCCAGGGGCAACACGCAATGCATGATTGTGATTGGCTGCTGGAATGTTTTGCCGGTTAAACAAATACTGAGCCGGGTTCTGGGTGGTCTTGGACGGACATTTCACAGGCATACCCCCCACTCCTTCCACAAGAGTCGGGCAGAATTAAACAAATAGGGTATTGTTCTTGGTGTCTGCATTCTCCATCGGTCAGGTATTCAAAAAGCTGCCATATGGGAAGTTAAATATTGTCCATTTAAAAAAAATATATAACCAAAGATAAGGTTTATCAGCTAAATTCAGAGGATCCAGCTTTTCTGTTCTGTGCGAACGACAGAGCAAGCAGCTAATCTAACAGCTCAAAGGCTTTGATTGAGTTATACGGGAACACCACCTTGCATGTCCTCCCACCTGAACAAACTGAGGTTAAGTGCATGGGTCGGTTAAACAGGTCAGTTAAACTGTCGGTGGGATTTAAGCCTGCAAGCTTCTGATGGTGGGCTTTGTTCCCATATCGTGGCCCTTCGAGGCACATTTCTGTGGTTATCGTCAGAGAAAAGGAAGGCAGGAGGTGCCCAGGGGCCTCCTTGTCCCTTTAAATCTGACCTCTATAGCTCTAACCGCTGTCATCCTATCCCAGAGGTCTTCGACAGTTCCCGTCAACTGATGACTGCTGTTTTCGCTGCCCCTCACTGCATCGTGGCCATTTCTCTAGGCCCCCTAGGGTGTCCTGCAGAGAGCCTGAGGAAAAGAGGGTCATGGAGCTGGATGACGGCATAGATCACACTTCCCAGGTGGCCATCGATCATGCTCAGCCCCCCCAAAGGGGTGACACCCATGAACACATGAGACCCTTTATGTCGCATTCATCACTGCGGCCGCAGGGAACGGCTCGACCTGTGCCCAGCACCGCTACCGCCGTTCAGACGCAGAAAAAGATCGCCTCTGCTCAGGTTCCTGCTCTGAAATTGATCCAGACTGGTTTGAATGTGGAGTCGCAAGTACTCCCAACAAATCCCCCATCCCCCTCCCCATATGAGAGCGCACCTGTCTGTCACAATCAATCAGACACTCCATATCAGGTTACAGATCTCACTGAGTGTCTTGCGGTGACTGCAGGTGGCGGGTGTGGCTGCCCAGCTACTGCTGATCCGTGTGGATCATGTCCTGTTTTCTGTCAATGTGCCTAAGAAGCCTCAGATACGTCGGCATGATAGCTGTGCAGCAAGGTCTTGCTGATGTGTGATGTGTGAGCGCTGAACTGGTATTGAGTGGAGAGGTGAAGTTTTGCCCCCTAGTGGTGCTGCCATGCAATGACATAGATAGCATATGTTTTTCGTACCCTTCAGGAGTGGGAGAATTTCCTGTGTGATGAGTGCGCACATTGTCCCAGGAGAAGCAGAGGTCATTACGATGAAAAGCCTGTCCGTGTTTTGGAGGTATTGACTTGTCAGGCTTGTCTGTGTTTTTGTGCCCTTAGGATTTTGGGGAGGAGGGGGTTGTGCTGTTGTCTTTTTTTTTCTTTTTACCAAAATCGCTGAGCTATCAGTGGACTGACCCCGCTGACGCAGGCTGTGTTAATGATTGACCGATAGATGACAGAACGCATTCACTTCCTGGGCGACTGTCTGACAGCATCAGTCGTCTGACCTTCAAGGTCAGTGACCCCTCTCCACCCTGCCCTCTTCCTTTTTCATTCCCAACCCTGGGGAAACTACAAGCTTGATGGTGTATCTATCAGGATCTCAGTCCCCCCCACCACCGCTATTGCCCACAAGTCAGGTCTAGGTATTCTGGCTGCTGTCAGGGTTTTTATTGCTGTGCATTATGGGAAGAGCTAAGGACACTGCTCAGGACTAGATTGCCTGTAACTGACCTGTAACTGACCTGTAACTGCCGGGCGCGGTGGCAGCACCTGCCATCCAAGCTACTGGGAGGCTGATGCTGGTGGACCGCCTGAGCTCAGGGGTCTGGGCTGCCGTGTCGATCGGGAGTCCGCACTGTGTTTGGCATCGATATGGTGCTCCTTGGGGAGCCCGGGACCACCAGGTTGTCTAAGGAGGGGTGAACCGGCCCAGGTCAGAAATGGAGCAGGTCAAAGCCTCCTTGCTGCTCAGTAGTGGGATCGCGCCCGTAAATAGACACTGCAGTGCAGCCTGAGCAATACAAAAGGAAACAGTCCTAGTGGGCAGTGGTGGCTTAATGGTTAGGGAAGCGCAGTCTTAATTGAAAGATTGCAGGTTGGAATACCTCTGAGGTACCCTGAGCAAGGTACTGCCCCCAAGCACTGCTCCCCGGGCGCTGAATTAGCTGCCCCCTGCTATGTCACATTGTCACATGCGGGTTAAATGCAGAGAACGCATTTTGTTGTTGTGTTGTGGTGTTTCAACATTGACAATTAATCACTAAATTCTGTAACTAGAGACTAAATCTTTGCTCCAGTAGGCCCTCTAACCAGGGTCACCTAGAAAATCTACTAGTCATGTACAAACCTGCACACTGAGGCAAGGTTTCAAAGACAGCTTTGCAGAGTATTTTTTTAAATTTATTTTTGTTTGTTTTAAACCAATGTGCATGATGGTCCAACAGCTGGGATTTGACAGGATGCTTGTGTTTTTTCTAATTTCCTGCTGGTAATAGATTGGGCTTTTGGCAGATAGGACAGGAAGCTGCCTCAATCCCACGTTTCACACACTGTAAAAAGTGGCACAATCTCCAGCACTGAGCGCCGCAGAGATGCACTTCTGTTTTTAACCTGAAGAAAAGACAGGGAGCACAGATAACGGCCGGCAGCTCGGTGCCTGAGCGGTGGGGACAGTCTGCGCATGTGGCCTCTAGCCAGACACGAAATGTCCATCATCACGGTGCCTGTCTTTGATGTGACATCACCTTTTCTAAGTTGTGTTTGCTAAAGTCTGCTTCAAGTCAGACGACGGCCTCTGGATTAATACATCGTGCTGCAGTCGTCTCGTCGGTTTTCACAATTTTTTATATTTCTGGGTGACGAAAGTGAGAAAAGACGAAAGAAGGAGAAAAGAAGGCTGAAGGCTGAAGGGGAACAATGCCCCCCCCTCAGGATGCAGCTACGACACCAGTGTTACCCTGTCTGTGGGATCCCCAGACAACTCACATTTTTGCTCCCCCCCAGCTCCCAACACACCAGGTATTTGGTGTCTTAATGGGCTGGGAGCTGGGATGGAGCAAAAATATGGACCATCCATGGGTCCCCACAGACAGGGAAAACTGGTGTAGTAACTGCATCCTGGGGGGGGGGGCATTGTTCCCCTTCAGCCTTCTTTTCACCCCTTATCCATCACTCTTTTCCTTTCTTTTTTGTTTCTTTTCCCTCTTTCTCTGTCATTTGTTGTTACCCTTTGTTTGTTGTGACAAATCTGCCTTTTCCTGACTTTCCCCTACGTCAGAGCGAGCAGGCCTTCCTTTCCGAGTTACGAGCGTACGTCCTCCCCCAGGGTGATGCACATCTGCATTTGCGGTGCTGAGGCATATTGATTGCCTCCGCCACTAAAAAACTGCCAGGTATGGGCTTTTCTTTGTACAACGGGACATTCCAATTGAGCTTATGTCACAACCCCCCTCAAAACTTTTAATCCTTTGCTGACAAAACAAAAAGGCCCTTACTCATCTAAGCCCCTACAGGCTGTCTTGTCCTGTTATTCCCTGCCTCACTGATCAGTTTGCTGTTTCACCTGCCTGACAACGCCGTGTTTTGCTTATATCTCCAAGTCCAAGGGGTACCAAGTACCAAAATGGATCTTTTCCGCCCCCACCCATGCTAGTTTCTTCTTGCAAGCTTTCCTGTGCCCCTCTCTGTTTTCTGTAGCTCTCTTTAATCACTGCATGGAGATTCTGACTCATATTTATATCCAGGGACCTGTTGTCTTGAAAATAAAAATGATATTCCGGGTCAGACAGCTAAACATACAACTTTGGTGTGATGGGCAAGAAGCAGCTTGTCTTTTTAAATGATCTGGGAACTGCCAAATACACAGAGAACTGGAGTAGCTCACCGTAAGGAAATGTGTTTCATAGCTGGAGAAATGATGGCTCATGTTCTGTACAAACCTCAGAATCTGTCATGTTAACTGGTGGGACCTTGGAGGACTTCCTGTATGTGTGTTTATACCCTGAGTTTTTCATGTAAACACGACAAACTGGCTTAAAAATAACCTCTTAACTGCATGTCGTCTCTTAACATACATGGCCAGCTGTGACCCTGGAATCGTTTGTAGCTACCAAGTGATGAATCAGCCCTCTGCAGGCGGAAGCCTGTGCTGCCAAAGCAGAAAACATCAACGTGGGGTCTACATTGCTGTTTGTTTAGTACGATGTGCAAAGCTAAAGCTAATTTGGCGTTTCAAAGAAGATAATGGAGGGGGGGGGGGGGCAGAACATTGGATTTTAGATGTTCAAAGTCTGATTCAAATGCCCAGACCGAAGCAAACACCAGGCAGTTCAGGCAGAAAACAACATACATAGTCTCTGTTATACTAATCTGGCATTTAATTAGAATCAACTGCGCAGTTTTGCAAAATGCATCCATCAAACAAAACATCATAAAAACATGAGAAGGAATGGCAAGTCGATGAAGCTGTAGTGGATGTTTCCTCTTCATATTATTCATGCTGGTCCATCACAAAGCTTTAGTGAACGTCATTCTGTTAAATTAGTCTTTCAGTAGGATTTAAATCGAGTTTCACGATTACTTAGTAGCTAGCTGAGTATGTGTTTGAAATGAATTAAGAATTTGTACACGCAAAGTGAACATTTTGAGTGTATGTCAAGAAAGGGAACAAACAAGTGACATAACTGCAGGAATAACAAAAATGATAACAAAGCAACAGCAAATGTGTGAGTTCAACCTTTCTCCTTGTCAAACATAAATATTCAAAAAACAAACAAGGCAACTCAATGTGCTCTGCACACAGGAGCTGAAACACCCAGCGGCATCAGTGATTTCACATGGATTCATTCGCCATTTTCCCATGCAAAGGCAGGAGATCGCATGGCTGATCCCCCCCGTGGTCACTCCCTCTTTCCAAAGAACTTCTTGAAGACGGATTTGTTCCGCGGCCGCGGGAGAGGCGCGTGGCTCCTGCTCTGGGGTGAGTCCGTGAGCGTTCCCTGCATCCAGGATGTCGCTGGGGCCAGATCTGGGCCCGTATTGCCGGGCTCAGCCTCCGAGAGCTGGTCTTTGATGAACAGAGTCACTGTGTAGCTGGAGCCACCATCGCGGCTGCCTGGGGGCACAGTCACGGGGGTGATCTTCTGGTATGTGGCTGTCGGGGAGATCAGATTCCGGCATTTATTTGTGTAGTAGAACCCAGGGCAACAGTATTGCACTTCACCCATTTTTACAGCTGGCTGTTGCCTCAAAACAAGTTCTTCCAAGTACTACCTGGAATTGTACCATAACCACTACGCCCCCTGCTGTATATGAATTACATGTGCTGTACCACTTTGTCAAGGAGCATGGGGTAAGAGGTAACTGTTCAGCTGTAGCATTCAATGATGAACTGAAAGGTAAATATAAGCTGCAGTATAGAGTAGCTCTTCTTGGGAGTTGTAGTAGTGAGGAGAGGGTGTCTGCTGTATCTTATGTAGTTTGGCGTTGGCAGTAATGAGGATACCTGAGGTAAAGGAGTGAGAGCGGCGTTTACTGCTAGGGGAAGAAGTACGTGGGATTGAGGGGGCGGTCTCTGGAGGAC
The DNA here is from genome assembly GCA_015164015.2 of Brevimyrus niger. Taxonomy (NCBI): domain Eukaryota; kingdom Metazoa; phylum Chordata; class Actinopteri; order Osteoglossiformes; family Mormyridae; genus Brevimyrus; species Brevimyrus niger. The sequence goes on along the minus strand of JAABNY020000063.1, from coordinate 5,159,914 downwards.
TCTGAGGCGGCCTCTGCCTCAGGGAGCCGTAGTAATATCCTGTGGAGGGGCAGAGGATTCACTGGTCATTAGTCACATTTTGGCATTACAGTACCTGCCAGCCAATGAGGAGTAATCAGGTACTGTTTTCCTCCAATCAGAGCAGAGAGATGGACCAATCACTATCTAGAATGCGTTCAGGCATATGTGTTAACTGGCAGATGTATTTTGATGGATTTGAGTGTTAAATATTTAACTGTATAATGACCTCTGTGTGAAGAGGAGGCTGACGACAGGTCCTGCAGGTTCCTGCGGTGTCCATCTGGAATCTGAGTGCTGTCTCTGGGCAGGACCACAATTTCTTTTCCTTTGGCTGTGACCGCCTGGCTGCACCCCAATGGAGAGGACGGCGCGACGCCACCCCTGATGTCATCGGCAGCGTTTTTTTTGTCCACCGGTTGCGGTTGGAAAGCACCCGGAAGCAGGATGAAAGTCCGTTTGAAAGCCGCCCCACTCATAAATCAAATTGACATCTCCAGCAAAGAAAAGCACTAGGTCTTGATTGCCGGCATGAATAGAGAAAAGTCGACTTGGATCAAGCCATCAGCTCAGACGGTGAATGAAGTTTTACTCAGAGAGCCTCTGCTACGGAATTGTAGCACTCATACTACCTCTAGTGTTCAGTATGGGAATTGCACTGTTGTTAAACAGCCTTAAACGGGGCCTTACTGAAAGCCTGGCATTAAAAATAACTGTAACAATCACCTATGTTAACGAATAGACTAATTTTTGTATACTTTATTCTCAGTTGTGCACTGGTGCATTGCATGCAGCAGATGCATCTCTGTTTTTATGTCCTGTACTGAGCAGGTGTGCCTCTGAGTGACAGGTGTGCTGCCAGGTGACAGGTGTGCCGCGTGGCAAGTCATGGCAATTGGCTGCCACTATCCTGCATGCGGAGCGGTGGCTCTTACGTGTCGAGGGTGCGGTCTTCCACTGAGGTTGGGGGCAGGGGTCCGGGGGGATTTGCCTCACTGAGTACTGTCAAACACACAGGAAGGCCTGTTTACACTTTTATGGGGATGTTTTTGTCTCATTTTTATGCACGTCACTCCAACAAAAATTCAAAAGTAGATGAATATGAATCACAAAGGTGCCTGGTTTCTTTGTAGAAGAAAGATCTCTTCTACAAAGAGTTCCCCAAAATAACAGTTTGTCGGGAGCTATATTAGTCAGTGCATATGCTGTGCAAGTTCGACAACATAAATATAAGAATGCTGGGTCTGTTATATATATAAGAACTAGTGGTATTTAATTCATGCATCAGCATTTAGACAAACTGAAGGCCTGTGCCGTAGAACATATTGTGCAATTTTACAGTACAGAGGCCACAGATGGCTTTGTGATTTGATAATTCTGTACCTGAATTTGCTTGGATTTTCAGCATCCATTTCTTCATCAGAAACCGGGAGGAGGCGCTGAGAAGGTATTCAGATCCATCACGTAGGCTGGGGTGACAGAGAGTGTTATTGGCTTGAGGGTCGAAGCACCCAGGGACTTGACTTACCCCAGCCAGGATGGAAATGTCAAACTGAGCCTGGTGGAGGGTCATGGATGGCTAAGGGAGGTTTCATTCGCTCACCGTAGGCTGAAACAGTTGGCCCGTTTGCTGTACTCGGGAACTGGCACGCATTCAGCTCCGGTGACATTCAGGGGCAGGCCGGCCGCGGAGCTCTGTGCGATGACCACAGCAGGGGAGAGTTACAGACATGATGTGTGGACTTGTATGAGCTGTGTTTTTATAAATTAAATAGGTTTTAAGACAAGACCGGGTTCTGATTATGGGAACAGCTCATGAATGTTAATTTATGGTAAACCTTTGAAACCAGTGTTTCTCAACCCAGTGCTTGGGGACCCCCAGACATTTTTGCTATCTTCACAGTGCACCTGTTCCAGGTATTGTTAATCTTGATTACTTGTTTGTTTGGTTCAGGTGTGTTGGGGAGCTGGAGGGAGCAAAAATGTGGACTATCTGGGGGTCCATGTGGACTGAGCTGAGAAACTCTGGGTGAATCTCGTTATGCGTACTTGACTGTACCTATTTTATGTCATCTTCCATTGCCAAAGACCATTTCCAATACTAAGAACACAAACCAGAGGATGGTAAAAATCCCCAAATGTTATTCTCGCTCTGCCCAAAATATAAAGGACATCATCAGTTGCATCCTCGCCAAATGAGACCAGTCCCATGATTCACTGCACCCCAAGTTTGTTCTTAGAGGGCAGTTAAGCAAGACCAATCTTGTGAAGACTGCAAGTACGATATTTGTGTTCATGGTATTGAGAAATACCCACTGAGTTAGTCTATATACCCTTGCACAGTCACTGTGGCTATTTTTATAAGGAATCTGTGTATTGTGGGCATACATGTGCACGGGCAGCTCCTGATGGAGCTTGAGGATCCACACCTCCTGGCCACATGGTCCCCCAGCCCCCCATCTATAAGGTTTACCTTCAGTGTGTCCTTCCGGTCTTGGTAGAAGCAAAGTGTCTGCCTGAAGAGGACGGCGTGGTATGTGCTCCAGGCCCGACATGGAGCCTGCAGGGAGTAGAGCGTTGGGTCAGTGACAAATGGCTGAAGAGACCAAAGAGGTTTCAGAATCACTGAAGATAAAATTCAGCTGCATTAAACTGGGGCTCCTCCCACGGGACCCGCCCACCAAAACTGTGAAGCCCTTCCTCTTACCCTCTTCCCTCCTAACTGCAGCTTGTGCTTCCTCTCCAACGTCCCCTCCATTGACTGGAACTCAGGCTTCCCCCCATTCTGAAACAGGAGCAGAACTTTATATGTTTTATTTCTTAGCAGGCACAGCCTTTTTTGCCTTCTGTACAGACCGATATCTACTCGGGCTGGCTGGTACCACACTTAAGGGAACAAGAACGGTTCTAATCCTTGAATGTGAAATTGGGGGTCGCTTCAAATAAATTTTTCTTATTCTGATCTTATTGTGAAATTTCACTGTATAAGTGAATTGTCTATTGGAAAAGCGAGAGGTTGTTTGATACCATTGAGTTACAGTGCCTTCCTGGGGTGGTTGTATTTCCGTGTTCATCTCTGTCACAGTCCGAGCCCATTTCCGGATTGCGAGCTTCCTCTAGACCCATGTGAACTGAGAACAGGCTCATGGATTGGTCCTGTGAAGTATTCAGATGTTCTAACTTGTAAGGTCAAAATAGAAAATGCTCAGTCTCTTATTCTACCACTAGATGGCGGCAGAGGTTACATTTTTGAATATTACATTTTTAGGTGGGTTACAAAAAGGTGAGGATATAGAAAGTGAACATAGTGATCATTTAGGTAAAAATTTTAACATTAAATCATTTACACAAAACATTGATGGAGTAAATATTCCAGTATGTCCTGGACATAAATATGGTAACATTGATAAGCTTGAAATTGTATAATTATAAAATACGAATTGATCTAGAATAAGATCAACCTTTACTGGCAATAAGGCATATTTAATGAAACCAACACCATTGTTATGACATCCTTTTGTGTTTGTGTTGTGTTCTGTTGCCACAGAAACACTGCAGGTGGATGAACTAGTATGTGGGGATTTCATTGATTTTTTGCGAAGATGGCCCTCACCTTCGGACCTGTTTCCTCTTTCAAATCCTCCTCCTCATTCTCCTCCTCCTCCTCCTCTCTGTAATGGTAGATGTATTTTTCTTGGTCCTCTGTGTCAGGCAGCTTCATGGAATTGGAGGCTGTCTCATTTACCAGTGATACCTGCCCACTCATTGGCTCTCTCTCGGGGAACGCAGCCCAGGATTTCCTGTCCCCCTTGGAAAGGCTCTTGCTCTCTCTTTTTGGGTCTTTGTTGTAGCCTAATAGAGACTGGACTGAAGGTGGTAGTCGGAACTCTGCTACCAGAAGGTTGGGTGCTGAGGCAGTAACAAGTTTTCTGTAGAGCATGGCCTGACCTTGGGTGTGTGGTTCTTGGGGCTGGCTGGCTGGAGAGTTTGCTGTCTCTTCCTGGTGTGTCTGATACATGATGTCAGAGCATATGCTCTGCCGGTAGCCGTTGGTCTGATTCCAGATGTGCTGTAGCTCTTCTTCCTCCTCCTCAAACTGCTGATGGTCTGGATGGACATTGTCCTCTGCACTGGGTAATACCTTCATCTTGAAGCCAGTAGGGTCCCCATCACAGTTATTTGTCTGTACAAATATTGCTTTACTCACCATCCCCCTAAGGAGGTTAGACGGCACTTGGTGTGCCGCTTCAGTGGAGATCTTCACGCTCTCTGATCTGTGTGCTCCCAAGCCTACTGAACCCTCCGTCCCACCTGCAGAAGCCCTGGGGCTCTTCAGAATATTGGATGCTACATTTGAGCCTGAGATGGGGTTCTTGTGGTACCGGTGTTCTTTGAGGTCCTGGACTTTAGTGTGGACACTTGGACACATATGGTTCACAGAAACTACAGTAGATTTTTCGTCATTAACATCCTTGTTAAGGTGTTCTTTCTCTCTAAGCACACATGGGATAAAGCTGTCACTGGGCATGGGTCCACTGAAGTCCAGAATGACGGACATTTTGTCCTGTTCTTGACCTAGTTGTTCTTGTTGGCCATTGATATCTGAGAGACTCAACCGGAGATCTGATAGGTCACTGCTTACTGTGGTCTGACTGTGATTCTGAGAAGGCTTAACCCTTTCTGGAGGTGCAATGCCATGGGATACAACAGAAGTGGTCAACTTCCCTGTCGGGCTGGGTTTGGGTGCTTCTCCTCGACAGACAGGCGCTGAACGCGTTTGTTTGAACGTAGTCATTGTCGTGTGTCTCTCCGTGCAAGAATAGCGGCTGTTGGGGTCAAGGAGGTCTGTGTAATTTCTGAGATGGTCTGTTCCTTTTGGATCTGCAGGGCAAATGGTTATGACGTCGGGGATGCTGGGGATCAGGCTAAAATCTTTGGGCAGGTCAAAGCTCAGCACGGACCCCAGAGACAGGTATCTGCAATGGTTCTTGCCATGCTCTGCCGGGGATGATCCTGGGGTGTTCTCTACACCAGGCTGGACAAGGACTGAGTCTCCTGTACATTCAGCATCGATGTCCTTCAATAGGGAGTTCCTTACATAGTCCTGGGTCTCCGTGCCACTTGGGGAGGCTGCTTCTTTTGAGGCCTTCTTCCTCTCCTTTAGAGGCCAAGTGTTAGTGCTGTGTATAACTTGCTGGACCAGGGAGGGGGGCACAGATTTTGCCAGCTCCTCCCCCATTACCCTCTGGATGGTGTGCCTCCTCTCCTCCCCTTTCCTCTTCCGCTTCTTGCTCCTCCTCTTCAGGCTGTCGATGACGGAGCTGGGGCTGCTCTTAAGCAGAGAGGTGGAGGAAGAGGAGCCCGAGGAGGATGAGGATGAGGAAGCCATTGGCACCTTAATCTTAGTGGCACTGCGGGGCAGAGTAATGTTCTCGTACTCAGGCGAGGCGGCTTTGTTGTCCTTAACATGCAAATAGGTACTCACCTGAAAAGGAAAGAAAAGAGCACTTTTCAGTACTGACGTTCTGGGTTCCCGAGAACTACCGTGAATATGATTACTCAGGGTTATCCGAGAAAAGCCCCATGCTCACAATAGCAGCCCTGCATTCTTCTGAAGACACAGACATGTTTTTATTACACATCAGACCAGAACAGGAACACTTGGCCACACTACTGTACAAGACACAAGAACCTGAGTAAGATCGACAAGAAAACTGGCTGGAAATATTCACGACTACGGAAAAGATAAGTACAGGACACAGCCTGTTCTGTCCCAAGTCAAGATGAGAGTCCGCTATAAAACTGAACAGAGACACCAGAGGAAGATACTTAACTATGAGAACCTCACCAAAAGCATGTGTCATGCCTGCACACTCTCTGTTTTGATTGTGTCTGTGTTATCCTGCTAGCTTCTTAAATCCTAAATCATATTCTTTCCCATATTTTCTTCTCATCTTGACATCACATCTTGGCCATCTCTTGCTAAGGACCAAGTTAGGGTGCTACTGATTTGGAGTAATGCACGCGATCGCTCCACAGAACGGCCCATGTCTGATGTCAGGCCCATGTCTGCATTTCGTAGGAATGGCATCCCGAGGACTGAATAGAGTGGGTTTGATGGAAGATGATAGGTATAGTAAACAAATAGTGACTGAATCTATTTGCCATGCTGGCATGTCTATAACGGTTGCAGTAATTTGTCGAAGTTCTTCCCCAGAACAACAACTATTCAATTCAAACGTAACCCTTTTGGCCAACCATATAAAACAATATGAGTGAAATGCTCATAAAAGAGTGGGTGAGGCAGGAACTGACATGTGGTGAACTTCGTAGGCAAAAACTGCCAGGAGTAATTGTGCTTGTCCTCGCTGCTTCTGCGTTGTCATGCTTTTGGAGACACCACAAATATCACATATATGTGAAAGCCTGCACCGCCGCAAGGACCCATAGTGTAGGGGGAACTGCATTCAAGACCGACAGGTTACATGTTTAAATCCTGATGGGGTTTAAACCAAATTTCTTCTGCAGGAAATATACGTGTGTATTTACATACCACATATACCATATTTACATGCCGTATGTACATATGGTTAAATGGTTAAACCTTGCTGCTAGGCCTTGTTGTGTTGTGCACTGACCAAAGGCTACAGCAGTGTGCTCTCCTAACATTTGTGTTGTCAAAACACGCTGAGAACCTGGGGTTTTCTCTTAACTGCTAACCAAGTCTATGGCTTATTAGAAAAGCACTACTTACAGTAAGCAGCATGTATTTTGTGACCTACGAGAGACTCGGTGTAATAATTGCATTAGGCTAATAGCCCCATGAAGCAAGGAGGTGGGGTAGAGACCCGTTTTTAAATCTGTGCTTTTTGTGTGAGGTAAGGAAGCAGGTCAGGAGTGGAAATAACTGTGCTAGAGACAACTGAGTAAAAGTGGGCTTTAGGGTTTTGAAGTCTGGTGAGTCGATACATGTCATAGAAATGTCAGTCTGAAAGGAACAGAAGCACCATCCATTGAGTTTATCCCTTGCATGCAAAAGGTTTTCATCAACAGAAACAAACACAACCAGTCACTGGCACCTTAACCAACGAAATAGTAACACAGTCAACCCTTCTGATGTGTAACTGCTAGCTTTTTAATTGCACACTTTCAGGTTCTTTTGACCGCAAATCATCCTTCATTTTAATGACCAAGAGAACCCATTGAAGGGTAGCAATAGTTCACATTTGCCCCTGCTGTTCCATGCATGGCAGAGCAAAAGTTTGGCAACAGTCGAACAAGGGAGGCTGTGAGAGATGCAGTCGACAAAGACGGGGCGAGGAGACACCCTCCCCCTCACCCTGTTAGTAAGCCCCCGTCCCTCAACCACCGCCCATGCAACATCAACCCTGGACATGCAGCAACGCTGTTTACCTCGTCTGCACTCTGCCGGTAAATCTTTCTCTTTCGCTTTAAACTACCGAACGTATTTCCCAAAAGGCCCTGGCAACGGCTCCAAAAGTTTTTACAGGCAGAGGAGGGAGACTCAGCAGGCTGAGGGAAAGGGAGAGAAGAAGAGGGAGAACAAAATAAAGAATATCGAGGGTGGAGGGGCGGCCAGAGGGAGGGGCTGTGGAGATGATGAAACTCATCACTGCACAGAGAAAAACATACAGATGTCAGATCAACACGATACCCAAAGGCTGTGATGTTCCTGGTTCCCCTTTAACGCACAGATCAGAACCATCCATGGATGCCCTCGGGTTCTCAAACATGTTTTTATCTGGCCTACCAATCACTGTCAGCTTAAGACCTAACGCCAAGCTCTTGATCTATTAAACCCGAGGCATTATGAGAATATTTTCTCGCTAGCAAGGAAGGGTATTGTTTTTATTTGCTCTACAAGAATGACATATGAAAGAATTTTTACTGCTTTTGATGTGTAGGAAACGTTCCCCCAAGTTTGTGCTGCATTCACTGTGGCTTTGGTTGACTTTCTCGGATGGGTTATGGATATTGAGCAACGAACCATCCTCAGTTCCAGCAACAAGCATGAGCATGGGGCTTGAAGCACACTCCTCACTTGGAACTCCACTTTCAGCACAACCTTGATGTCGTGCTTAAGTGTTTCTCTGTTAGACTCCTTGTCATTTTCTTTTGTGTCACTTCCTGTCCAGCATGTTCTGTGGATTGCAGTATGTTGGCCATCAGCCAGGATACTCACCCTATGAACCGGCTCGGTAACCTCTGCCTCGTCCGTGGCTTCCTGCATCTGCAGCTGGCTGTCCCCCATTTTACCGAAACTGAGGATGAGGTTGACCGTGCCTCCCAGTGCAGGGGTGCTTGGCTCTTTCATGACAAGGAAGGGTGACCTAGGTGTCTCGATGGCCATTGGACCTTGATGGATTTCAGCGGGGGGGCTTGCACTGCTCCCGTTCCCGCTGGGACTGATGCTGCCCATCACCTCGTATCCGCTCTCTGACTGCTCCCAGCCGCATCCTTCATGCTGGCCACTCGTGTCTCCGGTGGCAGCCATCTTGGCAGCCTGCTGGGTCCCGCAATGCGGAGACACGCTCTGTGTGGGACGAAAAGTGGAATCTGGTGTGCGGAGGAAAAACTAAAGCCAGCTGTCTAAGAAGATTAGTCAGATATTAGCTAACAATCCTCTCTTTTTTACTCTCTGCCCGTGTCTCGTGTTTATATTAAGACCCTCTGCTTTTCTGCATGTACTTAATTTTAATTTTAACTTGGTGCAACACAGCTTTCAGTGTTCAGTATTACCCACTTTTACAGCTGGAAATTTTAAGAGGAAACTCAGGTTTTCAATTAACTTTGCCAAGGTTACAAAATGGAGTTTCCCCTTATGGAAATGTTAAACTTTTTTGACGGAGGTCCAGTTCCACAGTGCCAGCATCCCAGGGTGACTGTTTCCTGGAAGGCTGCGACTGAGGCTGAAAGAATGGTCTCTACCTGTTGAGCTAGAGTACAAACTGTGGCCTCTGAGTAAATCACATCTCCCTTAGGCTCCAACTTCTGTTTCCCAAGATGCCACTGGTGCTTCTGTGCTCTCCAGCGCACCAGGATCCATCCCAGCATGCTCTGCAGTTCCTCTGTCCTCTCTCTGATCTTTAGATGTCACACACAACAAAGAGGTCAATGTATATGACAACAGAAAAGTCACCCTAAACCTATTTTGGTAGATACTTTGAGAGCACATTTTTTTTTTTTTTTTTTTTTTTAGGATGAGCTGGTAAATCTTCCATTTCCAGAGGTAAATTCTGAGTGAATTCCTGTTATGTATTTTCCTGAAATCTGCATCAGGCACAGCAGAGACGTTTACCATATTGGTAAGGTGATGCTCTTCATCAATGAGCTCCTGCCCTGCTGCAGCCAGGACGTCGAATTCCTCAAACTTCTGCTCGATCATCAGATCCAGTTCCGTGACGGTCGGCTCCTGGCTCGCCCTCCCGCGATGCCCGACGTTGTCAAAGATTCGTGCCCGGGTGTCCTCTGTCCATGATCTGGAGCAGGGGGAACGTGACAGGGGTGGTGAACACTTGATGCAAACCTTGTCATGCTGATGCTAATCCAGGCCTTAGCTTCCAGGATTTCTATCGCAAGCCAGCCTTTATAAAATCACCCACGGCAACTAATCAAGTAAATAAATCAGGCCCCCACTTCCTAACCTAATTTACAGAGAAAATCAGTTAATGTCCTACAGAACCTAATGGCGGCTGACTAAAAATGTGAAATTCTGCTCTGTTTTGCATTCAAATGAAGTATTTCACATAGATGCACCCATGCATTTCCATTTTAATTTGTAAAATAGTATTTCAGTGATTCACCGACATTGAAGTGAGTAATATTGCATTATTAATAAAGTAGTAATTGATGTATGAGTGATAAAGAATAATATGACAATCTTGGAACACAATTAAAAGACTCAGTTATGTGTCGCCTGACCAAAAAAAAAAGAAAGAAAAGCCAGTTGTCCTTGAACATGGGGTGAGTCACGGTGAAAGAATGCTTTGTTCTCTGAGTGGGACGCGTGAGAGGCGAGCTCCTCTGCGTGGGCTCTAATTCAGTTTTTGGCTGAGGATTTGCTGTCTAGCTCACGAGAACCAGAGGGGGAGTGTCGGCCATCTTCCCGAGTCACTCACATCATGGCCAGGTAGTTCTGAAAGAAATCCTGCAGCCGCGCAAAGTTCTGCAGCCGTGCCCGGTTCTCTGCCATGGCCGCACCCAGCTTCTCCCAGGCCTGCAGGGTGACGCGGGCCTCGCCGTCCAGCGCGTGCATCCTGTCCGGGCAGAGCAGCTGGAGCCGAGTGGCTGACCGCCGCGCCTCTTCCACGTCCTCCCTGAGCACCTCGTAGTCAACCTGGAGGGGAAGACCCGGGACACTCAGGTAACACACACACATAACCTGAACACTGCCAGCTTCTGCTGCTTCGGTCGCTCCACCATCAACCCTTACTTGATTCTCACGTCTGCCTATGTAACATTTTTGATCCGTACCTACAAATAGTCCGATCAAATCAATAGTGCATTATTAATTAATGCCTAAATTATATCTGTGCTTTTTAAAAACAAAATGTTGAGTTTTTCAAAAACAAGCAGACGTGACACCTCCCACCCATCCCTTTCGGGTTCATGAGCCAGACGCAGGGTGTCACCCCACCAGTGCGCACAGTGACCTCTGTCCCCTTGATGCTAAGAAGACCAGACCCTATGAATACGTCCATCTTTTTCATCCTAGACTGTAATTAACAGAGCCATGGTTTCGGCGGGAAGGGGAGAGCGATTCGCCACTTGTTTGTAAGTAACCCCGCCCCCCCGGCTACACGGGATGCTAGATGCCAGTTCCATGACCGTGGCTCTATTTTCGTATGGGAGATGAGATCATTTTTGTTCTTTAATGGTATCGTATCCAGACAGCTGTGCGTGCATGTGATAAACACAACATTGCCCAAATATGACTCATGCAGAATACACCCCCTACCACGCACACAGGACCCACCACAATCACCTCCCTCCATCCCAGAGACCCTCATGCACGCATAATGCAGTCCTTTATGGGTAATTAAATTAGGCTCTTTCTGCGTGGGGTCAGATGCAACAGTTTACATAATTGAATCCAATGTTAAACGAAGCGTGAACTGCCTGGATAAGATGGACTTTTGGTGCAACAGGAAACAGACCGCGGGCCATGGAAGACATATGAAAAGAGACCAACCCCCCCCCATCACTAGTCCCTTTTAAGCTCAGATCGTTTTGCCGGCAACGACTGGATCAGGGGTCCGGCACACATGTCCTGTGTCCTTCCCCGAGCATGTCTGCACCCACTCACACATCTGCATCCATTTTTCTCGGCGGACTAATGGCCCCCAAGCAGAAACACCCCGAGCTCAAGCTGGACAGCACATGGCACGGTGGAGTAGGGTTCACGGGGTCAGAGGTTAGGAGGTCACCTCCAGCTCATCTTGCTGCTCCCGCAGCCTCTGCAGGCCGCAGCGGTGCGGCTCACACTTCACGGCCATGTCCGTCTCGGCCTCCTGGATGATGCCGCTGAGGTCCTCGCTCCGCGACAGGCCCTGCTGGAACCGCACGCCCAGGGAGGAGTACTGCGGAACAGGCAAAACGGCAAGTTACCTGGGTGCCCCCTGCACGATTCCTGCAGCTATTTATGAACCATTTTATAGAGCTTTTCTAGCTTGAGTGCATAAGGATTGTAATGGACTGAGATTATGAAATTAAATGCCTTTTTTCATTTAGTGGTGTGTATGTGACATTGTCCTTCCGTTGGTGATAATGAAAAGTGGGTAAGCAGCTGAGGCTCCAAACCAAGACAGGCAGACCAACCAGCTGTGCGGCATGACGCCCAGAAGGGGGCAGCGGCGACACAAAAGCCCCAGTGTGTTTGTGAATCCGCACAATGTTCCTTGGTACCCGTAGGACCACAGGAGGGGCACACGCTCCAGCCTGCTGCTGGAGACCCACCATGTCATGCGCATACAAACCATTGATCACCATCTGCAATACGGAAGTAGAAATTTCAGGTCCACAAAGTTTAAAGACAGAACCGGGTTTTTTGTTTCAGTCAACCAGTTGCGCATAAAGAGTCACAGTCACAGAGGACTCAACTGGTTGGTTTAAACCAGATCTTGGTCTGGAGTCTTACTTTCTGGGCCTGAAATTTCCACCTCCGCTAAAATATTCAAGCTTGATTAAAAAAAAAAAGTTCTAACCATTGTAACAGTACTATACTAATTTTGTCCAAGTCTGTTTAACTATTTGCTATAAAAATGTATCAATTAAATTTTATTCGGATAGCGCATTTTCACAATATTACATTGTCTCAAAGTGCTTTGCATTATCCCCGCCCAGAGCCCCCAGTGGGCAAGCCAGAGGTGACAGTGGGAAGGAAAAACTCCCTAGAAGGAGGAAACCAGTTTCTGCTGATCTGGTTTTACACAATGGTTTCACTGTGTGAAGGTTCTCTAACAAATCTTCTCAGGTCAATATGTGTTGTGACAGTGTCCTTAGTAACAGGGATGCCTCACTTGGCCAGGCGGAGGTTAAAGTTCTCACTGGGTACAATGTGCTCAGCACCATTACTCCATCCCCATGTCTGCTTCCAACATCTCTCCTTGTTAGAAAGCAACAGGTGCTGATGGCCCTCTAGTGTCCAGCTGAGGAAGGGCGATGAGGCAGTTATGACTGACTTCAGCCCCCTCTGACTCCTACCCGGGACAGCAGTTCCTGAATTCCCTGGTCCTGGGACAATGAGCGGCCCCTTTCCCTCGCTGTGTCATTGAGCATCACCACAGCCTCCCGGAGCTCCTCCACGGGGTCGCCGATGTCCTCCATAAGCGGGACGCCGGCCGGGCCCGTGAGGGAAGGCCCCGCCTCCAGGTCATGCTGGAGAGGCTAGGAGGGGCACGGCATTAAGTCAGCTTAACATTCCTGCTTCCCCTCTTGTCACGCCTTTTTCTGAGAAATCTTTTATTCTTAGCGATTAGCAACTAGTTAGTAATGATTTTACCATTGTGTTTTTTTTAACAGGGTTCAACAGATTGACAACGAGGAAATAGGTCCCATGAGCTCCTTCCCCCATCAGTCATCCCACCCCCAGGCAAGAAGTTCCTCCCACCTGGCCTGGGTTGTCGCCATGGCTCCCGTGCAGCACCTGGCCCTCCTCCAGCTCCACACGCTCCAGGAACTCTGTGAGCATGCGTGTGTCCTGCAGCTCGGCACTCTGCTGCGTTAAGGCGCTGCGCACACTGCGGTACCTGAACGAGAGACCAAGTTCCATCAGCCAATGGGTCGGCGCCATCCACCCCTGGAAAACCCCTGTTAAAGGCAAGAACATTTCGGCCCACTCCCCTTTAAGGCGAGATGTACCTGATGTTCCTTTTCTTTCACTTACTCGGGGAACGCCTAAGCTGTACAGGCTGCGAGAAGTTACCCTCAACAGCGGTACAATAAGTCCCTCCCACTCTCTGCTTTCATATTCCTCCTGTACTGATCTTATATATTTATTCTGAGTTTGACCAAGAGGCAAAAGCTGCGCCATGCCACTCTAAGGTCATGCTGGGAAATCCCCGAGTCCAGGATTAGCTTATGACAACCATCCCGATCGCATCAATGAGGCCCCTGGATCATGAAACGGCAAACAAATTACGTCAATTGACCAAATCCAAAGTTATTGGCAAAAAAAAGTCCACATGTATCCTGAAGTGGCTTTTTCCCTTCTTTTTTTTTCAAACACGCTCCCTGGAAACCGATAAATGGAACCTTTTCTCCCGTGTTGTTTTCCTTGGGACGGTCTCTGTCTCTAACAGAGCGTGTCTTGTGTTTACAGACGTACATATAGACGTGTGTCAAATAGAACACCTCGCCTCGTCTACTGTTACACGGGCCACCAGAAAAACATCTCCCGACCAAACTCAACGCCGTAAGCCTGAAATGCATGAACACTGTCTTCACCAAAACACAGGCCGTCCATGGCTCTGCCTCCCGTCTTTGATGAACAGCTTATGAATCCATTAAGACTGATGGTCTGTGTGATTACCAGAGATATATTAGCCAGTTAGAAAACTGGGATGAGTTACTTTCTCGGTATGGGGGAGAACAGGAGACTCGGTGCCAACTGCATGAATTATTACCCTATTTGCACGTACTATAAATGATAGAGTATGAATTAAAAAATTTTTTTCTTATGTGAGTGTCCTGGAATCTGCTCAACTATTATCTATAGTCTACGGCTCATGCTGCGGATTTAGGCCAAAACGCGCCGGTCGTTGGAAGGAGTGACAGAACGCATAATTCTTAACCTCTATTCAGCTGAAATCGAGATCTGACACCAATCTCTATGGAGATGGACGTCTGCGGAGTTTCTGAACCCTGGCCGTAACCACGAAACGGGACACCATCCTTTTTACACCGTATAGTCATAGGTTTGTATTATTCGCCTTTCCGGGGGGGTGTGATCAGCTAACTGCCGGCATGCTGCAAAGGTACCCACTTCTCCTCCACCTCGGCCATGCGTGCTGGCAGCCGCTCGCCGTGGACGTGTCGGCGGCAGCGCAGCTTGTCCACTTCCTGTCGCAGCGCGCGCAGCTCCAGGCCCCGGCATGACACCTCCCTCTCCAGCAGACAGCTCTCCCGCTCGGCTGCGCTCATGGATTCGGGGTCCCCGGCGAGTGAGGACTGCCGGATGGAGCGCTCCACCGACTGCAGCCAAGTCTCCAGGGTGTTCAGGTCCTTCAGGACGTTCATGGCCTGTCCGAGGGTGGGAGGAGGAGCGAAGGTGGGAGGGGGGATATATGGTAGAAGTTTGACAGGTGTTTGCTCACATGCCTCATTCTGCAAACAACTGGAGAATTCTTCTGATTTTATTGTGAAGCCAAGGGCTTGTAATTCATCTTGGAAGATTCAAGTAAGGACCGAGAAGAGAGATAAACACATTTTGAGCAATCAGGGTCAAATCTAGTTTTTCTTGCAGTAATAAGCCGGACCCGACTCAAGTCAGAACTGCGGCTGGCCGGCTCTTGTCTGCCTCCCCACACCATCATAAAATCTTTGTGTGATGCTAGTTTGTAGACTTGGCCTCCAAAAAAGAATAACTTTTGTGGAAAACGCCTATGGCATTAAGGCGTCGTGGCAAGACTAGGCGCCAGCGGGGGGAGGCTTTTCTCCAGGTTAGTGTTTCCCAATCTGGTCTGGGAGCAAAACTGTGAACTGTCTGACAGGGAGCTCAGAGGGAGCAGAATCGTGGACCGGCTGTGGGTCTCCAAGGACCAGATTGGGAAACACTGCTCCAGGCTGGTATTGGATGGGCTGTTTCTTATACAGCTGGACGCCGTGCCAGAGTGACGTGAGCAGTGCATTGCTGCCGGCCAGCCTACCTTCACGTTGAGCTTCTCTGACTCTTGCAGCACTACCACGTTCCTCTGGTGCCTCCTCTTCAGCTCCTCCCACAGCGCCTCCAGCTGGCCCAGGAACTCCTCGATCTTGGCACTCCCGGGATGCTGGGCTCGAACCAGACTCCGGCCCTCCTGTAAAGGGCCATTCGGGTACAGGATCGTCTTCCAGGTGGAGGTGGCAGCTCACAGTAGTAACTAAAGAACCTGATTCCTGAGTTTTATGTTTAAATTATAGACGAAACAAAGCTCTTGGGCCACTAACAGTGGTGTTTGAGTCACATTTGCAAACTCTTGCTGCCCATCTGTAAGATCCCCCTTGGGTTAAAGGATTAGCTAAGCAATATGTGTGTGATTACCAAGGTCTATATACATGTCTACTCCATCCAATGTTTCGTACTTGAAAGAGGGAGTCTAGCAGCTGTGCTATGTTCTGTTAGCATTTGACCCGATGATGAACTTCATTGAGATATTTGGCCTGTGTCAGTATGATGTTGCAAGTTCTACTGAATTAAATATCTTTCTGAAAGCATTTTAGAAACCCAACTGCTATAAACAGCATTCAGGTCATGATATTCCAGCATGGTTTTTGTCCTAATTTTTGTAAAACAGTTCAAGAGAGCCTTCTGTACTCTTTACCTTCTTCACCACCTCAATTCTAGCACCGTTGGACAGGATCTCCTCTTCGAGGGCGGCCTGGCACCTCTTCGCAGCCTCGAACCCATCCAGGTTGGCGGTACAGCAGATGTGCGTCGCCATGGCAACGTTGTCTTTCAGCCAAGTGAGAGTCTTACAGAGGCCAAATGGACAAGAGAAAGAACAGGACCAGCAGTGAGGCCAACATTCCGCAAATGGGATGATATTTTATGCTGCCATCTGGCTTATTTGGGAAGGGACCATGGTCCAACCTCTTCAACTTTGCTCCTAAAATCTGCTCCTCTGCCCCCACTCCTAAGCTTGTCCACCCCCCAGAAACATTCTCTCTATTGCATTCTCGCAATTCCTGGAAGCCAGACAGCTTGACCGAACCAGCAGATCTTTGGCGTTCAACCTCTTTCAAACAAGCATATCACTCTTTGTATTAGGTGACAACTTCCCCCCCATAGTCAAGGCCTGCATGACTTCATCTCTCTCGCATCTCATTGGCTGCTGGCTCAACTCAGGGCACAATTAGGCAGCCCAGCAGGAAGCCAAGATACTCTAACCTCTCCCTCGTATTCCTGCTCAAACAGACGTGTGGGGCTCAAAGCCAGATCGGGCACCTTATCTGCAGACACAGTGAACTTCTGAAGCTGTGTATATAGCTGTGATTGGCCACGTGCAGACACCGCTCCAGGCTTGGTCTCCCTCGGCACTGCTCTGCAAATCAAACACAGACTCGATTTTACCACTTGCCTTAAGCAAAACTTGTACATTCTGCGACTAGGAATGCATCACCTTTCCCCCTCTGTCTGGCTCTTCCTGATGACATCATTTGTGTGTGTGTGTGTGTGTGTGTGTGTGTGTGTGTGTGTGTGTGTGTGTGTGTGTGTGTGTGGGTGTTTGTTTATATGGCATGGGAATGCATCACCTTTCCCCTCCTGCTTGGCTCTTCCTGATGACATCATTTGTGTGTGTTTATGTGTGTGAGTGTGTGTTTGTTTATATGGCATGGGAATGCATCACCTTTCCCCTCCTGCTTGGCTCTTCCTGATGACATCATCTGCGTGACCGGAGCCACTTCCTAGCACTTCAGTGGTGCAGCTCTTCAGAAATGCCTCTGCTTCTTGGCTGTCTACCGGCATTGCTTCACTTCCAGCGTCTCTCGCACCCTGCAAGACAGAACAGCGAACTTGGTGTCACCATAACCTGAAAGTTGTTTGGAGTGAGACTAAAGCAGAAGGTACCAGAATGATCTTGACTAGTGGATAAAAACCATCTGCCAAAGTAAGTGGGTAATCTGTATAACTGCATACATGACTGGCATTTGCAAGTATGACGCTGCCTTTTTTTTTTGGGGAAAGCCAAAAGGAGCCCCTGCAGGCTGCAGGCGGAACTGCAGCAGGCCATCTCACTTATTAACTTAAACATGCCCTATAATCCTCCTTTCAACAGCGCGTCTCACTTCGCCTTGATCGCCAGAAGGGATCCTTTAAATGTGTATCAAACATTACATCAGCCTCCTGCTCAAACAGGCGAGGACAGATTTAACAAGCCAGGCCTCGGGACGTCTAACGCACACGCATGTCCGAGAGGACACTGCCGGGCTGCCATGTTAAGTGATTCATTGGCTCATGTGCTTCTACTTACAGTGACTTGTGACTTAAAGCATCCTGGCTACCACTTTTCTGCCCTGTTGACAGGATATTTACGGAAGCTCTCCATAGTCATGCTCAGCGGGGCCGCCTGGAACCCTCAGCCTTTGGTGTCCAAGATGCCCATTGGTTCTACTGCGGACGTCTCTGGTGGAGAAATCGCTAGGGCTGTCTATTTGTAGATTAGTGCCTTCGCACCACTTTTCAAATAGTGGAGATCTAAGTGTTTATGTTGCTCTCCTGGGTGGGAGGGAGCACTGACTTTTTTTCTATGATTTGAGAAGGGTTCATTGTGGTGCCTGTCTGAAGAGGCGGATTTACAGCGTACTTTATGCCCCACGGATTCCACAGGCTGCCCATTCCCCTCTCCAAGCCGGAAGGTTCTCTGCTTTGGCATGTTCCCGTTTTCCATCCTTGCCTGGCCTTGGCTCAGCAGGGAGGGGTCAGGGAAGGCCAGGGGGAACTGGGTGGGCGTAATAACACTTGATTGGACTGTACCCCTTCCTCAGAAGCGTGTGGGGGTGTAACCGAGCACCGGGTTTCAGTCTTTAATGGTGTCATGGGTCGTGTGACGGCGAGGGTAGCCAGAGTCTCTGCACAGCCCTGGTGCAGCTACCAGCCTCTTGCCAGCAGTAAGAGGCTCCAGGAGCTCAAAGTGTGGGGGCCCTAGCGGACCCCCTCCCTGCCAAGTAGGTACAGCATGCAGGAGCATAAGGAGAAATTCTGGACCCTCTGACAAAAATTCTGGTCTCCCCCCCCACCTGAAGTTATGACTAATTTTACACACTCAAGGATATTCCTGAATATCAATTTTCCTGGCACCTGACAACAGGACCATCAGCTGAATGCAGCAAGATAAAGGGGCTGCAGTTGATGTTATTGATGAAACCCAAGGCAACGCAGCCAGGTCAGCGATCCATGCTTTCAGGCTTGGGACGCTCAAGTCAAGCTGCAGGAACAACCCGAAAATGGCAGCAAGCCTTTGATGATATATTTATAGATTATGATGCTTGGAGATTTAAAAGTCAAGCTAGGCTGGGTACCAGCGAGGGTTAAAATGTTCACGTTATGCAAATGTGACTACGCAGTAGGTCAATATCCCCTCGATATCAAGGTCTTGCAAGAGTGTGCTACAAGAGGGACATCTTTAGTCTTATCTTTTCCCTCCCCAACTTGATGTCAGTCAGTGCTGGGAATGAGCGTGTTCTTTTGGGGGAGGGTGACATGTATGGGGTCTCATGCAGTTTTGCGAACATGTCAGTCCATAAATTGTTGGTGCTTAATTGCAGAAGGGGGCACATTCGCCTATTTATAAATCCAAACATAATGGCCGTGCTCAGCTAAAGGCCAAAAGTGCCGATTACTATCTGTGATGCCCGGTCTCCAGACGTTCGTTCACATCCTTCATCTCTCCCCTTGGCTTCCATTATAAACAACATCAGGCATTTTTCTAAATGATGGCCCCAAGCTCTTTGACTCTCCACAGAAAAGCAGCAACAACAAAAAAAGAGAGAATTATGTTGCCGGAGGCAAAAATAGCTCCCTGACTTCTTCTGCCCCCGAGAGCGAACGTTCCGTCCAATCGTGGTCAGGCTCCATCTGAGTCTTTTCTCTCTCCCAGCGTCAAGTTGTGGGGTGATGTCAGCCAAGAAGCATCGCGGCCCCCACCTCTCACGCCCCATCTGGTACAGGCTCGCCCATCTGGACACAATTAGGCAGGAAAAACAGCCCCGGCAGCGTGTTTGCGCCACGCCGCCGGCCCGGAGTACCGACCGCAGCCCGGCCCTGCCGTCGCCCCTATGCCCGGCTGACCCGTCTGCCGCAGTTCGTTAGAAATCAGCACCATGCTGAAGGTCGGTGGGGATGCTTGTGAAAGACGGAGCTGGTTGGCCAGCCCGGTCGGGGGTCACTGGGAGTGTTCATTCTCTCCGGCACAAAGGTCATTCTGGCCGCAGCGCCCGGCTTCCCGGAGCGACGGTTCCGGTCGACCGGTGGCTGTACCCACGACCGACTGCGGCTCCTGAGCCGCCGGCATGGACTGCGCTGCTGCGGATCGCAGCGTGGGTCAAATGCGGCAGCACGCGCGGCCACCATGATTGAGGGAAAATGGCGGAAGCGGGGCTGTGGGTTGGGTCTATCAGGAAGGCACAAAAAAAGGAAGTGAAAACCAAGTGATTCTGATATAAGTGAGCTGCGGATACAAAGCTAAAAGAAAAAAGGAGAGTAAAACGTCTAAGCAATGCTGGAAGGCAGGATGCCCAGCTGAGAGGGCGTTCTGGGTCAGCGTGGATAAATCCGGGTTCAGACACGCGCACGTGACCAAGATGCTGCACATTAACACCTCAGACAGACGGCTCTTGTTGTACCTTTCCGGAAAGTGCTTGGCCTTGCTTCCCTCTGTGTACACATGTCCCTACGAGTAAACAGCTAGCAGGGCTGCGAGCAGACGTTCCAACCTTAAAAAACATCTCAGGAACATTTCCATTTCCTGCCAGTCCTCCAGCAGTAATTGGAGGCGAAACAACCGGGCTGGCAACACAAAATCTTTCTCAGCTTTGTTAATATTCAGTCATGGTCCAGGAACCAACTGTGTGGTAGCAGTCAAAAAGGGCTGGAGATCCAGAGGATGCACTGAAGGAAAACCTGTACTTCCATACAGAACCACATCTTCTGCCCTGATGAGCTTCCCTTTTTCTGGAGAGCACGTATAGACATTACTCTAACCATAATATTTACCCAAGTCTAGGGGATACAAAAACTATTAGATTTTAACTTTAAAAGAGGTGGGTATTTGTACTGGCACCCCGTCTGTGAGCACACTGTTTGGTTGGAAGCACATGAATCCTACGTGCCAGTCCAAACATCACCTTAAAAAGTTCTTCCTCTGTGTTGCACACGTAATGAGGCAATTTAACGGTCTTGAGCTGTGAGAAAAACTCTGTCATCTAGCAAAACAAATGGAGGCTTTTTATCCATTATCCAGGAGTGTAAAAGTGTCTGTGATGTTCTTCTATCTGTAATGTGAATGGTGGTGGCCAGGGAGGGGGGGACATCACATGGAAAGCAGCCACAAAAGGGAGGGACAACTGACCACGCATCCTTTGAGTCGGTTCTGCTCTTCTTTGACCTCTTTTCCCATAATCCTGTGCGTCCCTGTTCCCACGCTGCCTTGGGACTCTCCGGCCGGGGTCGCGGGGTCACCATCTTCCCTGGTGAAATCGGAGCCGGGCGAGGGAGGGGCCGGCTTCTCTTTCCTGGGGAGAGGCAAGGAGGCTGTGATCTAAACCCAGAAGCGCCTATGAGCGCAAGCCGACCGCATGGAGGCCCCTTGGCTGATTCTAATTATACTCGGCAGCAGTATGAGGTAGTGGAAAGGGAAGCGAGCTCGTTACCGACGGCCTGCAGGTTCAGACTCCTGGTGGGTCGCTTCTGTATGCTAGGGGGCAAAGCGCTTGACCTTGGTTGCTATTTAAACATCCCCTGGACAAGGGCGTCGACTAATCACGTAACGCTTTCTCAAATATTCCTGTCTGCCTAAAAGTCAAGCGGCTGACAGAGTGGAGGGTGACGTAATGTCAGGGTGCTATCTGCTCATAAAAGCATGTGATGTAGTGCAGGAATGTCCCCTACAATGCCTAGGACCGATAGCAGAACAAGCCGTGGTTTATTTTAACAGCCACGGCATTTTGTTCAGTTTCGTGTTTAAAAAAAAAACCCAAAGCGTAAACAAAAATAAATCAGCTCTACAGAGTCTTATCTAGACATTCACTCTTTCCATGAATGTACTTGACAGATATTTTCCAGCACATGCACGCGACTTGTTTGCAGAAGTGAAACTAACAGCGTGCAACAGAAGGAGAGAGACGCCTGCTCCTGACAGCCTACGGTAAAACTAGGGAAATGCTAGCTGTGTGAAACTTTAGCAGTGATAAAAATGAAAGTTGGCACCTGGCAACCTGGCACAAACCGCATGACTCGAACATGGCAGCATCTGCCTACAATGCGAATCTGGAAGTTTTCACTAATTAAGCGTGGTCAAGCTTGATGAGCAATGAAGGCAGACGGCCAGCCGATGGCTCTAAAAACAACCCTGAAAGATATGAAGTGGTACTCCAGGAACAGAATCCAGAAGGATTTTCGATTATGTGTCCAGAATTGGCTATCAGGTATTTAGGGGCAGGCATTGACTGACTTCTGGTGTCTCCCGAACCACATCAATAGCTGCACCAAAAGGAAATCCCAGTGCTGGCTCATCACCTCCAAACTTACAAATGCACATGAATGTTGGGGGTCCCGCCTTCCTGTCCCAGGACGGTTGCCTGGAAACCGGTTATTTTTACTACTTGGGATGTTCGGTAATGCAAAACTTTTTTTAATAATTCTGTCAGTGTTCAGGAAATGATTTGAAAGGGGTCAGATATTTGAGGCAAACGGCCCTTGTTTGGCTTTAAAAACACTAAGGACTATGTACTGGAAAATGCGCAAGGACATGGGACCTTAAAACCATACAACAGCGATGCTTCGGCAGTTGAAGTCTGAGAAAAACAGGAAAATCCATGCCAACAATTCACTTTATGTCGGGAGATGGGAAGTGCTTTTCAGGGCAGGTCACAAAGCGTGGACAGGGAAAAATAAAACCTCGTTGTCTGCCCGTCCGTGGTATTTAAAAGTGGTGGGAAAGTTTAACAGAGTGATCCATAATGATCTACTATCAGGCGGGCAGAGAATTCCATTAAGACTCAGGCAGGATTTCAGTGCTAAGGTCTAAGGATCAATACATCAGTAGGCTCATATATCAACGATAAGTTAATTCAGGGCAGATTTTCTTCCCAGTGCTCTTCACGGAGCTCACAAAAAATAATAAATGCTGTATATGTTTCTCTGAATAAAACCCAAACCAAACACAGAACTAATCGTGGATGGAAAGTTATTGGTAACAGTCAAAAAGTAAACAGACTTTTTTTTTATGGAGGTCTAATTATTATTTGGACAGGATCCCCTTGGCCCACTGTGGGCGGTTGAAGGGGGTGAAGTACAATAATAACCACACTGAAAAGCACTTCCCAGTCTGTCGAGACCACTAAGATTCCATTAGGGAGTGAAATGGTTCACGTCCACGTTGTGGGTACCGCGGGGCAGAGGGAGAGTCCTACCTGATGGCCTTTTGGAGGACGGCCCAGGCTTCCCTCACCTCGCTCTGCCTTTGTACCACCCTGCTCGCCAGGGCTGGGTGGAGGTTCGACAACTGAGAAACGGTCACGTCCAGCATCTGTGAAAAAAAAGATGGGGGGAGAGACAGGATGGATGGTGTGTGTCGAGTGTGTGTGTGTGGGATGAGTGTCGGGGGTGCGGCATAAGGAAGGAAATTACTCAACGAGTTTGGTGTCGATTTATAGGCCTGGAACAAGATACACTTTATGCTCTTAAAACGTTAGGTCAAACACGGCTATTATGAAGATGGAAAAGAATCATTTTTACATATCCACAGTGGAGTCTTGTGGCATGAGGAAACCCCACAAAGCCCAGATTAAGTTTGGATTTTCCTGGTTGGGAGTCAGCCACGCTGAACCATAAGCTGACCACAGCAGAGTGTTCTCAGCCTGCCTGGCTTACTTTCCAGAATGTTCCAAACCAGCATAAACCCTTCAGAGGATGTTAGCAAATGCAACCTGCCCAGTGAGACTAGTAGAGGGAAATTCCTATTACTTACGCTTTTCATCAGTGATTGTTATGGTTCATTGTGGTTACTGCCCCTGTCACTCACCATGATTTGACTGGCAATATCCCTGATCTCTCTGTCTCCACTGCTCCCACGCTCATCAGGGGCACAACTGCTCTTACCCTGAAAGAAGGACAAAAAGGAGGCAGATGGAGATAAGATGAGGAAGAGAATCTTATCAACATGCAGGGGGTTTCCAGACATTTTGGGCAAAAGCAAATGATGGAGCAGCGCTGCAGATGGGATGGAAATGGGTGTATGTACTGGCCAGGTGAGTGGACACCAAAAGGTTGTAGGGTCAAATCCCAAGAATCCTTGAGATCCAGTTCCCGTAAACCATGATACGGAACTACCGTTGCATCCCTTGACCCTATCCTGAAGAACTTCAGTTAAAATGCCAAGCTTTTTAAATTGGTTATAGTGTATGAGTGAATTATTTATGGGCTACTGTTAGCACGGGCATTTGCCAACCCTTGTAGACACATGTGCTGGGAAAGCCAACAGCTGTCCAGGGACAGGAAACCGCTGCAGTCTTTACCTTATCGCTAATGGCACAGAGGATGCTGTCTACCTGCTGGTAGAAGGAAGACACCTCCAAGGCCAGCTGCAGACGTTCATGGTAGTCTTTAAGAAGAGTCTGAACCTTTAGCCACCTGTGAGGAGACATCATGAAGTCCTGAAGGTACCCCGGCCTACTGCTTACTGGCCGAGCCGAACAACAATCTACTTAATCTACTTTGACATAGTTATTTTGCCAGTAGAGGATACAAGGCCAACTCTGATCATTCGCCAGAATCGGCATCCAAGAGTCAGGTGCCATTTTAACTGTAAGTTGCACTAGAAGGTTTCAGGTCCTTTAGGTCAAGTCCTATGAGAGGCACTAAGATCACATCCTTGAAGTATTAAGAGAAGTAAGTTTACATCTAATTCAAGATATACAAAAAATATATAACACATAATATAATACAGGCATCCCACTTTTCCTAGTAGTCTCTCCTTGACAAATGAACCATGATCTTTAGGAAATCTCATCCCTCAGTATTTTTGGGACACTCCTGTACACTGTTGGCAAAGTTAGCAGTAATTTGTTCAACATAATAATAGTTGAGAGCACATACATTTTATTGATATGCTTCCTCCTGACCGAGATGTTCTTACTCTCCGTCTTGCCTTGCTTCTCCAGTTTTAATGCCAAGTGATTGATCTCCTCGTGCAGAGCCCTGTGATGCTGCTCATCCTGTGGAAAATGTTAAAGCTTCAAAACCACCACAGGGGAGCCGCTCCGACTTTCTTCTACTCGGTCGCCCCATCGGCTGCCAGTGAATTAGACCAGACCGGGACATTACAGCTCAGAAGGTGCTACAAGCATCACAGCTAACCGATGGATTCTGTGAGAAAATCTGATGGAGTGCAGATCTTATCAGATCATTATATTACTCGTGATTATATAAACATATTTCAGATGGTGCGAGTTTGTTCTGTTTCAGCTGAAATGGAACTGTGTTGATTTTCAAGTTTTAATACCGTCCAGGTCATTTCTCTGTTACTTAAAAACGAAGTGTAAATGTTTATCATCTAGTCAGTCTGCCTTGTTCAAAACTTCAGACCTCACAGATCACACGGAAACACAAACACGTACTGCGGTTGCCTTCCATTAAAGCCCAGACACAAGGTAATGAGACAGCGCTGAAGTTGGAGGGCAGCAAATGCCTTTTAACGACACTCACCTGTTTCAAATCCAGGATTCTTCTCGTCAGCTGTATTTTGTCGATGTTCTCCCCCAAGTCTTTCACCAGCGACTGCTCCTCTTCCTGCTGCTCGCGTATAAAAGGGAAGACTTAAAAGCCGTCGCCCATTTTAACTGGGAACATGAATTTTTCATTAGCGGGGTTGTTATTCTCAATTATCCCTGCTACCAGGGGGGTGTCAGAGGGAACCGGAGGTGGGGGGGCAACGAGTGAATGACGGGCGTCAAATCCAGGTCACATGACCAGATGGAGACGTTAAGAGATTCAAAATAAGGAAGGGAGATGGGACGAGTACCCAGTTTGTGGGTATTTAGAAACAAGCTGGCACGGTCATTTTTGTAATGCATTAATGCAACAATTCACACTACCACTAGGGGGTGGTGTGTGGCTCAGTGGGTCAGCCCTGTAATCAAAGGGTCACCCTTTCAAGTATTGGCGGAATATTCACATCTTGAATAAGGCCCTTGGTCCCCAGAAATGTTTGGGGGTGTTGAATAAATGCCCAACTCTGTGCACAGGCACCAAGCTTTGCTCACACCTGACTGTGAGTGTGTGTATATGTCTCAAAGGAGAGCATGATGGGATATGCAGAAAGAATCATTCCAAAGTACTTGTGCAAATGGCAAATACAGCATCATCTCATTTCATTTGCAAGGCACCGTGGGTCACATAGCCGTCCTTGTTCATTCTCAAAAGTGCGGACCCCGCCCCTTTATCCCAGACACACGGCCCTCTGCATGCTAACCACAAGCATCAGCACGTGGACCCTCCGCTCGTAAGAGGACATGACGGCATTCTGTCACTTAGACCCACCTACAGGTTGGCCAAATAAGCAGAGGGATTGAATAGGCTGTCTCTCAAGGATGGGTAACCCTTTCCTCTGGGACTCTGCGGCCTCCAGCACTGGGCGCCTGCCTGGGTACATGGGTGAAAAAGGGCCGGCGCATTCTCTCTCTCTGGAAAATACCTACACCTCCCGGGCCGCACCTTGCAGCTCACGCCCCTCATTTCCTCTCTCATCCTCGCCTTCCTCTCTGTCTCGCGTTTATTTCCACAGGCGAAAAAAATGATGAGTCAGACCATATCGACAGGATGCATGCGCTCGAGTGAAAAAAGAAAAACCAAAATGATTCTGCCGCTTCAACCGCGGCACAGAGTGGAAGGAAACTGTGAGAAGACGTCCTGATGGATTTTATTTCGGTTTCAAGGCTCTATGACAGCTCACAGACCCAAAACACGGCTTTCTTTCCGCATTACGTAACCCTGGGTGACCAAGCATAGTTGAGAGAGCCACTCTCCGAGAGGATATGCTCTCGTACATCCGCTGGACAGAAGCTGCAGTACCTTTTCTTTTATCCAGACCTCCAGTCGGTCCACCTTCTGGTTGAACTCCTGCAGGCTGCGTGCCCCGCCCAGTGCTCTGGCCTGGCCAGCGGCCGTCTGCATCAGTGCCTGCCACTGCTCCCGCAGCTGGGTGAGCTGCTTCTTCACCAGGTCCGAGGTGGGGTTCGCCCAGCAGACCAGCTGCTCCCCCATCTCAGGAGAAACAGAATAATCAGCAATCTACAGTTCTGCAAATCTACAGTTCTGCAAATCTACAGTTCTACAAACCTACAGTTCTACAAATCTACAGTTCT
>JAABNY020000063.1:5118867-5130080 GCA_015164015.2 Brevimyrus niger | reverse complement strand
CACCTCTCGTCCTCCACCCCGCCCCCCCCCCCGGGTAAAACACTTCAGCCCTTGCATGAAATTAACACCTGATGTCATCTCGTTTGTTCTGAGCACTCATTAGAGTTAATGGCTCCCGCCGGCACCGTGGTATTCCTGATTCTGAAAGCAGAAGGAAAAGAAACAACATTGCTGAACAAACAGGCTGCTCCTATCGGCCCACACCGGCTCCCGGTACAATGGTGCCGCTTTCTGCGCCGATGACCTCAGACGGGAAGTCCCTGTGCCTTTGTTTCTTCCTGTCCCTCAAAACAATGGGCCGTTCATCAGGAACGCTGCACACCTTACCGTAAATGTCTGACATCACCCAAGAGCAGCAAGAACATTCAGAACTCTTATGCAAGATGCCTTAATGGTATCACAGCAGGTACACTTGGTAAGCGTCCCCTTACCTAGTTCTAACATGAGTGGTGTTACAGCTAAATGGACTGCATTTATGTAGTGCTTTTTACCAAAGCGCTTTATAAGACATGCCTCACATTCACACCACACACTGGTGGCGGAGGCTGCCATGCAAGGCACCAACCAGCTCACTGGGAGCAAGTTGGAGTTCAGTGTCTTGTCCAAGGACACTTTGATGGGGTCAGGAGGACCCAGGGCTCGAACCTGCAACCCTCCAGTTGCTGAATGGTAGCACTACCTCCTGCACCACCATCGCCCCAGCTGGCACTATATCATCGTACCCAAGAACCATGGAATGCATTTGAACAGTTTGAACCCATGGGAGGGAGGGGTGGGGGCATGTCCACTTGTTAGTTTACTTTTGAAAAACTCAGATACAGTCTAAAAATACAGCTGATTTGTAGATATCCATTTTCTTTTTGCCTTGCCTGAAAATATATTAAATAACCTAACCTAATAAAATTAATAAAATTATATGGAAAAAATACATATTTTTGTTTAAAAAACAAGCACATAGCACAGCTTTTAGTAAGAATGTTTTTTTTGGCTTACATTACATTATTTAAGGGTATTTTTTGTGATTGTTTATCTATGCATTCTTAATGATGCTCCAAAAGTTACCCAATCATGGACAGATTTGGGCAAAAGGGTCCAGTGGTCGTCGAAATTGTCATTAAGTCTTTATATGTATTTTGACGTCGACTGGGGGCATTCTTGGAAAACATCAAATGTCAGCTGGTTTGTACATGGAACATACACTCTGACAGATGTTTTTCAACTAAAGTAGTGTAGTATGATAGTCTCTGCTTTTAGACATAGACCACAATCTTCTAGGATGTGACCCATAACATGTGGAAGGAAGGATGTGGAAGGTCCCAAACTGGCTTTGAACTCAAGTCATAGTCACTGAAACTGCATCACCGGACTTGGCATGGATATCGAGCAAAGTAACTTCACACGAGAGCTTCCAATCAAACTCTGAGGTGATATTCAACGAGTGCGACTCGGGACCATTAAAGATCAAGATCCGTCGGAGATCCTGTCTTTGACGACTGGAGCCGTATTAACAGCAGTCCGGTTTCCGTGAGTCACGGAGGATGTTCGCTCTGGGACGGAGATATGGAGAACCTGAGATGTTTTACAGCAGAGCCACAAGACAGTCTCTGAGCAAAAGCTTGTGAACTGTCATTTTATACCGTGTCGCTGACCTTCCCTGCTCCGTTTGCAAAATAACTGGAAAAGAAGCCCAGCCTTTACAATTGCTTCCTCTTCCTACTATGTAATGCTATAAAAACAAATTTCCATCAGCTGTATCAGCAGACCATATCACCGTAAAGGAGTTTTTGTGTTCAGTTCGTGCTGGTGGTTTGAAGTGCATACAAAACAAATACATTCAGTACTATTCAACTATTTCCAAAACCCAGACTGCTTTAGCGTGCAAAGCATGCAATACGGGCCGATGGCTGGTCTGGACAATAACAAACCATCATGGCAGTGCTATCGATGCAAGTGTCGGGCTTTTTTCTTTTTTTTTTTTCTTGCTTCCGCGCTTCAGAAACTGTCTTTTACTGTCCCAGTTTTTGTATAATTGCTGCAATCTTGCACCCACTTAAATCACCCTTTGAAATGAGAGATGGCTGATGGGGGGGGGGTCCACGCGGCAGCTGGCCCTGCTGTCCCTAATCCGAACCCACGCAACAACAAAAAAAATGTCCTTGTGTACGGGACTGTGTGCAGTGATGAGATAACACGGGCCTCGTGCTGCACGGGCTGGTCTCTGGCGGGCCACAGGCTGGAAGAGACAGGGCCAAACAATGATCTCATCCCCAAATAATTGCTCCTCTGGAGGCTAACCTCCCCCCCCAACCCCCAACTCAGCTCACAGGCTCAGTACAAAAAAAAAAAACATGAAACTCTTCGCCGGGTCAAGCTCTCGAAACAGCTCATCTCCCTCGCTTTTTTCCTCCGCCGCTGTACCTCATTTGTCAATAAGCGAAGGTCTGTTAAAAAGTTCATGGTTTTCAGCCAGAAGGCCAGATCTGACAGCACGCTTTGTCATGCCTGCCGCATGGCGTTACCCCGAACACCAGGCTAGCATCCTGCCGCCCTTATCACCATGTTCCTCCGGGTTACACGCGGAACCGTCGTGCGACAAGCAGTCAGTTGAGAATTTCCTTCTATCGCGTTCATGAGCCTTGTGCACACTTTTCCGGGGGGCATAAATATATTTCACAACAAATGATGCAGCACATCCCAATTTCTGATAAAAAGTGATGTAAGGGTCACGTGCTGGTTTGGTTACACAGACCCCTGGGGGGGGGCATTACCTTCTGGCAGATGTAGCTTTAATTTATCTGTACATTTATTATTAAGTTGATAAAAAGGGGCCACAAACTCAAACTGCAGACTAGTTTTTATATATACATATGTATGTATTCCTGAGTTCTACATTTACTTCTAAGACAGTGGCATAGCAGCGCCGCAGTGGTCAGCACTGCCTCACACCGGTGGGACCTGGGTTTGAGTCTCTGCCAGGGCTCCATATGTGTGGAGTTTGCATGTACTTCCTGTGTCGTCGAGAGGTTTACTCTAAGTACTCCAGAGTAAACTGCCAGATTGTGTGTGGGGGGGGGGGGTGAGGATTAGGTGTACATTACATTGTTATTTTGACCTTGTAAGGACCATTTTCAGGTCCCCACAAAAATCTGTGAATGCAATCAAAAAATTGTAGTGCCAAAAGTATTGTATTTTGTATTTTGATTTATTATAGTTAAGGTTAGGGCTGGGTAGGGGTTAAGGTCGTCATGTTGGGATTAGAGTTTTCCCCATAGTAATGAATGGAGAGTCCCCACAAAGATATAATTACAAACTTCTGTGTGTGTGTGTGTGTGTGTGTGTGTGTGTGTGTGTGTGTGTGTGTGTGTGTGTGTGTGTGTGTGCGCGTGTGTGTTACAGAGAGAGGGAATGGTGTGTGAGTGTGCCCTGCAATGGGTTGGCGCCCCATTCTGGGTTGTTCCCTGCCTTGTACCCATAGGCTCCAGACCCCCTGAACCCTGAATAGAACCAAAAGATGGATGGATGGATGGATGGATGGATGGATGGATGGATGGATGGATGGATGGACGGACGGATGGATGACTAGAAGTATGTTCATTATCCTCTCAATCATGCACATGAGTAGGTCTGTGTGTCAGCCTTCCACTTACTCATGCTATTCTATACCCAATGCAGAGGTCCCCAGGGCTTCAGAACCACTCCCAAGATGCAGCTGATTGGCTGAGAGTGCCACCCATCAAATACCTGCAGGACTTCTTTGTTGAAGAGGGCATTACGCTGGGTGAAGCTGCAGTCATTCTGGGCCGGGATAGGCTTGATGCCGGAAAGGACGGCTGTGTTTCTGGAGGTCGGACACTCCCTCCTCGGTGGGCATCTCCTGGGTGATGCTGGCCTGGGCTCGGGGGCCTGTTCGGAAAATGAAGGTGGGATTACCGGGGGCGAGCCTGGCCAATCATGATGATACATGACGCAGCTGAAGGGCGGAGTGGAAAATTGCAACAAAGAGCAGAGGAGCTTGAGAATAAGTTTGCTGTGTCAAAGCCACAGGGGTGCGATGATGTCACTCTGGCTCTGCGGCCATGGCGGAAAGCAGGACGACCGATGGCTACGTATCCAGTTACACACCTATGAGGTCATACGGCATGGGACAAGCCGGGGTTTGTGAGAAGGGATATTGGGGTGGGGGGGGGGGAAGGAAAGCACTGCGTGCAAGAGAAAGGGGGGAAAGGGAATTTTTCCAAAGCACTGCGACCCCCCCTTGCCATTGGCTCATCCTGATGACGTCACGGCCGGGTACCGGCTAAGCCACGCCGCCTTCGCTAATCGTCTGGGTCGGTTACCAGCTGCACGACGGTGCCAGTGTGGTTTTTGGTGCTGTTACGGATCCCTGTCCAGACCGTGGGAATGCCGCCATCCCTGGGAGCGGGCGAGAGATCAAGCTGGTTCTGCCTCTGTGCTGAAGTGCCAGGTGTCTGTGGGTCGGCTATATCAGTGTCTCTCAACCCAGCCCTCGGGGACCTACAGACAGTCCACATTTTTGCTTCCTCCCAGAGAGCAAAAATGTGAGCTGTCTGGGCTTCCCCAAGGACCGGACTGCAAAAGCAATGGCGTTTAAATTGAGAAACTACAGAGGCGAGTCACCAAAAGAAGGAGTCCAGAAAATTAACTTTGGACAAGGGGGGACTGACAGGGGTGGCCGGTATCGTGATGTCAGGCTACACGTACGCCCAGGCTGACACCTGCCCCCCCCCCCGGCCACTGCTTGAGTTCCAAGTTGACCGGAAGCAAGCTGGATCCAGCTCCTCTCCAGATGTGCCCCCTGCTCGGACAGGGGCCTGAGAGCGTCGGTACGCAGTGTCCAGCAGACCCAACGGCTGCTTCGCTGCTTAATTCAGCTACAGAGAAGCAGCAAGGAAAATGTTTGTTTTATTATAAATTTTCCTTTGACTTTATTTCTGAATTTCTTCCAACCTGAGGTCTCTCATCCTTCCAGCCCGCGGTAGCAGGCCACCCCAGCCTGACAAACCGCAGAGAAGACGGTCTCTTCGGTCGCGGTTTTGGATGGATGCATGCAAGTCAGGCTGGATCTCACGAGCAGCACAGCGGGACTGTCAAAGTAACAAGTCCCCATTTATACTGTGAGTATGCGACACCCCCCCCCCTCCCTCAGAAGTTCAGGACACCCTCTACTGCATCCCCCTGTCTCCCACACGACGGCATTCCTGCCCGAGGCTGGGCCGGTCCGTCTGACGGGGGCCGGTGAGAGATTCCAGATTTTCTGTGCGCCACCCCAGCGCCTTGTCAAACTCCGCATATGGTTTCCACAAATATTAAAGGAGCGCATTTCTGAGCCGTGAGAGCTGCACATCTGCGCCCAGGCAACTGCGCGGGATGGAGAAATGCGAGAGAGAGGACACGCCGGGTCAAGATGGGCCCCGACCTCCCTCTCCACAAAGGGGGCCCAGCCAGGGCTGCTAATATTCAGCAGAGTCCCGGCCCGGGAAGGAGGAAGGGCAGCCGGGCATCGGCCGTAATCACCTCGATGGGAGGGGATGTTAAAACGTCCCTTTAAACCCTTAATTACACCTTTTACGCAATCAGACACCATTGCTAACATGTGTGAGATAGGCCTCGAGTCCTACTTAGGAGAATTTACTGTCAACGCCATGTGAGACGTTGCTGGGGACAAGCTAACAGGGCCGATATCATTTCCTTTGTTGAGTTCGCCTCGCTTTTTCATGCAGGAAGCATCTGGTCCGAGTGGCACAGTCAGGTTACAGAGCTGCACAGGACCGTGCACATTCCTGTCAG
Organism: Brevimyrus niger; assembly: GCA_015164015.2. Taxonomy (NCBI): domain Eukaryota; kingdom Metazoa; phylum Chordata; class Actinopteri; order Osteoglossiformes; family Mormyridae; genus Brevimyrus; species Brevimyrus niger. Next base: position 5,124,272 of record JAABNY020000063.1, on the reverse strand, counting down.
CTATCTGGCACCACGACGCATAGTCTGACATCTCAGAGCACCACTTCATACCCAGCATTTCGGCTCAGCGGTCGCCTCTCAGGGTTTACCCATAATGCAGGTGGGGAACATGTGCCCGCCCATCATCCTTGCGTTAGAGCAATGAAAATGGATCCTCTTGTTCTAGAATGAATCTGACCATTTTACAGTGCCGCCATACAGCACGCTTCTGTACATAGTTGGGTCCGACCCCCTCTTTTTCTTCCTTTACAGTCACACTGTGTCCTGTCCTTCTTAGACACTCATCCTGACATCATGTTTTCCGTGCGGAAGAAAGGCATCCCTATTCCAAGTGTGGCACACAGTAAAGCTTAAGGGAAACACTCATTCGGGTCGCCGATGACTCAAGCCCCGGATTCACAGTGGCGTCCTGTTGAGTTCATCCTGCCTCTGACACTCCGCATGCCAAAGGCCCTTCTTCCGATGGCATCACAGGTGGTCAAACCACAGCACATAGCAATCAAAGAGCAAACTGTTTGTTTTCAATTTATTCTGCCTCCAGACTACCACAAACATTCACCACTGGTTTACCACAGAGTCACTTCTCTCCGAGCCTTGAAAAGTCCCCTTTTCTTCAGCCTGCTAGGTGATCCTAACTATTACATCAGTTCCTGAATTCCTAAAGGCCACGATCACATGTACACCTGGTCATAATGGAACACACACCTTCCAACTCCTTATTTTGGTCAGAAGTGCCTGGATCCCATCCCAGGCAGCACAGACCATACGGTCGGCCAGTTCATTGCAGGGTGAACTCAATATGGGCAATTACATGCTAAGTAACTAAGTAACATAACCGCTCACCTTTGGATTGTGCGGATGCCTGAATACCTGGAGTCAACCTACAGGACAATGGAGAGACCCAAACCTCACAAACAGAGTGGGGCCAAGACTTGCACCCCTCGCCCTCGAGATGTCAGACAGCAGTACTGGCCACTAAGCCACTCCACTCTGCTCGCTTCGAATGCGATTCGCCGAAAACCCACGAGCCCGTGGCACTGTGCAAGACATTAGGTATCGTCTCGTTCCTCTGTGATTGCAAAGACCACAATATAATGAAGGGTTTAATCAAGAAGAGTAAAACACACACACACACAAAGCAAGCTGTGTTAGGGCTGAGTCCACAGATGTTTCCTTCGGAAAGGTCCAGAACACCGCAAACATGGGAGAGAGCTTGTCCCTTTCGACTTCAAAAAGAGAGTCGCTTCCTACAAAATAATGACTATCCTCTCAATATATTTTATATTTATAAAACATTTTTGTATGTATTTCAAAAGCTAATGTCAAAGTTGTGGTAGAGATGAAAGATATATTTCAATACTCTGAGGTTATTTGAAAGTCACATGAAATAAAGTGATGAAAATGATATTGTGCTACTTTCTGCCCCGAGTGCAGTGTTGCTGTACTGTACCTGAGTGGCAGTACCGGGTTTATCCCCAGAGGGCTGTAATCCAAGTCTTCCTTGGCTTGTCTGACTCTGTTGCTCATCTTTTGCATCTTTCCTGAGTAAAACCTGTGAAACAAAAGCGCATTCAGCATGACATCTTCACTGATTAATGTCCTGGGGATGTCACTATATTCAATGGAAAAGGACTATAAATTAACTGAAGATGTTAAACGCCTTATTTTGGGGAGAATGCTCTCTTCATTATGCGGATAACAGAAAATAAAATTTAAAAACCAATATAAAGACATGTGATTATCAGTGTTTCAGTACATACAAAAGTAGTTCATATGTTTTTTCTTTTTGAATCTTTCTCTCCCGTGTAACAATTCAGTTTAAATTATTTTATTAATTATACAAAAAGATGTATTTTACTTAGGCTAATTGGATGAGTACCGAAAAATACGAAAATAAATTCTTTGAGCACCGTTCCAAGAAGTGTATTTCGGTGAAAGGGTCCACAAAAATAAGGAAAAAGCCAATTGTGAAATTTTACCCATTTACTGATAACTTGGGGAAATACCCGACTGCTACTATTATCAATTCGTCGTTACCGTTTATAGACGCGGCCTGCGTGATCTCTTTTTGCATGTGAAGCTCTCGTCATTATTTTAACTTGCATGCCGTTGTGTCATGGCGCGTTTCAGGCTGTTACACATATTTCAAATGTGCCGTTGTCTTCAATATCCAGAATCTGCCGGTGATCTCATCGCAATGAGAGCATTGTTTATAATGCGACTCGCTCCGACGATCCCTGTGTTCCTGTGGCTGCATTTCTGCTCTTGGAAAGTTGCCTTTCTATTCCTGTTTACTTCTTGTTGCTTTGGGAAACTTGGTGGGAAACCGTTCGGCAAAAAAGAGCAAAGCCCAAGGATGTAATGTTTTCTGGCTTCTTTAACTAACTGATAATGCTCCACGCAAAAAAAAAAAGTGTTTTCTTGAGAATATGTAAGATATCGAATGTAGGTTTGAGGTTTATGCTAATTATATTCCAAATGTCGCAGATTCCAAAATCCCCGAGGGACAGGTCTAAACACCAATTTCATTCTACATTAAATAAGGTCCCCTTTAGGAAAATGTTACATATTAATTAATTAACTTTCATAGTTCTTTGTACTGACTTATAATGTGTCGTAATTTATAGTAGCCTATTTATTAATATTAAATGTGTCTGTTTTAGTTTATGTAACATCAGTGTAAACATTTAATCCTTTATAGTGTTCATGTTTTACATTACATTAACGTAGTTATCGTTAATTTTCCCTTATAGTTTTTCATCATTATTATTATTATTATTATTATTATTATTATTATTATTATTATTATTATTATATCAATTCCACAACACATCGCTTTTGAATGTGAACATCTGGAAACAAGGCATTTCGAAGCTGCCTTTCCCCCGTTGTCTGCTAGCCGGCTTGGATAAGGGGAAGACGGGACAGATCGCGCACCCCGGGTGTGTGAGGCGCGATTTACCGAAAGGTGCGCGTCTTTTCGGGAGCACATTCGGAGGAAGCTTTCATCCCTCGAAAACAAGCAGCGATTAAATATTCCGCCGCAATTTGAAGAAAACAAGCCGAATAAACCGTAACACCGGGCACCGGGTCAGCAGCGGGCATTGGGTTAGACGGTGCCCCTGGTCCGGCGTCTCTCTGCTCCCACAATAAGTAGCTCTCCAGCACCACATTTAATGTATTGAACGGTATCGCTTCTCACTTGTTTCAGTCATTTTTTTCGTAACGGTAATTTTATTAGGCTGTTCACCTGAGCACCGTACAAAAGGTCGAAATGCATTATCTTCAGTTTCCGAATAGCTTTAATGTTTTTCTGCTATCACTACGCAGCTGCTCACAAAATCTCTATAATGAGCCAAAAAACATGAACAAATCCATCACACACATATACCAAACAGTCCTGTTATCTCCATAATTCAAAACTGATTTTCATACCAGGCAGGTACAGAGAGAAGCACTCTACAACCACTTATAAAAGTATACTGGTCCCAGCTAAATAAACCTTATTGTCATAGTACATATTGCATATTTTCCCACTTTATTGTTAAACAACTTTTGAGCAACAGGGAAATATCCATCTTTTTCGTTTTTAACATATATAACACATACACAATTTTATTGATCTTTTATATTTTATGGGATACTATACTTCGGTTTATGGCAAGGTTGAGCCATGTGGTTATTTGTGAACAAGGTAACGGGATGAAGCAGCAAAACTGAGGTATTAATCAGCAGAAAACAAGGGTGTGATGTCTGTACCTTGAAGTGAGAGTGAGGTTTGTTTTCACAGGTCACCCCTATGATCCTGGGGAAGCCCTTCACGCCAATGTTGTTGTTGTTGTTGTTGTTGTTGATTTTTTCCAGCTCTGGGGACGCCCGCGCCCCTGGCAGTTTGGCCACATCCCCAGACGTCTCCCCGCTGCCCGAGATGGTGATCTTTCGGATGGATCTGGAAGTGGCCGTTGGAGAAACAGCGTTCCTGTTGAGGTCGTCCTCCTCGTCCGGCTCTTCCCGCTGCCGCGCCACCTGCGCCGCCCTGGCCCCCGCAGGCGGGAAGCGGGTCTCGGCGTGGCACCCCGGCGCCTCAGTCTGGCCCAGGTACAGAGACACCTGGTCGTTCAGGTTATGGGGAAGCTTCCGGTTATCCAGCGGCTGGCTCGGCAAAAAGGGATCGGCGAATTCTGGACATTTGGCTCCAGCCGGGATGGATAACTTGGTTCCGATGGTGAAAGGCTGGATCTTTCGTACTAAACTTTCAGACATGGTTCTGAATCACACCTGGACTCGCACCCAGAAAAAGAACAATAAAAAACAAAATAAAACAAATTTCAAAAATAAAGTCCACCTCTCTCTCTCACTCTCCCTCCAAAAGTCCACAGCAAGTAAAGGGTGGGCGATCAGAGGGGCGAGGGAGCCGTCGGCTCAGTTATCCACTTTCTTGTTCATGTTGAGTATGCAGAGGACGCAGGACAGGATGGCCTCTCGCGACTCCTGCGATCGGACGCGCTCCCAGATGTGGCGCAGCAGGGAGCCGAGGTGGGCGGCGGCGGCGGCCAGGATCCGCCGGATGAGCTGCGCGGCCGAGCTCGCTAATTTGCTACTGAGCAGCCTGATAAGCAGGGAGCGGACGAAGAGCAGGACTGCTGGCATGCTTCCTGGCTGCGCAGGGTGAAAAAAAAGGGAGAAAAAACGTGGTGGGGGGGGTGGGGGGATGTTTCGAACGGAGAGAGAGAGAGGAGTTAAGTCACTGTTCTCTGTCAGAGCATGTGCAAAGTGACTGAGGGAGAGGAGGTTGTAAACTCTGCCTGTCGAAACTTCCTTGGTAACTAAGAACAGAAGGAAGAAGGAGACAAGAGGTGAGCAGGGATGATGACTGATAAAGTTAAAACCTTAAACACTGTCACCAAAAAAAAAAAACTATGAAAATGGGAACACAACGAAAAAAGGCAAACTAATAAATACAAAACAGCATCATTATGCAGACTGAGTGGCAAGAAATCTGCCACGATGGAAAGTTTCCTGAAAAATTAAATAAATAAAATGCGCTGGGAAAGTACGCCTTGTTAGATCTCTTTAAAATGCCACAAATCAATCTTTTGAAAGCTATTCATTTTTTTGTAGGCGAGAAACAGCTTCTTCTAAGAAGGAGAAAAGTATTCTTTGTGATAATTGAACACAAAAAAAAAACCAGCAGAAAACTCACTGCACAGGAGCTCCTGAGGAGTGTGACTTGCTTCTGCGGGAGGGTGGGAGCTCTGTGGCTGCAGGAGAAGATTGCGTCCTGCTCTTGGGGTTTCTCCTTCTCCAGCTGCGAGTAACCCCCCCCCCCCCCCCGCCCTTGGCCCCTCGTCTCGGTCTTTCTGGGGCTGTTTGGGTGAGAGCCCCCCCCGCTCCACATTCTCCGG
>JAABNY020000063.1:5085624-5106559 GCA_015164015.2 Brevimyrus niger | reverse complement strand
ACACAGCCCCATATGCAGCAAGCAGCGATGCTCTGTGTTCTGACACCTTTCTGCCATAATTAGCATTAACTTTTTCAGCAAACTGTGCTGCAGTAGCTCTCCTGTGGGATCAGACCAGACAGACTAGCCTCCGCTACCCACACAGATCAGTGAACTTTGGGCACCCATGACCCCATTGGCAGTTCACCGGTTGGTCTTCTTTGGACCACTTTTGGTAGATACTGACCACTGCATAGCAGGAACACTCCACACTCCCCTGCCATTTTGGAGATGCTCTGACCCAGTCATCTTTGTGCAAATTACCGTAAGAAGGCAATTAGAGTATAAAGCTCTAACAGCGAATGATCCAAAATGAAGCAGAGCGCCGATCATGGGTCCTTAAAGACCAAGATTTGAGTATTCAGTTGGGTCAAGACCCACGACAGCTCTGGTCCTTAAAGACCAACCTCAAAAATCTCGACATAAAGCGAATGGGGGTGGATTGCGGTGTGCATTTTTCATCATTTCTGGACTCACCCAAAAAATTTGCCTCGCTAAGAGAGTGAAAGTAACAGCTATCTCTGCGCAAGTGTCTATTTGTAATATTTACGGTCCTGTGTGCTGAAAGTCCCCTTTTATTGCTGAAGGGAAAGGGCAGGGGAAAGGGTAACCGGACCGACCGTTTTAGAGTTGAGGCTGTATTTTTTCCTGCCACAAAGCATTTTAGAGGTCTCTCGTCACCGGGGTTGCGGAGGGAACAGGCATCCCATGCGCAGGAGCAACTGTCACGCCTGCAGTTGTTATTTTTCTGCATACTTTGCCCTGGAATCCATGATTGGTGAGCAGAAGGAACTCGCTGCTGGGAAATGGGGTGGTGGTGGGGGGGCAGTATCGCATCTGTCGCCTTTAAAGGGGCACAAAGGCACATGTGCTGTCACGCCCCACCAAGGCCAGACGCGTGAAGTGCGAGAGAGAGCACACAAAAATGAAACAGGTGCCACAGAGCGAGTGGGCCAGCCCATTAGTGCAGGAAAAGAGATCGGATCTGTAAGAGCGCCACCAGCTGGAGGGCCGAGAAATAGCAGGGACACCAGCCCTGCAGCAGGGCAGGGGAGGATGAGCCTAGAGTGCATCAGCATCCTCAGTTCTTCCTGCTTTAAATATCACAAGTTATTGCAGGAACCACATACCACTGAGAACCATCTGCCCATACTGCAAGACACGCGCCTCCGTTAATCAAGCATTATCCCCATTTAATTTGCTGCCAAACTTATTTTTTGTTACTTAATTACTTGGTTTCCTTCTGCACCTCTTGTGTGAACATATAAGCCAATGCATTTTTTTTTTATTTCAGCTTTACAGGGTTGTTGCAGACAAAATATCAAAACACTTGTGGATGACAACTGTGTGCTGCATTAAAGTCAATGACAGGAAAATATGACCCATGCATGAAGAAAATGTCTTAGAAGAAAAAGAAATCTGTTTAAATACCCTACGTGGTCAAATAAACCATTACAGGGTATGTAATACAGAATACATAAATCACAGCATTATTAATGGTTCTGTACCTTAATAATGGCATATTCTTGTGTTTATACATTTGGTTCGATTATGCATTCATTCATCTGTATTTAAAACATTTCACCTAGTCTGGGTCTCAGGAAAAAAAAATTTAAAAAGCATATATACTTTATGTTCAGATTATGTTGTATACAACATAACAGTTAGCAGAGTCTTCCCTTGCAGATTTAAATGCTACAGACCATTATTATGTGTGAGGGTAGTCTTGGTGTGTGTGCGGAATCTATGGTGCACTAATTAGCTTGTTTATCGCCAAACTCTTTGCCTTGCGTGACTGTGGGCAGCGTGGCGGTGAGAGGGACAGAATGCCGTGCCCAGATATTTTACAGATTTTTTTTTTGATGTCAGCATTAGAGCAGAAGGTGCTGGCCAAGGAGGCCGGGGCTGAGGATGCGGGGCGGCTGTTGTCTGGGGTGGGGCAGCAGCACAATCTGACCATTGTATATGTGGCATGCAGCTGACTTGGGATGGAATGCGAGGGCACAATGAGGCAGCGGCCTGCGGGCAGTGAGTCTGGGTGGGGACTGCTAGATCGCTCCCCCAAGGGCAGCTGAACCTCCCTACCTCAACCTCGCCCCACATTTGTTTTCTGATTTCCTACAACTTACCCTGAAATCCAGGCATTTCATTGGTGATTGTGGGCTTTGCCTCAAAATAAAACAAAATAAAATAGTGTTACACCATGCACAGCATTTGAATCACCAAATCGCTTCGAAGTAATCATGCATTCTTACGTAGAGACATTATTTTCTTAAAACAGTGCATGACTGTGATGGAGATAGAGAACTGTGAGTGTGAAAATGGTGCCTTTCTCCAGTGTAAATTGCTACATGTGTGCAGTGATGTGAATGCCATTAGCTCACACAGTCATGCAATGTGTTGAGTGGGTGAACTAAAAACCCCTGGAAATGATGAAATTAACAACACCAAAAATAGATTACCAAAGACTATAGGTCTCCCGCCTTTTTATTTTTCCAGTCAGTTTAACACAGTAGAAAACGTTACTGTAATGCCTGAGATACCAGCACTTAATGTGCTGATGAACATGTTTTGGAGTTTACTCAGTGACCGCAGTAAGAGCGTCAAGAACTCTGCCTGTTGTGCTGGTTTTACATCTGGCAAGTTATTGCAGGAACCATATATCAAGCAAGAACCACATGATGGTATCTCAAGAATTACGTATCTCACGTTTTATCTTTACTTCATTAGTTGCCTGATTTATTTTTGCCGATAAAATTTTCGGTTTATTATTGCACTTCTTCGGCTGACGCATAAAACCATGTTATTTCTGAATTTCAGAAACGTTACCGAGATGAACTGACGCAATATGAAATGTTCATGGCGATGCTATTATTGTTGGCAAAAACGAACAAAAGAATAAAGTTACAGGGTGACGCGCAAGGTTTATGCTGACCTAGTTTCAATAGTGGGTGTTAAATATTTAAATATATGTTATATATAATTGACACAAAGACAGTGCCCTTAAAGCAGTCTTAGAATAAGCTAAGCATATATGTGGGTGCAGTTATTGATTAAAAACAATATATGAGTTATATTCCCTGCCACCTTTAATATTACGTCATTACATTTTAATTTAATGACTGCGCATAATAAATTATATCATAACGAAAAACAACATCATATTCACTAACTTTCATCGTTATTACGAATTTATATTTGGGAGACCACTAGTGGTGAGTGTGTGAAACAGCAGCGTCATATTCATGTCCGGCATGTTCATGTTGCTTTAGAAAATTCAGGACCTTGACATCTGTCCCATGTCACACTGTTCTAAAACAGCTGAATATCCAGCATAATTTTATTATTCATAATAAGTATTAAATATTTATTTTAAAATGAACGCTTTCAACTGTAAACATAAAAAGTCACCTTTAAAAAGCATTAAAAAAGCATTTTCCCCATACATTTTCACAAGTAATTATCATATAAACAACATCGTTATGAATTACTAAATACGCAGGTTATTGAAAATAACCAAATATTTTAATACATTCATGGAATACTTTTTTGCCTAAAGAATTCATACACGAAACGCCTTTACTGTCATACTCGTCACTTTCCTCCAATCCAACTGTGCCGTTTCTCCTGGTTAGTGGGAGGAACAAATCACGTGTGCCTTGGTTCAAGGCACGATTGCATTTGTAGTTTTTACCTGCTGTGAAACGCATTCTCCCGCTTTACTCTGCTGTCGCTAAAAACACATACCCACAATGCAACGCTGTATCGCTCGCGCACACTCTTTGTGAAGTATTCCGATTTCCATGAAAAAGTAATTGTAATTGATTTGTCTTGCTAAGTATTTCAAACAATAAAAATATTTCAGATGATGGTGACTTTAAAATAACACATGAATACACGCTAATAAACTATGATATTCAAAAGGATAAGTTGAGCCTTCCGAGTAGTCGCTAGCGTGTGCTAGTAGTATATTGATTTTTTTTTTCTGTTTTGACGATAACTTTGCATATTGCCAACAGCTCGGCGGTAAACAAAACGTCACGGGCGACACGGCGGCGGGTGGAGAGCGCGGCTGACCGACAGGTAAGCATTTTACGCCTCGGTTTTCGTGCGCGTATTTCATGCTGTGGCGTGGCAGCTGCACCGTTAGCCACGGAGCTCGCGTGCGCAGCAGTAGCTCGCTAGGCGGCTAACTGGGGTTTTTAAGCCGAGTCCTAGTGAAACCCTGTCAGTAACTAGCAGCTGGCCCGGTTAGTTAGCGAGGTCGGATGAGTGACCGCTGTTTGTGGGACTGCGGCCGCGGATAAAGTAGGTCCTGGGGAATAACTGAAGTCTTTGGTTACCGCCTAGCCCGCTACATGCCGCCCTAAGCGTGGAGGCGGGGGGCACACGGTACTTTCTCTTGTTTACGTTACTGCCTGGTCAGCTGTCTGGCGTGACACTGCCAAAATCAGCAGCGGGTGATCTCCTAATACCAGCGTTCGGATACCCCGCTCACCTCTCACAATCAGCCAGTTCCTATTATATTCTCCACCTTTCTAAAAGGCTGGGAGAGGGTTACTGAAGTCTGTCGGCATATTTCCGGAGGATTAAAGCGATTTATGGCCGGTTAAATATAATCGGGTGCCATAATACGTCAGTTGGTTCTTTGGTCACATTCCCAGCAGTACTGTTTAATATGTCAGGTCAGCTGTCAGGTCCTTCACTTAAGGACGGGTTTATCACATTTGAAGTTAAGTGAACTCTTGCACATCGCGATAAACTGTTTCTGTTGAAGAACGTTTAGGGCAGGGTGTAACCCAAGGGGGTGTGTATGTGCGTAGTCAATGTAGGGAAATAACAACTGGCTTTCCACAGCTGTGTTCAGATGGACAAGCCAACGTTTCATGTCACATGTCAGCTCGAGGCTTGCTTTTGTGATATGGGTTAGGACAGCGTGGTAGATGTGCTGGAAATAGTCTGCCTGCGAAACGCCCGCTGCCAGCATTTATTTTTAAGAGCACCGAGAAGGTTGAGGTTCACTTGAACAGTTGGTTCGTGCCAGCCCCTGTTCTCCACCTGTCTGTAGCGAGGCTGCTTCGTGACCTGACAGCCGCTGTCAGCTATCCCCCCCCCCCTCCTCCCTTCTTCTTGGGCTCTGGTCACCTTGTGGCTCCGCTTTTCAGCTGAACTCGCGGTAAGTCCGCCCGTGCGTAATTTAAGCATCTGCCTCCAATTGTCGGGAGGGGGGGGGGCGCTCATATGGTGTTTCTGCAGGGACGCTCGACCTCGGTGATCTCCAGCTTTGATCTGTTAGTTTAGGCGCTTCGCCTGCACGGATATTTATTAACCGAGGCTTGATTTTATATGTTTAGTGTTAGTTACGGGTGCTGTGGAGGGTTATAGTCCTTTGGCGTTTGTTTTTCTGGTTGTGTCATGTTATTTAGCCGGTGAATAGTTTTATGTCCATTTTTAGCACATTCGTTCTAGCATGGTTGTGTGGAAATGAGTATGGAAATTTTAGGTCCTGTAAGGGCACAGTACTGAAAAATTGACTGCAAGCTCAGTAACAAATAAGATGTTTCTCTTTGTGTGGATTTTGGGATTAAATGTGCTCCTGAGTTTTCCAGACTGGTTTACAGTCCCTTTACATGAAACTGTTCTTGAGGGGGCTGTGTCTGAGGGGGCTGTCCTGGGCCTTGGGGTCATGGGGGCTGAGAATGAATGTCCTGCCACCAGCCCATTCCTCTGTCCTGTGTTGTTGTGTTTCCGTGGAACCCAAGGCTGCTTTGAACAACGGGTACGGGTTCCAAGTGCTGTCAGTTTGGATCCGTTGTGTCATTTTATACCAATGAACGATCAGGTTCATTCTTTATATATATATATCTGCTGCTGGGCACGGGCAGATAGCTGAATAAAAAAAAAATGAATCCCAACAGTGTCTATAACAACAGTGTTGATCTGCAATCTAACAGACAGAAATATGACTAGTGTCCAATAGAAAGCTCTCCTGGAGTTTCTCTGGGAGTATCCAGCTCATGCATCATTCACCTGTCAAAAAAATGGCTTTCAGGTGTAATGTCCTAGTTTGATTTTGACTCTGTAATACATTGTATAGTGGACTTTGCGCTGTTCGCTGACATCTATGCACCCAAAGTCATTTCTTTAAACTCCATCTCTCTCTCAACGCCTTGTGGGCTTGTTTTTATTTCTAGCTGTGGTGTAAGATTTGATGCTCTGTTTTTTTTTTTTTTTCTTTTCTCCCCCGTCTCCCTGGTCTGCTGCCCCAGATGCCGCAGCTGTTACTTTTACTGGATTAAATCGCTGTGTCCTTTGGCCTTTAGCTCCTTCCACCCCCTCCCAGCATGAGAATGTCAGCTTTGCTGCTGTTCCCCAGTCAGAGCAGGATTGTGTATGTGGCTCCCTAAACAGGCAAACAGCAGTTGATCGACAAGCTGCCCGTTAGCCCGTGTGCACACGGCTTCTGCAAATTAATGCGGTGTTGAAAGTTTATATAGATGTTGGCTTCCTGTGACATCACCTCAAAGGACGGCTCTCTCTCTCTCTCTCTCACCCAGGAGGGGCAGATAAGGGGCAGGCACCAGCGGGAAGCAGTCAGCGCTTCACACACCCCCCAGTCTTCCTGCACTTACACAACGCAGCACACGGCTGGCTGCCGTTGTCTCTTTGCCTCCAAGGGTCAGTGGTGAGGATGATGTGTGGGCCTGCCCTGGAGCTGATGGCCTAGCCAGTGGCTACACAGAGCCAGTGTAGCAGGGGGGAGGGAGGGGGTTAGGGTTGTGGAATGCTGCGGTGGACGGTGCACCTGGAGGGTGGGCCGCGACGGGTCAACCACGCGGCAGTGGCTGTGGGCCACAGAGTCTACTCCTTCGGGGGTTACTGCTCTGGCGAGGACTATGAGACGCTGCGACAGATTGACGTCCACGTCTTCAACGCAGGTGAGCCACCTCGACATCGTAAGTTGTTTCCTACCCTAACCGGGCCTGGGCCACCCTGTCTCCAGGCCTCACTGCAGGTGTCAGCCCTGTGCAGGTGCCGCTGTTCTGTCCGGGGCCCTGCTTTGACTTGCCTTCATACCATGACTGTGTCTTTAACCCAACCCCCACCTCCCACCTCCGCTCAGCACAGAAACCCCACCTTAAAACCTCAATACCACAGCAGATGTGTTGAGCTGGCTTGTCGATTTACAGCAGTAGCTACTTGTGACCCAGTTTGTCCTCGAGTACATGTCAAACGGTGTCCTTTTTTTTTGACGTTTGTTTAAGGGTGCAATCTTTACATTCTAATCAGCATCCCTGCTAGTTAGAATCCTCATTAGAGACATACTTGGAATGTGATTGGTGTGTCAGGTGAATATGGGTGTAGCTGTGCCCATGACCCCACACCCAGCTCCTCTTCTGTTTTTTTCCTTTTCCAGTGTCACTGCGTTGGATGAAGTTGCCACCTGTGCGCACTGGTGGGAGGGAGCATGCACAGGAGGTGCCCTACATGCGTTACGGTCACACGGCCGTGCTGGTGGACGACACTATCTACCTGTGGGGGGGGCGCAACGACACAGAGGGGGCCTGCAACGTGCTCTACGCCTTCAACGTCAGTGAGTTTCTGCCAGTACCCACAATGCAGTCTGTTCAAGATTCTGTTTGCCTTCGAGGCGTGGTAGAATAGAGTGGCAGACAGCGGTGACCTAGGGAAGAAGCTACTGGACCTACAGATTCTTTCACACCATGCAAGGCCATTTCCCCCTCACTCCCCTCTCCTTGGTGCCACAGACAATCACAGGTGGTCCACGCCCAAGGTTTCCGGGACGATCCCAGGAGCGAGAGATGGGCACTCGGCCTGTGTCCTGGGGAAGACCATGTACATCTTTGGTGGATATGAGCAGCTTGTAGGTAGATTCTGGGCATAACTTGTGCCCACTGATGAAGTTTGACAGTGCAGAATATCCTGAGAGGAAATATGACACGTCAGTTTATTTCTGTGCCTCTGTCTCCCCTACAGGCTGACTGTTTCTCTAATGACATCCACAAACTAGACACAGTGACCATGACCTGGTCTTTGGTCAATGCCAAGGTGAGTGTCACCAGTTTTCATGTGAAAGCGGTCATCTGGCAGGGGATGGTCATGGTATATCTAGGCACTCTCCAGTTTGTTCCTGTCTTTGAATGAAGGTCAAGGGCAGATTTATTTAAATGACCTGTTTAAAATCAACTAAAGCTTCCCCAAAGTGCCGTACAGCGTAAGAAAGAAAATAAATAAATGAATAAGTAAAATTTAAAAAGAATACAAATAAAATTAAAATAAACACAAATTAAGCAGAACATTAAAGGGGCAACAAGCCAAAAGAAAAAAATATATACATTTTTCAATGAGACTTAAAAATCGCAATGGCGGAGATGAGCTAACATGAGCACATGAGCAGTGTGGACCACAGCGGCAGAAAATTAAGCTGGTTACTTGACATCAGAAGCTGGGCACTAGATTTGAACTGTCTCCAGAACCTGCAGCAGGAAAGTGGGAACTTTGAGGTGTCTTTTTGTGGAAGAAACTTAACAGCTTTGTTTGGCAGTGGTAGTGTGGAGGTTCCCGATAAGTGGTGTCACCATCGAGTTGAGGCCTAGAAGGTTTGGGACCAGACATCAAATCGGATCCCTTGTCTAGGATCCTTTCACTGCCCTGGGTCTGGGGCTCCAGCGGGGCTTGGTTGAGGCTTTGAAGTCCGCAGAGCTGTGTGGGATTGTAGGGCTCTGGCAGTCTGTCAGAACGGATTAACACGTGTCCCCGCCCCGCCTGACGGCCATCCAGCAGCTCATTACTGTGGGTCTGGCTGCTCCCGTCAGCCACTGGGCTGTTATGGAGGAGACACAGCAACATGGGAATGGCCATTCTGTGATGTGTCTTAAGATGTCTCTGTAGTGGCTGTCCCATCATGCTGCTCTTTTTTTGTTTTTTTGTTTTTTGTTTTTTTTTAACTAATGCAGGTTTCTACATTCCTTCAGTCTTTGTTGCATGGATTCACTCTTCCTTATGCTTTGTTTGTATGTATATTCCATCACTGTCCTTTCTGGAAATGGCTGATCTTTTTAACAATATGGGTCTATTTAAGCAGCAAACAAAGGTGTGGACCGTTTGCTTTGTAGCCGGTTGTTTCATTGACAGGTTATTCAGCTAGGCCTGGTCTCCTGCCAAGTTGTTACATAAGAAGTCCACCAGATGGCACTGTTTGCCTGTTATTGTCTGTCGTGTTATTTTTAGGGCGAGAATACACGTGTATGATATTTTTCGTCTTCTGGAAAATAAGTATAATGTGCAGTGAATTCTTGTAAAGTATAAATGTTTTAAGAATGATTTATGACGTTTAGGATAATATAAATGGCTCTGCATTGATCAGCCAGCGTCTAACAGCTGGAGGCGGCTAACAGTGGGGTGTAAATGCTGCCTGTCTCCTTTTCCTCTCACCCAGGGTACGCCGGCTCGCTGGAGGGACTTCCATTCTGCCACTATCATCGGCAGCAAGATGTTTGTGTTCGGGGGCCGGGCCGACCGTTTCGGGCCTTTCCACTCCAATAATGAGATCTACTGCAACAAGATCAAGGTGTTTGACACAGACACCAACTGCTGGCTGGATTCCCCCTCCACGCAGCTGCTACCCGAGGGACGCCGGAGCCACTCAGCCTGTGGGTGGCACTACACATGCTCAGAAATATACTGTCGTTAATGAATAGCACACGTGCACTCAAACATGTACAAATGCACGTGTATGCAGTTATGTATATTTATCATGCTATGCCTGGATCATGTTTAAAATTTATGTTCATTCGCGAGAGCTAATTTCTGGAATTGCATTTCCTAATTACAGGTTTCTTCAAAGCCACTTAGATTGATATATTAATACACAACAGTCTCACCACTAGGGGGCACCTCAGTGGCACAGATGAATACTATGTCTAAAAAAAGTCACTACCAGTAGTAGTCAATGAAGTGCTTTTATTGTTAAGAATAATTCTGAGAAATATGGCTGCTGTAGAAAGGTCAATTTGTGTACATATAAATTTAAAACTCTTAGTTACTGTGTAACCTTGGGTAACTTGTGCAGTTGGCCTAAGAAAATACAGTGAAATTCCAGTAGAGGGGTTGCTGATTGTGCTTGAACAGACTGCGTCTTAGCCTTGTTCTCATAACTGAAGCTGGTCTGTCGACCTTGTCTTATCTGAAACCCTTCTGATCAGCGAGGTCCATCACTGGGCTGGGTGAGGCAGCTCCTTGAGACTTACCACTGCCCACCCTGAACTGTGGGGCCGACAAGGTCATCTGAAGGGTCGCCTCGCTGAGCACTCGGCGTATGTGATTGTGTCAGATAGCTGGTGTCGATGCCTCTTTGACGAAGGGCACAGGCTTTACTCTGCAGTTTTTCAGGTCTCTCTTAATATGTTTCCGCATTCCTCGGGGGATAACACTGTAGCCTCACATCTCCATGGTTAGGTTCGAATCTCGCCTCCGGTTCGTGTGTTTTGGACTTGGGATGACTCGCTGTATGTGATGTGGGACGACCTTGGGTACTCCAGCTTCTGCAGCTAGGGTAATTGTAGGGGTGGTGTGCCTGCGATCAGATTATCACCAGTTCAAATCCCAGAGTTCACTGTTGGGCCCTTGAGCAAAGTCATTAGCCCCCAATTGCTATAGGGACTGTCTGACCCTGCTTGCATTTTCAAATAAAAATGTTGAATAAATAAATGTAAATGTGATGGACATGACTAACTTTCCACCAGCATATGATTGTTTGTCTGTATGCATGTGCACTGTGATATGGCAGGAAGATGGTTGGATGGATAGCTGTACCCTAAATCGGACATGTTGGCGATCAGTAGGATAACCTGGGTCTATTTGCTCATTCGCAGACATTAGGTCACCCGGTGCCATACAGACAGGCTCTGCCCCAAGGCCACTTTAACCTGTTGCTTGTTTCCTCATTCTATGGATGTGTTGGTGACTCTTGTCTGTGTTCCCTCTCCCCCCTGACTGCAGTCGCGTATAACGGGGAGCTCTTCATCTTTGGAGGCTACAACGCCCGCCTGGACCGCCACTTCAATGACCTCTGGAAGTTTAATCCAGGTCAGTGAAGCTCCCATTAAAATCCCGCCGTCTAGCCGCCGCGGCTCCTTCCCCTTTAGGCTGGGAGATCTTCGATTTGTGAGTGTCTGTGTTGGCGTGGCTGGCGTCCTGAGGTCCTCGCGCCGATCTAGCTGCCGCGTTTCTCTCCAGCGGGTTAAAAGCGCACAATATGTGTTAAGCACTGGGTTAAACATTCTGGATTCCACACGACGTTTAGCTGGACGCCGCCGTCCCTCACAGCGAAGCGCCGCCGGACTCCGGGCCTCGTTCTGCTGACTTAGACTCCCGCCCACGCGTTATTAAAAAGATGGAGTCCCTCCAATCTCTGTCACCCTTTGCTCTTGAACATGGTGTGGAATTAAAAGCGCAGGTGTCCCATTTGTTCTGTTACATGCTGCGGACCTGTAGATAGAACCTACTTTTGTTCCTGTCTTGTTTTTAAATCAACTTAATTTAAAACCTCTAAATGGCGTGCTGGTGTATGTGTGTATGTGTATATACACCGGTGCTTTGAATTCCATACCATGTTCAAGAGCAAAGGTGACGGAGATTGGAGAGATCTATATATATATAGTGCTCTTCCTATGCCAGTGTTTTTACTTAATTATGGGTTTTTTGTATCCTTCGGAAAATGGCTGTGCCCATGACCCATTTCCAAGTAAAGTAAGTTATCATGCAGCTTTGCAGCTCCCACGGCTGCCCAGGGCTCATTCGGTGACGTGCTCTTGGATTAGATGGTCTGTTACCATGGTGATGGCATGACGCCGCCGAATTACTGCTTTGGCTAAGCCCATTGGAGCCTTTCCTTATTTGGCATCGCTGGGTGAGTGGCAGCCCAGTCATTTTGCATCATTTCAGCAAAAGGGCAGCCGTCTGTGAAGCGTGACGTCGATGCGGGGGGGGGGGGGGGCAGGCAGAGTTTGCCGCGGCTGGGCCGTGTGGCCGGGGCTGTGCCGTGTGGCCGGGGCTGTGCCGTGGGGCCGGGGCTGTGGTGTCTGACTCCCTCACATACTCGGCACCCGTCGCTGTCAGACATCTCCCAGGCTCCACGCTAAACGTGTGTGCGTACGTTTCTGTCTGCAGAAAGCTTCTCTTGGAAGAAGGTGGATCCCAAGGGGAAAGGTCCATGTCCTCGAAGGCGTCAGTGCTGCTGCATGGTGGGAGACAAGATCATCCTGTTCGGTGGAACCAGGTAAAAGGCTCCGAGGTGCACTGCCCCATACTTGAAGATGGCACCCCCTGCTCTTTGATTTGCACATCATTCCTTCTGGTGCCTGGTGACTCCAAGTGCCACAATCTCCTTTTTCCATAACAATGTACAGAATATATCATTATTTTAGCACAGTTGTATTCACTCTTAACCCTTTGTCGTAACCTTACCTTGACCATAGAAGCTTGATGTAGTTGTGATACAGGGGTTGGCGGGGGGGGGGCGTGAGAGGACTTCCTGCAGCTGCAGCCTCCAGAATGGCTAGGAAAGGTGTCTTCGGTAAGGCTGAGTGGGGTGAGGGGGTGCTTAATTACGAACCTTCGACGCCCTGATAGCCCAGTAGCCGTGTAACAAGGTAGCTAATGGCAGAGCTCCCCCCACCCTGGAGTCCTGACCGGCCCCCCGCCTCCCTCATTGGGCACCATCCAGGAGACTCCCGTTATCAGCGGCCCATGGACGCGTAGTGGGGTTATCAGCTGAGCCCCACTGAGCCGGGCGCTCCGCTGGGCCCAGCGGTGCTGGGATTAGCTGTCTGCAGCTCCGCCATGGCACGCTCACCCTGATAAGCCCCCCCAGGGAGCCCCCCTGCCCCATTCGCAGCCCTCGTTATTAGCCGATTAGAACGCGAAACTCCTGTGCGTGGGCTGTTTGCCGGTGCCCAGAGCAGCCTGGGAAAATGGCTGCTGGGGGACAGCGGCCGCTTGTTATGCGAGGGGGATTGTCATGGAAACGGAGCGACGGTCAACCTGCGGTAGTCAGGGTGGCCTTTTCAGCCTTTAAGAACAACCATGTAAGAGTCTTAAAGTGTTTGGAGTAGATGGTGCAAGATGATTTTGGTTTTTGCGTTTTGTAATGAGGAGAAACTGGATGGTGGACTTGGTGTAGAACACCTGGAACTATGTTGTGGGGGAGTTGGGGCTGGGGGGGGGGGGGGCTGCTTGGACAGGATTAGGGAAAGTAGTGAGGTATGGGCAGGCGGGACAGGAGAGTGAAACTCGGGCATTATTAATTGGGGCTGGCTCAGCCTGATGGCTTCCTCTTGGGATTAGAGCGGAGTTTGTTTTCAGGAATCATGATTTCCTGTCCAACAGTGACAGCAGGGGGTTTTAAGTTGACAAGGCAAAGAAAACGATTATTTTAACCCCACAGATTTATTGCAAGCTTCTCCTAATGGGTGAGCTGAGAAGTACTTTTCCAGCACTCTCTGCTGGTGCAGTCTGCTGAGCAGCCAGTCCTCTATTGGCAGTCCATTTGTTTATTTTTCAGTGGTTAGTTAATTATCTCAGTCTTGCGTGTTGAAAACTTAGTGGCCAATGCCGAGGGCTTTTTAAGTATATTTTCCGACAAGCACAATTTATTTTTTAACAGCTCACTTTATACTTAAGCTAGCACACTCTGTTGAATTTTATCAGGCCAGTTGTGACAATGGACAGTGAAGTACAGCAGACAGTGAAGCCTCAGTTGACACCAGGCCCTTAAATCAGAGTGGTGAGGTTTTTCAGTCTCAGAACATCTGCATCAGAGCCACTGGGGCATTGGATGGGCATGGATGCCCAGGCAGATGCAAGGGGTTCAGCGTTTGATTGGGGCCTTTGAATACATAAAATCATATGCAAGGTGTCATTTTGTCTGGGGTCCCAAAATTCCTATGTACACCCCTGCAGAACTTTAACGCATCACTCAGCAGTGATACATAGAATCCCATCCTTAAGGATTCTGAAAAAACTCTCACTTTTTGGCTGGAAAGATGTCTGGGAATGGGCCTTGTGTGGGGCGGCAGGTCCCAGCCGTGCGTCCGTCGGCCCACGCCCCGCGGGGTCCTCCTGCTTCTGCGTTGTTTTTAGTTACTGTACAAATTAGAACACGATCCCGACAAGCCCGGCGTGAGCAGACCACACAGAGGCTCATGCCCGCCCGCCATGTCCTCTGGGCCAGCTGCTCCGCACACAAGGCCCAGCAGCTCCACCGTTTATTTACCCTGGGGCTGAGAAAGTAAAAGCTCACCTCCACTTCCCCCCCCATCCCCCCACCCCCCATCCGTGACCTAGTCTGCATGCTCATCTTCGGTCACCTGGGGAAGCTTGAGTGTCGTCAAGCTGAACTACAGAGAAGTGTGTTCTTGTTCATTTTGGTTTCTTTTACATTTAAATTTATTCCGTGAAAGGTACCAGGCTTCCATTATTTCTCCGTATATATAATTCCTTACTCCTACCACAGCTGAAACAGTCCAGATGCCACCTCAGGTGTTTATTTGTGTTTGGAGAAATGTCACTGAAATAGGCGAAGCGATTATGGGTGGACAAGTAACGGCTTGTTTGTGCGACCCCGCGATTGAGGAGCGCGCGGCGGGCACCTTGCGTCCGGTCGGCCCGCGACACCCGCTCAGATTTACGCTTCGGCCCTTTGTTTCCCGGGAACGCTGCCCTCTCAGACTGATCCAAGACAGAGCGCCCTCGCTTGATATTCCACTGCCGTTTATGATATTTACTTAAGCGCAGGAATTTGTAGCGCGATAATTTATTGTTTTAGTGAAGCACAATAAAAGCGTTAACACCATGAGCCCACTGTGTTCAAAGGGGTTAGATTGGGGCCCAGCAGAACAGCACCTGGGCAGCTTGGTGACTAGCCTTCGGTGCCCACGGCGGATGGGGCATGGGGGGGGGGGGGGGGTTACGCACTTTTCAATAGCTTTTTTATGAAAGGGAGTACTTGTGGTCTGAGTTAACAGGAAGTGTCCTAGCCAGGCTACTTTTTTAATGTTATGCCTGGAGATTTTTGGCTTGTACATGTATAATTAAAGGGTCGATTTATTTTTAAGTGTTCATGCTTATCATTTTCAGTAAATATAAACTACTTGTCCTGTGTTAAGTGTGTTTGCGGGTGTGTGCGTTCGCGCTCGCAGTCCCCATGGGGCCTGGCCAGTCTAGGTGCTAGTGGCAGCCATTCAGCGCCACTTACAGCAGTGTAAACAGGCCTGCTGAGCAGTGGAGGGGCGTGAAATTCTGCCGGACGTCCTGATTTATTGCCCCTGGGAGTCGCCCCCCTCCCCAAGAGCGCGAAACCTGAGCCAGCTGCGGGGCCCAGGCTCTGCTGATCTCGTTTATGGCCGGGGGAGACTCCGCGTTCGGCTTGACCACACACCGGCCATCTAGAGTTAGTCTGCGCTTTGCCTTCTCTGAGAGATGGCTGGGTTTACCATAGCGATGCGTGGTAATCTGGCTGTCCATTATTTATCCTGGGGATTTCGTGAGTTGCCGCTCTACCGTCCTCAGCCTTGCTGCCGTAACCCCCTCTGTACTGTTGCAGTCTTGCAACAGTTATCGAAGGACAAAGCAGTCATTTCCCGCCCCACACATTTTAACGTAATGTGACCGTAGGTATGAGGGGACCATTTACTAGTAAGTCTGACACAAAGCACCTGAATGTGGAATAGTGCAGAAAGCGGGCAGCGATAACCCCACCTGTCACGCTGTGCAGTGTGCCGTGGGCGTGCACGCACACGCGCGTGTGAGCATGATGTCATCGCCCTTCCTGCGCGCCACCTCACGTGGCGCTGAGGCCAGGAGCCCCGCCTGCTCTCCGCGGGGTTGGGAACAGGGCATTCTCTGCCCGACAGGATGTTTGTCGGGGGCGCGACAGATTGGCATGCTGGGAGAGGGCAGCTTGGCCGCGACGGCGCTGGGTCACTCTTCCTGGGACTTTTATTATTTATTTGTTTTATTTCTCCTGGCGTTCCGGTGAAAAAA
Organism: Brevimyrus niger; assembly: GCA_015164015.2. Classification (NCBI taxonomy): domain Eukaryota; kingdom Metazoa; phylum Chordata; class Actinopteri; order Osteoglossiformes; family Mormyridae; genus Brevimyrus; species Brevimyrus niger. Next base: position 5,090,455 of record JAABNY020000063.1, on the reverse strand, counting down.
ATCATGGTGGGGAGGGGTTTCGGAGCACCGGTTAAAGACGTACCGACTGGGCTTTGCGTCAGCACTTCACGTGTTTAGCAAACCATCAGCTGGTGTCGAACCACAGCAGGAGGTCCAGTCTGACAGGAAACACTTAAGTGTAAATAACAAGACTGTCCTGGAAATAGTTCAAATTGTCTGAATTCAGTAATAATTTAGAGTTTAATGTATTCAGTTTGCTGTGATTTGCTAGTGCACTGTTACTTTTCCTTGCTTAAACCCTGTTTTAGCAGAATCATCATTGACGGGCTTGGCTGCGACCAGCTCCTACCGGTGCTGATTCGCTGGCCATAGTGACTGTGCGCCTCCGTGTATATTTGTGTGCTTTGGGCCGAGGGCACTAATGGTGGATTAGCGGATGAAAGCTGCAAATTGAGCCTTAAGAACTCCTGGATTAAGAACTCGGGGCTTTATCTAAAGCCAGCCAGCCACTGGGACGAGCCCAGCGCAATCGGTTAACTCCCACATGCATTTCGGCCGCATGCCTTGCTTCTGCGACCTTTGTTTGTTTGTGGCCGCGAATTGTCCAGCTAATTTGTCAATGCCGTCGTGACTCTGGGATTGTGAGTGCTGTGTCACTTCTGCGATGGTGACCCCGTGACCCTGCCCCTCAGTTTACCACGAGGCCATTTCGTGTGTTTGTGTGTTGGTTCTGATGGTGGCAAAATTAGTGCTGTCACACAGCATGTGGCCGTACAGGGGGCACCGTGTTCATGTGGAATTGAGAGTGTCAGTCCTCAATTCTCCTGCATCCCCGTCTAGCGTTGATCAGCACCTATGGTGTGTGAAGATGGTGATCACCTTGGCGGAGTTTGTATCGGGGATCCGCTGACACTCCCTTCTCGATCCCTGCAGTGAGTTAAAAGACCTGCAGTTTGGGCAAAAATAGACACAAAAGAAGGTGTGCGACAGGGAGCGATCGGGTCAGCGCCGCCATTCCGGGCTGCGGGGGCACCATCTGCCGCATCCAGGTCCGTGGGCGCGGAAAAATCTGTCGAGGCACTCTCACGGAGCCACGTGTGCGCCCTGCACGCTCTCCGGAGAGGCAGCGGTGACGTGGTTCAGATGGTGAAGCCGCACTGACTCACTGGCTCGTCACTGGACGCCGCCTCTCGTGTCGCATTAATCCGCACACTAGATGGCGGCGGAGATGACTTGAGGAGGCCCCCTATTTCTTGGGCATCCTGAGAGGCGAGTGTGGCCTGTCTTTCCCTGGGCTTGTAGAGTGACCTGAATACTCCTCTGCAGTGTTTTTTTTGCTCGCTGTGATGTCACAACAGAGCTGCCAATAAAGTAAGGGATGTATAAGAGGGGCCAGGACTTTATGGCTCGTTTAGGGGGGACTGCTAATAAGCTTTGCACAAAGTGAGTGTCAGGTGATTTTTGGTCCAACGGGGTAGCGTGACGCAGGTAAGTGTGTATAAAATACCATGCTGTGATTGTAACAGAGACACACAGCTGCAGACTGGAAGGCAGCCGGTCTCTGACACCCCCGTATTTACATCTGAGGAAACAGAATCTAGGGACAGATCACTTTCTACACCTTGACCAGAGTTTTCCATTTCATATCTTCAGTTTCTGCTATAGTTCATTAATCCCACTGTACAGCAATGCTGTAGCCTTGGGAAGCAAACGTCTGACACAAAAAAAAAAAATCTGTGCTGCCTTAACCATCACCTGCCTCCCCCCGCCCCCCCCGACTCATACAACTCTGCACACATGTCGACCTCTAGGTCAGCCTGCGGGTGACAGAAGTTCCATCATGTAAGCAGGTGATATCTGGATAAATCGGGGGGGGGACGACAACACACTTCTTCCCCAGATGCTCTCTCCTTACAGCTTTTAACACCCCTCACCTTGCCCCCCCCCCCCCCTCGTCCCCCCCCTTTCCCCTTTTTCCCCCCCCCCCCTCGCCCCCCCCCCCCCCCCGTGCTCCTCAATGTGACTGCAGATGTGGTGCCAGTAAAGATGAGGGGGGGCTTGTACTCCTTCCCATTCCCGCACAATGCTCACCCGCCCACCTCGCTAACGAGGTTTTAAATGCGGCACAATGAGACGTCTGGAAAAACCCAGCTACGCGTGTCCTGCGCACGCCAGTGGTGTGCGACAAAGCGACCACAGAGGCTGACAAGCTCTGTTTGCCGTCTGGGCGCTGGCCTTCACTTCCTGCACGCAGCCGTCCTTGGCGGTGGCCTGGATGTCCTCTAGCCCTCCTGCCCCGGCCCGGCATGCGCCTGGGGGTCGCTGACGCTGCACTGCTTCCCCCATAAAGCTGCAAGATTTGCTGATACTTGAAACTTCCTGACCATCTCTTTCCATGTTTTGATTGAGCAGCCGCCGAGAAATGATGATGTCGGACAAGTGCTGTAGATCGTTGCCCCCCCCTCCGCCCCGACTTTCTCCTCGTGTTTCCGTCATTCCCTTTTGTTTCTCGCTTGCAGCAGGAGCAAACATCAGGACCTGGACCCCGTTTTGGGTCTCAGATTTCACCCCCAGCCGTAAGTTTCAGGCCTGTCTGTCATTTCGACTTCGCTAATCTTAACCCCGCAGCCATGTGTCTGCCCACGGCTCACATCTTCGGCTTCATCTGAAGCTTAACTCCACACCGGCACCTTAATCCACCCCGCCCCCAGTCCAGGCCTGGCAGGGGGCAGAGATAGGACAGGCAAAAGGAGGCTTCGGGGCCTTATAGATTAAGAGAGAATAAATCCGGGTGAGACAATAGTAAGTTAGTATTTATTAATAATATTTTATTGTCTTGCTTTTGCTCTTGGCGCTAACTTATGATGCGAAAAGATGTCTTGCATTCGCTGCAGTAAAATTACAGACATGCTGACAGCTACCTTTCACCTGCACAGCCCAGACATCAAGGGGAAGCAGACAGGGGCCTAAGTCTCTCTCGGCGCTTTTCCACTGTCGTACAGGAACTGGACCGTACCTGAGCCGTCCTGTGAAGAGACACTAGTCATAGTGCGGTTCCAGCTCACTTTGAATTTCCACTGCAATAGGCTTGGCTCGGTAAAGGCGTTGCCAGGTTTAGTGAATGGAGTGACCTTTTAAAGAGATACTTATTTACTGTTCACAGGGTATACGTCATTATTTACGATGGGTTCATTTTTGTTAACATGTTTACGAGAATCACTGTGTTACACTTTAAGTAGGAGGTTAGAAGTTCATACATTGATACGTTGCAGTGTAAGGTACTACTAATAATGAATGCAATATGGAATATGTCATTTTTTCCTTAAGGTAATTCATGCATATGGATGTAGATCATCGGTATCTGTGAAATGCACTGATTGCATTTCGACCAATCAAACGATGGTGATGCAACCAGCTCAGTGTGATCACACTTTCGGTCCTGCTGCTGTTCAACAGTGATACATTTTATTTAAAGGTACCTTTCAGGACACTCAATGGAACATCACAAAACACAGCGACAACAAACACGGTGACGTCAATAAAATCAGAAATGAGATGAAAGTCCACTCAAAGTGAATAAAAGCCTGAAAAGATAAGTTACAACAATGTTCGAGTCCAAGCGTTGTATGGGAAGGGGAGGAGGGTTAACTTAGAAGGCTGAAGATACCCAGCCGAGTTCTAAAGACACAATAAGTTAGATGTGTAACTTTGGGGGTGGGTCCTGGCCCAGAGTCACATGGTTTCTTTGTTTTTGTTTTGTTCCCATTTTTGTTTTTTGTTTTGTTTATGGTAATGGAAAATCTTTGACAATGTGACTACTTTGTAATATCCTTTGTGTATTGATGGTTTGTTTCAATTTTGATTTTAATAGGACTGAATCGAAAGACAGTATAATTACTCTCTTGAGCAGTTAATGAAACGCTCAATGCTTTATCTGCTGGACCAGATGCACATACTGTCTGATAGCACCTCTTCTACAGCTGCCCCCCTGCTGCATGCCAGCCATCCCATTATAATAACAGTATTTTGAACACTATTGACCATAAAAAAGAATGTAGAGTATTTCTGAAATCACATACTTACACAGTATACTGAATTTCGATAGGAGCCTGATAATCGGGCATTAATATAGTGTGTATTATATATATGCGTGAGAACAGTATGTATGTTATTGGGCTGCGATCGCCATCTTGCATACTGCCTGTCCCAGATGTTTGAAACGGAAGTTGAGCCCCACAAAATCGTTTTTAATTTCTATCTTTTTTTTTTTTTACAATCAATGAAAAAATGTGTATTCAAGTCAACTTATGTAACTTGTTTTCTGTTGACGTTTGTACTTCTGCTACAGTTGTACTGTTCCCCTTCTGGACTCATCCATGCCATGGAGTCAGGCATTCTGCTCACATTGCTTACTGTATTTCACCTACATAGCAAACAAGTATGTGGCTTCGGATGCAGCGTAATGAGGACGTGGTGGACGTGGTGGGGCAGAGTGTGATGGGTGAGGTGTGCAGTAAGGGTCACCCCAGTGCAGCACTGTGCACCCCATGCCCCGGGTCTCACTGGACCAGTCACACTGTCCGCCACTGCCAGCCGTTCCCATGCACACTTCCCATGACTTTCACCCGCTTTAGAGCGACGTCCCTTTCAGGATAAGATCCTTGCTCTTCCACACACGCGCCCTGTGCATTATGGATGGCCGGCGTGCGGCGCGAAGACAGCACTAAGAGACGCGCCACCAAACAGTGCATCTGGCCCAGCAGATAAGGCGCTCTACAGGAAGTTATTGGACATGATGACTTTCCTTAGAGCCCCCCTTCATCAGTATGTCTGTGACCATGGTGTCAAAAAGTGTCACACAAGTTACGGA
>JAABNY020000063.1:5060511-5074153 GCA_015164015.2 Brevimyrus niger | reverse complement strand
AATAATAATAATAATAATAATAATAATAAAGCAGTGAATCATTTAGTCGTAGCATCCCATTTACTTAGGTCCATTTGCAAGATGTTTAACAACATTAACCCATTATTCAACGGTTTTGCCTCCTATCATATTATGCAAGCAGGAAAAGTTAACAGAAACAGAAAAGAATAAATGGGCTAAATGATTTCATGAAATTGGACACCTGCAATAATATTGTTGTACTCGATACTCGTGTCCTTTTCACTCGCATGCATCTTGCGTGTCTGCAGTTTGTTTGCCTTAAGCCGACGAGCTAAAATGACTTGTTGTTTTAACTCTCATCCAGGGTTTACCGACGAGTTACCATGATTGATCTTTCTTAATTTGTGTCCCTCTTTCGTACCTACGCGACATGCGGGCACAGCAGCTTCCTACGGGCAGGTGAGGGGCTTTAAACTTGCGCCTATTCATTTCTGGGTGTTCATTTTAACTGCATTTTGGATCCGACGGGACCGATTCTGCACATATAATCAATGGTCATTTCATTACTGGAGCTGCATGCCCACTATGTTTCCGTAAGGGGAGGCGGCGGTTAGCGTCTGAGTGGAGTTATTTTTAGAGTCGGGATAACTAAAAATATCCCACCGTCAGTTGTCGTTACGTCACAAGAAGTAACATTAGGCGTTTTTTTTCGTTTTTTTCTTACGCACCGCCAGATTTTAAAACAAAGGTATCAGGTTAATCCTGAGCCTGCCTATAAAAGGGAGGAGACAACGGAGGCAGGACAGAGAGGCATCGGGCAGCCTTCCTGTGAAGGTAAGGGACTTCGCGCTCTGTCTGCTGCATGCCGATGCTTATTAACTGATTGTCGGATAGAGCTATGTAGGCTGTTATAATTATATTCTGGATGCTCAGTAGTTATTATTAATTAAAGGGACTAATTCAATGTAATGTGTGTTTTTTTCCTGTGCAAAAAAACATTTAAAAATGCAACAGATGTTACAACAGTGAATGTTTTTTCATCTTATGCGAGGGAATGTTTTCTTATTTGTCTTATTGATCTTTTTTCACTGTTGTGCTTAAAGGAAATCAGAGAGAGAGGGAGAGAAAGACAGTGAAAATGACGGTGTGCTGCGAGTCCTGCCATAGTCCGATCAGCGATAAGCCCGGACCGGCGCACTGCTCGTCCCGGTGCTACACCGAGACCCGGAGTGTCTCCTGCAAGCGCTTTCGGTGAGTCCGCGCGAAACGGCACGGCGGCTCCCCTTCATTATAGAGGCTCCCCCTAGTGGCCGTGCCGGAACCGCCCGTTTAAACCCGCACCGTTCTAACGTAAAAAAGTTATAACTGATTTCTATTGCATTTTTTTAAAATGGGTGTTTAGATTTTGCATTAGATCTGGTGCTTAAAGGTCTGTGTACCCCCACCAAGGTGGTACAACGCTATCAAAATCTCGACTTGGATCACAAACTGAAGATTCTTGTTTACAGTGACTCATGGACTATTTCTGCTATGACTTTTGACTTTTTCATGTCAGCCCCGACGACTTAACTAGCGGTAATTTGTACCTGAAAATAAGCGAGCTAGAGACTGTGGGCATATGCTGTATTGGACCGCTTAGATGAGTGATTTGAAAATCACTGTGACTCAGTGCTGTTCCTCTCCTGGGCAAAACTGGGAAGCGAGGGTCACTTGGACGAGGGGGACTTGGAGGTGTGTCATTGCATCATAAATGTGACGTAGGGTCCGGGGCACCTTTTAAGGGGGTGCGAGAGCGACACCGGTGACGCCCACTCACAGCGTCCGTTACATAAAGCCAGTGGCCTCTGACAGTGCTGGTCACATCAGTGTGAGTCTGTTCTCCACTCCGTCTGGGGCTTCCTGGCTTGTAAGGAGTCCTAAGAATACGGAGCCGCCCCATTTTTTCCGTACCAACAACAATATTTCAGCCCAGCCTGGGGTTGTGGGATGCAAGCCCGCTTTCCTGGAGCAACTTCCAGGAGGAATAGACGTTTGTGTCAGTCCTGGGGGAGCCAGTGGCCTGTCCTGGGAGTGGGTGGCACCTCCTTCTCGTCTGACGTGATAGGGTTAGCGGTACGAGTCCCTCAGGCATCGCGTGACATGCTGGTCTCTCACAGGTCCACCAAGGGGGCATCGAAGGCTCGTCGCGACCACATCAACACCGAGATTCGGAGCATGCGGGCCCTCCTGCCCATTCCGCTGGAGGACCAGGAGCGCCTTTCCTACCTGCACTCCATGTCGGCCATCTGTACCTTCATCCGGAAGTCCGTCTTCTTCCGAGGTACGCTGAGCCTCCTGCGAGCTGGGTCATGTTGTCCGAGCGCCATCCATGGGCTCAGCTAATTCTTCAGGTTCTTGTCCTTATCAGAGCTGCAGCCTGATGGATCCAGCTGTTTCCTGCCCTATGAGGACTTCCTGCAAGCCTTGCCCGGCTTCATATTGGTCACCTCCAGAGAGGGGAAGCTGATTTATGTGTCTGAGAATGTGGCCGATTACCTGGGATACTCAATGGTAGGTGGACCAAATGGCGGTCAGACAATCTCAAATACCTTTATTTAGACTTAATTTAATTCAGCTTTTAGTAATCAATGTAATTCACATGTGGTCTTTGCTTGGGACTTACGTGTTTTCATTTTCCCTTAAGGTGGATGTGCTTCAGGGAGATGCTATCTATGACATGGTGGACAACGCAGACGTGGAGATTGTGAAATCTAACCTGGAGACTGAGGGCCTGCCAGAAAAAGGTAACATGAACCCCCAGGAAAAGTGGGCAACACTTTGGTTTTTGTTTATAATTATCAAGCTAATGTTTTTAAAGCCTGAAGCACATTGCATTGCTAGCAAGTTACTACTTTATTAAACCAGCAATCAGTGTGTTAAACTTCCATGTTCTGAAAGGCAATTTAAGCAGGGTTGAAATCCTAGGAGCAACCGAGTACAAAATAGTGGTATAATAGATGGAAACAATGTAATAGATAAATAGCAACAATGTAACAGATAGTAACATGTAATAAATAGCAACAACCACATTCTGACGGTGTTTGTTGGGTATGACATGTCTGCCTGCTTGCTATGAATGACATGATAACTCCACTGCATGAACACCCCCTCATCACCATGGCGATGTCTCCTGTCCCCAGCAGAGAGGACCTTTGTGTGCCGCATGCTGATGTCCAAGGCGTTCCGGCTCCGGCATGGCAGCAGCTGCTCCATGCTGGTCCGAGGCCGCTTCCAGGCGGCCCCCCGCACATCCCCATCTGGCCAGGAGCCTGACCTCGCCTTTGTGGCCCTCTGCACCCCCACAGCAGATCGCTGGCGGGACGGTAGCCCCCGCTGTTCCGCGGAGCCCTTCCGCACACTCCACGGGCCCGACATGTCCTTCGCCTACGCGCCTGAGAGGTGAGCATCACACACAGCGTCCCGGGCGGATGCGCGATGGAATCGGACACTGCAGTTTGCAGCCTGGATCCTGGTTGTATTATATTAAACATTCCTCCCACCATTTCTTCAGCCTGCTGTTTCACCTGGGCTACTCAGCGGGTGAGGTGATTGGTCGATCCTGGTACAGCCTGCTCCACCCAGATGATCTTTCCTCATGTGCATCAAAACACAAGAGTCTATGTAAGTATTATTATCTGTCTACTGTACTGCAGAAAGAAACTGAGCAAAAACAACAGTCCAACTAACTACATCATCTGACAGCCATATTGTGGTTACGACGTTTATTTCATTTGTAGCAAAGAGGTAGCATGTGGATAACATGTTGAAATGTTTTCCTGTTCATTTTGCAGTGGAAGGAGATGAAAGCACATTGGTCGAGATGGTCCTCAGACTACAACACAAGAACCTCTACTGGGTGTGGCTATATGTTCGAGCTACAAAGGATTCTGGGAAACAGGAAGTGAGCTGCATGAACTATATTGTCAGGTAAGAAAGACGTAACTGAGTATGAAAAGGTAACAGTTGTATCGTATTGCGATGAAGGTGAGTGGTGGATTTATCAGTTGTTCTAAAATTTTGTTTTTAGCGAAACGGAGGCCAGCTTCCTGAAGCAGAGGATCTACAGCGATGCCTCCAGCACCTCGACCCCCCTCCTTCCAAAACAGCCTCAGCCATCGCACTCCGACGCCCCCCAGTGTCATGGAAATGGGGTCACCAAGGTCCTCAAGAGGGAGAGGGAGACTTGCTGCATGACAGAGGAGCCCCAGCCAAAGACAAGCCGCATCTCTGAAACCAACACCTGCTACCTGGTCTGCACCAATCCTGCAGAAGACGGCAGCCAGCAGGGGGTGCTGACGAGCAGCACTGTGTTCCCCGCCACGCCTCCCTACAGCCCAGCGTCGTCACACTCTCCAGCCACGCAGGAGGACTGTCCGTCCGACTTCCTTCTGGACGCTTACAGCTACGCCGAGACCCTGCTCTCCTCACCGGAGAGCTCTCCTCCCTACCTCTCCGGCCAGGCCACGTTTTCCGGGGTATCGGACTGCTTCCCTGCCTCGGATCCTCTCCGGGCTGCAATGGATCCCACATTTGGCCTCCACCATTTTGCTGTGGCTCAGTCGCCTGAGTCCTGCCCATCTCCATCCTATGAGTTTCCCGGCTGCCCCGTTGGAAGTGACCTGGTCCCAGACGGTCTGCAGGGCCTGGATGTGGCTGACGGCTCGCCGGACTGTGCCTTTCATCCTGACGACCTCAGGCTCTCCACCCCGCCACCAGGGGGAGACAGCCCTTTCCTAGTCCGTCAGGATGTCTCAGACACCCCTGTGCTGACCCCTGATCCCTCGCCCACGACTGAGTGCCGTTTCCAGTACAGCGAGCAGGAGAGGGCCGAAATTAGCATCCTGGCCCAGCAGATTTCCTCGCTGGCTAATAGCTTTGACACGTACCGTAGCGTCGGTCTGGCCCCTGGAAACGGTAAGCCCACCCCCCTCAGCGAAGGCCCAGCACCTCCCTGCGACTGCCCAGACGTGTGCTCACACCCACCCAGACTCGAGCTGATCCTGGACGAAGGTGTCATCTACAGCATCTTACGAGACCTAGACTCCGCAGAGGGGCACCTGGAGGACGGAGAGCAGTCCCTGGAGGCGTCCGCAGCCCTGTTTACCACCCTGGTGTGGGAACCTTCCCTGGACCAGTTTCCCAGCATGCACCCTGCACTGGGTCCCTGCCTGGTGAGGCCCGGATGCCACGAGGATGGAAATGAGTTGCATCAACTCAGCCGCTACCTGCACAGTAGCCTCCAGCAAGGTCAGTAAATACACCTGACGTGAACATTCTCATTATTCTTCTTACTGAAGTCTTGGTGTTTCAAGCTTCTCATGGTCTTTTCCTACTTCTCCTTACAGATGAGCTTGCTGATGAATCCATGTACTGAAATAAGTCTGTGACTTACCCTACGACTGTGTATGGCATATTGTCATAGCAACCACCGGCATCTTTTCCGGATCCAGAGGGGGACTTCGCCGAGAAACTCTCTCCGTCTGACTGGATCTCCAGCAGAACTGGCTCTCAGCTCCCAACAATCACAGAAAAGGCAAGAAAATAAGCCATAGTTGATGAAACATGAAGAAAATAGGTTTTCGTTTAGCTTCGTATTTCATGGACCAAGCCTGTAGTGATAGCGCAATTTGTAGAAGCATTTTGTATGATATTATTTTTATATGATTAAGGTTGCTGTTCTTTATGCTATATTTCCTGTACTGAAGTCATGTGCTACTCATGAACTGGTGTGTTTTATATCGCTGGCCAGACAGCAAAGGGAATTTTATGAGCACTTAGTCTGTTTTCATGTCAAGTTGGAGAAAGACACGTTTACTTCGTGTTTGAGAAAGAAAAAATAAAACTCAACTGGTACAAAATGGACACTGATCGCCATGTTTGCATCTCAAACCTACTACCTCTTCGCCGTGTTCAAAATGAAAGAAGAATGATTTCATTTTGCTTTAAGTGGAACTGCTGTATATTTATTGCCGCGTTTTAACGTTAGCTGTAGACTCTGGACCTCAGGTGCCTTCTGGACAGCATGTCTTCATCTTTTTATTCTGGTGTCAGTCTGGAACTGCGTTGCTGCGTGTGACTAAAGTCTCTCTGCGACTGACAGCAATAAACGTGGGAGATTTAAGCCGGGACACATGTATTCCACACCAGCCCCACAGTGTGTGTTGACAGTTTGTCGTATTTGATATATACATTATGTTGGTTTTGACATTTGTAGATGAGTTCATTTTGTCCATTTAGTCTTATTCTCTTTTTTCTCATTTTCTGTTTTATATTTTTGTACTTGAAACATGGTTAATAAAAGTAATGAATGTTACAATGGCCGAGTGGAGAACTTTATTACATTTTTATGTATTTATTTGTCAACCTAACTGCATCAAGACTTACGTATCATCCAATTTAAGATGCAACAATTAACCTTGGGTCATACCTCTAGATACAGAAATGACAAATGTTACACTAAAGCAGGGGTGGCCAATTTTATTCACAAAGGGCTGCTGTGTGTGCGGGTTTTCGCTGCAACTTCCTAATTAGATTACTAATTAGAGGACTGATTGGCTAAGGAGTCCTCACACCTGGGTTTGAACAGCTGACCTACAGGCTAAAAACCTGTATACACACCGGCCCTCTGTGGATAAGATTGGCCTCTGCTGCACTAAAGCTAAAGACACCCATACAGATGAAGGGTCATGAAAAATTATATAATCACCTTAAATTTACCAGGAAGGAGAATTCCAAAATTAGCCAGTCTACTCTGCCGGTTTCAGCACCGGACAGCTCCCGAGAATAGTATTTTGCAAACCAGCGCCCCCTACTGTGCTATAGCAGTAATAATTTAGTGTCGTGCCTGAATTCTACATACTCAAACTTCTGTGATTTCAAAATCACAGTTTCCTCAATCATTGCTTTTTATGTTGCGATTTTATTAAAATGGCACAAAATTAATCAGTCCAGTTATGAATTGTCTTACCTTAAAATTGAACGCTGTGTATTGCCTTTGGTAGACAGACAAAACAAATGCGACAACTTTCATGTAACTGCCTCAATTAAATAGCCACTGACTCCTTCTCCAAACAAGTTTATCCTTTCTTTCACTCCACACAAAAAAAGAAGCTGAATCTGTGTCAATCTGTTTTATACAGCCTGAAACTCTTTAATGTACATGCCCACGCGGGACAGCTCTGCCTGCTGTAATAAAGAGCTTGCTGCACCCCAACACCCCCTCAAATGTTACGCTCCTTCTATGAGCTTCACTCCCCAAAAGAATAATTGCCGGAAATTCTTTCCCCTTGTAAATGCTGTATGTGGAAACCAAGATAAAAACAGCCTTTTTTGGGATGTATAATCCCTAGTTATGGGTTACTGAAATCCTGTTATTTGACGTTGGTAAACTACATTGTATGAAAAAGCTTTATTGTGTTAAGCAATTTAAAGGCTTCTTACGGCAAAACTGGATTATTTCAGTTTGATTCAAATAGTACAGAAACAGTGTTACATTTTGCAATAAACTCAATTTGCTTATAGTCTTAACAGCCCGAATACAAATCATCCAATTTTGACTAATATGTTCGTTCCCCGCTGTAAAGTTTATAGTGGGAGAAACTGGAGGATCGCGATACTGCTGTTTATTTTTCGTTTCTTTAACTGCTTCGTCGGTGTTAATTTTGTCTAATTTCTTTAGCAGATTCATGTATTGCCTTATTTTAACTCATACGAAGGTATGTACAGCGTTTCCACTCTTCGTGCCACGTTCTCTAGAACTCACTGGGACGGGAAAACTGGACCAAATTATCATGGCGACGCACGATTTTGATGAGCTTTACCACTTAAGGAACCATTTAAAGAAGACTAATACGTTCCTCCTAAAGGATGTGTTAGTGATCCCACCAGCTAAGATCATTTAGAGTCTAATGCTCATTTACGACGCTTTCCTCAGGGCATCTGTGCACTTTTACGTACCTACAAAAGAAAGCGGATGCAATTTAGATTCAGATTTAAGACCCAGAAAGAGTGTAAGGCACTGACTCTGCCTTCCGAGTGTCCACTAACTGTATTACCTACTTCTCCTCGCTTGAGAACTGTACTAATCATATTTAAGTCTATGCCTGTATAAATTATATTTATGCATGTACGCGTGATTCTGTGTGGTGACTGTGTAAAAAATGCAGGATACGGAGCTCAGTGTGTGGGAGATTGTGGTGATTTTCAGCACATCAAGAATGCCATCGCCTTGACGGGTAGTTATTTTGGTTTTTTATAATGAATTTAAAGAGCACTAGCCTACTAACGCTGATTAGCCTGTCTCGGTACATTGGTGCTGTACCTGTCCTTTCCAGCAGGGGGACAAGTGCTCAATTTCTACACATAACATAAAATGTATATTATTAAAAATTTATGTGAGTTCTCTGAATAGTAGTATATTTCCGGGATTGTTTGCAGGAAAGGAGAGAGTCTTCAGCGTGGGAAAGTAAACCGACAATAAAACTAGCCACTGCAGGGGAATAACCTTATGACTTAGTTTAATAAATAAAGTCTGTCTCTTTCAATGTCCTCTGAAATAGATTCCACCAACCATAACCGTAATACTAGCAGTTCCTTATCAGCTGACTGTCTGATATAACATAATAAGATAAGCCGCCCCCCGTTCAGTAGAGACTTGATAATCAGCACAATGCATTTGTAAGTCCCGGAGGAGCATCTGCGCCGCAGTCAACAGCAGCACCGGCGCCACACGCGTGCACTTGGGGCGACCCAGAAGGTTATCAGCGCCGAATTATCCAATTCGGGGGAAGGGGGGTTCCCGCTGCGCCGCTGCTTTCCTCACGCCGATCCCCGAAGATCTAGGCTACTATAAGGACGCTCGATTTGTGTACACACGGGCATGTGGGAATTAGTTAAGTATAGAGATAAAAGCAGTGCTTTCTTTAGATAGTTAAGTCACGGCAACAAGTTAATCGGTTTCTCCATTTACACTAATGTACAATGACCAAATCTGGCCACCAGGTGGTGCTATTGTATAGATCCAAACGGGAATATTTGTTTTTATCGAAACTTGCGGGCGCACGATGCATTTGTTCTAATAATTATATCTTGTCATTCATTTAATTTGAGACAAAAACATAGGGCCTATTGTGTGGAATTAGCTGATGACGAGACCACAAAGTGCCGAATGATTTCAATGTAGATAGATCCAACCCCACACTTGATTTTAATTGTAAAATCAGATGAAACGTTAATTTTGGTAATCAGGAGGGAACCTATGGATGGTTCTGGTATGGCAAATCGTAGCATGCTGAGGCATGACTTCGCTTTCCTGTTAAACTTTCATTAGTTTAATGGTACATTCAGCGGTGGAAGCATTTCGAAGAGGGCGCCGGTGTTCTGATGAGTTGAGCTACCTATCGAGACGTGCTATCGAGCCTTTCTGCGCATGTGCAGTTCCACCGTTTTAGGATTAGGGTTAGGTTTTAGGGGTTAGGGTTAAGGTTAGGGTTAGGGTAAGAGATAGGGTTAGGGCTATCTAGTAGCACTAAGATAGCCTATCTCGGCAAAGTAGCTCAACTCGTCAGAACACAAATTCTGAGTTCACTAAAATATCTTGAGGCCTGTATCAGCTTTATTTCCAGCTTTGAATTGCTGATGTGACATGCTGCACCTCTCTTAAGGGGTGGGCCTAGTGTTGTTTTTCAAAAGTGCCATATTATTGCCGTTGATGATGGTGAGGATGATCATCAATAAAACGTAAAATACTCTTTACACTCGCATAATCGCTTTTGCCAGATCACGGTCACTTGAAGGACTTATCCGACTCAAACCTTTTCCTTAAACGTGCACGGACAGCGACTAAGCATTCCATTTATCGTAGGCATATGAAAGGGACCCAGATCCAAAGACCGATTTGCTGTTATCAAGGTCGCCAAAATGCTTGTTTGCCGTTGCAAGGTTTTAACTCAGATTTTTGGAACGCTGTCTGCGTGAACAAGAATAGTACGAGAGGTAAGCGGGACACACCGTGTAACATCAAACAATGTTCCAATGGAAAGTATTGTACTTTAGAATGGAAACCTATTCCTGAAATTAATGCCGTAATGGGAAAGAATTTAGGCCCTTTTAAATATTATCTCATAATAATACTGACTTATCGTGCTTACTGACAAACGCTATATGTTATGAAATGCAATGAAAATAAGATAATTACAAACTACCCTGTTTGTTTTAGCGAATGGATACGGTCACTGTCGGGATTTGCGTTGCTACACTGAATTAATCATCGCACAGTTACGTCTGACTGCCCGTCGTATTTCATTTTTCCCGGTGGATTAAGCACATAGGTAATAATTCCAGCTGCCATGACTTTGGATTAATTATACATCAATCTTCTGAATAATTGAGGAGAGAACCCCATGCCACAATCCTGCAAAGCAGAGCACGGTTAGCCAACTCTGATATTTAGGCATGAATACGAATGAATTAGCCGCAATGAGAGTCGCAGCGTGACATTTACCGTTCAGTAGTGATTAAGGCACCGAGGGAAAAAAGAGACAAAACACAACCGATTTGGGTTGTAATACATTGTCAGCAAATTACAGGCGCGACTTCAGCGCCCAGATGGCGGTGACACGTTGGGGGTTTTAATTAGGAGGCGCCCTAGCTGAATGCCGCCGTCGTAAATAAGGCTGTCTGACACGTCTTCAGCAATATGTCAGCCCGGGCAGCTGTTAGGCTGATATCTGGCGTGCATCGGTGGCTGTCACCTGAAGTAGCGATAATTTCCCCCTGCGCCGTGACAGCCGCGACTCGGGCGGCAGCAAATCCATCAAGCGCTGGAAAAGGATCAGGCTGCTCTAGGCGTTTACATGCCGATGGTATCGAGACCAGCATAAGCTTTGAGATATAGGATGTCTAGGGAGCCCTTCCCCAAGACGCCGAAAACGCCTAAGAACTATGTGTGTGTGTGTGTGTGTGTGCTTAAATTTGACTGAGATTTATGTACATTACTCGGGAGTGGGGGGGATGCGGCAACAGGTTGACTCTGTACAAGTGTCGATGATATCTGTGGATGTTATTGTCTGCAGCAGCCATGGTGTTTCATCTTAAGAGAAACCTCCTCATGATTATTATCCATCCAAGAACTTATTGTGTTCCCCTCCCCCCCCCTCCCCTATTGAGATTCAGGATTGTTGTGGCTTCCGTTGCCTTCGCTGTTTCTCCGTGATCATTAAACTAGGGAGATCATAAGGAATGTGACTCATCCTCTAGTGTCTTTGTTGTGAAAACTGAAAGGGGTGAATTGCAAAATTTTTTTCCTTTATGATTGTATATCCCTAGGAAGGGGTGGGGGATAAAGTAGTAGAGTGTTCCCCCCTTTATAAATGCAACTGTCACCCTATCTCCATTTTGTGACTTGTCCTTTATAATTGCTGTGAAATTGTCCTGTTGTGTGGGGTCTAGCAGAACTTGATACCAACACCCAGCCTGGATGAAAATGATTTTGGTTACATTGTGACAAATTGTGATCAGGGGCTGAAGGAAGTTCTCAGGCCTGGCCTGAAAGTGCCCTTAAAATAGGTCCTGAAAGGGAGATGGGCAGGTAGCCTGCACTGCTTTAAAGTGAAAATCACTTTGGGTATGAACCTTTCAAGACCCTTCTCAGCTATTCAAAGAGACGCATTGTTTACTGTGCGTGCACACCCGCAGGGTTGGGGGGGGGGGGGTAAAATTACACAAGTTTATATGCCCTCCGCTGCACTTTGGTTCCCTCCCACAGTCCAATGATGTGCAGTTAGGCTAATTTTTATCTGGGATTCGGCCATAGAATATGATTATATGTGTATGTGCTCTACAATGGGCTAGCATTATATCCGGGGTTCACTGTTCCACCTACAGCTGAGATGGGCTCCAGGTCTCAACTGTGACCCTGCTCGGGATAAGCGGTTAGAAGATGGATAGAATTACTCCATGTCACTGATCTCCCAATACCACCATCACCCCCCCCCCACCAGAAAATGCTGGAACCCAAATTGAATTTGATATTATTTGCTAGAGTCGACAAGGCCTCAGGTGGAAATACTCTGTTTTCGTTTATTGGCCGGCCGGTTCCTCCTGGGGGGGGTGTGTGGCTCCACCGTAAATATGGTGTTGGCCTCAAAAGCACCGGTCTGCCTGCCTCTACTCCTTCATTTCTCTGCCAGGTGGCTTCCCCCGGGGGGGGGGTTGGGGGAATGATGACAGACCGTGATTCCAGGGGGCGCGCTGTCTTTGCGACTTTCGTCTTTTTTCGACTCCCCAGCTCTTTCGGCAAAACGTTGAGCCGTTGCTTTGGAAAGGGGCCCCCTCCCTTTTGTGCCGAAGTGAGCACGTCGTCCCAGTTCCCAGGGGAACTCAGCGTAATTGGGTTAAACGTATAGACGGTCAGAAACTGGCGAAAGGCATAATGAATATTTTTTTAAGGTTCTCCAACGGGGTTCGTCAGATCAGCTCTGCACGTTGATTCTACGCTGAATTAAGTGGCGCGCCGTTATTTATGGAAACAGGCTGAACGCAAGATGAGAGGAAGCCTTCCTCTGCTTTTGCATTAGTGAAGCACTGCTTCAGGCTGTGAGATTTCTGCTGCTCCTTAACTGTCTGTGGTTTGTTGTTGATGTTGTAGTTTTGTTTTACTATAATCTCAGAGGTCTTAAGATAGTAGCCTCCATCATAGGGGAGTCTGGTGAGCCTGCAATATACACATTCCAGTTTAAACTGGCAGAACACCCCCCTCAGTAGAGATCTGTTTGGTAGGGTCCAGGTTAAGGATTTCTTTCACAACATAAATGTGAAACTGTCAGGATCAAAGTACATATTATAGCTTCAGTCTAACAATCCTGTGCTTTTGTCCCCGTGCTTCTCTTACAACCTGGTAGTTGAACATTAAATGTGACAGGATGCCACTGAAAGACGTTCTTTAAAAAAAACTGACCTATAATATTTTTCCGTGTCATTGTTTTTTTTTTGCACTTGCTGCATCGGAAGCGTGTTCGCTGATGCAACACGAGTAGGTTTCCGCGGGACCTGAGGTACCGCCCAGCCTTCCGGAGACGGCATCTTGGCGGCCCATTGTTGCCAGTCTGACACTGATGGCTGTCGTTTCTCCGGAGAGGATTCTGGAACGTCAGAACATTCTGTAGGCTGTGGTTTGGTTAAAGGGTGACAGTGGGGAGACTCCATCAGGTGACAGAAAGGCTCCTTACCCAGCTACAGAAGCTGACAGATACACACATTTAAAGGTGTGTAGGCTGAGGTCTCATTATGCAGCTGCACTGCTGTCTGAGCTTTTGTATGTTTTTGTTTCAGTAGGAAAGTTCTCTGTGGCATCCGGGGCCTGCACTTCAGATGGATTCCCTCCGTGTGTGTGTGTGTGTGTGTGTGTGTGTGTGTGTATGCGAGAGAAGCTGGGTTTGCGTTGACCTCCAGTGCGCGGTTGGCTTAACAGCGCTACAGTTTTCCAGTCATACTCTGGAGTACCAGGGGAATGGTTGAATGGTCTGAGGTATTTTGCTGACCTCAATGCCCTAAACTGCCGTTAAACTCCCCTTGGTGCTCTGAGCCTACGTGCCCTTTAATAATTTGGATTACCTGACTCCACCCCTATAAATATGTACGGAAC
>JAABNY020000063.1:5035819-5052301 GCA_015164015.2 Brevimyrus niger | reverse complement strand
CCGTCTGGCGTCCTCCAGACGTCACGCGTGAGAGCCTCGGACGATATTGGGCGTGTGATCGGGGTGAAAATGCTTCTCTCTCGCACCTGCATCTCAATCGACATCTTGGGAAGGGCAGGAGCATTCAGCCGGAGGGATGTCACCTGGCAGAGCTCTGTCTCAGGTGGGGGTGACCCTATTCTGTTCACAGCCCCATCGCAAGAAGCCCATAACCTGCAGGCTGCCATCTGAAATGCAATCTGAAATCTACCAAAAATGCTCCTATACCAGAATATGTATAAAGATCATGATCCTTTCTACAGTCAGTGAAGGGGCAGTGTGATGGAAGTCCTCTGTCTTCTGTTGCTTAGTCAGTAACTTTATCCAAAGTGCTAATGTATTTTTCTTATCTTTAGATAATTTCTATAGTATCTCAATATTCATTTTTTCAGGTTTTTTTTTTAAATCTGTTTGCACCGTATGTATGTATATATGTATGTACGTATGTATGTTTATTCATTATGTTCTTGCTGCTGTATGCACTAGAATTTCCCCCAGGGATCGATATAGTCAATCTTAATATTAAAGTTGTATTTGTTTGACCTCGGGGTGGCATGCTGGTGGCCGCCTCACACCTCTGGGATCTGGGGTTTGATTCTCTGCACGGCTTCCATGTGTGTGTAGTTTGCATGTCCCCCCCCTCGTGTCGTCATGGGGGTGTCCTCCGGTTTCCCCCCCACAGGCTAAAAACATGCTGAGGTTAATTGTAATTACCAAAGATGTGCCTGTGTGAGTGAATGGCGTATGAGTGTGCTGGAGGGTTAAGGAGCAAGGAAGGGAGGGAACAGGGAAGGCAGGCAAGAACAGGAACCAACAGGAGAGCACACAGAGCTTATAGAGAAGCAACAATGGCTGACACTGAGCACGAGCGGGGGGGTAGTATTACAGAGAGTGAGCCAGGTGTGGATGCTAATTGGTGCTAATCAGTCTGTCCCGCCCTGAGGGATGTGACTGTTGGATTCAGGCTGAGAGACCCAATTATGGCTACAACAGGGACTGACACGGGCATTACCCACAGCCCCCGCTTAAACCATGAGGTTACCTTCTGCTGACATGTGACTCAGAGTGAGGCCAGGGGGGTGACTGGCATAAATATCCCATCCCCTTGAGCATCTTAGCTGCGTGAGATCTGTAGCTGCAAAGGTTTGTGGGTAAATGCTTGGCAGCTCGTTTCGTGTTAAAGCCGCGTTCCCAGGAAGTGGCCCCTCTTTCCATCCTATGCTGGTGTGCCGAGCTGTGCTATTCCAGCACAGTGTGGGTATTATACAAAAATAGAGCCATTTTAAGGGCCTTCTTTTGAAATAAAATGAGCCTCTGTGCCGAATGTCTACCTTAAAGCTTCTTATATGCCTTAATAATATATAAACCTAATTAGCAAGTAGATTCTCCAGTAGTGGTTCTGGAAAGGATGTGAGTTTTGTACCTGCTCTTCCACAACTATTTCTAATGCACTACAGGGGTTCAGATTGCTCTGCATGGGTTAGCCACTGAAAAATAAATGACGATCTGAATGAATTTGACTAAATCGTAACTATTTACTGACAGTTTAGTAAAAAGCTTCAGTCAATATTTCTGTTTCTACTTAAACGGTTCTTATATTTTATTTCCTAATTAAGCTGATGATGTTTCTTAACAGCCGAGCGGCTTGGCACCTTTCTTGCGGTTCGGTTTGGTCCTGGAGACCCATGACATCTTGGCGAGGAACCCCAAATCTAATTCTGCCCCTTTACCCAAGGCAATGGTTTGTTTATTTAACGGTTTAGGTGCCAAGAACAGAGTCTGGGTTCAGATTCAGGTCTGGCATCCTGCAATAGCACCTTGGAAGAGTGCTGGACAGAACCGAGCGGAATTAATGCTGCGAGACCGGACCAGTATGGTGAAGCAGGGTTTGAGGAAGCCTGGTTGAAGCTTAAGTCCTCCATCCACTGTAGCTTCTAGCTCTCTATTACAAGCCGGTGGTCGCACTGGCTGGTGTCTGCACGATTTGTGTACGTCCCGGCTTGATGGAGTGGGGAGAGCATGTGTCTGACTCGAGTACTGATCAATGGGCGCAGTCCAAACTTTCCCTGTCGGTGTTATCATGTTGATCTGCTCAGTCAAGCTTGGTAACTTCCACTGGAAGGCTGCAGGGCTGGGGGACTGGGGGGGACTGGGGGGGGTGCTGAACCAGCTAGATCCTGTCAGTCAATAACAAACAGCTCCACAACCAATGATGCCACTCACACTGGCTCAGTAATGAAAATAAGACGTCAGAAAAGGCTTGGGTTTCTGTTTTTGTTAAAGCAAAATATTAGTAGAAAAAGCTTTTTGCATTTTTGCCACATGTCTGTAGCTGGAAAAACTGTGTCAAACGCAGCGTACCGCGTACCACGCCGGGCAGCCGGCTCCGCAGAGCGTTCCAAGCCAAAGCGCATCGAGTGAGGTCTCTCTCGTGAAGCGGAAACGTGTGCTTCTGTGATTCTGATATAAAGCTGCATTTGAATTGTGTTGAGGTCCATGTGTGTTAAGTGTCTTCATCTTTGGTCCCTCCTGTTTCCACTGCACACAGATACACTCTTTTATCTTAAAGCTTCACTCAGAAGCATGACGAAGCTGCTTTAGCACACCGATTAGGACCTGTACGCTTTCCACCTCATGAACGCTAGTTTGCTAGGACACAACAGACGGTAACAATATGATGCTCGAACAAGGACCCTCTCCTCGCTGCTGTGGATGAAAACCCGGAACTTTCTCTTTACTCAGTGGTCACCTCAGATGTACATCACAGGATTGTGATTAGTGGCTGCCAATCGTTATAAGAGCTATGAACAGCAATCGACTAAAGGACTTTACTCGTTATATGTATGTATCATAAATGTTATGCTAATGAGAGATACTTTCATCCCTGTTCTCCAAGTTACGACTGTGAAATGAATTCTAAGCTCTGAAGTTCATTGTCGCCACACAAACGTAAAGACTGATTGATTTTCAAGCTTAAGTTTTTGAAAAATCTTCAATAATCTAATTATGGCGGACTTGGCGGAATCTTGACTTTGTTACAGTCAATTGCTAAATCTCTTTGTAATATTTAGGTTTAAATGTATTTTAAATAACCTTCAATCCTACCCAGGATAAGTAGATTAATGGATAGATAGATGGACTGATGTATTATAAATGAAAGATGTTCTGTGTTATCAATGCACCTTGATTTTGGGCTTTGAAATGCTTTTTTAATGGACTAACAGTGAAAGATGTATTTTTTAAACATGTTTTTTGCTCTTCCAATGATATGTAATTCACCAGCCTTCAGTATACGCTTTCTCCTTAAAAATCCTCTGCTCTATCTTTAAAAAAAAACAAACAGTGGAAAACGTTTACTTTGGGAGTATTTAAAATGGTATGTTCATACTTTTGTGTTACTTGTGTTTAACATGGCAGGTTAAGGGAAAGCCCTCCAGGACAGAAAAGCTCCCCCACCCTCACCTCCACTGCTATACTTGTACTGTACTCATGATACTTTGAAATGGTGAAATGATATTGTGAGTGTTATACCAATCCTCTCCTCAAAACTTAACAATTAACCAGCACTGACTGGATGCCATGGAAACTGCAACATGATATGAGAATAGTGTGTCTCCTTAGCGACCATGTGTGCTTTTTAGGTGTGAACGGATAACGAGGAACTGGCCTGTGTGTCTGGCTTTGCTGGTGTGAAAAAAATCAAAAAGTCAAAAATCACCTCTGCACTTGGGTACATGCTGGGCATTGCTACAGCGTAACACAGTGCAGCATTTTGTCGTATCGTTAATCAGTGTCACCTTGTTTGTTCGATTTTTCTGCCACATGGCGCCTGTAGTGTGATAAATTTTTCAGATCTTGATATTTTTAGGCGCTTTTTCTTCTAACCACTGCACCCCCTATAGGCCAATGTCATCTCCAAGCATTCGTCCAGCAGAGTGATTGTGTTCAAGCCTTCTTCAAGACTTCTTGACTTCTTCAAGACTTCTCCGTGTCCTTTGGCGTGTGCGCGGGTGTTTCTACATCTGCATGAATGTGCGGTACGTGTTTGTGCGGCTCGTCGCAGCAGAAAGCGCAGCCCACGTGCAGCGTACCACAGGTCGCGGGTGGCTGGCTAATGGGGTCCCCGGCAGCCCGGAGTCCTCTGGACAGCAGGGCCTCAGGCATTGAGCCCCACTGGCCGCATGCTGCATGGCGTTAATGAACTTAAGCATTGGTGCGTCTGCAGAGGCTGCTGATGGATCCCCCGCCATGAGACCCTATTTTAGCCCGACCCCGTCGCTCATGTAGCGGGAATGAATCTTACTACCCGCCCCCCCCCACCTTACATCTATTAGCTGTGCCGTTCCACGCTTAAGAGTCTTAAAAAAAAAAACAACTGAGTTTCTGAAATTGAACCAGAACATAATTAATATCGATCCACTGTAGCATGAGAGTTTTAAGCCCGTCCAGGCATACCTGGCTGTCAGCTGCTGTGAGAGCACCCCCAACTGGTCTCCCGGGAGGTTAGCAATTTATCCATTAGCCCACAGTGAGGGATAAACTGTTTTTGAGATGACAGCCGGGTGTTTTATCAGTTTGTTGGTGTTGTGCAGCCTTTCGGTAACAAAGCTGAGTTGCCGGTATGGCTAACTGAATTGCTGTGAACTACAAGCCAAAAACATGAACTCTTCACCAGTTGGCGTCAAATCCCCGAGTCCCCCGTTGCTCAGGATGGAACTTTAATCCAAAAGCTTAAGTAAACATTCCGTTGTGTAAATTAGGGCAGGTTAACGCTGGAAAATCTCCCTCCCCATAGCTACATGGTTAAGTATTGTGGAGCGATTGACACGAAAATGCCCTCATGGGAGACGATCACTGCACTGTCCTGGGCTGCCGGATCCGCTGCTTCCCTGCTGTACGCCACACTTACCTTCTTTCTAGGACCAAATTAATTATGTCAGAATAACTCACAGCTGTGAGGGAGAATTTTTCAAGTACCATAAGAGATAATCGTTTTTCATCCCATTTGGCAGCGAGAATGAAGCGGCTCATACAGCCCAGGTGCTTCCTGTAGCTATTTCTGGGGCCGTAATTTAACCGCCCGGTAAATCCAGCTGTAAGTCAGATTAATTCTTATCTGTGGCACCTTTTTTTGTAATAGAGATTGATTCATGTGAGCGGAAGTGAACAAAAAAGAGAGAAGAGAGAGAGAGAGAGAGAAAAGAGAGTGGATTAGAGGTACCAGAGGCTGTTCCCCAGATATTAATTTCACGCCAACTGCAACATTGCAGGCAGGGGTATACACAGGGGTGGGACCACCGGGGCAGTGGTCCAAGCTGATTGGCTCCTGGAGTTCCTCTTCCCCTGTCACTCACCAATTCAGAACGAACCATTGGCTAATTACATGGTTGGGCCTTCTGTATGAATTATAGCTCCTCTAATGCCCCCCTCCTTAAAAAAAGTACAGGAGGCAGGGCTAACAGATACCATGTAAACTTTTCTCAGATGTAGCTGACTATTTTTACTTTGGGTCTTTGTCTCCATGGGGCGTTCCGTTCGTGTCTGTCAGAAAAGGCGCATCATTTGCCAGCCCACTGCCGTGCTCGTGCTCTGTTTTGAATAGAAACAAAAAGCTAGAAAAAAATGCTCTTGTTTTCCTCTCCCAATGTGCTTCTAGGGCCTGCTTTTGTCTGCTTAAAGCCTGAATGATTGGCTTTG
Organism: Brevimyrus niger; assembly: GCA_015164015.2. Classification (NCBI taxonomy): domain Eukaryota; kingdom Metazoa; phylum Chordata; class Actinopteri; order Osteoglossiformes; family Mormyridae; genus Brevimyrus; species Brevimyrus niger. The sequence goes on along the minus strand of JAABNY020000063.1, from coordinate 5,046,565 downwards.
TTTCAGCAGCAAAGCAAATTCGAGTGAAGCAGAGAGGGGAACGGATACGAAGCGGGGCTTCATCGCACTGCGCGCGCCGCAGTTAATAATGCATGGCGGCTCTGACGGCACGCTCTGTGATTTCTCAAAGAGCTCGTCTTCAAATTCTACAATAAAGCCACTTTCGAGCGTCCCCGCATTCCCCTTTAGACAAAAGTGTGTCGTTACTTAAACACCTTCATCCCAAACCGCAGAGCTGATTTATTTATTTATTTGCTACCTTGCCTACTGCATTGTCTGGATATTAACTTGAGGTGTAACATTTAGAGTATTACAGCAGCTTATATTCTTGGGATGCAGCATGAAAGCTGATCCCTCATGGCAAACGCTTGTTTCCGTTCTGGCTGCAATTCGCAGAAGGCGTCTCGCTCCTTATTATTTCTGTTCACCCGCTGATTAAAAATGAGAGCAGCTGATAAATGCTGGGTATCTGGACTTTTTTTTTTGTGTATGTGCTTTCAGTGCAATGTTGTAAAAAATAAGTGTGGAACCCACTTCCTGCTTTATGAATTAATGAAACCCCAAAAATCATTGTTTTAGCCGAATACTTGCCTCAAGAGGGGGTGCTGTGTCGGTGATCAGAAGGTTGCCGGTTCAATTCCCAGCATCAGCAGAGTGGATTCATCCCGGGGTCCTTGATAAAGGCCCTTTTCTCCAGTGACAGACTGATCCTGCTTTCTGAAATGTACATTAATGTCTGGAATGAAAACATAGGTGATGAACGGGGTCCATGCCCGATGCTGCCCGTTATCTTCACGGCCGGGTGAGTGACACGCAGGAGAGGATCTTGCTGAAAAATGTACCGGAATAACCAGCCACATAAAACTCTCCTGTGAGTAAAAGTGGCCCTTAAGCAGAGAAGCTGTCCCCGTAACCCTGCCAGATTATCCTAAGCTCTGCGGAGACTTTGCAGTGTTGAGGAACATTCCACAGCCCCTTTGGCAAGACCAGAGAGGCTGCTTGGGGGTCTTGCATCCAGCTGAACACAGGGCATTCTGACAGATGGAACACTGTGAGGAGAGAGCCCTGTATCCTCTCCATACGTGGCTCGAGCATAGCATTACATCGACTGTAAAAACCTTACCCACTCATGTCAAATGCAGGCTCTGTGCCTCAGATGTATTTTTCAGTTTTGCTTCCACCCCAGGGAGTGAAAATACCCCCACACCCCACGCTGCCTAGGGGGGGCCCTAGTTTGGCCATCGCATATCTGCATTGGGGCTGTTCCCTCTGGTTACAGGCATCTCCAAGACAACCAGGGTCAATACCACCAGTGACAGCAAACAGACAGTTTGGCTGTGGGTACAGACCTTTAAAATGACCCATAATGGGCAGTTTTCTCTTCGAGGTTTAAGGCTGTTGCTGTTATCTTAGAGTTACGAGGTGGCTCCCCTTTATTAAACTTAGATTGTGGTTACGTAACGTTTTCCCTGCTTAGGACAGAGGGAGAAACTCTATAAAGGCGATTTAAAGATCACTCTCGCTGTAGGCTGTGCATGTTCAGTATTATACCACATAAACTTACCCCCCTCCCAAAAAAAAAATCCATGCCCTGTTTAGCCGCCATCCACGTTGTTCTCTGCAGAGTGTCCATCACTGGTGGCGGTGCTCTGTTGTCATGGCGAAGGCACATCATTCATGGATGTCATGGATGTCACTACTCTGGGTCACCGCCGAGTGGGGGGGGGGCAGTCCGAGCAGAAACAGCGGTGCCTGTTTCTGTCAGGCGTTGCGGGGACATTCTGCATTTCGATTTATAGTGACACTGTGTCAGCGTTTGAGAGGGTCTTCTGCTCACATTCATTTAGTTGGGCGTCAGAGGGAAAATAACAGTGGGAGGCCCGGTAAAGCAGTAACGCCGCGCCAGTGGCCAGTGCCGCTTTTATAAACAGTTGTACAGTGTGAGATGAGCGAGATCATCTGTCACTTTCCGGAAGGGCGCTAATAAGTGGCGGTCGTTTGCATATTGCCTTATAATCTCGCTCCGAAAGACGCAAAGAGCTCATTGAAATCGAAAGGTCCTTAATCTAGTAGCTTGGTTTATGCAGCCATGCACCGCTTATTCTTCTAGAAGTTTTTTAGCTACCGAATATGTCCGAGTTAAAGCCCCTCGATGCATAGCTGTACTAAAACACTGCAAATTTAATCGTCAGTTTCCTAATTTACGTTTTATGCAGGGGAGTGTCTGTGACTCTGTGTGTGTGTGTGTGTGTGTGTGTGTGTGTGTGTGTGTGTGTGTGTGTGTGTGTTGGGGCATTTTAATCAGGTTACTTACTTTGGATGTTATTACATGGGATTCTGGTGGATTCCCAAGCAGAGGACATTCAAGGGCTGGGCCTCGTTCTGGCATTTCTGTTTGTCCGTGTCGGTCATTTGCTTAGTTATCAATCTCATCCCACTCACATGTGTTTGGGTTCAGTGTCTGGCTATTCTAGCTAAGCTACCTTTAATTAATTCATGGCCGCCGTCGCAGTCTAACTCGTTTGGTGGGATTTCATTATGCTTCCCATCTCGGGACAGATTTATTTACATTACCATCCATCTCTTAATTTAGAGACGGCTTGTTTAAAACAGACACTGTTGAGAGTTCGCTTGTCTGGTCATGTATCTCACTGTATTAGCTTGTTTGTGTCATTATGACGCCATTATAAATATTCATTGTGCTGTCTGAGAAGAAGGCCTCTCTGTCATGTACCAAGACAAGAAAAAAAAAAAATGGCACATGGCTTTTCAAATGCCTCGTCTGGGGAATACGGGGCTATTAAAACAATTCAAGCATTTCCTGCCGTGAGCTGAATGCATCAATCGGAAATGCTAATGTGTTGACGCGTCTGCCAAAACAAAGCAACGCTGTTAATAATCACCCGTGGCACGGCATTGGGACTCGGGAGAAGCAAACGGGCTTTGAAAGGTTTCAGATCATGTCATTTTGTGACTAAGCCCTGCAATCGCTACCATTAGCTTCTGTTCCTATGGTGTGTTGAACATTTCAATATGGCGGCATGGCGCGCTACCCTAGTCAGACAACGGGGCGTTGGTGAGCTGTTACAGATGAAGACGAGTCTCGGAGGCCGTGACGATTGTGGCGCTTCCTCCAGCTCATAAAACAGAGCTTATAAAACCAAGTTTGAGGTCAGAATCGCCTCTATAAATATGACAGCTGTCACGATTATGTACGGGCCATATTTAAATGGCCGAATGGGCCCTGCGCACTCGGCAGAATGTCTGTATTAATTCACGCACATCTAATTATATTCAATAACCTTTTCCCACCGCCGGTTCACACGGCAAATAGGGCTAGTCTGTGCAGACACGTCCGTTCGTGAGGAAGACTGGAACAAAAAAAAAATCATAAAAGATACAAGCAATTTGGGAAATCACTTCCCGTTACCCATGGCAACCTCTGTTGATGAGCAAATGAGTGGTGACAGGCTGAGTCTCTTATTGGCTGTGTGGCATTTAAACTGTCGGAGTGATTCTTTGGGCCCCGAATAGGCCACACAGAGACTTTAGACACCAGGATCAGGCCCTGCCCATGGAGATGCCCCCATTACCACACGGATCCCCTTCTCTCTCCCTCTGTCTCTACATCTTGCACATTATAATTATTTCATTCCATTTTTCTTTTCGGCTTCTGGACACAGAGGGACACTGGTACCTGGAGCCTTTGGAATCTCAGGCATGGTTTTATATGGCCTTAATTCTCCCTTGTCTGGGGGGTTCTGGGTATTTGTTTCTCTCGTTCCATTTGAGGTTCTAAGCTCTGCGCTCTGCTTCAGAATCAAGCTGCCTTGCCCCCACTCCCCAGTGGCACACCAGCTGGGGGGGGTTTGGTAACACTATGGAGAGTTATTGCCTTAACACGCTGAGAAATGGCTCTGGAAGACAGGCTCTCGGCGGACCCCCTCCCTGTGATTAATGATCCTTGCCTGACACGCCCCCTCAACTCCCCCCCACACACAGCGCTTATCGGGGACTTTTTGAATTCCGTGTTGACTCCACCCCTTTCCCCCCATCTTACAGTGGTAGGCACCCATTCTTCAAATTGATGAGAAGGACCTGAGAAAAACTTACGGGGACATCATAAATACAGCAAGGCCGGCAACGCTGCACACCTCGGCGATGGAGGAAGCGGGGGGCAACTGATGTGGAAAATTACCTCGGAGGGAAATCTAAATACTAATCCCCACCACTGTCCCCCCCTCCCCCGCTGCACGCGGACGTGCGGGGGAAAGGAGCGTTGGCGCGCGGTGGGGATGGGATGCTCCTTTTCCTGGAGGAGGTCCCAGGAAGCAGGAGAGCCGGATGTGGACTTGGGCTAGGAGATGAAGGTGGCAGCGAGGTCCGGTTTGATTTAGACGAGCCGCTTTGGTTCAAAGCTCTCATCAGCCTGTGAGGGCGGAGCCCGGCGTGCTCGAGCTGGCGCTCCTGATCGCACAGTCTGGGAATGACGCATTACACTTGGAATTAGGCATTTTAGTGACCCCTAAAAGTAGATCTGAGCTCCAGAGGCCCCGTCCTTTAAGATGAAAATAATTGTGAAACATGTACTTCTAAGAGCCGTATGCCCCCGTGGAATCAGCCGGGATCCGGCGCTGCCAGGCAAACAGATGCCTCCGTTTCCACATAATGAACTTACAGGAGAGGGGGTTTCAATCTGCTCTCGCTCCGCCACAGATTTTGACTTTATGATGCAGTCGCATTACTAGGAGGAAGAGGAGGCTAGTTTAGTGGGAGGAAGCAGCAGTGGTTTCTGGCAAACTCTGTATCCCGTGAAGGAATGGAGTATACAGAGGTGTGCATTATGCAGGACCCCGAAATGTGTGGCTGACACTCAGTTATTAATCAGTAAATTCACTGGGAGATCAAAGCAGGGCTTATATGAGGGGGGACATGTACATCAACAGCGGCTGACTGAATGATGCAGGTTTGCTATGGCAACTGCAGAAGGAAAAAAACATCCCATAATGTTCAACACCTCTATCGGAACATATTCCCAGGGGAAAAAGACAGCTACATGGATTTGTTTTGGGTAGAAGTTTGCTCACCGTGCTCATAAAACCAAAAGGTTGCTTAATAAGCCCCCCTGAGGAGTGACCCCTGCAGTCTGGCTTTGGTTACTACACCTCCGAGGACCACATATAAACTGTCACACTCTCCTGAGTTTTTTATACAACCCGGGTGCCTGCAATGCACATCAGAGGCTAATAATAAATAGTAAATTATTAAATTAAAAACAATCATTTTCAGAAACTCATTACGGAGACTGGATCGGCTCCAGCGTCGCTTCAGCTCTTTAATGAACCATAAAATTTAGCAAACACGCAAAGTTTGGGGGATAAAATGATCACTTCCCAGCGGAAAACGCAGAGAAATGGAGGGGCTCAGGGAAGCGTGGCCGTGGAAAGCTGCGGTTGGAGCTGTAAATCTTCCTGCCATGTCGTTCCTCGTTACCTCTGGGTAATTAAGAAGAACGATTCTTTTTTTTTTTTTTGTTTTCTAATAAACAGCTGATGGTGATGGCTGCATATCCATCTCCTGACTCAACTGAACACTCCACCTCCCACCCATTTAATGGCCGTGCTGCCTAACGAAGGTCTCCCTGAAGATTTACCACATTTAACGTCCATCCTGATTGGAGGATGAGGCTGAAATTGTGTTCTCATCAGAGGATGCATGTGGAGCAGTAAAGCCTTGCCGTTTAGTTCATTGTACTCACTTCTCTTACCCTAACTGCCCAATATCCAAATCGGCAAGAATTTGGCATCTGTGTGAGTCCTGCTGATACAAACAACGGGGTTGATTGACTAAATTGGAGCAAACAACCAACAGGAACTGTGGCTCATCTCGGGCAGCAGTGCCAAATTAGTGGGTGATTTACTAAAGGCTATTATCTGGACGCCGCCTGCTGCACACGGGTTGCCCTGTTGGAGACGGCGTTCTCACCATACGTTGGGGGTTGCCAGGTGTGGGCGCCACCTGGCGCGAGACCGCAGAGGCTCCCGATGATCTTCCCTGACGACTAGCTTAATTGTGCACTGAGCTCTGCACTCCTCTAGGAGTTAATTTAGAGAATAAAAGCGTTTCTGTGCATCGCTCGTCAGATCAAGATCTGCAGTGTGCCTGACATCCACATTCAGCAATATTTTACAGATTAGTCCCCTTAAATAGTTAGAGCAGGATTTCCCAGATTGTTCTGGTAATGCCCTAATTTACATTTTGATTGATTAAAGCCAACAGCTCTGACATGCTCACAAACGCCTCCCCTTTGACACTTGCAGGTCCTGTTGCATTCTGGGATTTTAATGGTTGTGAGGGGATTTTAAACTAGTATTACGAAATTCAGAGAACCTTAAACAGAAGCCTGAAAACTGAAAACACCCCTGGCGAGAGTACGACCACGGAGGGGGTGGGGGGGCGGAGGGGCATCTCTCCCCTGGGATGGGATCTGCACCTTAAATCTGTCCTGTCATAGAGGTGGTGAGACATCTTCCCTAGTCACTCCCCCCCCTCCCCTCCACATTTATCATGATGACAAGCTGTATGTTTCAGCACAATCTGAGGTACATCAGGTACACAGCACTCTGTCCCAGACCACATTCCTGTAAAGGATGGAACACAGGACCCTCTGGGGGAGATGTTTGGCTCAGCAGGTTAGGCCTCTCTGTCTGTGATCGGTTGTTGGTTTGAATCCCATTGCCCCCTTGAGCACAGCCCTTAACCGCCTGGCTGAATGGATAACCCTGCGGTCCGACCCCTAGTTTTGCTCTGGACTCCAAATGTGTGGGCAGATATGATATAGGAGCATGATGGGACATATTGGGGGCCATGGAGAGCCATATCATGCAGACCGGGACAAGCAGGGGGTTTGTCAGTTTCTCTGACTGTGGCCTGTTGGTGGCTGGTGATCGGGGTCACATGATTATATCTGTAATTAGCTTGCTGAACTGTGATTGGCAACAACACGGCTGCATTTCGCTGCTCACATATGGGTGGTGATTTTCGTCCCCTGTTCTTGACAAGTTATGTGAATCCTCAGGAGTTTGGGCAAGCAGCCCTGCCCCCTCCCACACCAGCCTGGTGTTTGGAGGTTTGTTTTCTTTGAGGGTGGTGCAAGCCGTCCCTTTATAATGTCATAAATAACTGATGTAGGTTTTATGACTTATTAATCAGTCATTTGGACGGGTTGGCTGACAGTGAATGGTCTGGGTGGTGCCTATCGACCCATAGTCTCCGCCCAACGCTGTCAAAAGCAGGTACCAGATTGGCTACTTCTCTAAAGCAGCCAATCCCATCCGAGCCTCAGCAGCTGAACAGCCAGTCGTGCGACTGCTGTTATGGTGAAGGCAATGTAGCTGCTTTTGTGAAATGGCAATGGGGGGAAAAAGAATCACTGGCTTGGCCAGTCAGGCTCCGTTAATGTGCACCAATGTGTGGTGTTTTGGAAATCCAGTCCTCGTTTCCCACCGCAGGACGCCATATAAAGCGAGATTTATTGCAATCATTTACATAATAACTGAAGCTGCAATGCGGTGACGGGGAAACGAGAAGAGCAGGGCTTGCATGAATCTTTTTTTAACAATCAGTAGTAAATCAGATTTAAATGGCTCTGCCGTATATATTTTTTCCCACCCTGGGAAGAAGGCTTGTAACTATTATGCAAATGTCTGCTTGACTGTCCAATCACAAAGCTCAACTGATCAATGAGCACATTACCATGCATTTTAAATTTCAATTAACTAATTAGTATGTGGTGGTTTTCCTGAGGGAAGTCACGCATAGCAGAACTGTTGTAAGCGTGGGGACACTGTTGTTTGTATCCATCAGTTTAAAATGCACAGTCAGTTGGGTCATGGGGAGGGGGTGTGGTTCAGTGGATTTAACATGTCTAAGAACGGAAGGTTGCCAGTTCAAATCCTGGAGTCAGCTGAGGCAAGTCCCTTAAATCCCAATTACTCCTGGGACTGACTGGCCCCGCTTTCTCAAAAAATGTACAATGAAACTCAAACACTGGCCAGGACATTGTTTCAGGTTTCACGCCTATACATGCGTGGCCTGGTGGCCAATCTTCTCCGATTGCACATTCTATCAGTATGAGCAGAGTGTGAAGGTTGAATTAGCAGAGCAATAGCACAGTAATACGTAATATATTGCGATCTGGACAACATAACAGGAGATGTATCAGAGTTCAAAAGAGGACAAGTTGTTGGTGCGTGTTTCACTGGCGTATCAAGAGCTGCGGTATCCAGGGTAAAGTTGGCATATCACCACAAAGACTACATCTAACAGGAGGAACTCTGGATATAAGAGGACGTCCAGGCACTTACCCGGATTGTATCCAAAAAACAGAATATAGAAATGAAATAAATTAAAATTAAATACAGAAATAAATATGCCTTTCAACTTTCCTGTTATAAGTAGAACTGTTCACTAGCAGCTCAACAGGTTAATGTTCATTGGCTGCTACAGCCAAACCTTTGGTCACTCGTGCAGAAGCCAAACATTAGTTTCAATGGGACCGGCAGTGCAAATCTTGGCTATGGACAATGTGAAACATGTATTGTTCTCTGATGAGTCCACCTTCACTGTCTTTCCCACATCCAGGAGTCTTCCAGTGTGGAGAAGCCCCAAAGAGCCTTACCACCCAGACTGTTCTGTACCCAGACTGCAGCACAGGGATTGATCAGTGATAGTTTGAGCTGCGATATGATGGCATTCTCTAGGCCCACTATACGTTTTAGATATTGTAGGAGTGTCACTGCCAAGGACGACCCAACCATTCTAGAGAACCATCTTCACCCAGTGGTTCAAACCTTGTACCCTGAAGATGGTGTCGTATATCAGGGTGATATTGCGCCAATACACACAGCAAGACTGGTGACAGAGTGGTTTGATGAACATGAAGGTGAATATCACTCATGACCTGCACAGTCATCAGATCTGAACATTATTGAGCTACTTTGGGGTGTTTTTGGAAACAATTTCCTCACGCAGCATCACAGAATGGGTCAAAATCCCTCTGGCCGTTGTGCAGGAGATGAATCTGTCATTCCCAAGACAAACTGATGCTGTACAGTAAATGGAGCCCCCACATCACACCACATCACATCATGCCACATCATGCCATTATCGCGGCCTAAAACCTGGTCACGATAACTCCATCAGAAAGATGTTGGTCTATTATGCACAATGCCTTACAGCTTGGAGAGTGTGGTGCTGTGCAGTGGTTATCCCTGTTACCTCAGGACCGAGTCTCCACCAGAGCTCCATGTGTGTGGAGTCTGCATGTCCTCCTCGTGTCATCATGGGGTTTCCTCTGGGTACTCCCCCTGCAGTCCAAAAACATGCTGAGGTTGATTGAAGTTACCAAATAGTGCGGAAACTAGATGGATATCCTACAGATCCGGAAATCAATTTTGATCTTTCTGCAGGTCTAATTCCACCTGTTGGTTTTAATTGTTTAATTGTTATTATTGTATTTAATTCACAATATTAATACTAAATTTGTGATATTTATCATGTTTATTATGGCAGGCTGCTTCATATGTGTCTTTGTTCTGACGTCCTACGCTCACAAGCTCCCTGCCTTGTAGTGAGTAATCTGTATGTTATGTTGCAGCTCTATGTGGGTTTAAGGTGAATCATAGGAATCAAATTCTACCTGCTGGCAGCTAGTCGATAGTTTCACCTTGACAGTTGTTTTTTGCCCCTGCTGGTGAGGCTGTGGAAGTGCACCAGGGCTTTTTTCTTTTTTTTTAAAATTTGTTCTTTTTCTTTTGATGGTATCTCAAGTCAGGCACCGTTTGAAAAGTGTGACTGAGCTTTTACCGTGTCGTTTGGATTGTCGTCTTTGAAGTTTACACCTTTGATAGTCTCCCTCCCACTGGCTCAGCCCCCCCCCCCACTCACAGAACCCCTCCCATTATCAACTTTACCTTCCCATCTCTTCTTTTTTTGATTTGCAATTTCCAAGTGAAATATATTTGCTACTTGGTTTTTTCCATCCCCGGTGTTTGGCGCCGGGCGGCATGGCGCCTCGACCCCTGAATCCGAAATGAGCCGTCGGCCCGGGAGAAAAGACCCAAAATGAACGCAGATAATCCAATTCAGCAGCAGCGTCATCACTCACGGCAGGTCTGACACAGCCCAATCTCAGTACAATGAATTCTCCAATAAAACTCACCCAGTCTCCAAGCTGGGGGTCTCACAGACATGGAGGGTGTTGTGTTATGTTTTTGACTTGTATTTTATATTTGAGGCGTTTTTTTGGGGGGGTGGGGAGGTGATTCCAATTATCTCTAATCCCATCTGCACTATTTTTGCATTTTTCAATTTCTTAGCATACGACTAGCTTCAGAGGAGCGCTGAGGGGGATTCTGGGTATTCCTCTCCTGGCTTGTCATCGCTCACGGTGACCAGTGGCCTTGCGGTCGATCAATAATTCAGACGAACTCCGGGGGGAGGTTTCTTCTTTTTTTTTCCATGACTTAAGAAAATAATTTGACAGATGGGCCGCAGGGGACGTTGTTTATGCTAATGTGAACCGCGATTACGCCGCCTGGATGGGATGAAGATGGACTCAGAATTGGACAGTGCTTTCAAAGGAGACATTTGTGGCTCCTACTAGAAGCTCACCCTCATCCACTCACCTCCTCGGCCTCATCCACTCATCTCCTCACCCTCATCCACTCACCTCCTCGGCCTCAT
>JAABNY020000063.1:5010416-5020444 GCA_015164015.2 Brevimyrus niger | reverse complement strand
TAACAGCAATCGCCCTGCCTTCACTGTAACAGCAGTCGCCCTGCCTTCACTGTAACAGCAGTCGCCCTGTATTCACCTTAACAGCGGTCGCCCTGCCTTTACCATAACAGCAGTCACCCTGCCTTCACCGTAACAGCAGTCGCCCTGCCTGCACTGTAACAGCGGTCGCCCTGTATTCACCGTAACAGTAGTCACCCCCTCTTCACCGTAACAGCGGTCATCCTGCCTTCACCATAACAGCAGTCGCCATGCCTTCACCATAACAGCGGTCACCCTGCCTTCACTGTAATAGCAGTCACCCTGTATTTTGTCATTAGATGTTTCCCTTTTGTGAAGTTTTGCGAACATATGTATAACCTCACTTATGTTAAAAATGGAAGGAAATACATGAGAACCATTAATATGCCCCCTAGTTTATGTAAATACGGATGTTTTAATAGTTGTCATGGTGACTGCTTCCCCTTGGGTGTTAATGTGTCAAAGGTAGGGATAGGGACAATGTAAGCTGCCTGTCTGCTCTTCGGTCAGGCTTTTCCATCACGAGGCAGATGGAGAAACGATCTTCATCTAGGAATGACATGAATGTTGTGTTTATGGGTTTTCGAGTTTTTCTGCTTGTAAGCAGCTGCCCCAAAGCTGTGCTCCTCACTGCTGCGTTTGTAAACAGAGATGTGAAGGGGAGATGGATGAGCGATACTGCCGGCGCTCCCAGGCCAGATTCGTCCTCGTTCGCTCTTCGGTTATTCGATCTGTTGATCTGTTCCCTGCCCACGGTTCCAGGCCTCTGCCCGCGGGATCGGTGAACGGAACGATCGAGCTGGGCGCTGCCCCCGCCACTCTCACGGTGCATGATCACTCGTCGCTGTTTGACAACCTGCCTTTCACAGCCAAGGCCATCCGTTTGTTTGGGTTCGACCCAGCTGGACGGCGCGAGTCCCCAGTGGGAGTCGGTGGCCCAGAGGCCTCCTCCTTAACCCTTGGGAACCCAGACTGGGGAGAATTTGCAGACTGGCACACACTCCTTTTCATGGAGCAACATAGCCCCACAGGAGTGTACTATATGCACCCCCACCTGCCCCACCCACCCATGGATGGGCCGGTGAAGCTTTTTTTTTTGTGTCCTTATGGTGGTGATTTCTGGGATTTAGCTCCCCTACATGTGTGTCACAATCTTAATTCATTTCCGTACACAAGCCCGAGCGAATCCGGATTTGGGCCCAAGGCTTCCCAGCTGAGGAGGAACATGGGATTTGACAGAATTAAAAGTGTTTTCCATTCGTCACCATCATGCGCTCACCCCGACGAGTGTATTTACGCTGATTACTTTGTCAGACATGGTCGATTTCGCCGCTTATCCATTAAGGAGCCCAGAGACATATTTTATAAATATTGCTGCACCTGCAGTTGTGCACTTTAAATGGCGTTTTGAGATAAAAACCGAGCCCTGGACCCATTAGATCAGTAAACATTCCGTCTCCATGTTTTATTCATCATGTCTTTTTGAGTTTGCTTGTCTTCTGTCATCGTCGACCCCTTGAAGCGCAGCTAGGAGCCATGTCACTAACGAAGCCGCCATCCCCTGCCACGGAACCCTGGGGTTCTGCCGATCACTGGGGTTCTGGTTTTAGAACCTCACACTACACAGAATATCGGTGACAAAACGGCCCAGTGTCCAGTGGCATGGTACCATGGCTGGCAGTATAGACGTATCGATTCACCTGGGGTTGGACACTGTACATTTTCTCTTGGTGTCTGTGTACCATTCACCAGTGTATGTCCAAAAAATGTCGTTTCGGTAGACTGTTTTAACTCTTCAGGTATATTTTAAAATACATTTTTTTGTCTATATATTATGTCCATCAGCGTTGGGCAAGTTACTTCAAAACTGTAATGCATTATTTATTACTTGTTACTTTAATTTCAAAGTAATTTGTTACATTACAATATTACTGTATTTAAAATGTAAGGCATTACACTACTATTGCATTACACGGACACTTCTCCTCTGCTGATCTCTAGGTGATTTCGGCGAATTTGTATGAAAAAAAAAAAATTATCACTTCATTCCGGGTTAAAAATGCATTGTAATGCACGTTACTGACATTTATACCGAGTAAAATATTACCAGTTGGTTTTTCTGTAGTGCCTTACAGCAAAAAGCAATGCATTACAGTAATTTGTTACTTTTGTAACGCGTTACTCCCAACACTGATGTCCATATCTCGGTATGTCATGGTTTAATGTTTTACAAATTTATATTCTATTTCTTAGTGTCTTGCACTATAATCAACCAGATATGTCATGAGTCATATGTGAGAATAGAGGTACTTTGACTCGATTTGACATTGACGGAGTGGCCCATACCACCTGATTGTGTGAGCTTGCATGCCCACGATGGGCTGGCATCCCTGCGAGGGTGTCCCCCAACTTGTGTGCCTGCGATGGGCTGGCATCCCTGCCAGGGTGTCCCCTAGCTTCCGCCCTGTGCTGCCATGAGAATGTCTCTGGGCCTAGGATGTCCCACAGCCAGACTCTTGGTGTTTCCACTGCAGTAAGCTATGTGGTGATGTCAAGCTGGAGTATAACATTAAATATATGGGAAATAATGACATATCGGCGACTCATACGCCCACCCCCACCTGATTGGATATTTCTCATTAGAGCTGTTAATGGCTAGCCGGCTAACGGCTATAATTCCTCTTCGCGGTGATAGATTTTACGGGAGGACCGTGAGGGTGGGGAAGAGGAATGGGCCATCTTATTACGGGCACCCGGGCAGACAGATGATCTCCTAACCTAATCGTCCTTCCGATCTCAGAGGGACGGGGGCCGCATCCATTTGCATTTGGTCTGAGGCTCGTTAACTTTGCCCCGGTGGGCACCTGCGGCCACCTCAGGCGGTCCCTTCCCATCACCACCCACTTACCAGCAGCCAATAGGGTGCCACCGCTAAATTAGCTTACATTAGTTATATAGCAGACAGACAGGTAATCATACAAATGTCGGTGCTGCGGATTCCTGCCGTTCTGTGGCCGTCAGAAATCCTTCGGGATGGAGATGTTGGGCTGTCAGCCTCTGCACCACACACAGTGAAAATTGACTTTTGTCATCCCTGTGCTGTGTGTTATTGTGGCTGGAAGGGTATGAGGGGCCCTTTGGTGGCTCACATCCAGGTTTGTGTATGTTCTGCATTTTGTTTTTAGCAGGAGCTGCTTTTAGCCTGTGTCTTTGATCTCCTTTTCATGTTTTAAACTGAATAACCGTCATTTTCCTGTCACAGTCATCCGCCATTCGCGCTGCTCTCCTGAAGGGGGCTCCTCGAACCCCCACCTATGACCTTGGCTCACGTTTAGGTGAATGACTCTCCACCAACACCTGCCCGCTCGGCTCTGGAGAACCAGCCAGTGGCAAAGACCTGAGCAGGAGCCTGCAGCGAGGCAAAGACACCTCACAGGCGCCTCACACACTTTGATCTCCCTGCCATCGATTCGTGTTTGGCCAGCATGCTGCCTCCTATAAAGACATAATTTTCTATACTGGCTAAATTAAAGGGGAGGGCATAGGGCACATGGCATAACCGTGTTTGGATTCGTGGTTGGGAAGGCATCACCTGCTAAATGACGGATGAAATATCTACAATTCTTTCACATCTTTAGTGGGTGTGTCACACACTTTAGCCCCGCCCCCTGTGCTACTTTATATGTATCCTGTATGTTTGTCTTTGTCATGTCTTAGCGCACCACATCGCTTGTGTGTATATTGCTCCATAGTCCTGGAGGAACTTTCCTTCTTTTCTGTATATACCGCCCTTGCATATAGATGAGATAACAGAAAAGCTATCTTTGTTTCACTTCACTTCATTTTCTTTCACATCACTTTGCTTCAGTTTCTTTCACATCACTTTGCTCCACTTTGTTTCACTTCTACTCCAAACTTTTCTGATGCAGGTGGACCCACAACTGCAGACACTGTAGCATGACAATGACATCCAGCTCACAGTTTTATTACTCACACTCGTTACCCAGCAACAAAACATATTAATAGTTCAGACTGATAAACTTATGTTATGCTGTCACATTTATAACCCAGTGAAAGAACTATCAAAATGTATTTATGAAATTCTCATTATAAAAATCATTAAACAAATTGCTAAGAGAAGTGTAATTAAGTTCATATTTACAGGCATAGATTTTGAATCAGGCTTCTTGGAGAGCATTTTAATCAAGGCATCGAACCACTCTAAGCAGCAATGCTGTCGCTGCCATCGGTAGATGCTAACGTAATTAGCTCCCAGCACTGTGCCGTTGTCAGCACGAGCCTGGAGTTCGGTGGGTGATGAAGAACCAGTGCAGCTTACCTCCAACTGGAGGGATACTCCGTCCAGCCAATCAGATCACACAACGCAGGTCCATAGTCTCGGGGGTTGAAGATCTGTTGATAGTGGTCTGCCTATTACCCGCCCCCCCCCCTCACCCCAACCACCCCAAAGCAGCATCCTCCCTAATCCCATGTCCCAAGCTCTCCAGCGTGTCCCCGTTCTGTCACCCTCGTGCAGTGACACCCTTACGTGTTCACTGTAGAGTCTGAGAGTCTCCCTGATGCCTTTAGTCCTTGCTGCGCGCTCCCTTCCCCCCTAGTTCCACCGGGGCCCATTACCAGGACTGAGGTTCTGCCATAAAGAAGCAAGACGGATCCCAGGCAAACCGAGAGCCCTTAGAGCAGTTATTCATCAAAAAATGGACCCACAGCCTTCAGCACCTCTATCTCTCCTTCCTGTTGTTTTATACTTTTGTCCATTTATACAGCAACATTTCCAGTTCTTGCAATAAAAATCAAAGACAGCTGGGTTACCCTTCCTAACCTCTCAGGTGAATGGCTGTGTGATTGAAACAGGAGCTCTGTAAGGTAACTGAACCATGTGATGAGAGAAATTTGGGGCCCAGGAGTGGAGATGGTTTGGCTGGTGGGGAGGAAGGACAACATGAGACAGCAGATTCAGTGTTGGCACAAGGGGAAAAGCCCACGAAAGAAGCCCCAGAAGCTACTGGGTACTCCCGCCACCCTACGGAGGTCTTATAAAGGGCCATTTATGGGAAGGAATCACACTTTACTGGCAAGTTGTCTATTCTCCCTACAGTGATGAGTAAACTTTACCACAAGTGGAAAAGCTAATATTAGCCATCTGCGGCTATTTGTAGCACCTGCATTTAGTTGTGGGATCCCAGTTGCGTAGCATAAGGAGAACTTTTCTTCTCTCAGGTAAAACCTTTTTATTGGTGGGTAGCTTTGTGATTTGAAACATGGGGCTGTGCTTTTTTGCCTTTTAGAGATGCTGAAGGACACAGAGTGCAGATCTTCGGTGCTGATAGCTGTGGTGAAGAGGAACATCTTTCCTGAGTTATTAGCTACCAAACTTGGGTCGTTTACATTCATTCGTTCGTGATTGGGTGGCTTTCCCCACCACCCCCCAGCCACGAGAAAGACTGACACCTAAAATGAATCCGTTTAGTTTGGCATATTACCTCACTATCCTGTGATCCTTTGTCCCTAGAGATGGGGCGTTTAATCAGACTGCAAAAAAAAAAACAAACAAATCATTCACAAGCTTCAATCTAGACAGAAAATAATTTGAGCACTTCAATGACTAAACCATTTAATATCAGGCATCTAAAGGACTTGTGTCCCCTATAAAAATCCCCTTTAAACAATAATCCTAAAATACTGCCACTCATTAATGACTGCATCGATCGCAAGCACAGGACAGCTGTAGCAGCAGTACCTCACATGCTTCCCATTATGCTGTATGATAGGTAAAAACAAAGGCTGAGTCTTTGCCTCTGTACCTAATGAATGAGCAAGGAGATTGTGGAGGGCCATTCTGGGTGGCCAGACACAGCCCCTGATTTACAAGCACCGGTAAATCAGCTCGATGGCGGCTGTGAATGTCGTTCTGAGCCAAATCAATTGGATGCTATTTGACAGTGCAGCTTTGCCTCCCATTAGCGTGTATTGCAATTTTTTTCCCCCATTATGGGTGCATTGTCTCGTGGAAAATCCTGTCCAGCTGGATACCCTGCAGCCGGTCTGTCCAGGCGGCGCAGTCTCCACTGCCTTCCTCCCATCCATCAGATAGATGTTTGCAGCACAGCAGGCCTGTAGCTAATAGGCTGATAAGGCACTGGTCTCAATCAATTGGTCCGCGAGTCCATGGTTACCTGTCATCTGCCAATCAGATTGACCGTTACTGCTTGGTAATTCACCATCTTGGATCCAGGATGGTACTATCTTTCATATTCTTCCCTTTCATTCAAACTCTCGGGTACTGTGATGACTGGGGCCACTTTTGTTTTCTTCTGCATCTGCTGTTTGCCTTTTGCCATCCTCCTCAAAGATCTCCTGCCGTATGGCTCCACAGAAGCTCTTTTGATATATAGTGCTTTTAAGCCAGTATAGCGGAACATTATAGCTGAGACTGACTTTGTAAGGACCGAGTAGGGAGTGTAGGTGTGAGTACAATCCAGTTTTTAGTTTACTGAAAGGATATTTTCTGAAAATATGTGTGCACACAGACAAGGACTTGGCACATTAAGTGGCTGATTTAGTGCCTTATTTTGTGAATGTTTTCCTCAGTTAAGTTAAATGATTCAGAATGGGCAGATGCACGTTTTTAGCGCTTTATCGATCCTAAAATGACTCGACGTGGCAGTTCTTCCTCCCTTTAGTGTAACCAGCATTTTGTTTTATTGGTTCCTGTGTCTAGCCATTATAGTTTGCAAAGGTTAATTTGGGAAGGAACTCCATTCTGTCTGAAACCAAGTCCATCATGAGATTCTACCAGGAGAAGGTTGGGTGTCTGCTCACGTGCCTTATCGAAGCATGTCCTGTTTCTGTGTACGACCATCTGGCACCATCAAGATCGAAACCAGATATTTAGCAGGAAAAGTCATATTTACATGCTGATCTCTTGTTTGTTCATCATTAATGAATTGTGACGCATGTTTTATCTCAAGCATTTCATATGTTTGCTACTATACTGGTAAATTCTGTAAACTTTTATCAACTACTGAAGGAAAATGATCTCATGTTTGTCCATCATCAATGAATTATGATGCATCTTTTATCTCAAGTACCCACTATTTGTTCATGATTTTTACTTCAGTAGTAACTGAGTTATTACTAAGTATTTCTGCCTGTCAAGTGAAATGTTACCCAATTAATAACTCTGAGAAGGGAATTCTACAGAATGCTGCAGGATCCCAACAGTTCTCCATCCCTTCACGTCCATCCTTTTCTCTGTCACTCTCTTCATGGGATTATGTCATAAAAAGGCAGCTTCATCTTATCGCACTAGAGTTTGTTGGCCGGTAGCGCTAAAGTTTAGTGAAATGGCATTAATATTCAGCTTCTGACCTAGAATGGTCACAGATGGTTTGGTTCAATCAGGACATGTGAAGTATGCTATTTATAGGCCTGATGCATAATAAACTTATACTGCAGTGTTTGGCTATAGATGACAAGTGAGGGGCAAGGGGTAGAGCCACTACCATTAAAAGGTGTGGGTGGGGGCAGTTTAAAGTAGAAAGGAGGAGATGGGAAGTTGCTTAATCCCACACAGCCTCTTAAAAATAATCAGATGATTAAGGAGGTGAGGGAGGCCTGGTGTTATGCCAGGAAACATTCGGGAAAGATCCAAAGGCTGAGCAAGTCAGGTTTGATTGTTTCCAAGGCAGCCAAAGACAGAATCAAACAGCAGAGGCTTGGTTGGGGCCATGGAGCAGAGAAGTGGGGAACCTGGGGTGATCATTCTACACAGACAATGCAGGAGGGGGGCAGACACGGAGCAGGGATCTGGGGCAGGGGATCGGAGACGGAAGCACAGTGGGTAGGTCAGGAGAGCCACATAAATGAACAATACCTGGGACAGGACGATGCGTCAGGTGCAGCTCCTTTCCCAAGTGAGCTGGTACTCTGTCGAGGGGGAGCGTGGCACCTGAATGCAGTTTAACAGGTGAGGGTCGATGAATGGGAAGTCCCATTAAGTTACATGTTCTGTTTTTCACCCCCTCCCCCATTAGAAAATGCTCCCCACTTGTTGGATTCTGTATCTTTTGCTCTGACTGGCACCACTGTCATCTGCCTCGAGCTTCCTGGGATGGAGTCCAAGCTCTGTGACCCTGAGACCTGTAAGTGGAGATGGAAGATGGGGTTCATTAAACTTGTATGAAAGGGTAGCAGAAAGGTGGCAGTCACCAGATATCAGAGGAGGATATAAAGTGGTGGGGACACTTGCAGATCTTGTGCCACCCTGTCAGTAGGGGGCAGCAGATATCTGAAGGATCCAGGCCCTGGTGTTTTCCCCTGATGTGGCTGACTTGTTCTCAAACTGCAAGATGAGACTGACCTTTGCTGCTCATTAAGTCTGGGACTTGGAGAACATTGTGAAATAGCACATTTGCATTTGAAAAGAAGACTCTGAGATCTTTGTGGCTATTTAACTTTTTTCTGCTTTAGAACAGAAGCGCAAAGTTTTCTCGCACCGATGAAAAAAAAGCTGAGAAAACAGCCAAGAACTCAGGCCTCCCAGGTAAAACATCACCTCATCTGCTGCCTGTCTGTGGACCTGACATTTGAAGAAGGAAAAATAAGTGGTTAGTGGTTACATTTTTTAGGATAAAAAAATTAAATTATATACAATTAAATCTAATAGCAGCATAGAACGGCGCTCCCGGGATGTGTGAGTGATTCCGGGTGGTGGGCTGACCTCTTATTTCACGAGTCATCGCATTCACAGGATGTCGGCAGGTGTTTGTCCTGTGGGAGAGTTTAGGAACCATTATGGTACAATTTCAGAGGTATCACTGTTGAGCCATTAACGGAAGTATGTGTGTATATTTATTTACACTTTTTTCATTCCTCTCCCCGGGCTAAATACTGGTGTCAGCCTCAACTCAGTGAAGGTATTCAGGGAGGAATTTTCACCAGAGTCACCCAACGGCCAGCAGGAGGCAGAGGTCAGCTCAAGGTCATCTTGTTCTATATTTATGCTGCATAATGCCTGGTGCTCTAAGCATTTAATAAAATTCATGCACACATTTTTCACAGTGTGTTTTGCGACAAAAGTGATCTTCTTGTGCCTGTATCATTGTTTTCTTTTTTTTTGCCCCTTTTTTCAAAAAAACCCCTGTACATGTTGGGCTTATTTACACCCTGGCACAGCTATTTATGGCCCTCATGCCATTTTTCTTAAAAAAAAAAAACCTCAAGCTAAAACATAATGGGTCAAGTGCAGAATCAATAGCAGGAAGCAGACATGCATTAATCACATCTTAACTAGGAAGCGGAGTGTATCTGCACTGGCTGAAATGAAAGGTCACCATCTAATGGATGTAGTGACTCAACCAGAGCGACTGTTACGGGGATGCTTGTTTTACACACCAATCAACCAATGTTCTACTCATCGTGTCTCAAAACAGCATCACAGTCGGGGGCTGTGACTGCTCATGTTCAACATTTAAAGAAAGTAGGCGTATTTTTTTAGTTTTAGAAATAGTTTGATTTGGTTTACTTACATGTTTTGCTTCACTACTTCACTTCTTAATTGGTTAATTTAAGATGCTGTCATGACTCAGAAGAAGGTTAGCCACTAGTGGAAGTTTTTTCCAAAGAAGGTTTGCCTTTGGTGGAGACTGGCTATTGGAATAGGTTTGTCATTGGTGGAGGCTTTCTGCTGGAGAAGGCTGGCCATTGGTGGAGGCTTTCTGCTGGAGAAGGCTGGCCATTGGTGGAGGCTTCTGCTGGAGGAGTCTATCCATTGGTGGAGGCCTTCTGCTGGAGAAGATTTGAAATGTATGTGGTCTTTGTAGGAGAAGGTTCGACATTGGAGGAAGCTTGCTATTGGAGAAGGTGTGGT
The DNA here is from genome assembly GCA_015164015.2 of Brevimyrus niger. Classification (NCBI taxonomy): domain Eukaryota; kingdom Metazoa; phylum Chordata; class Actinopteri; order Osteoglossiformes; family Mormyridae; genus Brevimyrus; species Brevimyrus niger. Next base: position 5,010,534 of record JAABNY020000063.1, on the reverse strand, counting down.
ATTGAAAACAGTTTGTCAATTAGATAGATGAAGACATTTGTGTTATTGTTCAGACTTGCTACCCAGTTGCTCCCTCCTGATGGAGCATTTCTGTAATGTCAGCTTCTGCACCCCATCC
>JAABNY020000063.1:4963728-4974141 GCA_015164015.2 Brevimyrus niger | reverse complement strand
ACACACACACACATATATATATATATATATATATATATATATATATATATATACAGACAGATAGTGATCAACATTTCCAGTTAGTTACACTTCAACATTTTGCTCATATTTTAATAACTAGTATTGTGTCAAGGGTGCACACTTAACAAATACCCAGGTTGCATATATAGTGCACAATGCATGACATACTGGTTGCCCAGGTAGCAACGAGTGAGGAGCGTGTTGTGTTTATTGTTCTGAGGGAATTATGCCCTGTGTTCTGTAGGGTATGTGACAGTGCATTTGTTATCAGTGATGTTTGTGGGGTCAGATTGTAAAGTACCTTGATAGTACTGCGGGGGTGTGGTACAAGGCCTGCCACGTGACGACGCGACAGTGGAGGAAATTTGCAAGAGAAACGGTCGGACTGCTGGATTGTTTCCATGCAACTTTACTATTGTTCTTTTTTGTTTGTTCACACTGGTTTTTGGAAACTGCAGCAAACCGGTGAGACTGTAGTGTTATGGCACAGTACCTGCCAGGAAGGCTGTGAATCTGTGTTGAACAATGACATTGTAAATGTTGCTGCACTTTTTCTTTCTGCGCACTTGCACTCTCGGGTCACCACCGATGTTGTTTGTCAAACGAACCCCGCAACTGTATTTTTTTAATGCTTTTCTGTACCACGTGTGTTATTCATGAACATATTCCTGCATTTGTCCTGGCCATTGTTTGAATTTCTACCCTGTGTTTGTTCTCTTTCCTGCCTTTTCCTCCCGCTGATTGGCTGATATCCTGAATGTCAGCATGTCTGCTTGAGGTCTCTGTTTGCTTGTCGTCTCTCCAGCAGGGGCCGAGTCTCTCCGAGATTAATCTCATCTGCATTCCTACCAGGCAGTGGAACCCGCCACCTTGAATTTATCCTCATTGTTCAGGGCACAACCTTCTGCGAGGCTGCTTAGAAACTTGGGTATCAGCCTTGACAACACCATTTACCCCCACAGGATAAACAGATCTGATCCGCCCAAAATCAGAACTCGCATGTTCCTATCGGCCCGCTCCCTGAGGCTCTTGGCTCAGGTCCTGTCCTTTCTCTGTAACCCCCTTATGCCTGGACGCTCTATATGTGCTACCAAAACTTTTAAACTGGCACAAGGCACGGTGCTTCCCCTGGTGTTTGTGTCGCTGCCTCATTTCCCTACGCAATGGTTCCTTGTTGCAGCCAGTGTTTATAATTCTGTCCTACTGAGCAGAAAAATACTTGAGACATCACTATCTACTGGGACATCATGTCGCTCCTGCAACCCAATGAGCATCATCTGAGTGCTTCAGTGGTCCACTGAATCACATCTGTAGCATTTTCCACTCTCACCTTCAGTATTAGGAGACAAAATAAAGACTCGTGTTTTCAGATTGTAGCTCAGGCTTCAGAGTAAGACATAGCAGTCAGCTGTACTATCACCCTAATGCTAATGCTTCAATGCTGCTCACATGATCTGAATTTGGATTTTCAAGCCGTAACTGTCCCTGCATGTGCTTAGGAATAAACCTTTCGTCTGGGAACCTGCAACGTCACATCAACTAACACAGGTAACTTTAAACATCTCATCTGTCTTTCATTTTGTGGCATCAAAGATGTTGAGAGTCTGTGGAATTCTCTCCCAGAGGGCAGGGAAATAGGAATGAATGTTTGGGAGAGTTTTGTACTGAATTTTCCTTGATGTTAGAGACAAGCCGCACAAATTTCTGCCAAGGCGTGGAAAGCCAGCGTATCCGCGGCAGATGAACTGGAGTGTACGTGGATTTCACAGATCCATACGGCTCCTTGTGCGCATTCCAGCGTTCCTCCATGATGCAGGGGACATCAAAAAGCAGCAGAGAAGGGGGATAACCTATAGGGAGATGAGAGCAGCACACACTGGACAGCACCTATTTTGACTGATCTTTTGAAGCCTCACAGGTACAAAAAAACAAGCACTAAAAATACTGATACCTTTACCAGCAGATAAAGAAGCTTCTGAATTACCTGGAAACAGAGGTGCTGCACGACAAAAACAAGGTCACAGGGGACTTCAGGGGAAGTGAAAGGACCTTATTAAATGCTCAACAAGGAAACACGGAGAGCCTTTTGCCTGAGAATGTCAGAGTGACCTTAATGTCCCCAATATCTCCTCTGAAGTTACACTGCAGTGATGGAAGTCAAAGTCCCATCTATTGACCTTGTGGTATAATGCAAGTCTTGCAAGTCATGAATTTCAGGTGTACTTTAATTGCACTGTAAAGAGCATCTTACATAAACGGTCTTACATAAACACTAATGACCTTACCTCATGGAATCCCCCATGAAGCAAAATTCTATAAAATTCTTTGCTCAGTCTGTGCTAAAATATTTTTATTCTGCATTATAGCTTCCTGTTAACTTTCATTTGCAAACTGTGCCCCCCTTCTGTCAAGGAACGCTTCAGACTTCACAAACCCTTTAACGTATTTTCATGATTATTTGCAGACACACTTCTTCTTGTGCAGGCAATTGCATTTAATAAATGCACTTTTGCATAGACTTTTCAGCAATTTACTTCATAATTCTTCTTCACTGTAAACAGAAATAGAATGAATTTATGTAGATGAAAATTGTTAATTATGTCAATCCACTTATAGAGATTGAAATACAGTGGAATCCAAGGGGTCTGGATCAGGCAAAATGTGTCATTTAACTCAGAGTATAATATCTGATTGTGATGCTTTCTCCCAACCTGATTGAATAAGTAAAAGTCTATTAGTGCTGCATTGTCTGTGAATGTCGGCCTTGGTTTATTTGACTACCGAATTTGATTATGCAAACCAATAGCCTCCAGTACAAGAAAACCACCCACTAAGTGGCTTGATTAGGACTGTCAGCCAATAACCAACAGGCTAGGCATGGAACAGCCAATTACAGACTAGTTTCAATAGCTACAGACTTTTTGCAAGCTTGCAAGCTGTGGTAACAAATCATGCTGTGTTCAGTTAAATTATATACTGTACGACCTTTTTCCACTTGAACATGCATATCTAGTCCAGTGGTTCTAAGGGTGAAATGTGCCCAATGAATTGGTATAATAGCTAAATCAATTTTCATAGGTAGGATTTCCACAACTAGATTATTTTTCCTTTTTCCAGTTTTTTTCCCTAATAAGAACTTTCATTGTTAAACATTACTTTCAGTCCATGTATGTGTGCCGGTATTACCATGAGGAAAGGTTCCCTGTTCTAGAGATGATGACAAATCACAGCGATGCAAGAGAAATATGACAGGGACACAGTAAAGGTCACCAGAGGTGAAACGTAAATGTGAAATCCTGTTTCTCATCATTGAGTGACGGAGGTACATGCTGAACAAATGCCAGATAGGATGTGACATCATCACAGTGGCATTCATCCCAGCTTGTGGATCTCCAACCTCAAGTGGGACCAACGCATGTGTGGCGCAGGTGGGATTGAAGGAAGCTGCAGACATTTTGTTCCAGTCATTTTGGATTACGTTTGCGACATCTACCCAAAACCGCTGCACTTGGGTCAGGTGTGCCGGGACATGCTGGTTTGTTCATTTTCGATCTACAGTATATTTTGTACAGCCATATGTCTTCTTACGCGTGTCTGTCATCCACTGCACAACACCATGGCCTGAATTGTGCGGTATGCCGCCTCGGCATTGACGCCAGCCAAGCTTCTCACATCTCTCCTCTCCCCGGACTACACTGACTGCTGCTCAGACCTTTCATTTACGTTTCTGTATGTCCCTGCCCATTCCAGAAGCCCTTCATTGCTTGGTCAAACAGACCAAGAGGCATTCAATGGACTGACTGCTGATCTTGTCCGTTGTCTCTAAACCCAGTCCTTGGCGAGACTTCTAGACAGTTCACAGCTCCCAAAACACCTGTATCAGATATTTATTGTCCTTGATTGGCTGGGAGGGAGCAGAAATGTGGGCTCAGATGAATCTCTGAGGACTAGGTTGAGTAACTCTAGCCTAGTCTAAGCCTCACAGTTCTGCATGGGTATCGTCCACAGATGGCCCTCAGTAGGCTAAAATCAAGGCTGAATTCTAGAATTTAAAATCTACAATCAAATCGCATGTATTTTTTGTTCTCATCTTCCTCATGCCGCCATACTAGACTCGAGAAGGTGCAGCTTGGAGCTCTAGCAATGGGTCTGCATTTCAACAGCGATGCATGTGGTAAGACATTTGTGACAGTGCTGATGGGGGTGCAAATTGATTGAGAGGCCGTGAAACTGATGTTTCGGCACCTGTTGTTTCTTTCAAAAGCAGGTAAAGTGAGGGGTTCAGTCTCAACGTCTCCCTGCTCCTCTGCTCGCTGTGTGGAGTTTGTATGTTCTGCCTGCCTTCATGTGGTTTCCTTTCGTGGCCCAAAAGCATTTCATTTATGGGGACTGGTGACTCTAGCTGTATTTGTGTGTGTGCCCTGTGATGTAACCTGTCGAGAGGGCACCTTGCCCTGCTTATGGGACGGGCTCCAGGCTCAATGTGACCCTGCGACGGATGAGAAAGCATCCGACCGAATGTATGACTGGATCCCCTGTGATTTTCTCAGCCTGTAAGTCTCTGCACCAGCCAATGGAAGATTCCCAGCACCCACCCTCCTATTCCTGAGCAGCTCCTCAGGCTGCACCACACACACTGGAGCTGGTCTCAAACTGAAGTATAGCACACCTAACTGACACGGGATAGCTAAATTTACATGTTTGCGTTTCTTTTTATTTGCTATCGGGCGGGGGCTCACACGCATATGGGTGCCCCTTTGTAGATATCTGCCTTATCATGAGAGGGAAAATAAGATGACGTTTCTCATTACCAGGTATTTGCATCACTGCAAGTACAGACTCTATTTACTGTCTAAGTCATTTACTGTCTCCCTTCGAACACGTGACCAGAAACAGCACCAGTGTTCTGACGAGTTCATTGCACTTTGGGGGTTTAATTAGTCAAGAACAAGAGAGAGCAGGGTTACACGTGTGTTAAATTGCATCAGTCTTAATCTCTCACAGATTGGCAGAGGACCCAGACGGTTAACCCTCTGCCACGTGCCCTTTCCCCCGCCGTCACCAAACCGAAATGCCGGCGTGAACATTTCAAAGAGGCAAAGCGAAGGGCAGTGAAATTAACTTCCAATGATGCGTGATAAAGCAGCATCAGACCATCTAAGGGTTAGAGAAAGAGAATGTTCCGGGAGCGTCAAAGCACTAGTTGGGCTGTTCGGAGTCTAAACACAGCAGAATCAGATGGGCATGGCTTTGTTGTATATTATAGGTAGGGAGCTTTTCCTGAGTTTTTGCACGCAGGCAGCGGCGGATTTACCGTAAGGCAAAGGGGGGAACCTGAAAACTAGGGGTCCCATGAAGACAAAATTTACAGAAGTTAGTTTAAAGATATAACATAATTTCACCAATTAAATTATAGCAACATGTCTGCTATTAGCATTCTTAGTGAGTTTTCAGGACAGACAAAGTTGTCCCCCCTGTCCCAACTTAATGGATTATTCATACTTTGAGACTTATCAACAGCCAGCTTTCTTTTCACACTGGAGTGTAGCGCTAGGCTGCTGGTTGTTTCACTGCCATGTGAACTAGCACATATAAATCTTACAAGAGCAGAAAACAGGGCAAAGATACAAGACTATGCCTGCACCTACCATTGAGGACACTGAGGTCAAGTCCATAGTATTTTTCTTGCAACTCCAATAACCACAATCCATTGCAGGGCACAAATAGGAAGGTCTAATACTTTCAAACTCAGTATTTTAAAAATCCTCGCTACGGCCCTGTGCAAGACTAATATTACACATCCCATGGCACTGATACTACCCTACTGGAGTGGCAGTGATAATTTTTCAAACATTTACCCTAGCCTCAGGGGCAGAATAAGGCATGGGCTATCCTGGGCTACAGTCAAGGACAGAGGTGGGCAATCTTAACCGCAAAGGGCCGGTGTGTATGGGGTTAGTTTTTGGGATAACCTTTAGGTCAGCTGTTCAAACTCAGGTGTGAGGAGGACTCAGCCAATCAGTCCTCTGATTAGTGACCTAATTAGGGAGTTGCAGCGAAAACCTGCATACACAGCGGCTTTTTGCGGATAAGATTGCCCACCCCTGGTCTAGGGCCACAACGAATATGGAATGGTTAAACTTTTTTAATTAGGACAATCGATCCCCCAGTGCGATACCCCACTCCCCCCGATCAGCGAATTTTACCAACAGAACTCCCACTCCCACCCTGATCAGTAAGTTTTACCTCTGACACCCCCAGCTTTGATTAGCATATTATTGATGTTCCATCATTTTTAGATCCCTCTCGTTTCTTTTTCAGCTCCAAAAAATAGCTGCAAGGGCCCCTTAGGTGCCCCTACCCATGTCAGCATAGCGCCCAGAGTGAAGTTAGTCCGTCCGTGTTCACAGGGACACATCAGGTCATCGTTACACGGTTACGTTTTCAGAAGCTTTGAAAGGTATCTGAGAAAGAGACATGTACAGATAGGGAGAGATTCCCATCTGAAAAAGCTCCAAGCAAATGTCCATACTTGTAAATGAGTGTATCCCAACCTAGTCCCCAGGGAGCCCCAGACAGTTCATATTTTTGCTCCCTCCCAGCTCCCAGCCAATCAAGAACACCTAATACCTGGTATGGGTGCGTTGGGAGCTGGGAGGGAGCAAAAACATGGACTGTCTAGGGCTCCCTAAGGACTAGGTTGGGAAACACTGTTGATGATTTATTGAATTAAATCCTTCTCTCACTTATTTACCTTCTATATCCAGCTTGCTAAGATGCATAAAATATTTAATTAGATCAGGTTTGCTGTATGTTCCAGCATATTCTGCCAGACTGCTAGGTGCTGCCCTGCCTGCCAGTATTATCTGGTTCCTACTGTACTAGTGACACCTGCTAACTAGCTGTGTTAATATGCTGAAATGGGACGACCCGCAGGCTGCAACTGATATAAAGACATATCTGCTTGCCATCAGCTCTGCATGACGGAACAGAGTAGGGCGCGGGGTAACTGCTCTGTAATTGCCTTAAAGACATCTCTGGCCCATTTGGCCCGGCAGCCGTCATCACCGGCATCCCGTCTTCCGCCCGGATGGCCGCCTGTGTGCCTGACAAGCGTTTCGCAAACGATGGCCCACCTGCGCCCTCCCCAGGGCCTCGCTTATGGTAAATAAAAATTGCTTGAGGCATGCAGCTGCTATTTGCTGTCTGTATAAACTGGGGGGAGGGGAGGAATCCCTTAAAAAATTCCGAATGATATCTCTGTCTGAGTTTTTACCTTCCGCTGTCCTTCTGTATTTGCACATACTGCTGCTCGGATCCCTCGGGACCCAGAAGAATGGAGCAAGGAAGACAAACCTGAAGTCCCTTTCATCACCCCAAGGAGAAGGGGAAGAAGTCATCTTGGTCCACTGGGTACTGTGCTCTGATGGTCTCTTTCCACAATAATCACATGTGATGAAACAGGTTTCCATGCTGTTTTTTTTAGCTTGCCCACTTGGAGGGTCTATTTTCTTCCCTGCTTTTCAGTGCAATCAGCTGGGCTGCTGACACATTACAGGAATTGCAATATCCGTGGAATCAATCTGCATTAATGCACTTCGCCAAAAGCCTTTGAACTGTTACATCCTCTATTTTAATATTCTTTATTGCACTTGTATTTTAACTGACTATGTTTGAGACACACGGTTGCCATCGAATGCATGGAAAGGACTTGTTTTGCCTTACACAAGTGTTCCGCAAACCAGCCCTCGGGGACCCCCAGACAGATCACGTTTTTACTCCCTCCCAACTGCCAGGGAATTGGGAGGGAGTAAAAACATGAACCGTCCGGGGGTCCCTGAGGGCTGGTTTGAGACGCACTGCCTTACACAGTTCACAGGATTATTGACATGGCCACGAGGCACCCATTGCCTCCTGGGAAATGGACTTGTAAGGGTATGGTGACCATTTTTCCAGAAGTAGGAATCTAGGCTTTCTCAAGTTTGTAGCATATAGTTGTAGAAATGAATACAGATATAGTTGTTGTGCTCTGAATGTGCCATAACTATAACTGATGTCTCATGCACCTTAAGAAATCTCTCTTTGCTTTCCTGTATGTTTTCTTCCAGTTCTTGATAATGTCTTATGCAGGATTACAGTTACGTTTATTATTTTCGCACAAAGACTTTTTCCATTATTTCAACCCATGGAAGAACTAATGCATTTTAGTAGCTTGGAAAGTCACAGATCTGTAAATGTTTGAAGCATTTGATTAAATCAGCCCCTAAAAATTTACTTGCCGAAATAGAGTGTGCAAAAAACAGCGTGGTTCCACAGAATCTAATTTTTATGGGATCGCTCACTGAGAATGACGGACAATGATTCACCTAATTAGTTAAATATGACTGGATATTACATGAAAGCTTCTTGAAAGTTAATTAATGCTAATCCATGTGCACTTAATCTGCGGTATGCTGAGGAATACTACATACATCCCCAATTCCCTCCGGGGTGAAGGTCGGAAATCAGAACCACATTCTCCTCAGCAGGCTTTGGGCTACCTGTGGGCACTGGCGCCGTGTCACCATACGGTCCTCCACAGCTGTCAGGGTGAGGAAAATCGCACTGGAGAAGCTGGGGTGGTGCTGCATGCAAATCTAGTGTTTGGGTCATTTTGTCATGAAACTGTCAGGGACTTAAGCATCTGATGTCTGTTGGTACCACAGGTGACTTGCCAGTATCTCGTTCTACAGATTTTTTTTTTTCCTGCCGTCATGCTGAATTTTTCCTCGCAAAGCTGAACAGAACTCGTTTGCATTTCAACAATATAATGACCCTAAGTTCACCTTGAGGTTATGTAAGTACTGTATTATGCACTGGGAAAGAAATGTGACAGTTGACCTGGCCCCCACAACCCCCCAACCTGAACCAAATAGGGCTGGTTTGGGATGAGCTGGATTGAAGAGTAAGAGCAAGATAGCCAACTTGTGGCCAGAACTTGTGGAAACTCCTTCAGGACTGCTGTAGAAGCATTCCAGGGGGCTACATCTGGAAGCTGGTTGAAAGAATGGAAAGGGTCTGCAATACTATCATTGAAGCAAATTTGGCTATTTTGATGAGTCTAAAATCTGAAAAAATGTAATATGTGGAACACTTCACTTGGTTGTTGCAATATTTAATATCTATTATTTCATTGCCTTGAGGCCTTTTACTATGAGATGAATAACAGAGCTAAATTAGAGACAGATGCATTAAAAGAAGGTTGGTCGAGTCTTTTGACTAGTATTATACAGTAGACCTTGTCAATGCTGGTGATCGAGCAGGGGTTGGACAGCTTGGGGGGGGTTGAGGCTATCAAAATCAAGATCCTCTCTCTCCCATAGGTGGTGCTCTGGTTAGGTTGATGGATTTTGTGGGGTGAATGATAAATTAAAATGTCAGTGTTAGCAAATCTGCACTAAGTCAAAATACATAGATTGTACAGCTGCTGAAATAAAATGATTGTTGGGGTCTTTAAAAGTGACTTCCAAGCAATCATCCAGATGTTTCTTTGGGGGTCGAGATGAGGCACGCGAGAGTTTCAGGTATTGGTATTAGACGGTTTGAGATTCTTGTGATGACCAGCTGCAAAATGAGCCCAAGCAAAATGCAGATCTTCACTGGCAAGCTCCGTATGGCCCCGTGCCTGTTCCAGGGCCCTTGTTCCATTTCATTTCACACCGTCTCTATTCCTTCCAGCCTCAGACCATGAATATTTATAATGTTGTCTCTACAATTTACTCTTCTTTTGTCCTTCTCGCATGGCCGTACCTAGCAGTACACACTTTTGTACCTAAAACCCTCTTTTTTAATGCTGGGTGTTTTATTTATTTTTTTTTTTCCATTTATTGCAGAAAAATCGCATCTAATCTAGAGGAGTTTATCGTATTCTTTTTCTTACAGATAGTGTGGGTATTCCAGTTGGAAATACTTTAACCTGTGTACAGCATAAAACTCAGAGCATGCTGCTACTCTGTAGCTCAGTAAACTTTCACTTTTCATTTTATTGAATATTATTATGAAATATTCATATAGTGACATGTGAGCAGTAGATGCGAATGTGTGTCTGTACTGGAAAAATGCAGGTCAGAGAAAAGTTCCCCAGGGTACAAACAGAATTAATGTTCCTCCAATGGTACAAAAATGTTCACTTCCGTACTTTAAAAGCCACATTTACCTGCAGCTAGTAACAGTCGCTGTCATCATGTACCCTGTGATGGACTGACATTTCTTCCAGGGTTCCTGATCTTGCACTCTCAGAGATCGGCTCCAGGTCCTCCTATGGTCCTGACCAGGATATGCATTGGAAGCAGGGGTGTCACTAGATGAGTGGTGGAGGGTGGTGCATCTTTTAGTGGGCCTGCACTTTAGGGG
>JAABNY020000063.1:4943009-4960122 GCA_015164015.2 Brevimyrus niger | reverse complement strand
TTGTGGGTTGAAATGCCACTCTTGGGCTCTTTGTGTAGAGTTTGCATCTGTTGGGTAGTCCTGTACTTTCCCACTTGGTGTCCAGCTCACTGTGCATCAGTGAGCTTAACAAATTCTCTTTGTTTTTCAATTAACGTGACTCTTAACCACACACGGATTAAACTGCGGGACCAGCTGGCCAACGTAACACAGCTTTATAGATTTCTCTGTCATCACGTCACTAATTGATGATGTGCTCTTTTTGGAATATGGCCGAAGAAGTCATTTTGGCTGCGCCCTGCTTTGAGGGTCATAGACGGATGCATCTGTCCCAAGGTTGGCATCCTGAAGGTAGACTCAGTGTGCCAGACCTCACAGCCAAAGGATGCCAACATCTCAGAAATGTCACACCAACAAAATATATACCTGCAGGAAGCAGCTCGGTAGGGTTGTTTGGGTTGTCGGTCTGGCGTGACACAGACGTCCAATAGCCATTGGTGGTACCAGAAGCTGAGGGTCGCTGTCTTGGTCAGATCAGTCCCCATCCCTGAGCTCTGGAAGAGGAAGCAGATCCACTGAGCAGGTTCCTCCCGTGCCAACAGGAATGTTGCTCCTCCTCTTCAGGCTCTGCCACGCCTCTCCTTCCCCAGCCCCCGATCGTGTGATGTCCGTTCAACCAAAGGGGAAGGTCCAATTGAGGGCTTAGCATCGAACGCCATCCAGCCATCCAACTTGCATAGGTGGACCTATTCAATTGCGTTATTCCAACTTTGTAAGCTGCTAACGGGGGCTTTTGGGAAGCGCTCTCAATAGCCTCTGGCTGTATGATGACCATGATGAAGTGACTGAGACCCCCACCCCCACCCCACCCCCACCCTGGTGTCTGGAACCTTCACCCCCTTTCTTCATATGCCAGGTTCGAGCCCCTTCCTTGGCCAGGGGGGTCCCCACCTAGATAGCTCAGTGAACTCGGACCCCATCCAGGCTACATCTACATTTCACCTCTTCTGCGGCTTTGGTGCTGTTTTACTCTGCCTACCTTCAGAAGGACTCCAGGAATAGTAATTTACCACAGTAACGTCAACAAAGTAAGATTGTGATGGGAACAGTTTTTTTTTTGGCTCTTGCTGATATTAGAGCCGTTAAGTGTATACATTGCATGTGTTATGGACCTGAAAGCCTGACCTCATGGTGCAGGTGCAGAATGAGCTTGCTGCAAAAAAGTGATCCGATTCATGTACGGTGTAGGAGCAGCACTCCACATACTGCAATCCTCAGGCAATGCGTTTCCCACCAAGGTGGGCGGGGCTTCGCAAGGGCCATGTGACCTTGTAGGGTTATATATACTGCAGTGACACAGGAAGGTCAATCTTCCGGGGGCTCAGATTTAGCCGGCAGCTTTATAGCCAGTCATCTGCACCAGAGCGAGGCGGAGGGCGCGCAGAGCTGTGACCTTCCCAGAAAAGCAGAATCCAAGAAGTAGGCTTCTAGTGCAGAGTACTGGAGCATCACATCCAAATCTGGCTTGGCTTCTGGTTCAGAACCGATGGTGGTTCTACGGCTTTCCCCAGAAAGCAGCTCGTGAAGGATTTAGTCTGTCTGCATGAATGACCAATGAAACAGGACATTATCCCCCAAGTGTGTGAAGGCCGCACAGCCACTGCAATAATCTCATTTTATAGGTTATGCCAAGGGTCCCTTCATCACAGAAATGAGGCTTGCAAAAGTGCTGACCCAAGCAGAACCAGGCGGGTCCACGAAGCAGCCACACTGTGCCCTGGACGCCTCGTACCCAAGCGGATGGAGGGAGGAAGTGGACAACACCATTGCCACATGTGCAGCCAAGCGCCCGGGTTAGTCGTATTTCATGAAGGGGTTTAACCCCTGTGATGATTTATAAGCCAATGGCAATATTTGTCGCAGAATCTGCATATATATTAAAATTATCAGCACTTTAATTGGCAGATGGCCAATAGTCATAAGCTGGACACACATGAATGGAACACGTGTTTTGGGGGGGTAGCGTGTGGGTCAGTGGATTAGAGAACTACCATTGGAAGGTTGCTGGTTTGAATCTCAGGGTTGGGCCACTGAGCAAGGCCCTTAACTCCTAAATGCTCCAGGGACTGTCTGACCTGCTATCTTTCTGAGTTGTACATCACTTTAGACTAAAGTGTCAGCTCAATAACACATGTAATGATTTGGCAAGCGGACTGTGGTCAGTTACTCACTGAATGTCAGGTATGTCTTTCGCATGAAAGAAAGCTGGAAAACCAGTCTGATTTGGTTCATGGGGGAGGGGGGGTGGAAAATCCACCCTTTTTTGCTTACCTTTTTATTTTGTGGATTAGTCACACTGATTGCCACCAGTCCCACATAGGACGCCTGACTGAGCTGGAGGGTAAAGTTACGTTTGTACATCTTTTTTGCATTTCATACATTTTTTTAGGCTTGATAACAAACCCAAATTTTATTGCATTTTATGTGTTGCTGCGAGCATAAAGCTGCTGTTCGCTCTTATACACATAGGATAGGATGCGTCATTTAATGACCACTTACTTTACTGGATGGTATCAGTGGTCAGAATGAATCACAATGTGTTTTTACCAAGTAACAGTTTTTCATTATTTTCAATGAAACTTTAATTACACTCGCTCTCTCTCTCTCCATCCCTTTATCTTTCTCTCTTTCTGTCTGTCTTTCTCCTTCTCACTGTCTCTCTTTGGCTCCACCTCACTGATGCACAGTGAGCTGGACAACAAGAATAACACTTTGTATCCCAAGTCAAGGTCAGGAATCGATGATTCCTCCCTCTGAGGTACTGAATCCCACTCAACCTCCTAATCATCTCAGGCCTGGTCCACTCAGGCATGGCATTTATCCCCCCCCCCCACCCCTTGCTGCAGGGTTGTTTTGAGGAGTTGCATCATGGAACAGAGCTGTTGTTGGGCTGCAAAGTACATGGCTGCAGAAATTCATGCAACAACTGTGCCCCCCCTTAAATATCCAGGAAATGTTGCTTCTCCACGGCAGCTGATTGTAAAATCACCATGATGCGCTGCCAGTCCTTCTCCACAATCGAGACTCTTCCAGCTGCTTCCTGAATGGACCGGAAAGTATAAATCATGTTTATATTACAGGTATGACTGTAGAATTCAGAACAGAATCTGCCTTTTATTTGCTGAAATGCACCTGCAAACTCAAAATAAGCTCTTTTCATGAGATATTTCCCATTAAAACTCTGAATACTGAATAAATGTATCACTGTATTTGCTTTAATAGCGGTAATGATTGTAGGGCGGGGGACAAGTCTGGTAATCGCTCCAGTCTCACACCACGCCTATTTGGTGGTCGTTGTAAAATAAAAATTGTGCAATTTAATAAAAATGGAAATCTACAGAAGGCACATTGACAATATGTAATCCTATGTGCCCTTGGTTCTGGGAGAAACGTCTTTCTGACGCTGGTTTCTCTGGAGGCTTTTTGTGCATATCCATCCATCCATTTTCTGAATCCACTTATCCTATTCAGGGTCCCAGAGGCCATGGGCTAAAGGCAGGGAATACCCAGGAAGGGGCGCCAACCCACTGTGAGGCACATTCACAACCCATTCAGTCACAAACACACACCCCAATTAGCCTGAGCACGCTTTTTGACTGTGGGGGGAAACCGGAATACTGAGAGGACACCCCCTAACAACATGGGGAGAACATGCAAACTCCACACAATTGGAGCCACGGCAGAGATTCAAACCCAGAGGTGTGAGATAGCAGTGCTGATCATGTGTTAGGGAATTGAATATTGCTCTGGGTTACCTGTGAATTGAATATTGACCATTCAGGTACCTTTGCTCTGCGTTACCCATGGATACTGTAGCCAGCCCCAAGTCTCCTAACTGCTATCAGCTTATAACATTGTTGTCATTTCCAGAAGTGTGTGGACCAGCTCAGTGATAACTGGGATGGTTCTTTTTACTATTATTGCTACACTTTTGCTGAGCTCCACTATCTCCATTATATTGCAAGAATAAGCAGTTTTTTTTATTATTTTTTACTGGATTTTATACAACTGTCCTCCTGGGATTTAGTTTTACTTTTGAAGTACTTTCCAGTGTAACACAGTGATCAAAATTCAGGGTCTTGTTGAACAAGTGTTTATTTTTGACTACTTTGAAAATATTACTATGGAGTAAATTGTATTTTTAAAGATTTTGTACTGGGTTTCAGAAGAACAGCATTATTACATATTGCTGGGACATCAATAATCTCATGTTTCCTCCTACAAACTAAATTCTATTTAATTACAAAGGCATTAAAATGCAATTGTATTGAATTAAATGTATATGTGAAATCTGGTCACTTTTAGGCCGAAGTTTCATGCATAATTCAGAGGATGCAAAAAGGTTTGACTGATTACAAAACTGTCTGCTTTAACTTCACTTCTGTAGTCTGGCATTCCATTGGAACTAGGAAGTCTCTGAGGTCCTAGTCGGAAATTTCAACTGGAATGCCCCCTGAAATCGGAATTCCATCTCGGAAATTCAGAGGCACTTCTGCAACCGCGACCTCACAATTCAAGATGGCTGAGCTCTTCGTCAGTAGTGTAGCTGTAGTTATATACTGTATATTACCAGTTATGTCTTATTTGTGTCTCTCTAAATTGGCCGTACGCGCAATATGTCCAACCTCTATCTTTGGACATGTTGCTACAGTTTTTGTATGCGTGAAATACAGTGTAATGCATTATCAACTGATATCACTAACATTGGCTAACAATGAACCCGGCTGGAACTGGTGTTGTTAACAATGGCTAACAGCGAACCCAGCTGGAACTGGTATTGTTAAATTGCTTTCCGACTCCTTGTACTGGGTCGCGTTTAACTCAAGTGTGACGTTATTCCCGGCCTCTAAGGTAAATTAATGCAGCATCAGAATGACAGCATCCCTCTTCCCCTCTCTCTTTTTCTCTCTCTCTCTATTTCTCTCTCACACACCCTCCCAGAATCTGGTTCTCTAAAACAGGAATTCCCAGAACGTAACCCCTGAATTTACTAAACCTTTACCAAATCCAATAATCGATCTGTCACCCCTCTTCGGGTCGATACATTTTACCCCCAGCACCACGCCCCTCTCCCCCCACCCCTCGTTTAACAGCCCATGAAATTTTACACAACATAAGCCATTCCACGGTCACCCTACTGTTCGGACCCCTACTTTAAAACATCTCTCCTTAAGGCCCACTTGGAAAATTGAACCTCATGCTTTCTCCTCGACCCTGGAGGGTCAGGCAGTGTGCTGTTCAGAAAGTGCGGTAGTTCTTCTTTAGCGTTTAATATCCTGCCTGGGAGTCATCCGAAGACCGGGATGATAGCTGGAACTGGCGGCTCAAATTAAAAACTCTTTTCTTAAAAGATTTTAATGGCTAAATCTCAATCTAAACAATTATGTACCAACAACTTTTGCCCACAGCTATTGTTTTTTCCTCTTTTGATTTCATTTTGTAAATTCCCCAGAAAGGTTCCCATTCTGAATTTCCATTCCCAGATGTTCCTATAATAGGAACCATCTATATGAAGAGCTTTAGTCTGCCTGGAAGCAACAGCACAAGCAAACTCCCACCAATAATTAATCATAAACCAAGCACATGATGCTATATTCATTATGAGAGGCAAACTTTTGCTCTTCCCGACAACTTTTGGACGAGACTGTCTATTGACTTTGCAGGTGTGTGTTAGGTGTAATGCAAAATGAATGCAGCAATTCTCTTCTGTTTGAATGTACTGTACAGCCTGTCTCACATCTATAAACAGGGTCTCTGAATGATCCCTAAATAATGGATGAATGGTGTTGATATTATCTAACCATATATTATTTCATTTAATGTCATTCAATATATATTTAATTTATTGTAATGTGTCACATCGCGAGAAACGAAGGTCTTGAGGGCAGGGGTCAGGAGAACAAAAAGAGGCTCTGTTTGGTTTAAACAGGATTAGGAAACCAAACAAGACCACAAGGAGTCAGTATGGAAAAGTTAGGACTAAGAAGGGCACAGGCAACAGGAAGATTGATATTAATGACCAGACTGGGGGACATAAGACTGGGAAACACATATGTGGGACTAACGAGTGACAGATACAGTTCAGTTGTTGGCATTTACCACATTAGGGTTGGGGATTATGAACAGGACACTACTAAGAAGAGAGAGATGGGTTCTGGAGGACCAGCAGTGACCCCTGCTGGTCATACCTGGAGATGGACAGGACAGGTTATAACACTTCATTTGGTATCATTCAATATATATTTCAGAAATTGCGTGTTGCTAAATGATATGTAAGTTCGGACAGTGTTCTTATGTTTCATGGGGTCAACTGATAGGAAATAACTGGTGTGACTTGAGAACAGTTTTTTGGTAAGCTGTCATGGACCTTGTGTTTTTCTTTTAATTTTACACTGTTTCATTGAGCTGCACCCCCTCCCCCCCATCATTGTGCCCTTAAGAGCCTCATATTTACACACTAACTCGAGGAAAGACATACGCCTGAATTGAGTGACAGCATGTGGGTGAAGTTAAGTTTTTAAAGCCAACTCTTCTTTGTCTGATTGGTTCCTAGACTAGTGTAGATATGAAGTGGATGAAATGTGGGGTTTCTCACCCTGGTTTTTCCTCCCATATACTTTCTGTCCAATCTCATCTTCAGTTGCTCTGGCTGCGGTTTAAACATCAAATACTCGCAGCACCCAGAACATACCACAAAGATGGAAGAAAACGGGGACGCTAGCCATGAAATTTCTTCAACCAATCAATCTCACAGACAGCTTTCACTTCAGCTTTCTCTGCTGTCTGTTATCGTTCCGCGCCGTCTTGTATCGCTCTGCACTTGCCTGCATGTTTTGCACTTTCCTGTTTAGTCTCTCTGTAACCAAGCGTGACTGAATGAGCCGGCATTCCAATGCACCTGTCGCGCACGGCCAATGAAGATCTTGAGTCTTGATTCCCGCTCAGCTGTGCAATCCCACTAGCACACCCCCCTGTCAGCCTTACACTACCTGGCCCCAGTGCTTGAGGTGTGAAAAACCAGGCACAGGTACTCACCTTGCTATTCACTACCGGTTGATTATGAGCAGTACCAGTATGCAGGAAACGTTCCCAGTGCCCCGAAGAGACAGACACTTAGGATGCCGTCCGGCACACTGACGAGTTCTGGCCCCTATAATACCCTGCCTGCCCGGGGCCTTTTAGACCCCAGGGTTGTGGCATCTCTCTGCTCTCGGGACATGATGCAGTCCAGCGGCTTGGAGCCTGTGCAGGATCTCGTCAGCTTTGGCACCTTTACTTACGCAGCCCTGAATGTTTGGGCTTCGCTCCGCATATTTATACCACTTCTGGGTGTTTTTGTTCAGTTCCTCTTCTGCTAAGCCTTTATATTGCATTTATAGTCTGGTCTTGTTTCACAGTACATCTCCTAAGCAGTATGATCTCACCATGTTTTTTTTTTTTGGGAGGGGGCACTAGTTTTGATCCTTCAGATTAAACTGTCGGCGTTTATTTTTCATCATTTAAACATGTGAAGCATCTAAATGCATGTGAGTGAGGGATTTGTTATGTATCACCTAGTAATAGGCAGTTCCCCCTTTTCGCAACAGAATTTTTCAAAGCATGGATTCAAGAAGGTGCTGGACACTTTCCTTTTGGTGTTTGGTCCGTGACAATTTCGGCATCTGTGACCTTCCTGTTATCGAGTCTGGCCATTTCCTTCTGATCTCCCTCAGACATATAGGCTGAAGCAAGAACAGGACTCCCTGCCAGTGACCCATAAGCAACCTCCAGCTGTGACTGGTGCAACCTCCAGCTGTGGCAGTGTCTGCAGATGTGCACTGAATACAGATGTGCTGTTGCTTCATCACTGGAGGGGGGTGTTGTGTGAGACATAAGGAGCAAATCTCTGGGGGCAAACTCAAGGAAAGGTCCCTCAGGGATACGCCTCCACAGAAATCCTGCGAGGGGCGCTAGCATCCCGCACTGTCCAGCTCTGGCTAGCTTCTCGAAGCAGACTGGAAAATCCCCTTATCCACCAGTCACACGACTCCCAGGTGCTCCTGTGAAACACAGCAACGTCTCCCCTACTCAACAAAGCCACCTACATCTGTAGCTTTGGGGGGGGGGGGTGTCATTTGTTTTCAGCCACACTCTCGCCTCACACATAATGCAAAACATTTCTGCAACGGACTGAGAAATGTCTGTGTGGTGGGTTTAAGTTCCCTGTATCAGAACACTGTGATGTCATCGTCCTCCCAGAAAGCACTGAGCTTGATTTGCATCTCTGATGCCGTAAAGTGAAACCATCTCCTTTGTACATGTAACCGCGGTTGCTGGTATCAGCTCTGAACTCTGATTACCCTTCGCAGGTACATGCACTTCCCCCAGCTGTGTCCCAGCAAGTAACTTTTTACAGTGGCAGTTGGAGTTCAGGACCAGTGGCCCTGAGGGGACAGTGGCAGGGGGGTGAGAGAGGGACCATTCAGGTTCAGCTTGTTATTTTCCCACAACGATTTTACTGGCTTTTTCCACCATCGGAGAGAAGCATCTGTCAAAAGTTTAATTTGTTTTCTAAGCTGCTGGAGCTTCTTCAAACTTTGCCCCCCCCCAGTAGAAAGGAAAGGTCATGTGACCTTCAGACATCTGCCCATGCAACACTGTGCTTTTCTCGCCTGCCACGGGTGCAGTGATAATGATAACAGCAATTACTTTGAACTTCCTGCCGGATATTTCAGAGAAATGGGACTTATCGGACTTTTATTTGAGGGTATTACAAATGATAAAAGAGCTCATTCATGCGCTTTACACTAAAAGGTCTCCCTCAATACGTTTCTCTGCTGTTTCTCCTAAAGGGTCTGGTGACTCTTGACACTGGGTTTTGAGAGCGACCAGTGATGGATGGTATCAATTAGTCCACAAGTAATTAGGGCTTTCGCAGACAGAGCGGCCCCCATTCAACATGGGCCTTTCAGCACTGCCCCCCCACCACCACCAAAAATCGACCCCTTTTCCCTCCATCACACCCTTCCCCGCCCCAAACTTAGATAGCAGCAGGAGAAAAGTGCCCCCTGTGAATTTATCTTCCTCAGGTTTGGGAAATCCACCAGCATCAGCAACGTTCTTGAGGAAACGTGGAGGCTCCTGGCCCGGGTCCATATTTTCATATTGAGCAGAGGTGGGCGGGGCTCCCAGCGATCTGGGGCGAGGGGATTGCGGTGGCTCCTGGCAACATTCCCTCTCTTCATCTCGTTGAGGGACCTGGGACAGGCTGGGTCTCTGCTACCAGACTCATTAGCTGAGCTCCTGTACTCACAGGCAGGCACGTTTTTAACAGTCTGCTCCTAGTTTCTCCAAACGAGCAGACAGGAGTCCACCTGGGGCTGGGAAGGGATCTGCTGTGGTTCCTCTACCACATTTTCAGAAGTCATTTCCCTATATGGTCATTGTTAGCGCACCTGCTAGTCTTCATCCAGTCTCATTAGCAGACTCGCTATCTCGGGGGGGGGGACAACTGGGGAAGTTTTCCTGGGCCCAGGCCCAGGTTGGAGAGGTTGCCTGTCACGGGGGCCTGGTTGAAATAATTCTTTGCCCGATAATCATGCACAGCGGGCCTGCTTGTTAGCATTTCAGAGCACTAAAGCGGTTAGCCCTCTCTGACTCGAAGCTACCCATCCACACTAGGCCCGTACAGAGAATGTATAAGCTATGCTCACTCTGGCTCATAGCATATGGAACCTAGGAGACTGGAAATCCCACCCAGCTATATCCTACAGGGGTAGTCGCTCAGTCCGGCTTGCTAATGAGCCTGTCTACAGTAGCATTTGAAAAACAGGAAATGCTACATCCCAGGGATGACCTGTTACCCGGCCGCAGATAACAAAGCTTTTTTTTAAATGCAGTTCTTTTTGCGTTGTTAAAAGTTAGTTCAGTTCAGTTTTATTCTTAGCTTTGCAGCCGAAGCCTACACCAACGCATTTGTGTTAGCAAAACGGCCCAAAGCTGCAGCCCCCCACATAGCCCCTTTGGTGGCACCCGAAGCAGAGGACCCACCTGCTACCGGCCCAGGTGCTAACGCTAACATGTCTGGCCCGCCCCATAGCATCGGGCCCAGACGCTAACGCTAACATGTCTGGCCCACCCCGTAGCATCGGGCCTAGATGCTACCCTCCATCACCCCTCCTGCAGGGGAACTTGAGCTGGAACAGATCCTTCTGTGCCGTGAGGTCCCCCCCCCACATAACGTCAACAAATTACAAATTACAGAAGCACCGTCAAATACTTGAAGATAGCTATGCCGTCCAACTTCCCTTGGGGTCTTTTATACTCAATCATCCCCCTCCACCTTAACTTTTTCAGATTTATGTGAAAACATGCAATTCCAGCTATGGTTCATCTCTTTCACCAGGAAATTTCAAACATGGATACTTAAGGGAATAATTGCAAACGCGTACTAGGGCCTCTGCAGGGAGAACTGAGGGATTCTTTTAAACAAGCAGAGATTTGCTTCTTTTGCCCAAAAAGGGGTAGAACTAAAAACTTGTTTGGAAGATTTTTGCTTAGATCTGATAACGTCTGAGCATAGTCATATATAACTTCTATGACCCAGTTGCTGGGTTGTATTCAGAGTGCAGGTCTGTCAATGTTCTATTGACCTTTAGTCTAGCTCAGCTTCAGATACTCAGGTCAAACATCTGTACTGATTAAGACGCCATTGTCTGATGAAGCTGTTTTTTTCCTCTAACCAGAAGCTGGACATGGCACGCATACTTTAACCTGCAGTGGCTTGTGGTGGATGCTGAGCCTCACGTGATCCCACTCCTATGACGACCAGAGCCCTCAAGATCGATTAAAAGGCCCGTTTAATCGAAGACAATTACCAGATTAATCACGCGAGAAAGAACGGCCCTTAGCTCTCGTCCTGGCGATCACAAGGAATAACGAAGGCGAGTAACGCAAACATCCATCCATGACCCAAACGCTGAAGTGGCGGAAATGACTGCAACCAAGGTAATGCCACAACAGCAATGAGGATCTGTGACTGCATGCATTAACCCCCGGCTTGCAGAGCCAGCTTGGCCCGTGGCAGAGAGTTCAGGCTCAGTTTTGCGAACACCAGGCTAGTAGCCTGGATGAACCTGTGGACAGCTGTTAGTGCCCCAGGTATCTGCTGGAGCATCAAGAACTGGAGTATCAGGGGCTGGAGTATCAGGGGTTGGAGTATCAGGGGCTGAAGTATCAGGGGTTGGAGTGTCAGGGACTGGGGTGTCAGGGGCTGAAGTATCAGGGGGCTGGAGTATCAGGGGCTGGAGTATCAGGGGTTGGAGTGTCAGGGACTGGGGTGTCAGGGGTTGGAGTATCGGGGGCTGGAGTATCAGGGGCTGGAGTATCAGGGGTTGGAGTGTCAGGGGCTGGAGTATCAGGGGCTGGAGTATCCGGGTTTGGAGTACCAGAGGCTGGAGTATCTGGGGTTGGAGTATCAGGGGCTGGAGTATCAGGGGTTGGAGTGTCAGGGACTGGGGTGTCAGGGGTTGGAGTATCAGGGGTTGGAGTATCAGGGGTTGGAGTGTCAGGTGTTGGAGTATCTGGAGCTGGAGTATCTGGAGCTGGAGTATCAGCAGCATTCACCAGTCACACATCCTGGATACACAGCCTTGGCCAGGCCCAGTTTCTATGCAGCCCTCTCTTCCCTCACCCTGCACAAATCAAAGGTAAACTCTGACAGAATGCTAGAGGATGCAGGGATCTCTGTGAGACACAGATGGATTATCTGAGGTCAGATAAGTGCTGTGTACTTACCCTGGAGTGACAGCTGTTATCTCCGTCTCTGAAAGCTGGCAGCGTGGCCTTTCCTCCATCATCACACCTAAACCTGCCTAATATGGTTCAGAAAAAGCACCATTATGGGTTTTATTTATCACAATGGCATCTCCTCTGTGTCACTTGCTAACCCACCTCCCCCAGGTGGGAGAACATAAAGGTGGAAACAGAATCAGTCCCCACAGCTTTTTCTTATTAGTGCAATCTATGTCTGACTCCGGCATCTGAAGTCTGTCTTATGACTTATTTGTTTTCTCCTTAGATATCCCTCGAACACATTTCAGTTAATAGGAGTTGAGGTGAGACCAATTCCCTGTGGGACCCCTTCCCCCCCCCATATTAATTCCAGCTTATCAGGGTATTTCTACCTCAGGTCCCAATTCTCAGGAAGGTGTGGCAGAGAATTGCAGTGAATCGGCTTGACGTGTTGAATGCATTTTCCTCCCAAGTCCGTGAGGAAATCACGCTCTCTCACGCTTAATCTGCCGTGAGTTTTGACAAGTTCTTGCAAGACACACAGGCGTCACAGGGTGCGGATTCCATGTTATTTGCATATTTGAATCATGCTTTTTTTATTAATTTTTGTAACTTTGGAATATAGTTTGTGGCTTTATGACTGTTGGTCTATGTTTTGATAGACATTCTAAGGAACCATTTTCCTATGAAAGGAGAAGACGCGTGGCCTGCATGGAAAGGACTGAAAGCCATTGGGTGGGTTAATTGGAAAGGCAAGTAAACACGACAGAACGTTTGTGATTAAACAGGAGGTGTAGTCCACCCAGAACCAGGGGACACAGAATGGTCTAGCTGTCACCCAGTCCCGTCGGAAACAAAGGGTCCTTGCTGAGAAATTTCAGGCAGACTGTCTCTTGTTTTGTCTACTTATCTACTTCAATTTCAGCTGCAAAAACGTTGAAGGGTCAGTATAGTTTCAGTGTGTTCTCACTTTCAGCGCAAAGGCTGCCCCTTGACTCCCTGTTTGTTATTTGTCTTCCCAAACTTTTCCTGAAGCTCAGATCGCAGTGAACGTCAATCACTACTGAACCTGGGAAGTCACAGTGCTGTGTTTGTACACCATTCTATAAAATCTACCCTGGTCAGGGTCACAGGATCCTCAAAATATGAAAATCAATAAAGCCAATAAAGAGTTGATCCCAAAAAAACCCAGAAAATTATTTTTTTTCTACTGTTCTGCTTCTGCACTTTGGATCATGAAACTACTTAGCAAATAATTTCAGTTTCCATATTATTCCAAATTGCTCTTTCATAAATGCAAATTTTATGCGTGAACACAAACAGACTTTGAGCACATTTGGAGTTGCTTCACAAGAAGCCATTTTCAGCCGATTAAAACATTTTCAATTCTGGATAATTAAAATATACCACCGGAGCGTGGATCATGAGATTTTTTAAGTATGTGTTTCAGTTGTTCACATTCATTTGTCTGAAGAGTTTATTTGTCCGACACACAGTTGTTTGTGAAGGCAAGTGAGGTTTCAAGTGTTTCTGTCTGTCTAATGCTCCACAGCCCAGCTGGATGTTAAAAATAAAGCCACTTTAAGGAGGGACATCAACCTCAATGCTGCTTTTCATGCTTTTATTTTAACAACACAATTTGTTTGGTTGCTGTAGTAGTTCAGATTATATTTGTGGTTTGTTCAGGGATCTGGGCTGCCACCCAAAAGGAACGCTAGGGGCTTTTTCTATTGGAGAAAAGCATCTCTGACAGTATTCCAAAGCTGTCTGTGCCTGGATGGGGGTCTCCCCAGTACAATCTCCCTAATATAAAAGTGCACGCTTTGTTTTTATAAGCCTTGTTCATATAGGGCTGTACTTCTTCAAATAATAAAACGAATGAGAAAACCAGTGTACGGGAAGCCTGGGAAATTAAGACGTTAAGAATTAAATAAAAGATTTATTGACCTCAAGTTACAGGATTAGCTGTGGAGTCGTGCAGCATGACATTTAAAGTGTGACATGGGCCAGGCCATTCACACTTCACAGAGGGTCTGTCGGCATGGCGACAAAACGCCAAGAAGCCACAGTAATGGTGTGTGTTGACCTTAACAGCTGGGGGCAGACTCCCGGCGATCCATACTCTATACTGCATGGATTTTTTGCATGTACATGCCTACCTGCCCCTCAGAGACATTGCAGGCTCATAAGTCACAAGCACATACACATGATCCTGGTCTGGTTGCTCTGTTGCAATAGACACCAGCCCAGACTAATGTCTTCATTACCACGTTTTGGTTCTGGATTCCGTTCAATCCACCCCTTCTTCCTAAACCTTCTAGACTCACCACCCTGACCTTTTGACCTTATGCATGTATGACACAATAAGCAAAGTAGAGGCTGTTCCAGTCAGGCTGGTGTCCAGCTATAGATAGGCAGCAATGCCTGGAGCTTTCTGAAACAATAATTTGCACAAAATAATAAGCTGCACCCTTACATTAATGCATTCATTTGCATAGATACACATAAACACTAAAATTCTATACGCAGTGACCTCACACACCCTCTCACGCACACAAAAACCCATTTGTCCAGGGCGATGCAGTGATGCACACACACCCACAGGTTGGGCACATGGTTTCACGATATGCTGACAGGATGGGGCCATCGCCAAGACATGCTGTCACCAGGCTTCTTGGATTATTCATCAAAGGCGTCCATCCCCTTTGCTGATCCCAGCGGAATGCTGAACGTTCCCCGATAGGAGGAACCCGAGACCCAATTTGGTATGTAGCCCTGTGAACATGACTAGGCTGAAGATCTCCCTATACAAGGCCACGCCGGACACACCGGGAGTAACTCAGCACTCGTGACACCTGGGTTGGAGGTTGCATCAGGCACATTCGTGTCACTATCAGTCGCGGAGTTTCTTTATTACAATTTCGGGTGACAGAGCGAAGGCCTGAAAATTGTCAAGGAACGCCCTCCTGAAACCAACTGAAGAATAACTGGGAATAAATCACATATTTCACTCTGTGGTTTCGGGGTTCAGGCTCCGGCACCACCGAGCGACCCACACGCCAGCGGCCGAAGGTTAAGGAGCTCGAGTCACATGGGTGACTTTCGGCATGATCTTGCTGGGGGGCTCCAAGAAGACGGAGCAGAGCTCGACTTTTTGAATGACCTTAACAAGCTGGAAATGTCATCATAAGCAAGTGGGAGCGGAGGCTTCGATTCCAAACCGTGAATTAGCGAGAAAAGGCTATTTTAAGACACTTTTGTCAAACCCGTCCCATGGCCATTTGACCCCGCCCCCCCACACCCCCCCCCAGGCCTTACAGTGGATGCTGGGAGAAAATCTGAGGTGTTCCACCTGACTTTGAGATAAATCCCAAAGCGGCACAGCAAAGAATCCACTGTCATGGCTGTGATGAAAAGTCTGCAGTTGCCTTTTGAAAAGTAAGTTTCCATTGAGACAGATTCAGGTGCAGCATAACATCCTGGCCACCCTCTTTGGCCATGACTTGCATGAACAGCCAATTCAATGTCGATGACAAACACACAAACACTCAGATCATACATGTGGGTGATCCAGAGGTGATCTCTAGGTAAACAAAGGTGGGGGTGTTTGGGTAGCAGTTTGACACTGTGTGGATCAAGGGCACCTGGCTTGTAAGGTATAGCATATGGAGTCTTAATTCAGGCTTGTGTGAGATTTACTTACTAAAAAATGTTTGAGGGCAGAAGGAAAAATGATTGGTTCAGACAGATAACCAATCAGATTGTAGCAGAAGTGGGTCCAAGCAGCTAGAGAAGGGAGGACCAAGACATCTGAATGGTTGGTCCCTCCTCCTCTACAGTTTGATTGGTTATCTCTCTGAACCAATCATTTTTCCTTCTGCCCTCTGAACATTTTTGTGTTAGAAAAACTCCCATGAGCTTGATTCTGTCAGTAAGACAGCCATATCCTGCCTGTGACCTCTGACCTCTGGATGTGCTGACACACAAGTAGCATCTTTCAAATTGCTCCACTTCCAAAAAAAAGCTGCGACTGGCACCCAGTGCACGGTGAGGAGCTTAGTATTCAGCGGGCTCATCAGTAGCAAGTGACCGAGCTTACAAAAAGGATCATTGGCAAACAATGGGGGACGCGGGCAGAGTGACATCTGTGTCTGCCCTGGCTGGCTTCTTGCGACAGGAGGGGTGGTATCTCCTCAGCTGGCATGATACATCTTCATTATGAAATCACCCACATGCAAGGCCGGATAATCTCATCCGTGCCAGGTGCCGGGTGTCGGGTGCCGGGTGCCGTGAAGCGGGGGCCTGAAAGGAGTTAGAAGGGACACAGACGCCCCAGTGGAGCTTCTCGTGGCAGGTGCACACCGGCTCATAATGGGGGTCTGCAGATGGCCCTGCTGTTATGGTCAATTATTAATGTCAGGTGACTGACTCCAACCCCACACCACTGCCGGGAAGCATGCTGCCCTGAAACCAGCGAGCAGCATTATCTACCAGCTTCTTTTGGGCTGTTTTTTTTTTTTTATTACTTTTTTAACCTGACATTGGTGGCGCATAGAGTTTGCCTAAAAGTTAAGGGGTTGAATCGGGACGACTCAAGGATTTAACGTTTGTGGGGGGGGGGGGAAGAAACACAAGATTCTAGCCGCTCCCCTATAATTAAATTTGCCATCGGGGTACGAAATGTATATGAAAATACGAAATGGCTAAATGGTTACGAAGCGTTAGATGGATTTAGAATAATTACTTTTCAGACAAAAAAAAAAATTAGGGGACTGAAGCCCCCCTTAAACTCGCTGTAGAAGCGCCTATGTGCTGAACGAAGAAAGATACAGACAATTACCGTGTAACGGAAATAGCCATTTTAAGTAATGGAGGGCACATGGGTCCCCCTTGCCGTCGCTTAAATTGGGTGTCCTGAAGGTCATTACACAAATAACCTGGTAACTCTTTTCAGAATGCTTCAAATCGTAGCCGACCCGTATAATGACTTATCACAGCAGGCAGATGTACCCCGTGTCAGAGGAAAAAAATAAAGAATAAAGCTCAGAAGTAGAGAAGGAAGCAGCTTGTAAATTTGGCGAACTGGCTAAATTAGGGAAAAATTCGCATTGATTGTAATTCAGCACGCCGCCCCGAGGAGACGTGACCTTAATTACATCAGCAATTTCTGTGCACCTACCGAGCGCCGAACTTTGATTAGCGTTTAGCGCTGCTGAGATAAGTCTTATCTGGATGCGCCCCAATCGATCTGGGGTGTCTGAGCCTGTGGCTAGGCGCTCGGGGAATCGTGAGGAAGAGACGG
>JAABNY020000063.1:4921116-4939042 GCA_015164015.2 Brevimyrus niger | reverse complement strand
GTACAGGCCACTGCATACCAGAACATCTCACAAGACCTGCCATTTTGGTGATGCCCGGACCCAGTCACCTACTCATCACAATTTGGCCCCTGTTGAAATTACTCAGATCCTTACACTTGCCGAATCATCCTGCCTCCAACACACATCAACGTCAAGAAGTGACTATTCACTCGTCAAGGGTGCCGTTATATATTAAATAAGTGCCATAATAACGAGATAATCAATGATAGTTACTTCACTTGTCCGTGGTTTTAATGATATGACTGATTGGTGTTTAAACTTTATGAACATATGGTTTGGATTTGGGTCCTTAGCTCTGTCCATTAATATTATGAAGTTTCAAGTTACTTAGAAAATACATTATTTTTCTAATTCCTGAAGCAGTGCTACTGTGAGAAGGGAAGTGGAAGGATCAGTCACTTTTCAGACGTCAGGGTTCACCAGACTTCACAAGTGAGAAAATACACAAATCCAACAGATATATCCACAGGGAGACAGCAGTGGAATGATTTTTAGTTTTATGTAAAATTTTACAGTCACTCAGGTGAAAATTTCTAATTAATAACAGCGCCCCAAAGCATCTCTGAACATGTTTTTGTTTTGTTTTGTTTTTTGGTAGGGGTGGGGGATTATAGGCATGTAATGTAACGCAAAGTTGCCAGAGGGTGGCGCTAAAACCCCGACAACATTGCTTGGGCAATAGTTTTACAAGTCAACACTAATCCACTAATAATTGCTAGTGCCAATTATTTATAAAGTTGCAATTGTAATTAATCAAGCATAAAATAATCATGAAAAAGGCGCCATTATTGCTGTATAACACAAATGGTTGCTTGGTCCGAAGTAATTAAACAAAGCATGGACAGTAGCCAAGATATGTTTGCAGTCGTTGAAAAGCCTGGATAAGGAATCTGAGGCTGGATTACTTAAGGGGTTCGTTCTTAAACTTCCCCGATAAGAGTAATCGCATCGTAGTAGCCAAAAGAGGATTTCATAAATATTCTCTTTATTGTATATTTTGTATTATTCTATTGAAGGTTTTAACATTTACACACATTTCACTTATAGCACAACACTTTATTTTGTTTAAATCCTGGCACTTTGGATTATGTTGTTTATTTTCAGCTCAACTCAAAGTACATTTACAGAAAGAATGGAAAATATGCTGTATATGGGCAAATACCATTTCCTGTCATCCGAAATCTCTGCTTACCGAGCTCATGTCTGAACGCTCAATGCGGCCATTGTTAAATATATCTAATATCCACTTCAAAATGTAAACATATTTTTCATGTCCTGGAACCCCAACCAAAATAGCTTTTCGTCTTTTTTATTTTAACGTTGGCGACAGGAAGAAGCCATTATGGTTTTCCTGACACAACTGGTGTCTGGTATTATAGCTGGAAAGAGACCAGTTACAACGGTGCTTCCGTTCCGGTGTGGTCCGCGTGGCATGACTTGCGGCGCAGTCGAGCGTTGTAAGACGTGTTTATGAAACACATCGGTGAAGTAACATCCAAGGCACCGATTACAGTGCACTGTCATTTGCAGTTTTCTCCTGTAACTGCATCCTTCATTATGGAGAAAAGCCTCCTGTCCGGTGGGGTTGGTGTGAGTATGGAAATAGGAGGATCAACCCATACAAACAACGGTTTTTCTGGCACGTAGCCAGCTGGTGTAATTGAAAAAACGGTATTTCAATAAAATATTTACAAGATTCCCGAATTATTAGTCATTGTTATTGTAAAAACTGCACTATGACCTATTTAGTTCTCGCTGCTACACCGCACAAAGGGGTGTGTGAGGCGTGAGGGAGGAGGCTCGGGCTGTTGCGCAATAGCACGCGCAAGTAGGGACTCGTCCCCGTCTTCGGCACTGCCGCGCACATGGCGTTATTGCGCTTCGGACTTATTTTACACAGATGTGACCTATTTAATGTCACTAAGAGAGACGGCCGCTGCATCCACTGAACCCATCGACTTGGAAAACAAACAATTAGGGATAATATAGTTTCAGCTTATTGCAACTTTGGTGAATAAACAGCGCAAACTCCACCTTGGCAGTCCGAAGAGCCGGTCAAAATACCTAGGAAAAAAACAAGCGGATTATATAATTTGGTCTTTTGTAGCTACATAGAAAATGTTTAACTTCAATAAGGAACTAAATATCAAACATTCGTGTACAGTAGTTCCGAATATGGTGTTGGTTTGCTCGTCGTATTAACAGTTCTCTTTTCTCATTAAAAGCAACTAATGTAATGTAATTTGCTTACACACTGCTGACCCCTGTCGATTATTTCTACATTTTTACCACAGCATCTAATATTAAATGTACAACGACCAGTAAAATTATTAGTTGTATTTTTATTTTTATTTTGTAAAAATATTGTGGTTTGAGAAATACTATAGGCATTCCACACAAGATACTTGCTGTACTACGTAATAATTCTGGGATAAAAGAAAACAAATAAATATATAGACAAATGCAGGAGTGGCTCCCCCTGGCGGCTGATACGAGCCCGCTGGCAGTCCGGGAAGCCCCGCCCACCAGGGGTGGTTAGCGCCTCGCCTCTCTGCTTCGAGATGCGCCGCTTCGCCGGGGAGTGAAAGAGGGCGGTGAGTGTGCTGCCGATCGGCCAGCGTGAGCCGCGACCCGGCAGAGGCGATGATGGCGGCCGCTGTGGATAGAGGAGCGGTTCGGGCCGCCTTCCTAAACCCTGGCAGCGGCGGTGGCAGCGGACCGGCTCCGGCGACCGTCCCGGCTGGACCCGGTGCGGGAGCCGGAGCCGCTGGCTTCGGTTCGAGCGGCTCTGGCCCGATACCCGTACCAATGAACCTTTTCGCAACCTGGGAAATAGATCGATCTTCTCCGAGCTGTGTCCCGAGGTAGAGTATAAATATTTTGCATCTTGCATGCTGCTGCTTTATTTTAATTGCACACTTCCGAGTCGCCGGTTACTTTTTGTGCAGAGTGGAGTTTTAATTTGCAGAGCATGTGCGGCTGGTAAATAACATGGGGTGGGTTAGTCCCAGTGTTACATCCATAATCCGCCTGTCATTTCATTGTGTGCCTTTTCAGTTTCGGCAGTGGACACCTTATTGTCCTTTGCTTAAAAGCCCCGTCACTGCATGTTGTCGCTCCCACGGTTTATCATGTTTATAATGGATTTCAGTGTCTCTAGCTTAGTATGTGGGAATGTCTCTCCCGTTATAAATCCTTTCGAAGTAATGCTTTGTAAACAATATACCCGCTGGATGCCAGGAAATATAGCACTGTGCTGTTCTTCAGCATTCCCTGTGAGTGTTTCTTTTTTGTACAGAAGGCAGGGCTGCTTTTTCTAACTTATTTTTTTGTTAAAAATGGGATCCCGCAAAACTTTGTATCCTGTTCTGCCAGATCCCCATTCACATGCCGCGGTGATGAACCTAGATGTTTTAAATTGAAATTATTGAACAGCCCTTTAAGTAATTGAGCAATTTAGTAGCTGTAATTACTACGATGTCATTAAGTGTAATGAACATCACCTGTCACGAGTGATTCTGTACTAGGAAGAGTTTTTTAAGTTCTTAGCATGTTGTGCTCAGATTGAAGTAATTTATGGTGAGTCAGCCAGGAGATATTTTAGTATATTTCCACTTTTAGGTAGTAGTTATTGTACTGGTGTCTGGCGTCTTTGGCCATCTTTGGTTTACTCGAGTGTGTAGGTGAACTTTTGACATTCGAGCTGTTTACAAGGTATCATGGATGAGATACGTAGTTTTGAACTTAATTAATTAATTTTGAGTTACTTGGACTTTTCCGTGTTGACAACGGACTGATATAGGTACTTGGTCGGTACTTCTTACTTGAAGATGGTTGCATACCATCTGCCTGTCTAATGAGGGTTGAGTCTATTGTCCCGCGGTTGACAGGCACTTTGCGTTACGGCTCACGGAAGCATCCTTATTACAAAGCAATCTGCTTGGTAAAGTGCGGCTGTCGAAAAATCCAAGAGCAAATGTCAGGTGGATGAAATCAGAAACCCTTTGCATTTACCAAATGTCACGCTGTTTTAACAGAGAGGTATTTGCCGCGTGCTGAGGTTTTGTAGACGCGATCCTTCCCCTCCACTCCAGTTTACGCTTTTTCTGTGCCATTTCCAGTCTTCCGTTGACCTTAAAGCAGCTATTCCTGTAATAACGGATTCTGTTTCTTTCCATGGTGAAGGGTGGTTTTTAAGAGAGAAGAAATGTGCTTTTATTGCCTGGATTTCCTTGGACGTTTGAGCATTGCTTTAAAAAAAAGAACCTGATTTGTGTGTGGTGTATTACGTTTAGTACACAATGCATTAATGCTATAGGTAATTCGGGAGGTGGTCAGATTAATTTCACCCTATAAATATTACCATGTTTGTTTATTTGCTTGTTTGTCTATTTATCTGTTTATTTGGTACTAGTCAGGTTAAGCAGAATCTTAAAATGCATTTGTTTACTTATAAAATTAACTACCTCAAGCTTATTTAAAATTAAATTCCTTATTCGGGTGTACTGCTGAACTATTTCTGGGACTTGGAACAGGCATACTGTTTGGTCCAGTTTAACTACAATGCTAGCTGCTTATCTGGGTTATCAGTCAGAAATCTTCAGAGAGGGTACGTAAATATTCTGTCGGTGTCATGAGTTGCCCGCAATTTATTCTGCATAACACTTGGCGATCCCGCTAAGGCTCTTCGGTGATCCCGTCGTAGCCAGCAAGACCTCCCCATCTGCGCAGTGCGCTCATTTCTGTCTTGGCCAACGCCTCTACCAACCCAGCCCCACGGGCCAAGGCTGCATTGTCTGGAAATTGGTGTGTGTGTGTGGGTATGTTAGCTGGCAGTATTTTACTTTGCAGCCTGGGAGCGTTTCAAGACATCGCAGTACAGCGGTGCACTTGAAGCGTCACGGCTCTGACCTCGTCGATGATCTACAGCTCCAGCCCTCGCCTCGTGTATCTCGCCATAAAGTTCCTGCTCGGCAAAAGATGCCATCTGTCAGCACCCATACCTGGCCATCTTTCTGTCTAAGATCCCCACCAGCATCACACACAAAGCCCTGTCTTATGATGTCTATGATGACTGTGATGATGTCATTGGAACTCTTTGCAAAGCCTGTCAGTTAAGGTGCCCAGATGTAGATCACCACGGTGTTTGGTTCCAGGCAAAATCTGACCTTTTCTGGCAGTGGGTGGGAACCTGACCTGTCATGCATGTCAGTAGAAGGTGGTTGATTGACTCGAGCACATGACCAATCTGGAAGACTGTATAATATTTGTTATTGAATTTGAATTGGTTGACAGCTCTCGCTAGGTTCGATACAGCACCGGGCAAATGGCCGGCATGTTCATGGGGTCATGTGATGTTTGGCCAGTCAGAGACAAAGCATGGGATAGGAAGGATGAGGGATGCAATACTTGTCAAAAAGCTGGGCGTGCCAAGCCACCTACCAAGTTACGTCACATGACCTAAGCACAGCAGAAATGGTTTTGGGGGAGTGAAGGAAAAGCGTTGAAAAGCAATGAGTGCTCAGCATATGTGGGAACTCTTTCAGGACAGCTGGAAAAGCATCCCAAGGGGCCACCTCATGGAACTGGCATGGATGAAACATAGGGTCCGCATGTTCCAGGAGCAGTTAGGGTTAGGGACCTCGCTTAGGGGCCCAATGGTGGCATCACTCTGCCGACCGAAAAATTTGAACCAGCAACCTTCTGGTCCCAATCCGCAAAGCCTGCCCCTCCAATAAATAATTTTTCATTTACTACTTTTTTGGTCAGTGCATAATTCCATATATGTTGTATAGTGCCAACATCTTTATCATTTTTGTAAAATGTATAGAATAGAACAATTAAGCCTTACTATGTGTAGTCCAAACTTCTTGCTGGTACTTCACATGTGAAAGAGACTGGAAATGTAAGCTAATGTGACCCATAGAGGGACCTGTGTTGAGGTCCTTGGGTTTGCATTTGTCACCCACCATTGCTCCACGTTCTCCATAATACCTCCACCCCTGGGATTCTGGGCTGTCCAGCTAAAATGGATCATATCACACACTAACTTACCAGCTGCTATCGTGCTCATCTGTGATGATGTTATTAGGGTGAGTTGTTTGTAATCTTGTAATGTCGCTTCTAGATCTTTCTTTTGGGACAATTATGTCAATAAAAGCACTGGATAAAAAGCATCACTTACTGGTGTCCGGCGGTGGAGACTTTGTGACACATGCGGCTTAAGAAAGATGAAATAAACAGGCTTTTAACTGCTTGCTGATTGCACCAGAAAGATCCGGCTGTTGCCCATAGCCAATTACATTATGAATGTGTAGATCTGAACTACCCCCCCCCCCCCCATCCCCCCTGTATGATCAGTCGTCTCTTTTTGATGCCTTTGTTCATCCAGGACAGCTTAACGGCTGCCCCGAGACCCTTTGAAACTGATTAAGATGGAGCGAAGGGGAGCAGTAACAGCAGCCCCATCGCCGTGAGGTGTCACCCCTCCTCACTCCTTTGGGGAGGGGGGGTGGGGGGTTCTGTGGGGTTTTGTTTATTGCTTTTTAATGACTGCGCCAGCCTTATTGTGATTTGTAGGATCATAACCCGGGATTCTCCGAGTTCCAAGCTCTTACTTCATGCCCCTGTTAGGCGCTTTAAGGGTGGGATGGGGGGGGGGGGATCCAGCCCAGGGACGTGCTGGGTATACCATCACTCGGGTAATGGGAGAAAGCCCCCCCCCACACACACATCTGCCCTGAGCACTGAGAGATGAAAGTGCTGGAGATTGTCCAGAGAAGCTTATCATGAAAAAAAAAACAAATTACAGTTCATTTTAGCTCTGCCTATTCTTCAGCTGGCTCTTTTTACCCATCTATCCATCCATTTATCCTCCATATTCATTTCTCTATGACATGATGCGTTATGAGGTCATCAGGGGCTAGAAGCCTGTCCCAAACAGCACAGGGCACTCTGCTCGAGTCCATCACCCAGATCCTTCTAGATTTTGTAGTTGCATTTCATATTTGACCATAATCACTGTGCAGAGTTAGACGCCGTTTTCACCTTGGGCCCCTTTGACGGCCATTTGATTGCTCCTCTGCGTTCTTCTGTCTTTTACAGCATCTTTGTCTTAAGACACATGACGGGATTTAAGGCTGAGAGCCTGACGCCATTTAAGGCTTCGCCTGTAGACCATTTACCAGGTTAGCCGAACACCGCTGAACTGGCCTCAAAGGACCTCTCTGCAGTTTTCACATTAAGCGGAGAAGTGCTGGGTATACCATTCTTCTGAAATGGATGAAGAATCCAGAAAATGGAAGTGAATGCTTTTAAATTCAATTAAGTTAGTATTGTATTTGAGCCAGGACATTTCAAGATTTGGCATGACAGACAGATCCACGTGACTGGCAGAGAGCAAAGGCAGCATCCAGGCTGGAGCGGCACCAAGCCGTACGGAAACCATGCAGCACCTTTTAGTCTGTATCCTTAACAATTAATAACCAATCAGCGAAGTGTGGAGGGACTGTTCCATAGCCCCCAGTACTTCCATGCTCACCCCCCAGCCTCACGGAAATATAGCTGATACCAGTGCTGGGCCAAACCAACCTCAAGCTCGAGGTTGGAGCCAGGAGGACGTCTAGAGACGGCCAGACCACAGGCGATCGTGACACCGCCTGCACTGGCGAGACACTACCCAAAGACGCACAGCGGCACTGCATCAGTGTGAACTGTGTTCATCCCCATTGGGTGATCCTTGGCCTGCTCCTTAACAGACACTCCCCCTGCTGGCCATCTCCGTGAACTGAAAGCCGCCTGCTTTGGAGTTATCGTAGGCCGGCTGGGCCTTATCAGCCTGATCTTGGCTGCCGTTCCTGCCCAGCCCCTGCGACGGGCCGCGACTCTGCTTTTCCTCCCCTCTCGCCAGCACCGAATACAATAACTCGTTGTGTACATATTTAAATTAAAAAAAAAAAGGAAAAGTGATGACGATGTCAGCCCTGGGGCGGATGGCTCAGCGCCCGGGACTCTGCCCGCCCGCGTTCTGATTCATTGGATCGTATCTCTGCTGGTGCCTCGCATGGGGGAGGGCTGCTGTGCCCCCACCCCACCTCAACCCCTGTGGGCTCGCAGGCCCTCTAACGGGACCGGGGGGGGGGGGCATGCGGCATTGCAGAGAAATTGATTTTTTTTTCTCCTTGTGTGAGTGCGCTTACTTTTTGAAGAGGTTTCAGCAGTTTAACTTTCCTCTAGTTTCAGGGTGTGATGTGAGGCGAGCCCAGAGGGGGACGAGTGAGTCCCAAATCAGAGCCATGTGTTCACTTCTGCCTGAGGGTGGGGGGGGGGGGGTTAGAGGTCTAAAGGTCTGCTGAAGAACGTCAAAAAAAATGCCAAGAGGAGGCGGGATGTTTTCTGAGGTTCGGTTGGGAGCAGTTTGGGCTGCGCTTGGTGGGTGGGATTCTCCGTGCCGCCGCTTCTGACTGCGGTCCGAGCAGACTTGGGGGTCACTGTGCGGAACGCGAAGCTGCGTGCGCCAGGGGGGCATCTGACAATCACCGACACTGCAGAATACGTACGGCAGCTTGACCCGGAGCGTCGTCGGAGCACGGCCCGGCAAGCGGATTCCCATGGCGCCCCCTGCTGAACAGTGGCAGAATGCGCCCTAACGCCGTCTGTCATGGCCCGTCGTCCCCCTGCTGTGACTGTCTGACCTGCCTTCCCTCTGCGGCTGCTCCTCTTGCCGTACTCCTCTTAAAAACCACACGTGGGACAGCTTTGTGGAAGGCTCGGTCCATGTGGCAGCAGGCCCGCAGCATGCTGAAGTTATGGTAATGACCTCTATGACGCCCCCTGCAGGCTGGTTTGAGGTGGTCAGTTCAGTGAGGACTCTAATGCTCTGGTCCAGCATGTCTTTGGAGGAGAATGTGCACTGACTGTGGGCGGGGCCATTAAACTGCAGATTGGCCTAAATATCTCCCCCGGGAATTTAATGTACACACCCCTCTCCAGTCATGGGATACTTACTTATGAGGGAAAACGCAAACGTTCCTATTCAGTTCTTTTTTATACATTACGCTTACCCACACTGTCGCCCCAAAGCACCAGACTTCTGCAAGATTCAAGAGTTGAATAAAATATGTTTAATGGTTAGCATAGAAATAAAAAGTATCAGGATTCTGCCTGCATCGTTGTGGATGGGATCTTGCTGTTTTTGCCAGTAACTCTTTATTTAGTGTTCGTGGTCTTTATCTTGAGTGGAAAGTAATTTATCTCATTTCAGAGCTCATTTCTGCTCTGATCTGGGGGCCGTAGCTACCCCGCTCGATAGTGTCAGGCCAAATCCAAGACACAACTGACACCTTTATCTCCATCGGCTTCTTCCATTGTCTCTGCCTGTGTCCATAAACAGTTTTGAGTTCTTCGTATAAACGTGAAGAGAAATCCGAGGTTTCTTGGCGAGTGATTTGTTTGAATGTGTCTTTGCCGGGTTCCACAATAAACTTCCCCACCCTCTGTCATCTTTGGTACCGTCTGCACTCAAGATGCCCCCCCCTTTCAGACTTAAGGCATCTGTGGTTTGTACTGTTTTTTTTCTCTCTATCTTTTAGCCGCCCACAGAAGGCTGACGTTTTTGCTGAACAATCAGAGTGAGATGTTAAGGGATAAAGGGCCTAAAATTCTTTTCCAGGCCGTGGTTCCTCCCCCCCCCCCATAGCAAATTAATCCAACTTGCAAAGAACACCTTCATTCCCCCCCCACCCCATTCTGGTTCCAGTTTGTCCAGCTGTGTCTGGTCAGCGTTTAGGGGCGTAAGATTAGCAGGGCTGCTGCTGGAATGGGTGCAGGGGTGAGGGGCAGGTTGTTAGTTGTTACCTTATTTGAGGGACTGAGCCGCTGGTTTGGTGGAGTTTTGGTTGCCACTTGAAAAGCCCCTTCAAGGTGACCTGGCATTTTGGGGTCAGAGGTCAGATATTTTCCATTCTGTGGAATTCAAGGGTTTATATAGGGGTGCTGCCATAAGGGCAAAACGCTGATTGGCCCCTAGAGAAGCCCATCCCCTGTCACTCAGTGATTCAACACATCATTGGCCATTGATAAGGTTAAGGCCGTGGCTCAGCGACGGGGAGAGTAAAGGGATCTCTCCTGAACACGCTCTCCGAGTCGCACACCTTCCACTATTGACCGATCTGTTTACTGTTAATCACCTGCTGTTTAACAATTCAGAAAGGCCATCCGTCATTTTGACAGACCGTGAAAAAACATCTCCTCCTCAAGTGGTGTTTATTTCAGCCGCCCTGAATCCGCGTCCAGCGTGAAACGAGTGATCCGGCTGTAGGATAGCGCCATTACTGGGTGGTTTTGAGGGCAAATGTCACAGTCTGGATGCTGGTAAGTCAGCATGTGATAAATAAAGGCCAAGCTGACTTTTAAACACTTTTTTATTGCTTTAAACTCACATGGTTTAACCCTCTCATTGGCTTCATTTATTAATGGTGGGTGTGAAATGCTCGGCTTAAAGGGGCTCCGACTGGGCCTCAAACTCCAAGCCCGGAGATCATCATTTTCAAGGAGGGTTTGTGCTGTTAGTTTTGCCCCATTGGGTCACATGGCCCTGGCTGGCTAATCGGAGAGGCCTGGCGGAAGCTCCTGGGGATAATCGTCGCTGTGGGGCTGCTCTGCAGCTGTTACCATGGCACTGTTACCATGGAAGCAGCAGCCGAACCCTGAACCGGGATTCATATCCCCCACGACTGTGGCAAGTGACCGACCCCCTACATTCCACGTCCTTCCATGGGGGGGTGCCCCCCCCCGTCTATGACTCCAGAACTTCCTGTTCCTTTGCCCCTCAGGGTCATGCTGACCCCTGTACCATAGCTGGGGGCCTCTTTAATTCCGGCCTGTAAGGAAACGCGATCAGGCATCCAGTTAATGTGCTCTGCATGCTAGGGGCCGTGGGGGGGCCGTGGGGGGGGCTGTGGGGGGGTGGATCTGCAGACTCTGGTTGCCGCATTGAGAGTGCGAGAGACGTCTCTTGTGTGGCTCGTGAGCTCAGAGGAGGCACGGTGAGCTTGTGATATTTTTGTCTGAGGGTCTTTGCTTGTCATTAGCCACATGCTGGCAGCTCTCTCTCTGACCCGAAGCCCGGCCACCAGAAGCCGCCTCCGGTCACCTTCACCCCTGGGAACGCAGACTGGCTCACCGGCTGAGTCACCTGCCATTTCGCCGGCAGCCCTGGCATGCTGAGTGTTTTACCAGCCCGGACGCCAGCATATGCTGTGGGTATGTACCCGCATTCCTGCCATGCACCAACAGGAGCCCAGAATGGGCTCAACGTTTTATTAACTTGTAGAATTTTTATACTTTAGATATATAGGTTTCAGATGCATTTGGTGAAAAATGTGTCTGGGCGTCTATGTGTGGCTCAGCAGGGCGGGACACTGCCTCTGACTGGAAGGTCGTTAGTTGAACTCCCAAGATTTTACTGCTGGGCCCCTGACCAAGGCCCTTAACCCTCAGTTGCTCCAGGGATGGTCTGACCCTGCTTTCAATAGTATGCTGCTTTGGATAAAAATGTCTGCTTAATATGTTAAGTATATGTGATTAATAATCAGTAATGGTATCCCAGAATGCACCCCAAGTCAGGCTTGCTCTGGGAGGCCTCCTCCCCAGCTCGTGCTCACAAGTCAGGCCTGCTCCTGCTCTGGGAGGCCTCTTCCCTGGCTCGTGCTCACAAGTCAGGCCTGCTCTTCCTCTGGGAGGCCTCCTCCCCGGCCTGCGCTCACAAGTCAGGCCTGCTCTTCTTCTGGGAGGCCTCCTCCCCGGCCTGCGTTCTGAAGTCAGGCCTGCTCTTCCTCTGGGAGGCCTCCTCCCCGGCCTGCGTTCTGAAGTCAGGCCTGCTCTTCTTCTGGGAGGCCTCCTCCCTGGCCCATGCTCACATGCTGGCGGCGGCGGTGGCCTTTATTATTCATGGCCGTGTGTGATGTGGCTGATTCCCCTGGGAGAAAGCTCTATCCCGCCGGGCCACACCTGGCTCCCCCCTCCTGGCCCCCACACACCTGGCCCCACCCTCCTGGCCCCATGCACCTGCGTTTCCCACAGGGAAGTCAGCGTTTGCGTCAACGGGGCTGTGTCTGTCTGGCCAAAGCACTCAGTGAGTCACTTCCTGTCTCCCAGGGCTGGTTTGAGGGGCGGCATGTGAACTGTGACCGTGACAGAATCCCTTTCCTCTTAACCTGTTTATTCTTTAAGAATAACTCTCGCTGAGTCAAAAGGAAATGGGTGTTTGTAATCTGACACCTGTGAAAAATGTGCACTTAAGTGCATATGAGGTCACATGGACGGCATTATAATATACCGCAGAGAAACATTGTCCCGTTAATCAGGAGTGAGCTGCGATTGGGCCTTTAATGGCCAAGGTGTGGTGGAAAATCGGGCCATTTATCTTCAGCGGGGGGGGGGTTTCTGCCGAGAAACAGTCTTCACCCGCTCATCCCCCCCCAATCCCCCAATGTGCTTTGACACCTGCTGCTTTAGTCAGCTGTCCTGAGGTCTCATTTTACCCCCCCACCCAGTGAAAAACCCATAACTGATTTCACCATGGGGGATACTATTATTGCAAAATTAATACTGACCTCCCTCCAGTCCTGGGCCTGTTGCCTGTATTTAAGGCCTTTTCTAAAGGCCGTTCTGACAAAAACATTTATGCCGTGTTAAAACTTAGCATCTGTGGTTGTTAGCCTGGTGGGCCCCCCTGTGCAGCCCGCTAAGGTCGCGCAGAGACTTTCGGCATTTCCTGCTTTAATTTGCTGTCGTTGCACTTTTTTCATTTACCACCTGGGGGACTTCGGGCAGCCCCCCCCACAAATAAATAAATGTTTACATGCCTTTTTAAAAAGAGCATAAAGGCATCTGTATCTCCACATGCACAATTTAAGATTGTAAGTTATAAATCTGCTACCTGGCCATGTCAGGGCTGTCCTGTTCTGTAACAAATTCCCTTTCATTTGCTAAACATCTTACTATTTGGGACGCCGGCCCCAGTTTTGTCCGTCGACGTGTTTACACAGCTCCATGTGCGCTGAAGAAACCCAGATCCGGCTTATCTGCCAGACTGTCCCATTTGTGACGTGCATTTGTGACCTTTTGGTCCCAGTTCTGTGGACCCTCCCCCACCTGAAGGGACCAGGCACATACCCACAGCAGGGCAGCAGCCTGTAATCGGGTTTATTTTCAGCTGCCCCCTCCCCCAAAGAGGACAAAGCCATAATCTAATGGTCCGCAGGTGGAATATGTGGACAGTTTATATTTCCCCCCTCCTACAGCCAGTCCATCACCCACAGCATAGAGTGTCTCTGCGGTCTTCCTTATTTTGTCTGCGGGAGGCGCCATTGAGCTGGCCGCAGGTTTCTGTAATTATCACTCCTTAAAAAGGTCTACTTTTTAAAAATTGTACTGACAGTATTTTTGTATATTCGCCCATTTTTATTAGTCAGACTAAACACCGGCTGTTGAGTCTCGATCACCCGAAATGCTCCGTTGTTTACCTCTAACAGATTCCTCCTGCTGGCGAATCCTTCCCAGTGTGTTTTGAGATGGCCATGCTGCTTCCTGAATGTTTATTGTTAGGAATTCCAGCTGCCGGCAGCACCAGATAGTTCGAAGACGACCTCCGTGTGAGCCGGACCCCCACTGGCTGTTGCTAATGCACACCCAATAAGGGGGCGGGGCTTACCCTGGCATGGCGATCCAGCCGGCTTTACGCGACGTCTGCCCTCCTTATTTACAGCGGTCCGGCTCTTTTCCTTCCGTGTTAAGTGTGGTTTGCCATGAGCCTCAGTGGCAGGGTTCGCCTTCCTGGGCAGAGTCTTTCCGTCAGCCCCGTTGTCGTGTGACTTCTGGGCAGGGCTTTTGCGTTTGGGTCTTCTGAGCCGCCATTGTTCTCCATCTTACCTCTGCAGTGGCTGGACCAAGGACTCTCGGCGGATGTTTGGATTTGGTGTCTCCTTGGGTTTTCTGCTTGCTCAGGCTCTGGACAGCTTCCAAGAGCATCGGTCAAGGGATGACCCATGGGGGGGTGAGGAATGTAGCTGTCACAGCTATAAAGCTCTGACCCAGATGTAAGGCCGGCCCCCCTCCTGCACCTCTTTCATCCCCCCTGAGGCATCCTCCAAGCCTTCCTCGCGGAGCCGTTGTTTTCTAACAAGATGTTCAGTGAACCTCCAGACATGGAGCAAATCATTGACATTTGGGGGGGGGAGCAGAGATGCTCCTAGGGGGGTTGGGGAGGATGACTGTGGATCCACTCAGTTCCAGATCCATCAATTTTATGTATTTGATCTGTTCCTGTTGCCCAGTGAAGAGCTTGATGATCAGGTGACTTGGACTAGGTGTGGCCCTGGATACCAAAAGGGTAGATTTTGTGAATTACTGATCCAGATCCGTAAGGTGAGACTAACGATAATATCAAGTGCCCTGTCTAAATAATGTCGTAAGAACTTCAGAAACAGAGCAGAGGTGGGGCCAGGACGTGCGGCTGGTCCCTGTGGCGATGGGCTTGGTGAAGGACGGACAGAAACAATGCTTCAGAGTGCATTCCCCACCCCCTTCGCTGTCTTTCTTGATCCTGACTCAGGAATTTCCTGCTCGCCCTCTGCCAGTAGACACCGTGGAGCTGTTTGCTTCCAGGCCTTTCTACGCCGGCCGTTGCCCGGACGCGCTTGGAGGAAGTTATAATATTATGGGATCAACCGTAGTTGTTCGGAGCGCCGCACTGTCACGTGTCACACTCCCCCCATCCAAACTAGTCACCTGACTGTCACTGCAGATGGTTCTTCTGCAGAAATCCTGCCCCCCCACAATCGACCTGACCTTCTGCAACATCTGCATTAGTTTCTGTGACTAACTGCCCAGAACATAACGCATTATTGCTCTTTACATCAGCATGTCCAGCGGCTTCCTGCCGCAAAGCCTGAGAATCAGCTTGCCGCAAATCTAATTTGTCTGAACCCAGCGTCCCCCTTTTTGTACCTGCCGGCACCCGGCGCGGTGCCGTGAGCCCTTTGGATCTGCCACATTTATCATCCCCCGTCTCCTCAGTTAAACGGAGGCTGCCAGCCGTGTGTTCTCCTGAATAGTGATGCGTAGTGAATTTATGGGCAGCAGTCTGCTTCTGCTGCAACTTCCGCAGCGTGAGAGGGATGCTGTGACAGAAAAGTCCATGTTA
The DNA here is from genome assembly GCA_015164015.2 of Brevimyrus niger. Taxonomy (NCBI): domain Eukaryota; kingdom Metazoa; phylum Chordata; class Actinopteri; order Osteoglossiformes; family Mormyridae; genus Brevimyrus; species Brevimyrus niger. The sequence goes on along the minus strand of JAABNY020000063.1, from coordinate 4,923,816 downwards.
CAGAAAGGAAGAGTTTCCAAGGTCCATCTGTCTAGTTTTTAAAGGGATAAAGAGCCATTTTACATCTCAGATCCTACCATTACTCATACATATAAATTCAGGTCCTGAAGCTGAAAACTGACCAATGAGGTGTTTGGAGACATCTCGGTCAGGCTCTGTCTCTATTGACCAATGAGGTAACCAGCGGGGTCTCTCCGGTGGAATTACCTCCATCCTTGCCCTTCTTTGAAACCTGCACCATGCTGTCAGAGCTGGTTTTTATCTTTTTATCTCTCTTCTTTGAAGAGGGCAGAGGTGATGCCCTCCATGGGGTTTTTGCTGTGCACCTCACACCTGGGCCGTTTGGCGCTTTGGCCACTCTTACCTAGAAACTCAGCCGTCAGTGCTTCCTGTAGACATAGTGGCAGGGATGTTGTATGTCAGTGCTTCTGTGGATTATGGTCTGCAGTGGCCTCCCTGCCTGATCCCCCACCCTCACCATGGTTGTAGTGACAACTTGTGGGCAGTGGGGGGCCCCCAAATCCCAGGGGGCCCATGCAAACATATGGTTCGACTGGTCATAGTGTGGACCCATTATGTGTCTCTGCTGATATCATTGTGGTTCCATTTTGGCAGTTTTTCTTATTAGCACTGTCTAGTCACAACGATGGCCTGTTATTTGGGACAGAGCCCGTTTGTCTGGGGACTGAGCACCTGCTTGGGGCCCTTTCCACACGGTGACACCGCTCCGGGGAGCTGGGCCCTCGCGCACAGGGGGTGGCGGGGGGGGGCGGCCACGGGTAGCAATCTGCTTTAGGCGCGAGCTTATCTCAGGAAGCAGCTGTCTCGCCCCGGCGGAGAATGGGCCCGCCGCTCTCTGAGCAAGACGGGGCAGGTTGTATTCCCTGGGGGGGGTGGGCACAAAGAAGCCGCATTAGACACATTATGGGGCTCTTAAGTTAAGGCCTGTATTAGATAAATGGATGAGGGATCAGTAGGAGAATATCCCTCCTGCTTGTACCCAAAGATAAATCTGGAATCATTTAAGCTCAGCGGGATCATAATTGTGATTTGGCCAGGAAGTAGAAAGTGTTTTGCTTTTATTTATTTTTATTATAATTTTTTAACATAAACTGTTTGCTGGTGGCACTTACCCCTTGTCAAGGGCCCAACCTCAGCTGGGTCCCGAGGCTGCCCATGTGCCGCAGTGACCAGAAGGGGTGCCCTTGGGGGGGGGGGAGGTCTGTCACATCACCTGCTTCACAAGGTCCAGCTTTTCAGCTGTAGATTATGGGGGGGGGCACCACCCCTATGCTGGGTTCATTTATGATTCGTCACTCAAGATCAGAGTCATGGGGGAGTCCTGAGCTGTGTCACCAATCCCCAGAGCAATTCAAGTGGAAGAAGTGTTTTGTCAACAGGATGGGGGGTGTCAGAGGGGCCCGGGCCGACGCTGGAGGTGTGTAGTACCTGTACAGAGCGGCAGGGAAAGGTGATATGAGTACATAAAAAAATTAAAAGTACGTTTGTGCAAGTGACCAGTGCTGGCCATCCAATAGCGTGATGAGCCTGTGAGATCAAGAACCAATCAAGAACCATGAGTGGCCTCATCACCATCAACTTCAGACGGTGGCCAAAGACCCTGGGACTCTGGGATGGATGTATTTCATGACTTGATGTGCTGCCTGCTGCACTTTAATGACGTAAAAGGTTGTAATGAGCTGTTAACGATGTGAGAATGCGTGGTGGGTGGGTTGTCTGGGCTGGCTTCCTGCGCGCTCACCCCCCAGGCTTGGCTCTGCATGGCCCGCATCTTTCCATGTGCCTCTTGGGGTCCCGAGATTCTCCCCCTGCGGAGGAGTCCTGCTGGGTTTCAGTGCTTCCTGCTATTCGCTGTGGGCTGGTTTTTGCCTCTTGGACCTGGTCCTAATGGCTTATAAGTCATCCAGGAAACCTGCGACCCCTCCCCCGGCCCAGCCTGGTCCCTCCCCCTCCTCGCCGGCAGCAGTTAGCGCAGAGCCGGGCTCGTGCCTTGCAATCTGTCCACCACGCTCACATGTGCCGGGGGTGTCTGCGTCTGGGGGCGTTATGTGAGAACCTGCACATTGGGTGTGGGGGGTCCAGGGGGCCGGGCTGCAGGGTGGACCCAGTAAGGTGCCTTTTCCTCCTGGTGTTTCTTCTCTGCTCTTATTTCCGTGTATTTTCTTTGCCCCCTTTGCTGGCCCCTGCCAGGATTTTACTGCAAGAATTAAAACAGGCAAATGTGTGGCCACCTGCCTCAGACCAGCATATATTTAAGGCCTAAGACGGCCTCTTAAATGTCTGCTGCTTCACCCCCCCCCCCAGTTCGGCTTGTGGTCTTTGTGGACTTGTTCATTTAAACCCTTAAGGTTTATTTTAGTTCCTTTATATCCCAGAATTATAAATAAATGTAAAGGAACACGTGTGGCACCACTGCCCGCCCACCAACACCGCTTTGGGAGTAGCTTGTTCCGGTCTGTCGGTTCTGGGGCCTTAATCCCCTTTGTAACCAGCAGAAAATGCAGCCTCTCGGCGGGGCGGGGCCTTCGAGGAGCACCTCAGCAGACAATGGCCTTCATGGAGACCCTGCTCACCCCCCCCCCCCCCCCGCACTTTTCCCCCCCCCTTTAAAAAATAAGTAAACCCCCCCCTTAAACAAAAGGCGCCATTTTTCGGGGGCAACAATTAAAGGGGGGGCGC
>JAABNY020000063.1:4895840-4906156 GCA_015164015.2 Brevimyrus niger | reverse complement strand
CTTTTTTTTCTGCCCCGTTTTCGTCGGGCGGGGGGAAAAACCCCCGAATAGCCCCCCCCCGGCGCCCCCCCCCCCCCCCCCCGCAAACCCAACATTAAGGCCATCAAGCCGTCGCATCTGTTTACACAGCGATCATCTGTCCCGTGCTCATGCTGCAAAATACAGGCATGTTCAAAGCCCGCCGGTCCTCGCTGGCCACGCCGTGCCGCCTCTCCCAGCCTGAGCAAACGGGTAGAAAAGACACAGATTATCCACCATCTGGCCTAGCAGCCCTCGGCTCCCTGTGACCAGCCAGGCCTGCTGTCCTGAAGCAGAGGGAATATTCAACCATTCTTGATTTTTTATATATATATCTTTATCCAATGATTTAGATCTGCTGATCTAAATGATGTCTCCTGAGATGCATTCCCGCGTTGGCCTTTACTGAATCCCTTCATTTGATTTTGTTTATTTCATCATAGGGATAAAAAAAACATTTTGCTGTTTTTTTTTTTTTGTTTTTGTTTTTTTGTTTCTTACACTAAGTAGGCAGTTTGTGGGAAGCTAAAGGAACAAGTCTAACCAATTTAAAAGAACCAGTAATTCTAAAATTACTAGAAAGTGCTAGAACGCTGAATCTGTCACGTAGGCTTGGGTTGATCAGCATTCATACTAGAAAAATGAATGGCATTGAATTACACACAAAAGCATACAGTTATAAGCTGCTCAGTCCAGTCTTCGCTGGCGGCCCGGTAACCTGGCAGAGCAGCTCGGAACTTTCTGGAACCCCACTCTGCTCTTGCGCCTGTCCTGCAAGGGGCTCCACCTGCAGGGCCTGACATCGTGAATCCCCCGCTGTGTTTTTCTTAGCTCCTGCCGGCAAAACTTCAACGCCTCAGACATTTGAGGTCGTGTCTGCCTCTTTTATTCAGGTTCACAGTGAGCCGGTGATATTAAACACACAGCATTGCTATGTTTGGGGCCTGTTACTAGCAGACTGTGGGTTCGGCCATGCCAAGGGTGACAGTGGATTGAGCTGCTGAGCCGAAGGAACCAGGGATGCAGAAAAGGACTTGATATTAATGAAAACTGAAAGCGCAGGTGACATGGAGTTCAAACTAGGTGCTGTCGGAATGCCCCCCCGCCCCCCAATTGAATCCTCCAACCTCCGCCTCAGTACACACCCTCTCTAGCTCTACAAAAAAATATTAGAAGCCCAACGTCTTGTGACTTTTCTCAGAATCACATTCCCCATATCTGCTTCTGTGGCTGTCCTTTCTTGGGCCACCGCTTCAATTTAGGTGTGATTTTGTCTCAATACAAAAAAAATTAAGCCAAAGTCGAGGTCACAACAACCGAAAGCGACTATCATAATTGTTTTTTTTTTTTTTTTTTACGATTTCGGCGTACTGGCACAGATCTCTGTGTTGTCTTCCCGGGGGGTGCATGGGGCAGAAGGGAAGGAATCAAGTGCAGTGACATCAGCCCCTGTGACTCCCCCTGTCTTTAGGTGATGCAGCATCCGACAGAGAGCAGTCAGATCCTGGGTCTCTATAGCAACGCGAAGGAGGCGCCCATGCGGGCAGCGGAGATCAGCGTGCAGTCGCTGTCCAGCCAGCCAATCGACCACGAGGACGGCAGCGTGCAGGCGGGGGCCAAGGCCAAGGCCTCAGGTGGCTGCTCCTCCCGTAACCATAGTAATGTTACACCCGCCCCTCCCCCACAGCTCTGCGTCCAGCCGGCTGACATCATCGTAGCCATGCTGTACCGTGACAGCCGTAACGCACTGCGGGGAGGGGGGGGGGGGGGGTGCATGTGATTAAATTACCAGCAGGCTCATTCTGTGTGGCACGCATGCACACACACGCACACACTCCTCTGCCCCATACTGCTCTGCCACTGCTTAAGTACATGGAGATAGAGATCTTCATCTCAGTTGGAGATGTTCCCCTCCATTATGTCCTAGTACTGACATATCAGTTAGGAGAAACACCCCCCCCCCCTCAAGCTGGCCATGTCCACCAGGGGGGAAATTTGTAATGAAACAGAAATTAAATCATCCGCCGTCAAAGCAGATTACTTCATGCCACGCCTGTCGATTGGGAACGTCTGTGATCACACACATACTCCATTAAACCGTGTGTTTGAGTCCTGATGCGTTTTTTCTGTCACCATTTTGGGAAAGAGTGAAGGTCATACTCAGCGACGACGTTTCAGCTTGAACCCGGGTCGCAGTTAGACCTCAACTCAACCACAAGCCTGACCGGCATCATTGACCAAGCGCTAAACTCGAGGTCCTCAGATCAACAGCCGAAGAATATGATCTGAGGGTTAATTGTAGCGCGGAGTCAGGAGTTCACAGACCAATTTAGCACAACAGACAAGAGATAGGAAAGAGAAAGGCCTGAGTAACGCTGTGTGATTATCTGCTCAGACCGTTCTCCCGACATGGACAACTACTCGGAGGAAGATGACGATAGCTACTCGTCGGAGCAGGAGGCCAGCGATGATGCCGCTCACGGACAGGTGGGGGCCGGTTCTGCCCCTGGGGCGGCATCCATGCATTCGTACGCACATGCAGACACTCACTGTCAGTCATTTGTGATTTGACATTCAGTCTGAGTCTTACTGCTTCCTCATTGGCCGCAGGTAATCTGACCAATCAAGGGTTCTGATGTCTTGTTTCGCTCTCATTATAGTAGCAGATATAATTCAGCACCGTTCATATTTACTGCATTGATAATGAACCTCGTTTTCCGATGCCCAAGAGATCTACAGTAGTAATTAAAAGGACTGTTTGCTTGTATGACATATGATCAGATAATTTATTAATAAGTTTGCTAACCTGTCAGAGTGCTGGACTCAGGTACGGCTGTAGGAGGAATGCGGTTTGTGTATCAGATGCAGGCTAATCCGTGTAAATTGGCCGCTTCCCCCAGGAGAGATCGTGTTACCTACGGGTCAATGAGTCAGTCGATCGGGTTTCATTTAATAAAGCGTGTGTTTACTAACAGATCAGCGTAAATCCCTGTGCAGGTATACATCAGCAGAGACAAAGCGGGCAGCACTGTAAACGATCCCCAGGCTGCCCCCGGCTCTCGGCGTGCGCTTTTATCAGGCAGTTTTTCCGCGAATGTCGACACGCGCGTCTGTAGGAGGGCTCCGCCCACCTGACCGACCTCCGTTTCAGGACCTCGATGATGAAGACGACGAGGTGCGTAAGCCAAAGAAGTCGCGGAGGAAGATGGTGCGGACCACCTCCATGACCAGGGTACAGAGATATACTGAGGGAATTTTCTGGAAGCTGTTGTAATGGGCCGTTTATTTCTGACAGCCTCACTTCAAGGGGACCAAGGGGGGGGGTAATATAACCTCCCCCCACCACCATACCTCTGACCTGCTTCTAATTCCCTGCTCTCTCTCCACAGCAACCCAACTTCAAGCAGAAGTTTGTGGCGTTGCTGAAGAGGTTCAAAGTGACGGACGAGGTGAATGATTCCCCGTGTCATGGGGGGGGGGGACATGTGAACACCATGTCAGGGGGGGCTCCCACTCACTGAGTCTGACCAAACACAGTCCCAAAAACTGCTAAATATTTAAATAAAAATATCTAAATAAACAAGCTACATACAAGGTACGAATGTACGGCTCTGAGCTGTATGTAATTTTTAGGGGTCAGTAAACCGTCATTATTATTACTTGGAATGAAGTTTTAGTGCAGGAGCCAGCGACTGATGGTTACTGATGTATCATGCCTCTCTACGTTTTATTTTAAATGCAAAATCCCTCACTCATCATTGCATTCTATGCGACTTAGTTGGCTGGACGTCATTAACTATCCGTAGAAATCGGCATTGGTACATGTTTGTTTATAAAGCTTTGCTGGGTAAACTCCCAGAATACCTCAGTACCCTACTCTGCATCAGCTCCAGTAGCTACCACTTGCATGCCTCCATGTGGTTGCTTTGGAATGACCCCCAGGTCCTGACAGACCTTGGCAGAACAGCATTTTCTCGTTACGCACCATGGTCATGGAACAACCTTCAAAAAGTTCTGAAATCGCAAAGACTAATATCTTTAAAGGATTTTAAGATCATCATAAATAATACAGTGACTGAGGGATGTCAATGTTTTGCTTGAGAAGCCACTGTGCATAAACAATTGTTCTTCTGTTTTACTGTTTTATTGTGATGTATATGTTTGTTTTGTATGGCTGCTACCTTGGCCAGGTCTCTCTTGTAAAAGAGATTTTATATCTCAGTGGGACTAACTGGTAAAATAAAGGTAAATAAATAAATAGATAGATAAACAAACAAATAAATAAATAAATAAATAAGGCTAAGTGGAGTAACCGGATAAAACTAGTTTCATCCAACTAGAAGCTGCTGTGACAAACGCCGTTGTTTCCCGCCGAGCCCAGGTGGCCCGCGGACACCCGTTGCCTGTCAGGACATCCAGCATCTGTTACTGCTGGGTGACATCATGGCGCGGGAATCTCCTGGGCTGCAGGGATTCGCGTCGCCAGCGTTCCTCCCGGTTTCGTGTTACATGTCGCGGCTGTGACTCAGAGGTGCTCCCTGCGTGCCGCGATGGGGCGGCCATTGCCCAGGCTGCCGGGCTCTGCTGCGGGCCGTCTGAGCAACGCGTGCGTCTCTCATTAATAGGATGGGCGGAGATGGCCCTGAGACGGAGAAGAGGGATGCAGGTCCATCAGGATTGCTCAAAAGCTGACATGTTTCAGTTGCTGTGTTTTTTAGGGCCGTACGTGGAACACAGGAGACAGACCGTGGACTTAACATTTTATTTATTTGTCAGTTGCTTTATCCAAAATAATTCAGCAAGCAGGGTCAGACAGTTCCTGGAGCAAGTGGGAGTTAAGGGTCTTGCTCATGCGCTTGACGGTGAAGTCACTCTCCTGTCCCTGGGATTTGATCCAGCAACCTTCTGATCACAGCCTCCAAACATGCTGCCATACCTCTTTGCCATCATTACAGTGTAGGGAAGCTGACTGAAAGCTCTGTGAAGCGTAAATTATTTCATAGAGACCGGATTATCTGACCTTAACTGTCACAGGTTCTGGATTCGGACCCAGTGGACCAGACCCAGGAGGTGGAGGAGGACCTGGACCTGCTTTATGATAGCCTGGACAACCAGAGCGACAGTGGGCCGGAGGTGGAGGACACAGAAAGCCTGCTCAGCACGCCCAAACCCAAACTGAAGTAGGCCAACGCCCGGCACTGCAGCCTGACAGAGCATTGCAGGACAATGGCGAATGTGGGGACAGTGGTGACTATGGGGATGCAGGTGGTGTCTGTGGTGACAGTAGGGACTGTGGTGACAGTGGGGATGTGGGTGGTGACAGTAGGGACTGTGGTGACAGTAGGGACTGTGGTGACAGTAGTGACAGTAGGGACTGTGGTGACAGTGGGAATGTGGGTGGTGACAGTAGGGACTGTGGTGACAGTGGGGATGTGGGTGGTGACAGTGGGGATGTGGGTGGTGACAGTAGGGACTGTGGTGACAGTGGGGATGTGGGTGGTGACTGTGGGGATGTGGGTGGTGACAGTAGGGACTGTGGTGACAGTGGGGATGTGGGTGGTGACAGTAGGGACTGTGGTGACAGTGGGGATGTGGGTGGTGACTCCTTCCCTGGGCCCAGACTCTCAGGCTTTCCCTTGGGTCATTTATTGCACGTTTGCTGTTTAAACGCATCACTGGCAGGTAACGCTCAGAGTTCCCCATTTGTTCAGGCGCTGACTGTTTGTTCCCCAGGCCCTTCTTCGAGGGGATGTCCCACTCCAGCTCCCAGACGGAGATCGGGAGTCTGCACAGCCAGAAGAGTCAAACCCGGGACTTCACCTGTCCTGTAAGTGACACCTACCCCCCCCTCCCCCAAAAGACAGGAAGTGGGTTAGAATAGCACAGCCATCCGCTTTACCTTGGGGGGGGGGGGGCTGGGAGCACATTTTCTGGGGTAATACGAGCCCACACCTCCATCTGGCAAGACACATTCAGGCAGACACCAAGCCAACCCCCCAGTCATTAGCATCACTAGCCCCAAAAGGGTTCCCTTCCTTACCTTCTATTTATAGTGCTGTCAGGGGGGGTGGGCATTGTGTACTTCATCACTGGGAAACGGCGGCCTTTTGGAACGAGGTGTGACTCTGTAAGGGTCCCGGGGCCATGACAGACGTTCATCTGCCCACGACATGCATGCGGGCCTCCTGACAGGAGGGGGCAGCTGGGCCTCTACATTCTCTGAGTGACCGCATGCGAGCGAAGCAAGACGCCCATCATGGCACTGAACCTAGTAGGACGCACTAGGAAATGCCTCTTGTGTATTCTGACCTGCAGGGCGGCGACTTCCTGTCTGCAGAGAAGGGCAAAGCTCTGGGATCCAAGCATCAGGAAGATGATGTCACAGAGACCGCCCCGGGGGTCAGTGTCTCCCGCCACTTTGCCCTTCATCATACCTGTCATGTTCACATCTATTGCATTTGAATACTTCTCTGCGGCATTTGTCTTTCACTCAGATTTTTTTAAATCTCTCACAAAACGACTGAATGTTAGTTGGGGTGACCAGCAGTGATTAGTGCATCTGTTCCTCATTCTGAGATTCTGCATCTGTTTGCTTTTGTGTGTCAAACCTATTCCTGTCCTACTTCTCTTACAAAAAGGAAAACCCTCTGCCCAGGGACGCCGCTAGAGATTTTGGGCCCCAACCAATCCAGTGATTTTCCCAGTGTTTGCCCCCATCACTCAGGAACCCTTAGAAACTTCCACTGTCCTTCCAGTCCTGGTTGTGTTTTCCGTCCCCCGTTCCGGGGGCACGTCCGCTGACCCGCTGTCCGTCTGCAGGGTGCCGAGGACGACGAGCAGGGCCTGTGGGACGTCAACGCCGACTGGCTGGCCAGCTCCCTAGGCAAGCTCTGCAAGACGGAATCTCAGAACCACATGTCGCCCAGGTACTGCCCCCGTCCTGCCTCACCCCACCATTTAGACCTGGGTTCAAAAATCCATCCCAGTTCCTGTGGCCCAGAGCAACCAGGAGAAGCATCTGCAACATGGATGGTTGGATAACCGGCCCGTTAATTATGCCTAACGGGGATGGTGGGATGTCCGTCCAGATCTGCGGTAATTAGCACGGTAATTAGGGAAGGCCCTCGTCTCAATTTACGTCTGAGCCACGTAGATGCATAAACCTGCTAAAATGCGAGTTGTGAGTGGCTTAACACCCAGTGGATTAAGGCCAGGACACACGGCTGCCTTCTGGGCTCAGCTGGGAGGTTTGGGCGCCTCTCAGACCTTGTTTACTTCATTTCTGTCTCGGGACCCCCTCCCCCCCTGGCCTCCCGAGTGTCATTAGACAGGCCATGATACTCCCAGACAGCCTCCCCCTAGCAACAGCCAGCCCGCCGGCAACAGACGTGACAGGGCGCCTCTCTCCTCCTGCCATAAGCTGAGGGCCTTGGTGTGTGTGTCCCCCAGCAAAACGGAGTACAGGCTCTACCGGCGACCCCGCAGCACCTCCATGAAGGACCGGCAGAACTGCAAGGCCCAGAGCGACCGCACCGGTAGCCTGGACAGTGAGAGCTCCCCAGACTCCAGACTGAGCACACAGGTAGGGGCTGCCCGCAGCACTGCCTGCACCGTCCAAACCACAGTCTCTCGCTTCCTAGTTATTTGGAACTACGGGCGACTCTACCGGCCCTCTCTCCTCATCCTGGTGAATTCTTCTTAGTGTATTTATTTGTTTTTTATGGTGCGGTGCTGGCGTATTGCTCTAAACTGTGTCAGAGTTGCATCAGGCGCTTGGAAAGGCAGCCAAGGGGCCGTTCAGCTCCTCAGAACATTTGGCTGGAAGCTCGAAACAAGAGAGCACATCAAAGCCGTCTCATGGCGCCTCTGTCCAGAGCCGCGCCTCCTTGTCCCTCAGCACTTCTCCTCCTCACCTTGTCTTTAGGTCCCCAGGAAGTCTGTGTACGACCAGCTGAACCAGATCCTGATCTCTGACGAGGGGCTACCAGAGAGCATCGTCCTCATCAACGTGGTGGACTGGCAGGGCCAGGTGGGTGATGGGGGTGGGGGGGGGAGGACAGGTGTGCCACGCGTGGGGCCTGGCGCCGGCTGGCAGGTGGATGCCAGAACAAAGGCCCTCGCTGGCCGAGCGTGTGGTTGACGGTGTGTGGTGAGCTCATGCTTTCATGGGGATTCTTTGTGCATCTTTATTACAGGAGAGTGTGTGTGTGGGGGAGGCCTCCGTTAGGTCCATTTTATTGACAAAAGTGTGGTCCCCCACCGCTGCCTTCTCTGTTGTTCTGGGGTCGTCTCGACCCTGTAAAGCACATTTTTTCCCGCATTTCACTTCTGGGCCAATTTATGTTCCCTTGGAGTTATGCCAGACCGGGGCCTGAAGCCCCCACCCCCCCTGACAACAGTGTAGGAGCAAGCAGGGGGCTTGTGAGACCCCACCACCGGAAACCAGGCCTCCTCCATGCGAGTCGCATGACGGCCTGCTTGTGTCTCCCCGCCTGTCTGTCAGGCCTCCCTGCCTGTCTGACCATTTTTGACCCCCTGCTCCCTAGCTATATTTTTTGACAGTCTGGGCTTTACATAGACGGATGAAGTTCTCTCTTTCTTTTTTACCCTGTCTGTTTCTTACTCTCTTTTTGTCTCTGTCTGTTTCTCTGTCTCTCTTTGTCTCCATCTCTCTCTCTCTCTCTGTCACTCTTTCTGTCTCTTCCTCTGTCTCTTGGTTCCCGTTTGTATGTTTGAAACTACCGTTTGTCTCTTTCTGTCTGTCTCTCGCTCTCTCTCTGCCTCTCCGTTCCCCACTGTCTCTGTACCCGTCTTTCTCTCTGCCACGCTCTGCTTTCCTGGCGCTCTCTGTCCCCGTTTTGTATGTTTAAAATGTACTATTTGTCTCAGATGCCCATTGCTTGGGATAAAACTGTCTGGTAAATACATGTCTCTCCGTCTCTCTCTATATTGCGGCCCTCCCCCATCGCAGTTCCTGTCTGAAGTTCTTCACGCGCAGAACCAGCCCATCGTCTCTACGTGCTCCGCCGCAGACATCCAGGCCGCCTTCAATGCCATCGTCACCCGCATCCAGAGATTGTGAGTTCTGGTGGCACAGCGCCACCCCTCCCACTCTCTGTCTTAAGGGCTCATAGTAAATTAAAGCCCGCAGGGGTGGCGGGGCACATGGTACACATCTCGTTATTTCTTCTGTCTGACCCCACTGGACTCGGCTTCAGAGCATCTCCTGCCCTCTTCGGTTTTTTTTCACATCAGGGATTTTAATCTGTTCCCTTATGGGGCTTTTCCACTGCCGCCAAGAACTAAGCCGTACCCAAGCTGTGCCCGAGCCCTAACTGCCCAGACACAGTCCTGCTTGATGGTGATCCATAATGCATATTTATGTCAGCAAATTCTAATTCCACTAGCCTTTGATGCTAACATAGCACGGTGGTTCTCACAGACGTGTCAGTGGAAATTAGAACATAGTAAATCATGGTGTACACCGTGTGAACAGTAAATAAGAGTCTTTTCGGATTTATGTCGCTGTCTCTTTCCAAACCCAGCAACACCTTTACTAAGCCGATACTTCTGCAGCGGAAAACCAAAGCAAGCTTGGAACCGCACTGTAGCTAGTTTCACTTCACAGTACAGTCCGAGAATGGCTCAGTTTCTATATGCCAGTGGAAAAGCGCCATTAGATGCCCTATGGTTCCTCCAATAAGCTCTCTGAGTCTGAAGGCTCTGTCTTAGGATCTATGACTTTAGTATTAAGGCATATCCCAGCACCGCAAACCCAGACCGCTGACCATGCACATTGCTGCCCCCTTTCCCCTACAGCTGCAACTGCAATGCCCAAATGCCTCCCACAATCAAGGTAGCCGTGGCAGGTGACCAAAGCTACCTCAGCACCATCCTGAGGTTCTTCGTGGAGCAGCTGGCCAACAAAACACCCGACTGGCTGAGCTACATCCGCTTCCTGGTCATCCCCTTCGGTGAGGGAGGTCTCAGCCAATCAGAGCGCACTTGACTCAAGTACAGGTTGTGATGCTTCCAATGCAGTTTTGCCGGATCGCTTTCTTGGTTTTTCACAGGCTCGCACCCGCTGGCCAAACATGTGGCCTCCCTCGATAATCACTTTAACAGCCTCTTCATGGACACAGCATGGAGGGAGCTGTTCAGCCGGACGGAGCCTCCCATCTCTGGTAGTGAGGGGCATTCCAGGAGCCAATCTTCTTTGAGTTGGGGACCATCTCAGGTCCTGATTCAGCAGGTTTGTCCTACAAAAAGTCACAGTGTGATGGTGTCTCCCCCTCCAC
>JAABNY020000063.1:4875181-4886532 GCA_015164015.2 Brevimyrus niger | reverse complement strand
TGGATGGATGGATGGATGGATGGATGGATGGATGGAAGTCCAAACTTGTAATGTACAAAATGAAAAAGTTTTTTTTCCACTCAATTTCATATTGTATGTGTGTAAATATCAGTCCCAAAATGAGTTTATTCATATTCTATTGCTTTAGGTTCTCACAGTCCAAACATGTAGGGACAAGTCGAGCATTCACCCGCCATGCGGCCGATGTGGCTGGAAGTCTTGATCAGGTCTCCAGCCTCCATGTTTTCCGTGGCGAGGATCCAGCGTTTCCGGCTGCCCCCAGCCACCAAGGCAATATCGGCCGTCCTGTAAGGGAAATGCATTGAGGAGCTGACTGAGGAGGTCGGCCTTATAGGACAATTCCAGGCTACTCTCAGAATCATCCTTAAACAGGACAGTCACATCTGATCAGCGTGCAGGGTGGTACATCACGTCTGGCAATGTCTTAAGGTAAAATCCGGCCACATGTACTTCCTGCAAGCCCAACAGTCCTGTCTTCACCAGGGTTTAGCTTCTAATCTTATCACTTACTCAGAAGCAAAGCTCTTCAAAATAGGATATTAGTCTGGCTTTAGTCACCAAACAAAAAGCTCCCATTATCCCAAGGCAGCCCCAATATCTTTACAAGACTGATAACTAACAGCACCAGAAGTTCTGGTATGTTCGTTCTTGCCCATCCATCTCGCAGGTTCTTGTTTGTAAGGACTTCCTCACCTGCAAGGGTCATATCGGACTTCAATGACCTTCTCCTCAAAGGCCTGGTTCTCTTTGCCAGGTTCGAAGCGCAGCCGATGGAAGTCCACCATGCGATATCGCTGCTTGTGGCCGCCGCCAATGCCGTGCGTGCGGATTTTGCCTGCGTCAGAGGGGCAGAAAGTGGCCTGCGATTGGACACGCCACATTCTCACATTGGCCTCCCCTCCAATTCTACATATAATTTAGCATATTCATGGGCTACTATTGAGTGCTGAGCCCCATGAATCTGATGAGGCATTCATGCACCTCTGATGCCCCTGGCTCCATATAGGCATATTTACAAGCTCTTGCAGATGAAGTGGGTAAAGAACTGGTAGTATTACCACAAAAACACAAGCCCCCAGGTCATTTTATAGTAAAATGACACTCTTCAACCACCAATCAGGTACTGCCATTAATTAATTTCTGCAACTCTTAAACAATATTGGTTAGGTTGCCCATCAACGCACCTGTGTGGTCCCTGCCTCCAGTCTTCTTCATGCCAATAGGCCGAACTGTGTACTTGGTTGTCTGCTTCCACAGAGTTCTGTTCTGAGCTAAATGGGCCGTTGTTAAGAAGCCCCGCCATTGTACTGTTGTGGTGCTGTTTTGAAGATATAATAGATACCCGGCGAACACTGAAGACCTCGGCGATGGCAACCCCACTGCCTGCTAGCAAAAAAATACAATAAATTTTATGCTGAAAATTAATACATAGTAGACATGGAAAAAGGCATGATTCTATCCTTGCCTGAGAACAAAGCGAGGCTGGCCGGCAGACCCCAAGTGCATCGCCACAAACAGTTAGAGAGAGCGAGCGCAAGGCTCGGGACAGCGCCGCGACCGCCATCAATGTCAGCCTTACCGCTGGGAAAGGAAGAGCAAAGTCACAGCAGCTCTTTATTACCCAACTTATTTGAGGAACAGAAGCTGTATTTACACTTTCTAACAATTCGCCATAAAACAGCCCTGTGTTACAGATGACATTATAGTTAATCAACTTTTATAGGGCCATGCATACCAAATACCAAAAATCCCCAGCTAGTGTTCCACGCCGTGCATCTAACGCTAGCTTTAGCATACCGGGTCCCACTAAAATTAATTTAATATTATATTTAATAATAACAAATGTATTTAAAATCAAATCACATTTTACGTACCCTGTAATTTTATTGTCAATATTATACAGCAGTACTGGTAAGATTTCCGTTGGTATAGGTCACAGCACCAGTTATCCTAGTCTGTCGCACAAAAATGACGACAGACACGAGTTTTCAAAAAAAAAAAAAAAAAAAAAAGTCACCGCAAGGGGGCGTGCGGTAGCCACGCGTTATGTGACTTTGAAGACGCTCTCGTTCTGGGGGATCCCCAGATGTTCCCAAGCCAACTGGGAGATACAATCTCTCCAGCGTGACCTGACTCATCCCTGGGACCTGCCCCCAGTGGCCCGTGTTTGGAACATCTCACTTGGGAACCAACTAGATTGCACGCTTAAGAGACACCCGAACCTCCTCTGCTGACTGCAATCGATCTGGACGAGCAGCAGATCTATTTAGAAATCCTTTCTGATTTTTGAATTCCTCGCTATGTCACCCAACAATCCAGCGGGGAAATGTCATTTAGACCTCATGTACTAGTGACATTTCGGTCATTAATCCTTAGATGAGGATAGGATAGCAGGTCCCCAAATAATTAATATTGTTCACTAGGGGCACAGTCTACCCATCTCACCTAAATTGAGCACTCGACTCCCTTCCGAGATGATATAATTTTTCCGTATTTGACAGGGCTGGCTGTCATCCATGTCAATGACGAGGGAGGTGGGGGGTCTTGTTTAGGTTAGGCCAAAAGCACCAACATTACTTCCACCAGATCTACAGCTAGGCCCACTCACGAAAGATTGTTTCAGTATTTATTACTGAATAGAAAACATAGGCAAAATTTCGTGCTTAATAACTTAGGACATTTATTATATTGTTTTTATATATTTTTTTTCTTTTCAATATTTTTATGGCAGGGCAGAGCACATCACCTTGCACTTCATTGCAGGTTACAGTCTGCCTACATACTTTATGACAAATAATGACAAATTATCAGAGCACATGGTTTTGTATAAGACTGTGTGGCCTAATGGATAAGGTGTCTGACTTTGAATCAGAAGATTGAGGTTTTGAGTCCCTTTGTGGTTGGTTTTGAGAGCCGTGAGTGGCTCACAGGTTAATACTGTGTGTTTGTGGTCATGAAGTTGCCAATTTCAATCCATGGCTCAGCAGATTGATTTCACAGTTGGGCCCCTGAGCAGGGTGTTTAACCTCTAGGCCAGCGGTGGCCAATCTTATCTGCAAAGGGTAGACATGTATGCAGGTTTTTGGGGTAACCTTTAGGTCAGCTGTTCAAACCCTGGTGTGAGGAGGACTCAGCCAATCAGTCCTCTAACCAGTAATATAATTATGGAGCTGCAGCAAAAACCCACACACACAGTAGCCCTTTGCAGATAAGATTGGCCACCCCTGCTCTAGGGACATTCTGGCCCTCCTTTCTGTGGGCATTGGTGGCTTAATGGTTATAGAAGTGCACTCATAATTGAATGATTACTGGTTTGACCAGCAAAAGTACCACCACCAAGCACTGCTCCCCGAGCACCGAATTAGCTACCCCCTGCCATGTCATGATGTCACATATGGGTTAAATGCAGAGGACACGTTTCATTGTGGTGTGTGAACAATGTCCACTGATCACTTAATTCTACTAGAATCCTTTATGTTTCAGGAAAATTTTGATTTTAAAAGGAACCAGTTCCATTATCTGGTCAGACGATGGCGCGACTGCACCAAGTTTCATTTGAAAATGGCGAGACTCGAAGACGACAAAATAGAAGTTTTATAAATATAAACTATAGACGAAAAGGTATATAATTCGTTATATATTGTCGTCACTGAATATATCTGGAAGAAAAATTATGCTAGAATAATAAGTCGCTAGTTCAATTATACTGCGCTAACCCACCGCCCGTCTTATCTAAGCATAATCACTTTTCTAAACACAAGCACACAGCCGCACCCCGCGATCAGAAACAGTACAACGTCATGCGTAATCTGTGCAAAGACTTCTGGGAAAACATTAACTCATCAGGGTGGCCATCTTGGATTTAAAGGGGCTCACCCGACGTCTCTTCTCGATAAGAGTCTAGATAGTCTCACAATTTGTGTGCATTTGTGAGGGTTTTCCTTACGGCATGTACATAGTGTGAGCGTTTGTGTTTTCATAAAACGCAGCCGTTTTAAATCGCCGACAGGTGGAACGGCAGCGGAATCGACTCTTGATTTTCGGGGCGCGAGCGACCGCCGGAGCCGCACGGGAGACTGTAAGTGGCAGATTTGTGTGGCATTCGGGGAGTGACCGAATAACGAGGTGATATTTTCATTTTCTGTGTCCTCATCGTGAAGAAGGACAGAAGGGGGGCGAAAAGCTGTAATGCTCCCGTTTCGGTGAACAATAGTGAGTTATTATATGATGGGGTCCCTTTTTGGTTTATCTTACCATCACCTGCGTGTGCTTTTTAATTTGTATACGTTGTGTGACCCCGCATCCCGGTTCCTTGTCCTGCTCATCCCGAGTAAACACTCGGCAGCCCGACACCCGGCTGAGATTTGCTAGCCTCATTAGCATGCTAGGCGGCTATCTGCTCCGCCACCGGTTTGTTTGTGCTCAGCGCGGGGACAATGGCATCACTTGCTGCTTAACCGATTCGTGTAGCTTAGCTTGAAGACATTTAATGCGATTTTTTATGTTTTACCTCCAGTCGTATATTAAATGAATCTTCAAAGTAGTTCACAGTTGGGATTTCATTTTTAGTTATTTGTATCGATCTGGGGGGACAGAATTCTGGGATTAAGCTGTATTGCCTGGAAGCTATAAGATGCGAAATCACATTATTCAGAATAAGATCATCTGTCATTGTCATGTTTTACTGCGTCAGTTCCTATAATGTCAAATTAGGCCACTCCGGCCCCAGAATATTTACCTACGTATTTGGATTATTTACCCACGAAAGTTGTTTAAATTCCAAATTGCTGGTATAAATACTGTCATATGGACATTTTTGAATAGGATACAATCTTTCAGTTGAATTCTGCTTTCATGTGTTTTACCCTCATGATTTTTTTTTGCCTTAGAATCACGCCTCCCGCAATATTTTTTCTGATGAAGGCTTTTGGTTATATTCTTCTTAAGAATAAATTGTCGTAATTTTGGTGCCGTTAGGCCAGAGCGTCTTTCTTTGTGCTTTATCACCTTTAGGCAGTGAATGCTGTGAACCGTGATCTGTACTCTTGAATGCTTTTTTCACCGCGGGAGACGCACTCCCCTCTTTTTATTTTTTTTTATATTTAATTTACTTGTTTGTTTATTTTTTAAAGCCTCTTTCGGAAAAGGGTGCATTTTGTTTTATCCGGGTGGCATTTTAACCGCTGTCGTTTGACTTTACTCGGGAAATGATTGAAATTATATTGTTTATAAGCCGTTATATGTAACATACAAATCGCTCTTGCAAAGACTGAAAGGACCAAAGGTTCTTGGTGTCCTAGCGACAGCCTCTCTGATCTTGTCATAATGTGCTAGTATAATGGTTTAAGTGTTTGTTGTTGGGGGATCTGTCTGTACATAAGTCAATATTTAAACTCCAACATCTCTGGAATCTTTTATTTGACTATTTTTTCTAAGAACGCAGTACTATGACTGTTTCCATATCCTGTAATCAAAACTTCATGAGTGGCTTAATATAATTGTGGCTCTTGATTGGTCTGGAAAGACGTTTTCATTTATTATTATTATTGTGTTCATTTCTCCATCTAACGAGGCAAAAAGAGATGCAGTGGTTCTTTCTATTCTAAGGGATGACGTGTCCTGTTACATTCCATATTTAATATCCTCAGTTTAGGGAACAGTTGATCCAATGTTTTGCTTAATATAAATGCTGATATGGATTTTACTGAAAGGTTAAGGTTTAATCTTAGTTTTATTAATTTAATACATTGTTGTGCAATTAAAATTGATGGCAGTATTTTATATTGCTTGAAATTGTTTCTAATTTTGTATATAGTTGCGTTCCCACCCTAAGTAAAGTTTATATCCGTGTTAAAAACGTTGTATTGATAATGTTTGCGTGTTGAAGACTTGCCCCTGACAGATTACCTCGCATTGCCTAGATGCATAAGTGTCATGCTTTTTCTGCGTTGTTTCTTGCTTAACATTCCTGTTTGTTTTGATGGAGCTGTAACTGTATGATTTCTAGTTTTTGTTTTCCTTCGTCTTTTATGTTTTCGGTTTTGCTCTGGGCAGGAGTGGGGAGTCACTGGAGATAATTTTTGTTTATGAAAACCATCGGCGGGGGTGTCTTCCGCTGTCAGGGTTGACCCAGTATTGTGTTTGAGAAGATAACCGCAGGGTAATTTTCTGTTAATCTGGAAATGCTTACTCTTCCACTTCAATGCACAGGAGAGTGACTGATTCCTCTGATGGGAATCCGTTGACTGGGCCAGCTTTGGCCTCTGCTTGTAGGCTCTCAGTCCCAGCCTGGTGGTACTGAGGGATTTTCCACAGTGCATGTTGTTCAGGTCTGCATGCTGCATTGTTCTGAGGTGGAGGTAGATGATGTGGGACTTGTTCCCAGAGGATGCCACCAGGAGATTGGCTAAGTTTAACTTGCTGTTCAGGCAACTTTTTCAAATCAAGAAGCCAATTATATTATGCCCTGGAGAAAAGAACCTAACCGTAGTGCATCAGCAAATCTCCAGCCTGTTTTATTTCTTTAGTTAACATCGTTTAGCAGCTTTACTTATTTGTTGTGGTAAGAGATGCAAATAAATATTTCGTCAATAATATAATCTAGGACCGTCACCTGGGTTGGTTATTCGTGTGGTGGAACTGCCGTACAAGGAGGCGTGCATGTTAGGGTTAATGGCAGATTCTGCATGGCCACGTTGTGAGTCTCTCAGCTTTCAGCTGTCTGCCCTGCCCCACCCTCTCCAAACCCCTCCCTGCTTGTCCTAGTGCCCTGTCAGACAGGAGCTACTGTGTGTGTGTTTGTGTGTGTGTGTGTGCCAAATGTCCCTACAATATGGTTCCTTTTTTCGGTCCCCACGAGGAAATTCAGTTTTATAAAAATCTGTGCTTGGAATCAAAAAGCTAAAGACTCTGCGTGTGTGTCAGGGTGGATGACATCGAAGAAATGTTTGATATGAGGAAGACGTAGTTGAATATCCAGTCTCTGTTGGCGGAGGTGGTTAAACAGCATGGAGGGTTGGTCATGACTGCATTGCCTGCGCTTTGGGGGGTGTTGATGGCGGTCCCCATATTTGATCACTTTCTCCTATCAACTGCTCTGCCTCTCTGCCACATTCACTATTCTGCCATCACTGTACGGTTTTGTGCTGTGAATGTTGTTTTCCATGCCACCGTAACCCTGTTTATAGTCATGATGTAGAAACTGGTTATTTTCACCCTGGTGCTTGGCTCGCTATGGTTTAAACCCTTGCTATGCTTTATGGTTCCTCCTCTCTCTCTGCTGGCAAAATCAACTTTAATTGCTGGGTTTTCTTGATGCTGCTCTCCTGTGCACATGCCTTCATTTCTCTGGAAGCCTGCTGTGCAAATAACTGCTCTTTTTAATGGTCCATAATAAAATTTTGTAGCTGAATTGAGGAGACAATGAAAGCACTTTTGAAAGTTGGGAGGGGTTGTGGTGTTCAGTGTGAATCAGGCTCTACAATGGAGCAGTTCAGGGGAGAAAAATGAAGATGTAAGGCGGTTTGGTGCTTCAGCTCCCTCCCATCCCATCTGTCGGACTGTATGTAACCATGATGCCACCTAACCAAGCTGTTCTAAAAGCTACTTGTGCCTCCTTCAGCCCCGTGGCAGCTGTCCCCTCTTCAGGCAGTAGGGTGCCAAGCACGACGTAACTGTTGTTCTGCACTTTGAGTTGAGGTGTTGCCCAGAGGGAGGAATTTAGGGTGTGGTCTGGATGCCACTGATGCAGACTGAATCCCAGCCAACACACTCTCTGCAGCGGCCTGATCCCTGGCAAACCCCCTGGGGGAGGAATGAACAAGCAAATGCCCCCGATTCAAAGCTCAGTCTGTTGCTTGGATTCTAGTATCCGAGGCTCAACATCATGGCCGTATTTGACCTCTGAGTAATTCATATTTGTTTTCATTGCACCTGAAGGCAATTTAGTCGCCGCTAACAAAGAGGTTCAGGTGACAGGGAAAATACTGCTCATCTTTCCCTAGTCCCTCCCTCACAAGGAGCAGTTGAATTGGAGGGCCTCAGTTGACAGTGATGCTGCCAGGCACTGACTGGCAACCTGTCTGAGACACCCGCAAAGCTGCTTGCCTGTGAGAATTAACTGAGCACCTTTTGAGTCCCGCAGTGTCAGTTTTACGATGACTCTGCTCCTGATGTTTTATGCAGTTGACAGACTCCCAGCATCTCTGAACACTAGTAACTTGGATGCCAGGTGGACTTGAGTGGAACTTGCGGAGTGAATCCCCTCCTATCATTTACCTTCCCTCTGCAGAGTGGTGGAAGCTCCCAGAGACGGCATAGATTAGAGCTAAACTGTAGGTCTCTGTGCGCAGGGGGTGTGGCTTTAGTGGCTTATAGTGTATGTGGCTTGTCTTCAGTGAAAACCTCGTTGACTGGTTAGATGAAGCTGTAACCTTGCAGGCTGCCCTTCCCGTCCAGTTTGAGTGTAAATAATGAACAAGAGAAGTGCTTTATAGCAGCCAGGTGGGTGTTTCAGTGCCTCCCAGCGTGGTAGGGTGGGTCCCTGGAGCTTTGGTGGGGGGGGGGGGGGGGGATTCGGCATTCAGCTCTGCACCAGATGGAAGGAGTGGCTGTAAGGTGGGGATGGGCGTGGCCACAGCCTGTGCTCCACCCCCACGGCTGTTTGGGAAAGTGCCTGGTGATGGCGCCACCTGCTTTGTGCCTTTGTGGGGATTGACTGCAGAGGCGCTGACTTCATAAGGACCTGCCCCCTTCCCCCCCAGTTCACACATACCCCGCCCTTCTCGCTCTCTCTCTCTCTTGCTCTCTCTCTCCCTTTCCCTCTCCCTCTCTGCACTGCCAGGCTGCTTCCCCGTGCAGAACGCTGATCTAGCTTATTCTTGGTGCAGTAGGAAGGTCAGAGCTTCACCGTTTGTGTTGTTCTCCTTTCGTTCCTCTCGCGCGCCCTTCAGCTCTCCTGTTTCTCCGGTGTGCTTGGTTCAGTGTCCTCTCCCACCCGCTGCGGTTTCCACGGTAACCACTCGCTTCTTGCCCTTGGTGGACTGTTTCGTCAGCTTGTGGGAAGGAGGAAACGTAGCCCTGTGTCGGGGCCATGAGTATCTCCTGCTGAATCTCAGGTAAAACGCAATTTTACGGGGGCCGTTTCTGCACATTCTGATACAGCCCCGGTGTCTGATTTACATTAGAAAGGTCAGTGTCAGGAGGCTTTTGCTGATGGTCCAGGGGTCTGTTTTGCTCTTCTGCTAGTTCACTTGTGGTGGTGTTACCCTCTCGTCGCTGCGGGACGCAGTTGTTTTGGTCGCCCGAGTTCCGTCCCAAGTAAACCTGCCGTTGTCGCATGCTGCCGTTTGCTGCAGTAACCTGATGTTAAAGTGCTCTGCTGTGTCAGGATGTCGTCTGTCATCGTAGTTTGCCGAAAATGATGAAAGAACTATTGAGAAGCTTTGCCTTCTGTACTTCTGTGTTGTTAATTGTTTCTCCTCCTCTCGCAGTGTTGGATTCATCGTGTTGTGTGAGTAGCATTGCTGTAGGACGTGATGATGAAGCTTTTTCATCCGGAGGCCTTCCATATTGGATTATAGATCAGCGTCAGGGCAGAGTTGATGGCTGCTGTCCTGAGATGCTAATTTAATTTCTCGTCAGACAAAGGGCGGCTGCCGGGATTCAGCCCGTCATCTTTGAGGTTCCGCCCTTAATTAACATAACTGATAACCGATCCCTGAAACAAATGCACATCCCCCATTTTTATTTAACTGGGGCCTGCTGAAGTTTGCTGCATTCAATGGGAGGAGTTATTTTAGCCCAGTCACTGCTGTGTTGTACTTGAATAAAGTGTGTTTACTTCCCATGAGCCTCTGCTTCACAGATCCCCACACTTTACCTGACTGGGTGGCATGGTGTGTCACAGACCTCTGTTTTGGGATGGGTGGGGGGCCTCAGTACTGCTGGTGTTGACCTGCCCCCATCTGGGAGATTTTTTTTTTTTTTTTTTAACAGAGCAGTTCAGCATGTAGGATTTAAAATGGCATTTGGGATCAGTTTGAAAAGGGGTCTTCAAAGCAGGGAATGCCAATTGCATGACGTGGCTTGTTTTGTATTGTTAAGCAATTTTCCTTGAATACATAAATTTGCATTCATTACTGGACACTCCCTCCCAAAGGGTGTAAATAATGCATGATCTGCAGTTGATTGATTTCTGCTGTCGAACAGACCCATAGATGTGGAAGAGAGAGTTAGGCTTCATTTATGCTCAGGGAGTACTCAGATTTTTAAATCTGCCGTAAAAGGACTAAAGGATAAAGCCTGACTGTAATGCAGCGCTAACTTGCTTTTTTCAGATCTACTTCTGTCCTCTCATGCCAGTTGCTTGTTCATTCATGGTGACATTAACTGACTTCCTTTAATTCCTTGTTTACGCAGAGTTGCTCTTCGAAGCTCCAAAATGCATGTTTTTTGAGCTCGATCTCTTTTTTTTTTTGAACCCTCAGGGACTCTTCAGGCTCCAGGACGGGGCCTTCAGGATAAACCAGGGAAGGGCTGTTGAATAGGGATTTAATGGCGAGAGCCTAATTATTCATCATTCATCACCCCTGCAGTTTGCTGTCATAATGCCTCAGCCGCTGCATTGGGTTTGCAGTTTAAACCGTAATAATCTAGGTAGTTTTAAAATCTTATCACCAGGTTTGCAGAGTGGATTAGAAGCAAGTTTTAAATGTTTCAGAATCTCTCACTTCCTCACCCTTCTGATGAACAGGGCCCAAAAATTGTCTGTTAATCTGAAAATATTTATATGTGGTTTCTGCCAGGACATGTGGAATCCTATTTCATTGTGCCTTAAAATATTAAATTTACAAAGTAAAACTGATAGTCGATTGCCTGATGTACCTTGTATGAGTTACGTTTTGCCTGATTGGAATGTTCCGTGGCACTATTCTGTCTTGTGAATGTGGCATCTGATTTTGAAAGCCTCTTGTCATTCACTTAATAGCTTCTCCCCGCGTTTGAGTCATGTGCTGCTCGATGCCTTCCACATTCATCTTTGTTGATACGTGGAGGCTCATCCTGTCATCATGGCCATGGCTCTATGCCAGCCTGGTTGAGGTCGCCTGATTGGTGGTTCCCTCCTTCCATCAAATCCCTGCGCTGGCCTACTGGCACATGATAGGATCTCATGAATAATAATGACACTTTCCTCTTATCAGTGTGTTAATTGCCTTTTTGTGACTGGTACTTTTGTTGCTACCTGCAGGGAGCTGGCAGATCATCCTGATGGGAAGTCATTCTCCTTCTCTGTTGCCATGTACACTGATCCACTTTGAGCCCATTGCTGC
>JAABNY020000063.1:4838158-4867260 GCA_015164015.2 Brevimyrus niger | reverse complement strand
ATGTGGCAGAGGAGTGAGTGAGCCACAGAATGGAGCCTTTGACGGCCTGTGTGTACAGTGACCCTCTGTGTGTACAGGTGAGAACAAGCCCATCTGGATGCACGCCGAGGAGAGGGAGGAAATGAGCAGAGTGAGTGTGGCAGTGGGATAAATACGCCTTATTCTCCCACTGGTGACCATTCCCCAGTGCCCTCAACATATCTTTTCACTGGCTTCCAGGGCAAGCACAGAGACAACACCCCGTACGTTGAGTATGGCGGCTGGTACAAGGCATGCAAGGTCAACAGGTGAGAGCCGCATGTGTGAACCGGCCCTGCCCAGCTGAGGTATGGGCTCGGTGTGCACACTTACTCTACCCTTGTGATTGCCTGGAGGCAGATGCATGTTGGGAAGTGTAGTGCCATGTCACAGACCGGAGCTGTGCAGTTTAGGTAACTCACACCTGCCTTGTGCCTGCACAGCCCGACCGTGAACACCACCCTCCGGAACCTGGGGGCCCTGTACCGCCGACAGGGCAAAATGGAGGCCGCGGAGACCCTGGAAGAGTGTGCTTTGCGATCCCGCCGGCAGGTCAGCTCTAGCGCCACTGCGCGCGCTCTCTGACACGCACGCACACACACTTTCATTTCTGTTTGTGGGTACTTTTCCTTACAGTCTGACATTTGATTGCTTATCTGAAGCCTATCGTGCTTTAACTGATAAGGTTTTGGTACTTGGCAAATGGCTACTTGTTTAACACACACACACACACACACACGCAGACACACACACACACACACGCAGACACTCATTGACCCAGGACCATGTGGGCACACAAATAAACTGGCACTAAATTCAGAAAAGAGAGGGCAGAGTTTTAAAGTTCAGACGCGGTCAGGTGTGACTTGGGTCCTGTTGTGTTGTTTCGGAGCCTGACTTAGCTGATGTCAGCAGTCTGTGCTCTTTGGTGGAGGGTGACTGACCTCATGCTGCCTCTGTCCCTCTTTCTTTCCTGCTTGCTTGGGATCCAGAACAACATGGTAAGTGCTGATTGGCTGAAGCACTAAATCCGTCGTTAATTCCGTCCCTGGAAATTCCGAACGTCCTGTCGTACCCACAGTAGTAGCCTTGTCCCCTCTGGACGAGTTCTGGCCAAGATGTAATTTTTTCCATGCCGCCATTGTCGCACACCTGTGTGTCCTCAGGGCCTTGACCCCGTCAACCAGACGTGCGTGGTGGAGATTCTGAAGGATGGAGAAGGTGAGCGCCGACGGAGCCGCGACAGCATGGGAGGCAGCGTCAAGTACGAGAGCGGCTCAGATGCCGGAGAGGAAGTGAGTATGGGAGTAGAGTGGAATGGGGTGAGTACAATTCCACTTCACTTACAGTGGCCTTGGTGGGGACAGTCATGGTGGCTGCTGAGCTGATGGACTGGTATGATTTCCCATAATGCACTTAGGTCACAAATAGGCACACAGGGTTTGCCAAAAGCAGGACCGAGCCATAGCCTTCCTCTAAGCTGAGATGAGGAGATGAGAATGTATCAAAACCTTGATACCTCAAACCATCAGTGCCATGGGCTTATTTTGTTCTTTATTCCTCCCATATACCAGTCCATCATTCTCACTGTCCTCTCTAAGGTCTTCCTGAGAATCCTTTTGAAAAAGTTCAGAGCTGATTGAATGTCCTGGCATTCTCTATTACCTTGGCTTGTTTAGTCGTCGTTTATTCTGTGACTTTGCTTGTTGTGATGCCAGATGCTTTTGTCGAGCTGTTAATGTGCTTCAAAGTGAAGATCCGGAATGTTACGGCTTTCAGCTGGCCATCTTGGAAATTTCCTTAGTGGAATCCGTTTGATAATTCATAAGCTCTCAGACAGAATGTGTGTTCATGGCTCCCAGCATCAACCTAACGTGAGCTAGAGAACCAGCGAAAACCAGCTTGTGCTGGATCTCTGGACAGGAAGTAGAGCCTGGTTTTAATTCTGGTTATGTCCAACAAATGCCCTTTTAGCAAAGGTTGAGGGGGGTAGTTTTGTGAGCAGATGGGATTGGGATGGAGGTAGAGCAGGCGAAAGGGGCACCTGGAAGTGTGAAATCCACACCAGACGGGAGTGATAGCCATGTTTCCAAGATGACCAGCTTGGGCCCGCCCTTCTGCACCCCAGTCCCAAAAGCATGTGACTGCTGCCCATTTAATGCTTGCTGCACTCAGGTCTGTGACTTCTGCTCCACGTCACTCATTAACTGCCATCCCCGTGGCCTCTGCGTGTTTCCACCTCATCTCGCTGCACTTTGACATGTTTTTGGTCCTTGTTGGGTTTCTATTGTAGCCCCGTTTCAACACCTGTCAGATTTTATGCCTTTCCCAGTATAGCTACTTGCTTTTTCAGATATTCAGAGCTTCCGTGTGTTTTATACAAAAGCATATTGTAGTTTTTTTTTTTGTTAACTAAGAACATCAGGATTAAAATGGACTATTTGAACTCCTCACCACAAGTCTAGGTTTATAAATGTTATGGAGTGATGAATAAAACTGTACTGAATAACACTATCGGGGGGGGGGGGGGCCTGAAAAGCTGCGCTTTTAGAGGTTGAGGGGGGGGTCTACATCAGATTTCCCGGGAAGGAATATTTTTGGATTTTTACAGTGCGGCCGCTTAATCATTTGTACTGTCAGTTTTCCTTCCAGCTTATCTTTGTGTGTTGGCCTGTTGAATTCAAATTGGGCTCAACTTTGCTGTAGGTTATTAGGTGGATCAGCCCTGCCAGAGCAGACAGGATGCATCCCGATGACACACATTTGCATTTGTTTTAAATGAGTGCATTTGCATGTGATCCCCCCCCCCCCCTAATAGCTGTGAGGTGGCTCCTTTTCAGCTGTGGTCCTGGCTGGCTGAACTCGCTGGCATTGATCAGGGCCACAAGGGGGTGGAAGCCAGCAGGTACACTGGAGGGAGCACAGTCTCCACACTGGTGGAGTTATGGCTCTGTGCCTCAGCAGGAGGCGTTTCAGGTCCTGCCAGTGCCTTTGTCACCCATATACTAGCTGTATTCGCATAGCTTGTGTGGGTCTGTGTGTGCGCGTGTGCATGTCTGTGTTTGTGATTATATAATTTTCTTTTTTTCTGACTAATTAGGGCTTAACACAAACACGCCGAAAGATTTACTACTTCTGAGGGTCCTTATTCCATCTCTAATTTCCTGTACTGCCTTTTATCCGCGGTGGTTCCCTTTGTTTTCACTGACTCAGAAAGCAGTAGAAGTACATTTTTGGAGTGTCTGCCCATGATTGGCTGCGCTGCTGTGGTTGCTGAGCCAATCGGAGGCTCAGGTCATTGCTGCATCACAGAGCCGTGTGGGGGCAGGGCGATGCCCTCGGCCGCAGCTCCCAGTGTCTTGCTTGTCCACTGGCGGCTCTGTGCATGGGTCATTTGTCTTGTGTATGTGCCTGCGCCTTCTCTAACAGTGTGCTTGCATGTCTTCTCTCACTAAATTATTTTGTTTCTTGTTCAGTGCTGCTAACCCACTGTTTAATTTTGCTGTGTTGCCACGACAACCAATCAGCCAATCAGATCTCCTCTCCTCTTCCTTGTGGATTTGTACTCTCCCCTTCCGTTGCTGTTCTTGTTTACAGCTGAAGGGTTGTGGGCTCGGTGGGGATGCTGGTGGGTAAAAGGTGACGGGGTGGGGGGAATTCTTATATATGCTGCTTTGGGGTAATGAGATGAGCTGTTTGCTCTACCTAAACACCAGTAACTATATAATAACAATAATCTGAAGAAAAATACTATGAAAGGACAATATTGACAATATTGAACATACTACTATTTGTAAAGTCACTAAGAATATTTTTACTTAATTATGGTGTAAGTTGAGTAGTGCGATATAAAACACATGTGTATATATAGGTAGGATTGTAAGGTTGCTGATAGTGTCTGTGGCAACCAGACCTCTTCATTAAGGTCATTGGTAACCATGGAGCCGTCTCATGGGCTCTGAGACGTTAAACCTTGTAATGTATTCTGGGTAATGTACTCAGGCCAGTATTTACCTTTATATGTTATATTATTGGTTTCACTCCTCTTCCCAGGAGCAGCATATAACTTCTGTAGATCAAAAGTCTGGCAGCTGCCTCACCCCTGAAAATACGATAAACCCCGTCTGTGACCGTCTGCTGTAGTGTTGCCATAATCGGGCACTCTGTATCGACTGGTCATTCATGCAGCACCTAGTTCCTCTCATAAGGAATGGGCTGCGTCGCACTGACTGACCATGAGGGGGCACTCTTATTGATAAGGCACACTACCAAGCCCCCCTGAGTGACTGATTTCAGGGGATTTGGTCCTGTGGTATTTCACCTGTGACCCAGGCAGGTGAAATTCACTGGGGCAGCTGCCGTCTTCAGCACTTTCAAGGCTAGTGTGTGTTCAGTGTTCAGGCTGGTTTGGTGTAGTGTAACGCAGCCCCCGGCCTGCATGTGCAGGCTTGTCTTCAAGCAGGGGTGGGAGTAATGATCTGGCAGAGATGATGGTCTCTATAAATACCGGTAAAAAGCCTAGGTACTGTAAACCAGTACCAGAGTGCCAGTAAAATTAGAACTGCTCAAATGCTCTTCAGTTCTGTTTGCTGGTCTGCTGGGCAGTGTCTGAACGTGCTGGGCCTGACACTGAGGAACACACCCGTCTGCATCCTGAGTCTGCTTTGTGACTGACCAGATGCAGGTGTCTGACCCTTCCGTGTTGTTTCTGGATCTTGTGGTCTGCACAGTGCCTTAATTTCACCCTGTTTTGTGTGTCTCTTCTCTCCTTCCTGCCATAGGCTTAAGTCGCTGCGATTTTTTTCCCGCCAAATGCTCTGTACCCCCACCCAACAAATAGGGAAATCCGAGGATTTCTCCCGTCGTCCCGTCCGGCTTTATACTCCCATGTGAAACCTTCCTCCGCCATTTCCGATGTCTTTTTGGCCGACATCTGCCAGCCTCTCACTGCTTCGTCGAACTCTTAACCGAGTACCGTGGGGACGTGCCGCCTTCAGCCCCGCTTAGCATCCCTCGTTAGCGCCCTCCTCCCAGGAGCCCCCCGCCCTACTGTTTTTCCTTCCACATTCCCTCTTCTAAAATCTCCATCACTAATTAATCCCATCTTCCTCACATTCATTATGTGCTATATTGTTTGTATGTTGGTGACTGAGCTGGTGATGTCAAAGGGAGCAGGGAATGCTGGGAAGGTGGGAGCCTAGGCCCCCGGGGCACGTCTGCCCACGTGACCCACGCCTTCGCACCCCCCCTTCCCTTGGTTCCGTAGTACCAACGGTCACCCCTAGGGTTTCACGATTCCCCTCAGACGCTGACAGTACCCCCGCCCCCCCGAGACACCCCTGGCACCTTCCATGCTCTAATTGCATCATTAGTAGTTGGAGGAAACCAGCTGATTCCACTTGCAGCAACCAAATAACCAGAACTAAATAAAATCTCTTTGCTCGGGTGCCAGTAATCAGCCATCTTGTTTCAGAAAGTCTGATTTTAATAATATATACGGTGGTATGTAAAAAAAAATAATAATAATAAATACAAAAAATTTGGATGACGTTTTATGCATACTGCCGTTCCAACACACACACACACACGCACACCCCGCTCGGGGTCCCAGATCCACACACTTCGTGTTTTCCTGTTAACTGCATGTTGCTGTGCTTCTTTGAAAGGGAGGACATACAAGACAGAGATGGGTAGCTAGCTGCCATCTTGGACATTATCTTGTTTTATTAATTTTTTTAATTTAGAGTTTTCTAATTCATTTTAGGTTTCATAATTTTTGTATTGCTTGGATGTTTAAGAATTATGGGATGGGTGGTGTATTGGGGCAAGTCGAACTGACATGGGGAGGCTGATCGATGCGGTTAGCATGCTAAAGACGCCGCCTGGGTTTGCCAGCGTCCCCCTGTTTTTGAGCGAGGCGTGCTCTAATCACGCTTCATCTGTTAAAGTGTGGGTGGACTTGTCTGTCCCCTCCCCAAGCCTCGAGTAATGCCCATGTTTACAAAGAAACAATGAATATGTATTAAAAAGGAAAAGCTTGCAGTGAAAGGGTGGGGGGCAGCCACACCCCTGAGGGCCCCCCCCCATCGCAAAGGCTCAGTGCATGATGGAAAACAGCGTATGAAGTGACCCAGGTGGCACAGGAATAGAAACATAGCTGTCAGGCGGGCATGGGGGAGGGCTGGGTCTGTTTTTATACTTTAAAATCTGTCACTATCATGCTTCCTGACCCCACAAACTCTACTAGGCATGTACAGCCTCGTGTTCCGGAACATTGCGCCTCCTGGTGGTTTTTCTGTGCACGTGTCACGTCCGATAGGCAGTCTGATATTTATGACAGGTATTCATATTTAAGTGTTAAGTTATTTAAATGTAATATTTGAATAATGTGCTTAAGCCTGGTTATATATATCGTATTATGGATTTAAGGTGTGTGCACATTCTTAAAGCCTGCCCCCTCCCCACCCCCATGTAGTACATATCGGCATCAGAAAGCAAAGGGGAAGTCAGAAGCTGAAAAAACACACAGCTCTTGTTGACACCGCAGTGTGTTTGTGTGCGTGCTGTGTGTAGTGGAATGCCTATTATTTATTGAGCTATTACTACACTGTAAACCTTGTTTCTAGATCAGTATGAAAAGGCTCTGTGAAAGCTCAGTAGATTCCATGTTAATATGCTACGTACCATCGCCATTTTGCATTGTGATCAATGTTACTCCACCACTGTTGACATTCTTAAATAAAGATTTCCATTTGTGAGGTTGGGAGTGGTTTTCTTGTGCACACTCTTGTGTTCAGGCCGAGAGGTAAGTTTTTGGCACAGCGCCCCCTACAGCCCGACCTGTGGCACTACAAGACTGCCCATTGTCATTAATGCGGGTCTGGCTCAGCCAGGCAGCCCCTGTTCCGCTTCGCTGCACGGTCCTAATGCCCCCCTCTGCCGGCTCTCTGCCCCACCATCTGCCAGCATGATCTCCCCAGCAGGGCTGGCAAAGGTTGGTGAATTTAGATGGTCAGCAGCATAAATAACATTTCACATAAATCTGTGGTTAATTCACTGATTCAAAAATGACCAACCACATGCCATCCTGGAAAAATCAGGGAGAGGGATTTATGGCCTTGCATAAGGCGTAGGACTGCCCTAGTTTCAGTTCCCTGGTGTTTTTGGAGTTCTGATGTCCAGGGTGGATAACCAACTGCTAACCCCTTCAGGACTGCTACTTGAGAGCTGTGCACCAAGAATGGCTGCTGAAGCTCCTAACATTCTTAGGCATGATTAGTCGATGGCCAATGCCTCTGGCAGAATCATAAAGGAGTTCTGGAAGTGTGTTTGGAAGGTTGCATCTGTTTTCTTTTCGCTTGCCTTTAGCCAGTGCTTACAGTAACACTCTCTCAGGTGCACCCATGAGCAATTCATGTGCCAGCCATTTCTGTACTTATCCACTCTGGTGCCAGGCACATGTTTATCAGTGATGAAGGGGTTGATTGCTTATGCCTGGCTTTTCTTACACCTGCACTAGTACAGATGACATCATCCACATTTTGCCATGGAAACTGCTGTCAAAGAAGTGATTCTGAGAATCTCAAAGGGATACAAGGTTCAGTGTCAGAACTAATAATTTACCATCTTTGTGTCTGTGTGGCTTGTAGTTCCGATTACCAAAAACATTAACAAATAATCTCTATTTTAATGCAGCATCCCATCTTGAAGTATTTCCATTATTTGGATGATAAAATGGTGTTTAAAGGGCTAGACTATCTGTCTGATTTCTAAATTTGTGTGAGAATCTTTTCTGTGTACGCTCATTAAGAAACGCTCCCTCCAGAGGCTCACAGTTCCCTCTAGTGGACATTTTGGTCGACTACAATTTTTCCATCGTGTGTAGGAATGTTCAGGAAATTTTTGCTCCCTCTACTGGGCAGCGTGGTTCTCAGCAGCCCTGGCATAGAATAAAACTGCAGTCGTTGGCATTGACACGTCTAATACAAAAAAAATGTGCAATTTAAAACAAACCTCACATGATTTTATTGTACTTATTACAACTGCAAGTAGAGTCAAGTCTCATATTTTGAATGTCATGTAAGATATTACAAAATTTGGGCCGGTTGTTCAAAACTAAATACAGTGGTACTTCAGTTCTCAAACTTAATCCATTACGGACTCCTTCCGTGTGCCACGCCCCCTCGTTAACCTCGTGTGGGATCCCCATGTGGTCAGCTGTTTCTGGTTGTTGTCATTAGTCCTCTGTTCGTTCGACTTGCTTATAGCGCTGGCTTAAAGCAACCCATTCTGATCCTGACACAATGCATTACGGTTAGATGCATCTCAACCTCTCACCCGGCTGCACAAACTGGAACCGCCTCCGTGACGACACACCTTTGCTCTATTGGCTGAAGAGTTTAGTTGCACGCATGACGTTTGTATCCCAGACAGTTCCGATGCGTAATCTGCCATTTCTCCTGAATATCACGTAAAGCAGTGAGAACTGGTTTTCAGTTAATTTACCTGGTAAAATATAGTTTAAATAAATGACATAAATTCTGTAATGGTACACGTAACTTAGTGGTTTATTTATTGTTAGTTACTGTAATGTTGCGCTGCTTTATTTGGTTAATCGTCCAGTCTGTGAAGAAGGCATTCAAGTAAGAATTGCATTGTAGTATGAACAGTATAATTTATAAGTATGTAGTATAATTTCCTGTCGCATACAATTTATATTAGGTCAGCGTTCATGGTTCGACTTCTGTGTTGAAATCGAGTTCTAGGTCAAATTGGTTTGTTCGACTTTCAAGAAATTTGTATTCTAGTGAGTTTGAGAACTGAGGTACCACTGTACAAGGAAGTATGCAGTGCAGCTCACTGGTAATTCCCTGGAATGAGTCAGGGTATATCAACTATGTTCTCCACTCTTCTAGAAATACGATTTGGGGATATACAGGTGTATGCTGGTCCTGGTGCTCTGATTAATCTTTCACCTGAATGTTCACAATATCACAGCTAGCTGGCTAGACGAACGTTATGGAACTTCGCTTGGAGAGATTCACAGAACAATCAAATGAAATGCACGTTTCGTTCCTGCAGCGAGGTTAAAGGATGCGGGGGCTTGCAGCCAGCTGTTGGCAGGGAGGGCACGCCCTTTAATTCTAAGTCTGCATGCTATGAAAATGTATATGCAACCCAGACAACTGCCTGCATTTATGAGCTCATGAATACCCACTTAGACACAGGCACCGCATTTATCACAAGGCTTAAGCGGGGGCCATTGAAGGTGTGGGGGGTGTTGGTCTTGTTTGTTCATAGAATATGTTTTTTGTCTCTGCGGTCTGACAGATGTAACTGTGTGACAGAACTAAATAGTGTGACGAACTGTAAAGGTTCACAGTTCGAAATCCACAACAAACAGGCGAGGTTGTGGTGAGAGCTGGGAGATGCGGATACAAACAAGGCCATTGACTGGAAGTCCATTCAGATAAACCTTCTGTTACACAGAGAGAAAGCAGATCCCCCCCCCACCCCCCCAATGACTGCCACATGGCTGACAAGACAACTCTACGTCTCTTTGCTCGAAGCACACCACAGAGGTTGTTCCTCTAAATTTATGACCACCGTAGTCATGGGCAGACCTGAGGCGATTCTGATTTATGTATGATGTCTTCCTGTGTTAGACCAATAGGAAGCAGTTGAGCGATTAACAGTGCAAGAATCCCACCAAGTCTGAGGTTTTCCTCCTCATGTCATCAGCAGTCAAAATACGGTTAAGAGACACGTGTTGCTGATTTACGGTCAGACATGGAGGCTGACACCTCAACAGAATGCACAGCTGCCTGTGGTAATCTGCGGTCACATGCCAGCACTGAGGGGTCAGAGGTCAATGGGCGGCAGGTTTGACCCATGGGGCTCTACCCGCAGGATGGCAGTGGGGCCCTGAGGCGCAGCGGCTCTCTGGGGAAGCTGCGGGACGTGCTGCGTAGGAGCAGCGAGATGCTGGTGAAGAAGCTGCAAGTGAACCTGCAGCCTGAAATGCAGAGCAGGTGAGGTGGGGTGACGGAGCATGGCGGGTGGGGGGTGGGGTCACGGTCACAATTTCCAGTAGCACTGTAAAAGAGAAAAGCTATTAAGGCTCACGGCAACCAGGAGAGATTTAGCCGCACAATGTCTGGTGGACAGCAGGTGGCATTATGGTTGAGGAAAATGTACCCAATAGGTTGTTGCTTTTGAGAACGGGTCAAGTCATTGTACCCTTATGCTAATGTGCTTCACCAGCCATCCAGTGTTACTTTGCATAAAAAGTACCTTTAATAAAGAAATGAGCTATTCTACTCCGAGAAGCACAAGTGCTGCTTAATTCTATTCTCCTGGGTTGTATCCAGCGAAGTGACGGTATGCGAGGTTCAGGGGGCAGGCCCAGGATACTGGCTAAACCTGCAGAGCCGCTTGTGAAGGCCGGCTTGTTCTGACAGGCATGCTTGTCTCCCATCCCCCAGCATGAAACGGGCAAACTCTTTGAACTTCTTGAATACCAGTGATGACTCCTTTCAGGTGAGGCACTGGGGGGGGGGTGGGGGGCTTTACTGCAGGAGGTACACAGATGAGTTTAGCCGATGAGTCACTGTATGGCATCCTCATTAACACTGTCAGTCTGTGACTCTCCATGACTCGGTGACCAAGGTCTTTAACTCAGACTCTGTCCGTGACTCATATGTTGCCCCTCGTGAGTTTCTGGGGCCACATAACTAGGACTCATTGATGCTGAGTTTCCAGCATGCAAGTAACTGGCACAATTCAAATACATTCTAATACAACTATTTTACACTAAAAAAAATGAAGCAGTGCGTTGTGCAGTTGATAAGCAGCTGTCTGCGCATGCCTGCGGAGCTACACACTTTAGTCATTTTTCCGCTAATTCTGTTATTGTTTTCCTCTCATTCTATCAAATATCCGACTCAGTGATATAATAGTCATTATTATGTATGTGTATATATAGGATTAAAGTAAGTGTTGGAAATGTGTCACTAGTGTTTTTCACGAGTAACGTTGACCCACTCGGCAGTGCCCGCTGGACACGGCGCCTTTTACTGTCACTCGCACTGAGCTGTGGCCACGTCTCGCTCTTCGCAGGGCCCTGAGCCGGGGAGGCTGAGACAGAGCCGCGGTTTGAGCTCCAGCAACGTCGACCTCTACAGCGTGAAATAAACAGGCCCAGCATCAGACGCCTGTACCCCCACGTCCTCCCTACCCTCGACCCTTAACCCCTGTCTCAGGACCTGTGGGCCCCCTCCTCACTCTGCAAACTGCTGTCCTGAGGGGACGTGCCAGCTCCTTCCTTTCAGTGTGTCCCAGTCCGTGGCAGTGCCGTCCCCATTGTTTGTTTTTGAATCCTGCAGTGAAGCCTCATCTCTCTCGGACGCACGCCTCATTTTTTTTCTTGTGACTGTTTACACAGTGGAGGTGAGATCCCTCACCGAAGCTCCGGTGGCACCGTGAGACGGCGGCGGCGGTTGGGCAGGGGAGAGCGGAAGCTGCATGAATAGGGTGCAGGTTCAGCCAGCTCGCCGTC
Source organism: Brevimyrus niger (assembly GCA_015164015.2). Taxonomy (NCBI): domain Eukaryota; kingdom Metazoa; phylum Chordata; class Actinopteri; order Osteoglossiformes; family Mormyridae; genus Brevimyrus; species Brevimyrus niger. The sequence goes on along the minus strand of JAABNY020000063.1, from coordinate 4,855,685 downwards.
ACCGTCGTCAGCTGTGTTCTGTTCCGGTCCAGTCCGCTGGATCTGGGCCGGCAGGCGCGAGCTGTTGACCTTGATGCCGTAGCCAATCAGCTATGCTTTTCAGCAGACTTCCCATGTTCCTCTGGTGCCGCTTTCTTCCTGTGCCCTCCTGTGCCACCCACGCACTGTGATTATTATTTTTTTTCTTTATTTACTCCCGTCTCTATCCTATACGCTTGTGTTTGCGGTCAGGAAATGAGACAACGCTGGAAAAATGAACCTAGATAACTACCTGAGAAGATTTTTTAGAAATCATGTTTTTTTTTTTTTTGTAATTCCTGTGTTCACTATGGGACAAGCAAGTGACAGTGACACAGAACTTTGCACATGATCCAAGTGACGTACCCAAGCCATTTATGCCTAGCCGTGTCACTTTATGGTTGTCCGATTATTATTTTTTTCTTCTTGCCGTCGTTTCTTTGCAGTTGTGAAAAATTAGGTTTCTTCAGCAATCTGCAGCAGGCTAAGCGTGTATCACATGCATATGTCTTTGGGATCTGTCTGACGCTTCCGGATTGAGCTTTGAGCTTATGGCCCAACATTTTTCTTATTCTTGCTCCTTTGTCTTTCAGCTTTTATCCAGATCGGGGGGCATTGATGCTCCCAGCTGGCAGATGCGATCCGGCTTCTTTGAGCTTTAATCGTCTGACAGTGTCTCAGTGGCACTTCACTGTTGTGTGCAGACTCCCACATACCAGCGCCGATCTGGGTTGAGGACCCAGCGGCTTACGGCCGCGGCCCAGTGCGAGAGGTGTCATAATGCAGATTATCGCATAGGAAAGGCACATTTTAATGCCGAAACTCCATCATGTTCTGTGATGTATAAGTGCTCTCATCCAGGCTGCCCCCTACCCTGTGTTCTTAGGGGGATTGCAATCTCCCTGGGACCCTGTAGGGCAGTGTTTCCCGATCTGGTCCTCGGGGATCCACACTGGGGGCTGGGGGGGAGCAAAGATGTGGACCGCTGTGGGTCCCCGAGGGTCAGACCAGAGAAGCACTGCTATAGTGAATTAGCAGGTATGAATGGATAGATGTAGCAGCCGTTTTCAGGCCTGGTCCTCAGCTCCTACACTTCAGTATAGAATGTTCTATTTAACAAGACTGACGGTGTCAGTTAAGAATGCAATGTATAGTAAGACATTAAGATGTTTTTAATAATTTTTACTCATAATAATAAAAGAACAACCATTGCCCTACTGGCCGGTTGATTAAAATTAACATAAAAAATACACAATTTTATGTTTGATGAAATGAACAAAGATAAATTCAGCTTTTTTCCCCTCAATTACTATAAGGTACATGTATGACTTCATGTATGACAGTCATGCAACTAATTTAATGCATGACCTAAGCTCAGTTCTGCCAGGTCCATGTGACTCTATGCTTACAATTTTAAGCAATAAGCAAACTTTTGCATTATTATAAATATCCGGTGGCGAGTGCTGTGAAGACAGGCATCACCTTTGACACAATTATCCTGGCGATTTATTGCTGTGTAATCTCTAACTGGTCTGAGATCAGCAACTGCTGAGTCCCGTTGGTGTCATCAGTACCATAACAAGGCACTGTGGTTCCTCCCATGGAATGAGAAGACCCAGGGGGGTAACAAGCCGGTCACCCACCGATGGTGGGGGGGAAAAAACTCCACAGGCCACCTCTGTTAATCGAGTTCTGCCCATTCGGAGAACTCTTCATGATCAGGGCTCAGGGGTGACAGGGCTACTTACGGGTTTGTTTCAGGCACGTTTACATGGTCATGGTCGTAGAAGCCACGCACAATGGACTCGTCGCTAGTACTGTGACCCTAGAGGTCACATCTTGGAACTGGGACACTGAATATTAAAAGGCGTGAATTGTATTAGTAATACTGGAATGTGATTTTTTTTGCACAGTCGTTAAAAGCTTTTTTTCCTTCTTGATTGATATCAGGACTGCTGATAAGGTTGAGCTGCTTTGTGTAATGAGAATATGACTATTCTGTTCTTGTTTATTCATTCTAATGTTTTATTCTTACATAGGTACTGAATCAACTTGTTATTCCAGATTATTCTGTAGTGGTGGTCGGATTTCTGATTTGTTTAGGCACCATTTCTTCTACGGTTCCTTCCAGTCAACTTTCATTTAATCGTCATAAGCAAACGTGTCAAAAAAATTGCCTGTTGTGTCCATCGATTGGAGGGGTGGACTGAGACAGGTGCCAGCTTTTTCCTTTTTTTTATTTTTGAAATCGCTGCTCTCTAAATGTAGGGTGTGGTAGCCATGGAAACCAAGCCATCACAACCTCCAGGTTATGTCCAGTTCGCCACGATTTACTGAGGACGACAGCTAGGGGGCGCTACCCGTGAAGGTTGTGTTTCACACTAAATAAAGGATAAACCTGAATTCAGTCTTGACCCTCTCGTTTTTCCATTCACATTTCAGAGAAAAGCAAGGTGTAACGGTGACGGATCATAATAAATTTTGCTTTAAGATCGTTATCAAGGAAACATCTGGTGGGGAAAACTACATTTTGTGCGAGTGATTTCCATTTATCTCCAGCTGAAACTGGAGAGGAAAGGACTGCAGGCTTATGTGGCTCGTATTGAGTGTTGCAATTTGGATATCCTTTCATAATCTCCAGGGGTCTGTTGCTCTGTGTGATATTGTTTCTCTTACCTTCTCGTTCTTTATGGATCATTCCCATTGACCTCCTGAGGCATGCTGGGCCATGATGGAGTGGAAGCTGTGACCTCGAGTCAAGGTCTCAAACAAAACCGTCCATCAGAACATGCAAAAGAAGCATCTGTGATGTAGGCATGAGCTCAGGGCTGCCGCCGTGCCGATAAAATCACAGCAATGATGGAGTAAATCAACCATTACTCTAAGGGTGCTGCTTTCACCGTTGACTGGGTAACCCCCATGCATTACTGAGCTCCTGACTCTTAATTGCCTGTCACTCTGTGCACCGAAGATACCCCAAGCAGCCCCGCCACCTCGAACGCCATCACGGGAGATAAAATGTAAAATATGTCCAAGCCGATCATCGTCTAGTAATCGTTTCCATGGAAACCCTACTCCCTGGCCACTGGTGCACCCGCGTCCGTGTACGTGTAAGGCGATGTGGTGGGAAATCTGGCTTTCACAGTTAATTAGTCACTGGCAATAAATGATCTTGTTGGCAAAGGCTTAGGGACGGCAGGCCAGTCGGCTACTCAGTCAGCAAGGCTTCCTCCGTTTGGCCCTGACGCCCATTGTGATTCTGGGGTGTCGCTCTGCCAAGGTGCCTCTTACCCTCTGCTGGAGTGGAAGTTTGTATCCACTTTCTTAGAAATCCCTCTAGGCAAAACTGGGCGTAGTGATCCAGCATCTCCCATTCAAGGTTCATCCCATAGTGCACTCGCCTTGACTCTTCCAACGGGACGGCTACAGGAGGTGATTTGCCCCAGCAAATCGCTTCATTAGCAGATGGGATGTGACAGAGTGCCTTGCTTAATTAAATATGCGGATGTAAGCTTGTGTCTTATAGCTGCAAAGCGCCACTCTTCGTGCTACTTGGCTATTCTCTCAGATGTCCCTCTCCCTCTTTGATTTCTGGCTCTCAGTGAGTCCCAAAGAGCTTGTATGATGTAATACCTTTTTAAAGACTTCAAAGTGGTGGAGTTTAAAAGCATGATATAGCCACCTCAGCGAACCGGAACCCTTTAAAATTCAATAATAATAAGTTATGTAAAGGCCTTACAATATTTCTGACCTAAAATATTTGTCTGGAAAAAGATCAGAACACAATATTTATTTTCATGTAATGCTTGTGTTTTAGCTAACTGATTTCATTATACAGTGCTATGAAAGTCTCTGATCATGCTTTTCAGACGTTTTGGCTAACCAAGCGGTCTAAACACAGTACCCTGTTGGCAAAACGCATGCGGAAACCACCAGTAAAGATTATTGTTTGCTGACGTAGATGTTCTTGCTCTTAGAATGAACACAGTTTGCATCATCCTCGCTCTCTGCCATAGGTGTGGAATGCTTGTGGTATAATTATCCAGACGACTTATGCATAACTAACACGCTGGGAAGCAGAAGCTAATTCTGGAAACAAGATTCTGAAACACGGAGTTCGGTAGTATGTTGCGTTACACGCATAAAAAAAATCATCACGAAAAACTTGCCAGCTATACATAATGTCAATATACATCTATAGGTTACTTTGAAGTCTATACCATACCATTCTAGTCTACCCTTCTAGTAAGTTGAATAGCTATACATAATTATATACATAAGCTCAACGGCTAAACATGTGGCAATGCAGGACACATTTATGTGCATTTTATACAATATATATTGTAGCAATTCCGCTAACGATTTCAAAGGTACAATAATAAGGACGCCTCCACAGACTGAAACCTGCGACAGTTTGCCCCAAGCTGAGGTCGTTACAGGCGCCGCCCAGCTGGACGTGCTGCCATCCCACATATCTGAAAGGTCCAACGGTGGCAGATGGAGAAGCCCCGATGTCCTCTCACCTGGGGTCGCTAATACAGGCGGAAAACCCGAAGATATTCAATATGAGTTCGGGAATGGAAATTCACAAGGATCAGCGATTAAAGGGGATCGACAGCTTGCTTTCAAAAGCTGCAAATTGCCGTAATACATCTAGGGCTTTTCAAACGTTATGTATAAGCCGTTCATGACTGCCCATAGGAAAGACTCATGAATCAGTGGTGAGGCAATGGATTTTGCCATATGAATTGAAACATTATTCCCGATTTACCCCAATCCGAAGTCTTGTACATTCGTCATAGCATTTGCCAAGTCAGCATGTTGGCAAGGACCCATTCAGAAAATCTGATCAACATTTGAACTTAGCTTTGAAGATTCTCCCTAAACGTTTCTTTCATTTTAGCAAATTATTTCAACGTGTTTACTGGGCCCTGGTGCATTGGATCAAATAACATCGTGGTTTTGTGGTGAGCTGCGTTGACCACGTGTGGTTCCGACTTGAACTTACAGAAAATACAATAAGGTCAGCTTTCCCCGTTTATGTGCACAGAAATGAATATCCCATTTAAATTCCATATGATACTGATTAAATGTTTATATATATATATATATATATATAGAAAGATGTATAACCCTAAATGATATTCAGAATCGGTCTTTTTATTAGATTCACAATATTAAATGATGGAAAAAGTTGAATATCTTGCAGTACGTTATAGAAATGCGCCGCTGTGCGCTCGGGTGCCTGGGCTGAACCCGAAAGGTAACAGTCTCGTCTCGTCGCCAGAAGGTTGCAGCAGTGCTCCGTCTCTCCATCTATCCACCTAGTGCGCCCTGAGCACCGGAAGCGCCGAAAAGAGGAGTGGAAGGAGGGAGGGAGTGAGGGAGAAAGAAAGGAGAGAGAGATATCGATGTGCGAAAGTCGTGTGGTGGTTCACGAGAGTGAATTAGTCGGCAGGCTGGGGGTCTTTGGAGCGGGTCCTGGTGCGGAGACGGAGTCACTGTGAGCGCTCGGATTATCATTATACATTATACTGGTCACGGAGAAAACCTTTCTTGGATAAATGAACGTGGAATAGCGCTTGTCCCCATATTTTAACACCAAACTCTTCAGGCTGTGGGTGAATCGCTATAGAAACCAACGTTTGTTGTCTCGGACTCGTCCCGGAGATCAGACACCGAGGACTTTTTTTATACTTCCGTGCCTTGATCATAGGCTGTCGCGCAGAGTAAGCCCTTCCCCTTCCCCGGTGACCGACGCCGGATCTCGGTGTTTTAACACTCTGGGAAAGACTTGGTCGCAGGCATGGAGCTGCTGCGGAAGCGACATAGAGAGCGGCGGGAGCGCTACAGAAACTCCGGCAGCTCCACTGGCAGGACGGTGCGCTACCTGCCTGCTCCGGCGGCTGTTCTCCTCCTAGTCGGCGTACTCTGCACTGAAGGTAAGCGGGCGCAAACGATCAAATAAACACAAACAACCATCCGTAATATACTCCATTTCCCCCCGGACGGCACAGTCAGAAGCGACCGGTTTAAAGAGGGAGATGCGCTTTAGATGCGCTTGTTCCGCTGACCAAACACGGTGAGCCAGCCGGCTAATGAGAAGTACAGCCCGGCGCCGTGCCCCGATTCGGGGGGCAGTTTTGTGTCGTGAGGGCCCCGTTCCAAGTGCCTTCACACGACGCATCTATAATCAGAAGCACCTCGAGGAACTGCTTGGGAACTTTACGCTGTTAATGAATATGGAAGTTATACAATCGGAATTCATCCCGAAACACTCAAATGTAACTTTCCCCCCACTGTTTCCATTTTGTATTTTCTTTGCTATAACGGGTTCATGCGAACATCTTTAAGAGGAGCTACGACAAACCATTCGTCTCTGAGAGAAACGCAGATCGGTGTCACGCATGTGCGTCCCTGCTTTGTACCCCCTCACCCCGTGTACATGACACCTCGAATTACAACGTGTCTATAAAGTGCTACTAATGTGGTTTTCTCATCACGCAGCATCACGGGTGTTCAAGGTTAGAAAGCATTAATATTTGGCTTTGGAACCAATATCGATGCGATGACATGCCCATGCTCCGAACTACAGAATCCTGCGCAGTATGAAACCGTACATTAGGCCATTTTACATCAAACGGCAAAAGTTAGCTGAATGTGAATGCTGCACTTTTGTATTAGGTATAAAGTGACGTCAGTGAAAGTTTATACGGTGGGGCTGGGGGAGCACGAACAAATCGGGTTTTTTTTCCGGTTCTCCGGAAAGTTTGCACGTCAATGTAGGCAGAGTGGAAGACGATAACACGAAGGTTATCACAGTCTGCTGCCGACAGCCAGGCGGCTGGCTCATGGCTAGTCCCCTGGCACGGGATGGACAGCAGTACCTGACTTTGAAAAGCTCACCTGGTCGGTCAGCTGAGTTGTACGCATTCCGTCCACAGTGTGGCGCAGTTCCGGCTACCGGGAACTTAGACACGATACAGTTGTGGAAGCTGAGTATGGTAAAAATTAACCACAAAGTGCCGGTAAAAAGCTCTAGTATTTTATTTTCTGTGTGCAGAAGTTTAAAATAAATTGCTTTTAGGTTGTAACACTGAAGATGCATTCAATAGGTGAGCTGTTATCGCGGGAGGCACAGAACCAGAATGTGGCAAAAGTATCTTTTGTGATTTTTTTGGTATTTTGGAGTGAGGACGGTGATGGCTTTGCATTCTCGAGGGACTTGGTACCATATGTTGTTTTTTTTAAGTAATAGTACTTCCAAGCTCTTGCCTGGTGCAGGCTTTCAGCGGCACAAGACACGGAGCAGACTAATAATTAATCAAGTCTGTGTATGTGCGCTTGCGTGTGTCTGCGCACCTCTGCAGGTGTGTCTCTCTGTATTGAAAGGCCGCGAAGATAAAGAGGTCAGCGACACTCTGCATAGATGCTCGCCTCCTCCCGTGCTTTCCGCCTCCCAAGGAATCATCTCCCTCCTTTGTTGTGTTTATTGTGACTGGTCCTTGGGGAGAGCGCAGCAGCAGAATGGAAAGGCGGCTTCCTTAAAGTGCTACGTAACCTGCCTTCCATCTGCAATGCCTTCATTGTTCCTTTATAGTTTGCTCTTTCAATGTATCCCCCGTAGGATCCATCAATGCTACTTCCTTTGTGTGTTTTTCTTTTCTCTGCATTTGAACTCGGTGGGTATTAAAATATGACCCATATTTGTCTTGTGTGTATGTGAGACCTCTGTGGGTGAAAAGCTCAACGCTGTAAATATGATGGTGGGAAGGTCGGGGCTGTACGCTGCCCTTTCGTCGGGGTGCTGATTTGAAACAGCTCGTACTTCACGTGGCAATTAATGGGCTGGCTGGGTTTGTGTGTGGCTTGCTTTCCTGTGGTCAATTGTACAGACCTAGTTTCCTGGTAACAAAGGAACATGGTGTGAGGTGTCATTAAGAAGAACTCTGTGGGTGTCTTTCCCTGTAGACACTTGTGTAAGGTTTTTCCACCCCTAAGTGTCCTTTTTGGAGGATGTTTTCTACTAGGATCTTAACAGCATGACTGAGTAAGATCTCTGTGAAGAATGTCTACAGTATGATGCACCTACATTTTCTCCCAGTTTCCACGGAGGCTCCACTGTAATCTTTGAGGAAGAGCTGCATGCATGGATTTAGAATGAGTCAGGAATTAATTTGAGTGGAATTGAAAAGGCTTGTCCGTAATGAAGAGCAGAGAATTTTTCCCAATTTTGAAGATGTGAGTAACCTGAAGTAAGGAAGAAACTATAAATACTGCCCCTGGAAATGAATTAATGATAACTGTGTATAATTTCTGGATTTTTTTGAACTACTGTGATGTTTTGAGTTGTGTTCTGAGCTGAATGGGCTCCTTGGTCACATGTGTTCCTGTTTTAAGCTGGGCAGTTGTGCCCTACTCAAGGTATGCTGTTGGTTTTCCTTTTCTTCCCATACAGATTTCTTACTGGTTCCCAGCCTGTAGACTGTCCCCTTGCTATGAAATGCTTGCTCTGGGAATTGGTGGCAGTTGTTTATTTACTTGGCCGAATTGCCTGGAAGGACTCCCCCTCCCCGCCGAGCCTCGGGAATCCTGTTTATCCCATGACACCCTTTCCCTTCTGTGCATTGTATTCAAGTCAGATTCTGAGTCTGACATCTGTTCCTTTCCCCATGCATGAGCACGGAGTGCGGGAATCGCCTTAGATTAATGAACGAGGGCTGCGTGTGTGGGAACGTAATCGATGGCCATTAGCTCCCATGGAAACAAAGGCTTCTATAATTCATGCACCTCAACAGGTTAGCTAATAAAGCAAATGGGGAATTTTCAGTAGAAATATAAGCGTTATAAGTGTATAAACCTGATTCTCGTAGGAAACCTGCCACTGCAGCCCCGGCTGGTTGCTCCTGGGCCTGTCTGTTTGCACTGCTTAACAACCTGCAAATTAAAGTCCCCTAAGGTGGTGCCTTTTTAAGCATTCTCTGCTTCCATTATGCTGAGATTCTATCTCCTCCTGATCCACCTATCTGCTTCCCCGCCCCCCGCCCCCCCAGTGCCCCTGCTGGGACGCGTGCTCTAGAGATAAAGGGGATTAGAAAAAAAAGCGGGTGAATTTTCTACTCCAGTTGTCTTTCCTTGCGGCGTCCTTGATGCACTGGGGCTCTTCGTGCTGCCTCTGCTTTGTCGTGCAGCTCAGACAGAGACCGGTACTGAAAAAGAGACTGAAAGTAGCAGCAACTGAAACATTTTTGGGCTCCTCCTTGCTCCCGGTCTTGAAATGTTTGTGGATTTAGCTACTCTTTCGCCGCTCAGTCACAAAGGGCGCCTCTGTTTCCAGGTTGGTCCATTAGCCCACAGAGGGGATCAAAACAGAACCGTACTGTGTACTGCTGCGACCAGCAATCTGCTGCAAACGTCACAATGTTCGTGAAAGTTTGGTCGTGGGGTTATTTGGGCATACAGGTGAATGTTTTATGAACTGATAAAATTTTGTATCATCTGCAAGTGATTCATGAGCCAAAATAACCCGTATGATGCTAAGCTAAAGGTAGGTTCGAATGGGGAATTGGGGCTCTGGGCAATTGAACCAACTGCGGAATCAGCGCAGTGACTCAGGCTGACATTGGCAGCTTGTTGTTCCGGATGTGCTGTCTAGAGCACAGCGACCGGAGGACCTTCTGCACATTGACAATGGGAGCAGCCTGCAGCTCCATGAGCAAATGGGGGACCTGGCATCCACGCAGGAAGGGAAGCTAATTCGCGTTATGTAACCTGAGGGCATTTATGGATGTGGGACACCCCAGTGCCAGGAATTGTTCTTGGGTATTATTTAATGAATTACGCCATTATTGTATTTCTTTTGTTGGTGCCAGAAGTTGGATGGCTTATGCGCCTGCTGCTTCTGGGGAGACTTTGTGTCCCGGTGCAATTAGCTTATGGTCTATCCACCTCCTCCCAATCTCCGTGCTGGGTCAGATTTGCCAAAATGGAGAGCCCTTCCTATTGTAATGTTGACTGCAGGTTGCTGCCCCAACACTACAGTCTTAGTGTCTGTGATTTTGGGAGTCTAATATGTCAAGTGGTCAACTGCGCTGAGTCTCTGGCTATTTTAACATGCCTGCTTGCCTGGGTGTCCCCTGTTCTCAGCGCTAGTCCCCTCCTCCCTGTTTTGATGTTGTACTCCTGAATGCTTGAGGGAAGAAGAGCCTTTTGCATGTGCTATTTCTTGACACGTGTGATATGCAACTGTATGAAGAACTTATGTTTCTACACTCTGTGCATATCACATGAAGGATCATCAACCTCCCCCCCAGTTTGGGATTAGTGGACTGGTCCATAATTCAGATTAATGTCACAGAGACATCTCCACTGAAAGGATGTAGGGAGGTGTTTTTATTTTATTTATTTTCCACTGGCATCCATTTACGTAGGAGAGCTACAGGGGAATGTGTTGCTGCTCCCAGCTCGTGGGCCTTCATGCCTGCCATGTTCGCTCCTCAATCCCAGGCTGGTTTCCTCTCGACTCCCACCTGGGATGCAGCCAGCATGACCTCCTCTCCCGAGATTCCCAAGAAAGAATGACTTCATTAGGGTGCTGTGTACGAGCCAGCTGGCCACGTGTTCTCTCTTCTGCTCCGCAAACTTAGCCAGACTTTGTTCTCTTAGCCATTGGTTTTCCCAGATTTTTATTTTATTTTTATTTATTTATTTGTTTGTGAGTAAGCACAGTTAAGTAATAGCAGTTGTTTGTGTGGCACGGCTGCTCGCCAGGTGTGCGCTTACATGCAGAAGATGGATTCTGTGGGAACCAACCTGGACCAGTCAACAAGCTTCCACCTTGCTGGTTGCCAGCTGGTAACAGCCATAATTAAGTAATGAACGAGCCACGTCGTTTTGGTTTAATCGGGACACAAGAAGGATGAGTGGTTCTATTCATTTTGATTGTAGGCGAGTTGTTTTCCTAAATCAGGTCTGTTGGGTGGTTGGGTTTCTAGAAAGCTGGGGGAGCACAATGGTGTTTTACTCTTGCTGTTGTTTGATAATGATGGTGATGATGATGGTGATGGTGATTGGTTTTGTTCCTAGGCATGAATCTGCCATTTGAGATTCTCATTTCTGTTCCAAAACAGGAAATTGGGGAATGTTTGCTTTTAACTTAAGAATAGCTCTCTTGTGAGGGATTGAACAAGTTAGGTCAACAGGGTACACACAGCCCTGCTTTAACTCGGATAAACCCAGTCTTATTCCTTGAAGGGTAGCAACACTTGATAAATCAAATGGAATGCTAAATCTGGTACTGATTCTAACTGGTGATGCCAACATGACGCTGGCTGAGGTCCAGCTACATTCCAGGACAAACGTATTTCTGCAGGTTGGCTTCCTGACTTTGCATGATCCCAGTAGCAGGGTTGGGGCCATTCCGGAATGCATTCATCAGTTCCTACCCAAATAAGGAAATTGAACTGGATATGGCATTTGGAATTGATTTGAATTTCAGGGAGATTTAAATTCCAACTCCAGTTCCATTTCCTGATTTGGATTGGAATTGATGAATGCATTCTAGAATGGCCTCAACCCTGCGCAGTAGTGACTTCAGTATAATCAAATCTCTCAAATCATTGAAGACTTCACTACCAGGATTCTTCCATTGGTTAAGGTCGTGGGGACAATGCATGCTGTGTGATATTTAAATCTAAGCAGCTTGCTCAAGAATTTAAAAGGTTGCCAACTGGAGCAAGACTTTTCATGTTGTCCCTACAGCCATGCAGCTCCAAGCACAGTTGATATGCCTTGATAATTTACCTTTCTGTTGAGCTCAGTTTGTTTCATTGGCAGTTTGGAATCTTCCATGTTTACCATGATCCACTACCCTTCAAAGCTACCCTTGACACATTGGCTAAAATGCAGTCTCAATGACTGTGGCATTAGTGTAACGATGACCCCCCCCCCCAGGTCTGTGCAGTCTTCATAAGGTCTTCCCTCTGCATCCTTAGCAGTGAGTGAGTGAGGTTTCTAGAGTGGGGGTAAGTGTTAAGGGTCGATTGACCACATTATATGCGTTTAATTAAATGAGCTGAGCTTGTTTCTCATTACCTGTCTTTCTGCACTCCTGTTCCTCCTAACTACATTGTGTTACCCACATCTCTTCAGAGCTTGGTTAGATTTGTCCAGACATCTAATATGGGTTAGAGAGGTTAATGCCCTTAAAACAATGATGCTTTAGGCATGATCTCTAGCTTAGTCAGTAATTTAAAGTCTGCGGTACTGAGCCTCTGTCGCCAGTTTCTATTGTAAAAAAACATACTTTTTCCCTTCCTGGAAACTGCATACTAAAGACACTGATTTCTCCATTTGTGTTTCTTGGGCTTGTTTGCCAGTCTTGCAGCACACTGATGGTTGGTTCCAGTCGTCCAATAGTATACCATGGAATGTGTGCTGAAATATGTTCTATTGATTATTATCCTTAAATGGATGGAGCTCAGCTCTCCTCTGCCTTTTCGGAGCTTTGAGCATTGAAAGATATTCCCGCCGGCTGGGCAAGAATGCCGCCCTCCACTCTCTGCGCCATTATCCCAGCACCTGCACAATGGGCTTCTTCCTTGTTACTATAGACGGGTCACACTCTGGTTGGGGAGCACCGATGCCTGGTTCTCATTACAAACGTTGTTAGTGTTGACAGGTGTAACTGCCTGGTCTATTGTTTGGGTGGCCTTCAGTTAAATCCCAAGCTGGCTAAGCTTAGCTCAGGGACAGGATGTTTTGGGGGCTTTTGCCTTTGCCATTGGGACGGGGCTGTAATGTCATTTACCTTTTTGTGGCATGCAGGATGTGTTACCATGATCACGGGTTCATGTCGCCGCTGAAGGATTCGTTCTTCCTGTATAATGCCTGATTGTGACTGAACGACTGTTCTGTCTAACCCTTGGAGGGGGGTTCCTTATACTCCCCTCTCCTTTCCCTGGGGATTTTCCCTCCTGTCATCCTTGAGCAACGCCGTCTTTTTGGCGCCAAAGCTTCAGCTCCTCAGCGAGACTGTTGGATAGCAGTAGGGGCATTGTGGGAGTCTATGAACGAGAGCGGAGAGAGATGGTATGTAAAGGAGACGGCTGAGGGTACCGCTTCTTTACAAACAACTAAAGTCCGTCGGTTTTGCTTCAAGGCTCCCTTTTAGAGCTCCGATTTCAATAATGTTCCAGTTATTTTGTTGGATGTAGCCAAATATCTGCTGGAGTCATGGTCGTCTTTGAGCCAAGGGCCTGTTTGTAGAGGTCGCTTTGAATCGTCAGAAGGACGGCTCGACTGGCGCACGTCTTGTAACTTGTCAACTCTGGAACTTCATCATTCAAGGCACAGCAAGCAGTCTAAGGCAGAGGGGCTGCACTCGTTCACGGTATTTGCATTTGATATGGCACGGTATAGTGTTCCAGAACGTTCCGCTCCGAACCCATTATCTCCTCTTCTCGCTTCCTCTGTCTTTCACAATATCAAGCTGGTGGGAAAGAATCATGGTTATTGCCTTCTTGCTGTGATTGCTTGCCCGAATGGCTCTGGGAGCCTTTTTCCCAGCCCATGGCATGCACCAATGAATTTAATTGTGGGGGGGGGTGTGTGTGTGGGGGGGGGGGGGGTCTCTAGCTGTCTAACACATCACAACCTGTGGTTCTCTAGTATCTACATTATTTGGGCCGGGTTTTCTATAATGGAAATTAGTCCATAGGGTTGGCACTTGGACCCGGACACTCACTGTGGTGCTGGAAGCATGATCACGGTTAGGGATTGAACTGCAGTTGACTTCTCTTATCACGCTTGACCTCGAAGGGGATTTCCCAAGAGCTTTTTCTATGGATGAGCAGCTGAGGTTTTAATTAATCAGTTGGTTTTGAAGTTTGATTCTGTGGTCAGTGACAGGCATGTATCCTCTCCCTGTCTTTGGTGCTCAGTTGAGCATTAATGTAAGGGGGAGGTGTGTGTGTGTGTGTGTGTGTATGTGTGTGTGTGTGTGTGTGTGAGGTGGGGGGATGGGCACTTTAAATTCAGGAAACTGTCACACCTACAGTGGAGTGCCAAGCTCCAGAGACTTTCTTTGCACCCCATAATGGAGGTTAGCAGCTCTGCTAATCATACATCTGCTGGCAAGTAATTATTACAAGCAAGCAGTGATCAGCGCTTTGGTACAATAAGCTAAATGCTAGGTTTGCTCGCTTAAACTGTCATACCTCTGTAAAGGCATATAACAGGAGTGGAAAACTACTAGATTTCAACATTTTGTCAGACCCCCCCCCCCCCAATAGCCATAATGAGTTCTCCAGTAAAGGGTTTCCGGGCCCACATTATGCTTGCTTTGTTTTGAGTCTTTTCATCCCAGCGGGAGGACAGGAGGATGAAAGTGTAAACCCCCCTATCCGCGCCCACCCCCCCCCCCCCTAAAGGGAAATGCACTCCCTGCCAATGCTGCTTCAGAACAGGCCACGTCTGATGCTGGCAAGGTCTTGACAAGACTCGGAGAAAAGAGCAGAGAGTTAAAGGTGGCCAGTCCCAGTCAGCAAACTGGTTCTTCTCAGTTTTTTGGCATTTGTTTTGGAGTGAGCCAAGGACGACCAGCTGCCCGGCTCCGTGGACGACTCTCCTCTCTGCTGCGGCTGCATCTCCTGCCCTCTCTTCACATCTGCAGAAAATCCTGTCTGATGTGGCGCGTGACTCGTCATTACCCGCGCTTTAAATTTCATTTGGAATCGGTTATCTCGAATTAAACGTCCCGCTTTCCATACAAATCACAACCTGCTCCGTGATTACTATGCGGATGTGGAGGAGCTCCTTTATTTAAGCATTTTTTTAAATTATTCATGCAATTAAATTCAAACAGCTTAAACGCTATAACGCTGATGAGCGTCTCCCCAAATTGCGGTTTGAGAGTGCGGCTTTCTTGGGAAGAGCTGAAGCCATCGATGATGAGTATTAATCGACCCATTGAGGGACCATCAGCCTTGTCCCAATTGGTCTTCACTGTGTCCTTCTTTTTTTTTTTTCCCCCGCCGATAATCCCGTGAAAGGAATCCATTTCAGATAATGAGGTGTTTATAGCCATTGACTGTGAGAAGTAGACCCCAGAGAGATGCTGTAGGCCTCATTCATTTTCCAGGCTCATATCTTCAGGGGGATGAATGCAAACAGTGACATAAAATCAAGAGGAAAGCCTGGAAATGACTCGATTGGTACCTGTTTTGATCCTCAATTCCTAGGACTGTAACCGCCGCCCCCAGCTTCCCCTGATCACTTACATGATTGAACACCTCCCAGTTCAGGCCTGAGTCCTTCTGTCCGGATTAAACAGTTAGAAGCAGGAGGAGAGTATTGAGTCATGTCACGTGTTCCTCTGCATTGTGGGTTGCTATTAAGCTGGTTATTAAGCTACATTTACTCATTTATGAAGTGGGAGACCCATCAGCATGCAGACTGCCTTCAACAAAGGAATACGCGAGTTCCTGGATTCCGGCAGGCCGCAGGGTGGCATGCCAGACTCAGGAAGCTGGGGTGGGACTGCTGCCTGTACCCTACCCTCCCCCCAGCCGGGACCTTCGCCAGCTGCTGCTCCGTGGGGGGGTGGTGCGGGGGGGGATTAGCGCTCCCGCTGTGGTAAGGCATGGACATTCACGTCTTCTGCAGATGGCCTCCCGCTGGCATTGGGGGGGGTTCAGGTGCACTAAAGATCGGACTTTTGCTTCCCCCTTCTTGGCCAGAAATGCCCAGTTACCACTGTATGAGGTGGAGCTGCAGGGGTTGGAGCAAATGAAAAGCAAAGGAGGCTCCTTTGTTACCATTGAATATCTGACGCCTGTACTGTATAACGGAATCATTATATGTTACAGAGATTCTTCCACCATCATCTTCCCTCTTCTCTTTTCGGTGCGCTGAACATCCCGTGGCTAGTGGCATCCTTCTCAAAATGGGGGGGGGGCGGGTGATGAACACTGTTTAGCCATCGCTGGTGGGACGAGCGCAAAGCACCACGCGTCCCAGAGCTTCAGGCATGCGGCAAATGAGGACGCTGGAAGGAACGACCGGTGTCGGTCGGTGTCTCTCTAGCGGGTCAGTCCTTCTGCGTGGCCATCGGCTGTTCAGCTCCTGTGACGCCAAGGGAGAAAAGCCCCTTTATAATGCAGCGGGAGCCTCAACTGGTGGAATTTCAGTCCCCTGTTCTGGAATTTAATTTAATTGTATTTCTGCTTCTGAAGCAGAATTGCACTCCGTCTGAAGGGCAGCTGAATGGTGCATTTCTGAAGTGGCTGTTTGTCGTGCAGAGCAGCCCTTTATCGGGGTCATCTCTCCATCTTCTCCAAAAGGCCTGATAGGCAAAGTTAGCCGGAATGTAGCCAAATATCTCCGGCGGCTGGTATGTCTTGGATTCAATTATTAAACGGATTAATTTCATTATTGTTATTGTTATTTGAAAATGCATTTTCTTTCTTCACTCACACATCCACACCTACAGGCCATTCGGAAACTCCGGTTAACCTCGGCGTGTTTTTGGACTACGGGGGACACTGGAGTGCCTGGAGAAAAACCCCACGAAAACACGGGGGTGTTAACCGCTGCATCGCCGCAGCACCTCTGTATATCCCGCATTCTGTGTGCTGTGGGCCTCTGCGGGTCGCTAGGCAGTGAACAAATAGTGTGTGCTGAGAATGTGGCCCGAACGAGGCTCCAGTGCGATTTCCTACCATGCGCCTTTCATAACCAGTCTGGTTTGGCGTCCCAGTAACGAAGCGGCTGCTCCATTTGCCTGTGGGTTTGGCGCTGGGGTCACATGGGTCGCCCTCAAGTGTGTCCCCCCAGACTCAAAGGTTTGATTATCTATTTGTTTATTTCACATTTGTCACATGCCCCCCCCCAGCACTGTGACTCGCTTGTTTGAAAGTTGCCCCTGTCTGGTCGGCCGGCTCCACTCTGTCTGCAGCGCCATCCACGGCTGGACTTTGACCGCCGGCTGCGCCTGCCAGTTCAGACAGCGCTCCCAAATGCTGAAACAGCCCTAATGGAATACCCCCCCCCCCCCCTTAACACCGCGAGCTGGTCCAGAACGGCTTGGTAGTGATCTCCTGCCCGGCCGCGGTCCGTAGCGCACTTCGCAGAGCTCGGTTATGCACTGACGTCTCTCCCTGGCGGCACAGCTTCATCTGACGATTGTTTTTCCAAAAGTGGAAGCGTCGTTTCTGTGTCCTTATCCCGAGTGCCTCCACGTGCTCCATGCTGGGACCTTGCTGATGGCGGTCTGCGTCTGCGTCTGCGTCTGCTGCTGCACTTGGCTGCGCTCCAGTAAAATAGATATATGCCAAACACATACACGCTCCCGGAGCCGGCAGATCCCTGCTTTTTCTGTCCTGACTACTCTTCCCGGTTTCCTGGCAGGACTGTGTTTTTAATTGCCGTGCTTTTCCCTCGAGTCCCATGACAGACAGAGGAAGAGCGAGTCGCGGCGGGGGCGTCCATGTTCACCCTGCCCCTCCCCCTT
>JAABNY020000063.1:4810746-4823816 GCA_015164015.2 Brevimyrus niger | reverse complement strand
CTCCCTTGTTCTCCGTCTTCCTCTCTTTCTCCCTTTTTCTCATTTGTTATCTCTTATTCTCTCATCCTCCCATTTGCCCTCATCCTCCCTCAATTTCTCGTCCTCTCTCGTCCCTCCCCATTTTCCCTCACCCTCTCACTCTCCTCTGTCCTTCCCCTTTCTCTCTTGCTCTCCCTTGTCCCCCATCATTCTTTTCTCGTCCTCCTTCATTCTCTCTCATCCTGTCTCATGCTATCAGCTTTATTACACATACACTTCAGTATTTTTGCTGGGTCAGCACATTTGTTGGAGAGGTTATTAGTGGCTATTAGGCAGCGCCCAGTGTGTCACTGCCCAGCGCCCAGTTCCTTTCAGACAGGAAGTCCACTTCTGTCTGCCATCTGTATGTGGACATATGTTTCCAAGGGGAGGGAGGGAGCTCTCACCCACAGCGCTGGCTCCCTGCTTGGCGGGGATGGCGGCGAGGGCGGCTTTGTGTGGGATTGTCAGCATTTCCACGTTCCTTGGCTCCGCCCTCAGGGTATTAGACGGAGAAATGGAGGGCAGATCTGGCAACTGCATTAAGTTGGTTTTCCTCTTGTCGCTATACTGTTTATTGCCCTTGTGGGGTCCTGCTTGGTGTCCTGTGCCCACTGCAGTTAGCTCCCTGACGAAGCCTAACCAGTAAACATTAACCCACCTTCCATTACCGACCCATTCAGTCCCTACAGGGTGGATGGTCACAGCCGGTTACCATAGTGATCACCGGAGTGGAATATCGCATGTGAAAACATTCCAACACTTTAGGCTTCTCCACTTTGCGAGTCCAATTCCCACTGACGGATTAATTAGATAACATCATTAAACTCGTTAATGCATAGAGGCACGACGGCCCACTGGAGAAGCGCCGCTTTTCCTGCAGCTTATCGCTCGGCTGGTGGCCACTTGCTGAGATGGATCCTCTGTGATCCGCAACCTCCTTGCTGCCTGGACCGGTGCGGCTGTCCCAGAGGCGGAGCTGTAGCAAATGGGAGCGGCTCCGGTGAGAGGCCAGCCTTGTAAAAGCGTCTGTAAATGCTCCGTGAAGCAGAGCTCGCTCAATATGAAAGCCTAAAACCTCCTGTACCTAATTCCAGGCATAACTATGCAGTGACCCTCCCTCATAATGCTGTCACATCACTAAACTCCTTCTGGTTCCCTCTGTCCCCAGCTGTGACTGTCATATTGTGGCAGTTTTTTGGTCTCTCTGATCCTCTGCCCAACAAATGTGTGCGGATGCCATCTTGGGTTCGAGCCCAAATCACACACAGGGTATGTTGGCTTATATTCTTGAGTGTCGGATCATGCTCGGCTCACGCTACAGGGGTTGTTTTTATATGGGACGCCCCACCCTACCCCCTCCCCCGGATGTGGTTGGCGCCTATCCGTTGGCCTGAGCCCCTTTTGTTAGTCTTACCTCCCTTCTTCTGTGTGCCGCACAGAGATCGGAGATCCAGATAAGAACGAGCAGAGGGAAAGGGAACGTTTTGCATCCAGTACAGTCGTACTTTTTTTGGCAGCAGGTATGTCTATGCTGCCAGAGAAACCCCACCCACCCCCACCCCCCCCAGCTCTGACAATCTTGTGGCACCAGTTTCCTTGACACAGGAGGGGGGCGCGTCTTGGCCCGTCTTCAGCTCCTGAGGTGAGGTAGGGTCATGTGGGATGAGTGACTCCACGCACGGTTACATAAACCAGCCGGCCCCCCCAGACAAATAGCTGCAGAGTTATGTGGAATCATACGGAGGAAACACATTGAGAAATCTGGCCATTTCGTAATCTGCTGGAGTCCCGGAACAAATGGAGTCTTCTCTTCAAAGACCGTGGATGTCAGTTCGTGTGATAAATGATGGCGCCTCTGTCTTTTACGCTTAGGTGTCTCTTAGCACTTGCGCTGCAGGTCTAGGATTCGGTGTTTGCATAAAGATTTATAAAAGCGGGTAAGTAAGAAGTTGGGCGTGTCCCAAGAGGACTGGCTGCTGAAGAGGACGACGCGGCGAGATGCCCGCTGTTTGTGTTGTCTTAGGCCACATCCATGGCTCCATCGGACCTGCTCCCCGGACATCCTCGGTTCTCCGTCTTGTGCTCCACACACTCAGTTAATACCCTCGCAAGTTTGCCATACGAATTGCCTCCATCATCCATCATCCATTGGCAGGGCAATGTGTGAAGCCTTGGACAGACCCCTCTGTCCTCCTTGTATGGCCCATCACCACCGTGAATTCTCCTTCTTTCTTTCACTAAGCGTTTCACTGCTTTTCACTGAAGGTTCTTAGAGGCATCTGTCCCGTTCTGACCACTGTCAGAAAAAAGGGTCTCAATCTCACCTGGAGGCCACTGGCTCTTCTCCCAGTTGGGCCATTTGACCAATGTCATTTGTCCAGAACGTCACAAGTCACTTCAACTATGTGTATAATATAACAGGCCATAAAAAACTGTCACAGGCTGGATCTGCAGTACAGGAAAAGCAATGTGACTCTGCCCTCTTGAGTAAACCTATGATGACTTGTGCTGCCTGACTCTGTTAACGGTTTAAGTACTAGTTGAACTTGACTTTCCACCTTGGCTGCTGACTTAATCATTTGTGTCGCTGGCGTGTTAAGTTGACACGTCCTGTTACTGTGTCAGACCCTGATAAGAAACTCTAAGGTTACTTTGTGCTGAGGTACACAGATTCAGCTCGGTCGCTCTAAGGCTGACTCAGCCACACAGTGACCCAGATTAAATTCTGAGCCACTCTGGAGCCCACGGCCCATGATCTTGTGCTCTCCTGGTGAGCCTCAAAAGAACCGTCTCTACACAGAACAGAGATGACATTAAGAAATGACAGGGCTAATTGTGAAGCAAGGGGTCCAATCAAAAGTGACGTTCCAGTTGACAGCTCCACCCCCTTTAGTTTGTGGTGCTGCCAAACTGCAGTCCTGAAGGATCCAATAACAGCATTCCTCCTGCAAATGAAACCTAACCTAGCACTACCCATTGGACTGATTTCCCCCAGGTCACTCAACCCCCCCACCCCATGTCTTGGTTCCGAGCTTTTAAACTGCAGTGGTTGTGTTCTGCTTTCCCGGGATTCCCGCCCAGGCTTCCCGTCTGCAGTTGGGCGGCAGGATGTGCACTGGTTGCCATCGGAAACCTTCTCGATGAGCCCTGACATTGCGCTGATGGGGCTCTGTTAATGCCTTTATGGCTGATGGCCATCTTTCCGTTACTTTACCTATGGAACAAATGCAGGCAGAGTGCTGCACACTTCCTGCTGTAATGACGATGGTGGGCTGGGGGGGGCTATTTGTACTATTCTCTACATTTTAGTATAATTATAAAGACACTGAAACAAAATAACGTATATGGAATTATGCACTGACCAAAACAGTATTAAACTAATAAAAAGGTTGCCAGTTCAAATCCCATGGTCAGCAGACTCATCCCACTGTTGTTCCCTTGAGCAAGGCCCTTAACCCCAGTTGCCCCACAGACTGGCTGACCCTACTGTCTCTTCTACACCACTTTCATGAGGTGGCCTCCTGGGATGCTTTTCCAGCTGTCCTGATGGAGGTCCCACATATATTCTGAGCACTCATATATTCTTATAGCCACTATCAGGTTCTCCAAAAGAGAACCCGTGTTTAGGTCAGGTAGCCAGTGGAGATACTATCACTCTCCTTTGTAAGCAGCTTGGTGTATCCAAATTTTTGATTGGTATCGTACTTTTTTTTTTTGTTAGGGCAGTGCCAAGCAGTCCTTGGAGCACTTGGGGATTAAGGGCCTTGCTGAAGGGCCCAACGGTGTAATCACTCTGCCAACCCTGGGATTTGAACCAGCAACCTTCTGGTTATAGGCATGGTGTCCCAACCCACTGAGCCACACCCTTTCCCCTGGCCGCTTGTCATTACCACCCCGCCTCATTTCTCAGCTTCTTTCTGAATTTTTTTTCTGTGACAGTAAGTTTAACCTGGAATTCTACTGTCGCTGCAGGAATCTGCTGTAATTACCCAACCGCTGTGTATTAAGGTGTGAGCCTCATGCTTAAGAGAGAATGTCACTTTTTGTGTTTTAGGTTTCCCCGGATAACAGGGCATTTCAGTGACATCACCTCGGTTTCGATCTCTATTGTCTTGCAGGGCAAGGGCTTGAATTGTGTCTCTACCATGAGTACGTCCAGAATAGGCTGACAGTGGTCCAATCGGAGCATTACATCATTGCTGTCCTTAGACCTGTAGCTCATCTATAAAGATGTTCCCGTGCCAATGAAATCTTGGCCATCTGGGTGGGGGGGTAATCTCACTGCACAGCCACCCATACCCAGTCCAAGCCATGTTCGATGCCTGTCCTACGGTCACCATCACAAGCGCCACAGTGGGTAGGATGACATGTTGGCGGGACTCATTCCAGTACCTCAGGGAGCCCTGGGCAATGGTGGCTTAATGGTTAGGGAAGCACACTTGTAATTGACAGATTGCAGGTTTGAATACCTGACCAGCAAGGTGCCACTGAGGTATCCTTAGCAAGGTACCGCCCCCACGCACTGCTGCCTGGGTGCTGAATTAGCTGCCCCCTGTTATGTCACATTGTCACATATGGGTTAAATGCAGAGGACACATTTTGTTGTTGAGCACAGTGCTGAGGTGTGTCAGCAATGACAATTGATCACTAAATCCTATGCTGCCGATACCCCCCCACTCCCAATACTCCTTAAAGTTCCTTTCAGGCCATCTCAGTTTTGCCCCCCTCCACCCCCCACCACTGTTCTGCTTTCAGAGCACTATGTCTTTAAGAGAAGGCTTTCAGGTTAACAGCCACCATATGGTAGCCTCACAGGTTGCACGCTATAAAGATCGCATAAGTACTTATCGATCCAATCCTGGTCCCCGTGCTGGACCTTCTCCAGCTTTGGGTAGAGGTTTGCAGAGGCTGGAGGGGTTGCTGTAGTAGCCTTGAACAGGGAGGGGTCGCTGTTGTAGCCCTGAATAGGGAGGGATTGCTGTTGTGTCACTGAACAGGGACGGATCGCCGTTGTAGCACCGAACAGACAGGGACGGATCGCTATTATAGCAGATTCACCGTGCCGCACATGCGTGTGCTTCTCTCTAAGCATTAAGGTGCATCTGTCTGTCCAATGCTCTTGTTACTCTGTTACTAGCTTGCAAGTAGGGGGGGGAGCGCTCTCTTCAGTCCTGCCGCGAAAACCTGAGTTTGAAAAAAAAATAATGTGCGTAGGTGCAGCAAAAATCCCCCCCCCCCCCCCGCCCACACACACCCACACACTGAACACATAGGGCTGAATGAAGAGTCCTTCAGAAAGCCACCTGAATCAGGCTGTCTGTGAGCACTGGTATGTTCCTGTGCTGAATAGCCTTGGTATCTTTTGCGTCTGACCTGATGATGATATTTTAACCCCCCCCCCATCTTGTTTTCCAGTCCCACACACGGCCGCCTCCATCCACTTCACCAAGGAGCCCAAATCCCAGGATGCACTGCACGGCCGTAGCGCCATGCTGCGCTGCGAGGTCAGCGCCCCCGCGGGGGTGAGTCTGCGCTGGCTGCTGGACGGCGAGCCCGTGCTCGACACTGAGCGTCGTTTCCAGGAGGGAGGCAACCTGAAGTTCACCGCCATGGACCGCCGGCTCGACAGCGGAAACTTCCAGTGCGTGGCCGCGAACGCGGCGGGCGGGGAGGAGGCGCGCTCCAACAACGCCTCCTTCAACATCAAGTGTAAGCTCCTCCGTGCTCCCCTAGTGAAGCAGCACTTCACTGCTGGGCTGTGCGAGACGGTGTGGGTGAAAATGGGCGGGTGGAGCTCTGATGGATGGATGGGTACTTTATCAATCCCGAAGGAAATAGCAGTAAGTGTTATAGTGATATATGGCACAGTGACGGTGGCAGCAGTGGGTGGGGGTGTTGGGAGGTGTGATAGATGCAGTTGTAGCTGACAGAGCAGAGCAATGGTGGCCATAGTGATCGGTGGTAAGCTGTCATGTCGACTCGATAGTGTGATATTAATGGTCCTGTGGGTATTGTAACCATGATAGTTTATTAGATTCCAGTAGTTGCCATGTTAACTTGATATTGTGTTTATTATTAATGGTCCTGAGGGTGCAGAGTGGTGGTGGTAGTAGATGGAGCTAATAATAATCAACTGAATATAATAATAATAATAATTACTATTATTATTAATTATGATAGTCCAGCCAGCCCCCCCCCCCAGCATAAGGATTCTTTGGGTTGAGTTCAGTACTACGTCTCCAGACCTCAGTAAAGCAGGGGTGACCCCCACCCCTCAATGCCAGTTGGCTTTACTCCTGTGGGATTAGCCGTGTTTACACTGTGTGAGGCTGGTGGTGCAGAGTGGGTGGGTTATAAGAAACTGCCGGAAGGAGCTCCATACACTCTTATAGACAAAACATATGAAGCATAAATATTATATGAACGGGACCTAAAAAGGGCCTTAAAGGGCCTCCATGCATGGAATGAGGCCGTGGGTCACGCATTCGCTTATTCTGAGATACCTTCAACGTGTCTTTCATGTTTTTATCTCTCTCTCTGGGCAGCAACAAACATGTAGGTTTCTAAAAAATATATATAATTAATTTTTTTTCATTCTCTTACCTGACTTCTATGAAATTTTCTTTCCTTTCTTTTCCCCCTGTTCCCACACTCGAAAAGAGCTCTTTGTCGATACTCTTGGAGAGTGAAATTTTCCTCCCGGCTGTGTCATCCTTTACCTCTGAATTATCATAGTTTGCTCTCTTTTTTTTTTTTAATCATTATTATTATTTTTTTTGATGGCTCCACCGTCACTGGTGATGCTCGTGTCTCTGGATCACCGCACCCCTCTGGGGAGGTAGCTTCTAGCCGCTGCTTAGCACCCCCTGGTGTCTGGTGTCTGTCTCAGGTGAGCTGACAAAACACCATGGCTCCCTGGACCCCCGCCTAGCCCCTGACAATAGTGAGCCTTCATTGAGCGACTGCGAAAACCTGTCCATCTGCGCAGCCAGCTGCACATGTGCACCTTGGCAGCTCGCCTGCGTCCATATCCGCATCAGTAGGGCTACACTATGCACTTATTTCCATGGTGGAGGCATAAGGCGAAGGGCAAGCTTTAGGAAGCTTTCAGAAAATTCCAGAAGAGCACTGAAAAATTCAGCCCTGTGTACAGCTGCAAATATCATCACTGGGCTGAATAAATTGGCCACTTTTTTGAGGTTTCTTTTCCCATTAATATGGACCATTAAATCATAAAAGAAATAGTTTATATTTTTAATTTGTTTATTTTTCCCTGCCTCCTTGTCAGAGTTGCCCCAGATGACCCATGAAGTCAAATCTCCATGTTCCGTAATTAAGGAGTGATTTATCGTGATAATAAAAATAGACCCTGCGACACAGGACCAAGTGGCTTGGGCATGAACTGTGGGTCAGCACCAGGTGCAGTATATTCAGCACAGAGTATTGAAGCTCACCTTTAGAATTGGACCGTGCCACCAACACCTATGGTACTGAAACTTGGTGTCAGGGACCTCAGATTTTTTATCATGTTTAACTAATGATTCTCTTGGATTATTGGCGACCCAAAGTAGATGCCTTTTTATATGACTGTTTAATTTCAGGTGATCTCAGTCAGTTATGGTTATTTACTATCTGTTTATCCAAAGCAATGTACAATTTTGAGAAAGCAGGGTCACACAGTTGCTGAAGCAACTGGAGGTTAATGGCTGCTTAGGGGCCCAGTGGTGACATCATTTCGCCAACTATGGGATTTGAACCACCAACCTTTGGATCACTATGTCTTGGCTTTCTGAACCATGTTTTTCAGGTGGTTAAATATAACATATTACAGCACTTTTTCCTAAGTAATGTGCCAGAATGTGCTCTAATGACTGTGCCTAACCCAATGACCCTGTACGGCCTGAGATCAGCTGGGACGTAAACCCGCAAAGAACCAAGAAGCAGAACCGCGCGTTTCTTGATTTGTTTCCTTTAAAGTTGAAAATGTGAAAGTGACCACATGACTGCAGCCCAGGCTTCCAGAAACTTCTGCGCCTAATTGACTGAACGAAAGAAATCTGCAGATGTGCACTGCGGTTAAGCTAAAATTAAATATTAATACGAAGTATGTGACCGCACTATAACAAAACAGGGGATTATGAATGGCAGGTTCAGGTTTTAATGGGTGTGGGAGAGAGCCAGGCATTAACACCCCCTCCCGGGGACACAGTAGGCAGGGGAGTTTATGGAACCGCAGAGGAAATAACTCACTGATAACTGGGGGTTTGAAGTCTGAGAGCCACTTGGGTGTGGAGACCTCCGGGGAGGTGCTGACAGGTCGGAAACCCTGAGACCCCCCACCCTGATTTACACTCAGACGGTTCTCTCATCAGCTGGTAACAGTGCTTAGATCAGCATGTCACTCATTAAATTGTAAATCTTCATGAAAAATTGGGGGGGCACAGTGCAGGTCCACTGATGTCACGTGATCAAGTTGGGATGGAAACCTTCCCAAAAGCGCACACAAATTCCTCTCCCAGCGAGCATTTCTTTTTAATGTTTGCCGACTTTGGCATAAGGACATTTGGTTGCAGTCAGTGTTTTAGTTAGGGTTAGGGGTTAGGTTTAGGGTTTGGCTCTTAGGGTTAGGGGTTAGGTTTAGGGTTTGGCTCTTAGGGTTAGGGGTTAGGTTTAGGGTTAGGCTCTAAGGTTTAGTGTTTGGCCCTTAGGGTTTGGCTCTTAGAGTTAGTGCTAATAGTTGTAATCCAACTCTATATGCATATGACAGTATCCTCTGCTGCAAACATAACTTACTGGAGTACATCTGTCCTGAAGTCAACTTAGATTTCGCCCCTGGGGGGTCTAACCCCCCCCCCCCCCCCCATTGCTTAGGTGTTAAAGCAGAGAAACGTGTTCATTATCAATGGGTAAGTTTCTTAATATCAGTGTTTTTATGAGGTGCAGACTGGACATGTCGTGTCACAAACGGCGCTGTCAGTGACTGGGGACAGAATGTTGAGGTGGAAGTTCTTAATGAGGTGACAGAGGTGACCCAAAGTTACGTTCAGGATCGTAGGGTGGGGGAATGTTGGTTTTGTCTTTTGTGAAGGAGCTTTAGATTCATAGCCTGTAAGGTTCCTGCTTTCTGCCTCGCTGTTCCCCCTCGCTGTGTATTACTGCATCGACAACTGATTCTGAGATAGCACAGAGAACTAGTTGCTCTCTCTCTCTCTCTCTCTCTCTCTCTCTTAATCTTTCCAGGGCTG
Organism: Brevimyrus niger; assembly: GCA_015164015.2. Taxonomy (NCBI): domain Eukaryota; kingdom Metazoa; phylum Chordata; class Actinopteri; order Osteoglossiformes; family Mormyridae; genus Brevimyrus; species Brevimyrus niger. Next base: position 4,814,550 of record JAABNY020000063.1, on the reverse strand, counting down.
GAAAGTGGGAGTGTGACCCTGCTAGAGCCAGCCACAGAGGCCGAGATAGAGAGCTCTGCCCCAGTCACATTGCGGTGCCACATTGACGGACACCCTCGGTAAGACCCACCGACGCCAAATACGTCAGATGCCAAAATTTCTACCTGTTTATACAATTCATTTCATTGTTGGTTTTTTTTTTAGTTAATTGACAAAGTCTAGGGTACAACAGCAAGTCCCTGGGTCTTAAAGTTGCTGGTTGGAGTCAGGCTGCCATGATTAAGACTGTCCCGTTACCCCTGACTGCAGGCCCACATGCCTGTGGTTTAAGGACGGCAGCAAGCTGCCGGAGTCCCACCACCTGGTGAACAATAAGGAGCGCACGCTGATACTGAGCAGCGCCAGCCCCGATGACAACGGCGTCTACTCCTGCTGCGGCAAGAACGCCGCCGGGCAAGTGTGCAGCAGCAACAACTTCACACTCAGCATCATTGGTGCGCCCACCTGTCTCTCTGCCAGCTAAGTCTGTCTGACACTGTATCTCTGTGTCTCTATCTGTCTTCCTGTTGGACTCTCTGCCTGTACCTGTCTGCCTGACTGTGTGTCTGTATCTGTCTGTTTGTCTGTACCTGTCTGGCTGTCTCTCTCTTCATTTCTGCTTGACTGTCTGTCAGCACCTATATGTCTGACTGTCTGTCTGTACCTGTGTGTTTGCCTGTCTCTCTGCCCGTACCTCAAACCGTCTGTTTGAACCTGCCTGTTTTATTCTGTCTCCCTGGCTTCCCCACACCCTCTCCATAGTGTCTGTGTCAACCTGTTTGTCTGTGATTATCTCTGTCTGTCTCTCTGTACATATCTGTCTGTGCCTGTCTGTCTGTAGCTCTGTAGAGATGTTCTGTTCATTCCTCTGGCTCGCTGGCTTCCCCACATGCCGGCCTTGCCGTCTGTCACAAAGCAGCGTCTGTCTCATTGGTTTTGATTCACTCCCTCCTGCCGGTCAGCGGCGTGCCACAGATTTGTGACGATGTAACTGGCTCATCTCTTCCGACGTTTTCCGAGTTTTTTCCGGACAGCCCCCCCGTCGTGAGAACCGCCAGCTGTCGGCTCTGTTCTGAAATGAGATCAGAGACGTCGCTCTGAGAAAGCCACTGTGAACGCCAGGCCCCGTGACGTGATTACTGGGGATGCTGAATGAGAAACACGCGGCCCAGTGCAGCTCGGCCTGGCCCAGTCCTTTGAGCCCTGTCACGCAGGGGCCCGGCTGTGTGGGTTGGGCCAGCTCTGGTTACCTGGCATTTTTCCAGCATCAATGAATGCCTTCTGGGTCTGGTTACATGCTGAATGGTCTGAAGGCTGGCTGTGTGCTCACAGCCTGATGCGTGGCCCCTCCCTTGAGAACTCCCCAACCCACCCCCCCAGGCATGTCCCCCTCTCGCTATCTCTCTCTCTCGCTGTCTCTCTCTTCCTGTTGCTCTCTCAGCCAGCATATAATGTTGATACTAATTATATGGATGTGAAGGTACCAAGGCTGCCCTGGGTGATTCACTTCAGTCAGTTATATCTAAATAGTTGTACCTATAATCCCACAGGCCCGGTTCAAAGCCATATGGATCTCTACACTTCCCTCTCCGCCCTCTCCCATTGCTGCCTGTTCCTCTCACCGTCCATTCCCATCGCCGCCAACATAGATCCCGCCCTCACCACCCGGTCCGCTCGCCATTCGGTCCTCTCACCGTCCGTTCCCCTCGCCACCCGCTTCCCTCGCTGCCCGGTCCTCTCCCCGTCCACTCTGCTCACCACTCGCTCCGCTCGCCACCCGCTTCCCTCGCTGCCCGGTCCTCTCCCCGTCCACTCCGCTCACCACCCGCTCCGCTCGCCACCCGCTCCCCTTGCCGCCGGCCCCCCTGGCCACCCGTTCCTCTCATCGTTTGCTCCCATCGCCGCCCGCTCCCCTCATACTGGCTCCCATCGCCGCCCGCTCCCCTCATACTGGCTCCCATCGCCGCCCGCTCCCCTCATACTGGCTCCCATCCCCGCCCACTCCACCAGCTGCCTAATGGGTTGACTGGCACTGAACACAACAATGCTCCACTAAGCTGCTATTTTATTTCTTGTGGCCTTCCTGTAATTTTTAATGGGTTTCCTCTGAGCTCTCTCTCATTAACAAATTAAATATTAAGAGAACCACTGCTGATAGGATGGTTTTTTTTTGTTCTTTGGGCCATTGTCTAAGAACTCTGCAGCAGGTGAAAATCCCAGAAGGAGTTTCTGAGATGCTGGAGCCGCTGGGTCTGGCACTGACTGTCACACCCTGCTTAAAATCACTTAGGACGGCCTGATCTAATGCAGAGCCACTGAAGAACTGAACCTCCTGACCCTGTCAGTGTGCTGTATGGGTTCAGGTGCAGCCACATGATTGGCTGTTTGGGGGAGCAGATGTATCTAATAACACTTTGTGTGTGTGTGTCTATGTGGGCAATATATACACTATGACCACCCTTCTGTGATGGTAAACTAGCATTCAGTACTAGTATTCAAGATGTTGAATGCAGAAGCAATGAAGACGGGTAAGGGTGTGTTTCTGAAAGGGCTAAATGTTATGGCCAGATGACTGGATTAGAGCATCTCGAAACTGCAAGGCTTATATGGGATGCTAATGGTGAGCCGTGGTGAGGACCTACTTAGAGTTGTACAGAAGGGAAAAACCATGAACCCACAGGGTGTTGGGTCTCCAAGCCCCATCAGTGTGGGATGTGAACAAAGGTTATTTGATATATATAGACAAAGATATATGTCTATATATTGGCACATTATTGTCTTTTAAAGCGTCTTTGGTATCTCAGTCACCTCAATATATACGGTAACCATCCAATATATCCATGTTTTTGTTGACTTTTGTCGACTTCCAGTATAATTGTATTGCAGGTATCCAATGTTAAATGGATTTTTTCTTCTGAGAAATATCTTCATATATGTGTGTACATACAGTGTCAGGCGGCAGTGTTTTGGAGCCCCTGTCTGTCATGCTGTGTGTTCGGTGTGAAATTCTCTGTACGGCCTAAGCATGCGTGCCTGCCAATTCAAGGCAGAGCTGAGGAGTAGCCCCCCCCCAGGAAACCCAGCACCTCTCCTCCTCCCCAATCAGTCACCTGCTTCGTTTATAGACGGGGGGTCGGATTAGCACCGTCGGAGAAGGAAAGGCGTCTTGACAAAAGACGGGAACATGACGGCTGGCCGCTTTCTCTGCCATGCAACTTTCCCACATTCCCCTGGCTCCAGGCGGAAGCAACTGACAGCTGGGGGTGTGTCCCCCACCCCCAACCCCTTCTTGGCTTGAAACTATGGATCACTGCTTGTATGTACCTCTCAGCCTGGCTGCATTCATCAGCACTTAAAAAATATCTGTGATCTTCAGCCGCTTTCCCTGGACTGGGTGGCAGCCCAGGCGGGCTGTGTTCTGAGCTCATATTCGACACCCCCTCAATCCCCAGCTTTAACCTGCCAATTTCACTCTGCAGTATGCCCCCCCCCCACCCCCGCTGATCTTTTGCCGTGCTTGAGGGTGCAAAAATTCAGCTGCCATCAGGTCCAGTAATGTAGTTCCTGGTTCAGGTTTTCTGACACAGCATTTCTCGGGATGATCTGAGCGACTCATGAGAGAAACTGGACTTATATGCCCCTCCCCCAGACCAGGGCTTTTGCCTCAAGCTAGCTTCAGGGGCCTGTTAACATCCCATAATATAGTCTCATATGTTACATGTGGGGTGGCGTGTTGGCGCAGTGCTTAGCGCTGCTGCCTCACATCAAGAAGGTCCTGGGTTTGGT
>JAABNY020000063.1:4787084-4808405 GCA_015164015.2 Brevimyrus niger | reverse complement strand
AAATGCTCCTGCAAGTATCCAGGATTAATTCAGACGGATTCACATTGACAACAAATAAACCTGAACGAAGGGGGGGGGCATTGTTCTGGAGGAGGGGGGGGTAGGAAGTGAACGTGAAAACAGCACTTCTGATATCCCACCGGCGAGTGGTTTAACCCGAATTAGTTAAATCCACTCAGCTTCCTAAGTGTTTTTGGGTCTTTTGTTCCCATCACAGTCTCTGTTCTCCTGGGCACCTATGGTTCCGCGTCCTCCACCCCCCCTGGCCACCCGATTTGGGATTTGAATTATGAATTCTGTTTCATGTCTGCATTAAAGCAAACTGCCAGTCACTGACATTGCATTAGTCCAGCCACTCTTCCAGAACGCTGATTAAATCCTCGATAGCGTAGCCGAGCGCTCCTTCCTGCTGCTGTGAGACAGCCGCTTTCTTCTGAACTCCGTCCAGAATCCCTGACAGGTACGATGAGGTCGCTTATGTACGGGGGGGGGGGGGCACTAATCCACCACGGCGGAGCTGCCATCACCCCATCACTCGTGGCTTTCCACACGAAGGGCGCCGTCGCCCGCCCCCCACCTCCCACCTCTGCCGTCTGTAGGTGCAGGATGGGGGAAGCCACCTCACAGCCACTTACCAAAAACAGTGACAGCAGGGAAGTCTGTCATGAAGAAAAGGGGGGTGTTGGGTGGGTATTATGATGGGGGGGGGCTTCTGAAATTATTTTTGATGAATGAAAGGAGAGTCTAAGAATAGTTTTCTCTGTCCATCTCACTGAGAGCCAGCCTACAGCTTAATCCCACTGAGCTGGGTGTCACTCCATGGAGTGTTTATTGAGATTTTGGTCTTTTTGTGCTTGACTTGAGGATTTATACCCGCTCTTTAGTGTAACCAAAAAGTGCTGGGAGGGCAGAGAGCTCTGTAACCCAGCCTGGATGGTGTGAATGGATGATGGATGTGACCTCTCCCCCTGGCAGCTACAGTGGGTTGGCATGTATGTGAGGAATGGCACCCCCAGTGGAGGAGGTGGGGAGTGCAGAGGCAAGCCAGGGCCTTCAGTAATGGAATGAATGGAAATGCTGCTGTCTGATCTGCTCCAGCATCCGACTTTACTGCATTGTATTTGCATGACAAACACTTTTATCTAAAGCTGTGCAGAATTGGAAAGTCAGTCCCCAGAGCAAGCAGGGGTTAAGAGCAGTGAAATCACTCTGCCACCATGGGATTGAAACCCACAACCTTCAGATTACAGGCACAACATCGTAACCTCACTGCGCACGTTAGTGCTCTCTGTGAATTCCTGCCACGTGGTTAGGAGAGTGACGGTACAAACCTTCCTGACAATTCCGTGTCCTGACTGCCTGCTGACAGATCCTTATTGGGTCATTGCCCTGAAACTGTCAAATAGCACCCCCTCCCCCCATCCAATTGAATAAAGCTACCTGGCTGGAGGAGAACTTCCAGAATGGGTGTGGGAGCACACGAGCGCCCCCTGTGGGCCTTAGCAGTGTCTGACTCTCCCTCTCTCCTCAGGGTGTTCCTGTACAGCAACGGCACTCTCCACATCACCCAGGTGAAGAACCGTAACACCGGCTTGTACCAGTGTGTGGCCCGCGGTCCCCGGGGCCCCGACGTCACCCTGCAGGCTCAGCTGTGGCTGGCAGGTAAGTGCCTCATTCACACAAAAATACCAGAGCATGTGTGGTGCCCCCTAATGGTGGATAGGTGAAATTGCACCTCCCAGCACAAACTTACACAGAGATAAAGACTGTCTTCTGGATTCCACCAGAATCTTCCTACATTCTTCCGCACCCCATAACTCCCATGCAGCGTCCAGGGATCCCGCTGGGTTGGAGTAGCCAGCTCCACCTAGAGGGGACCCTCCCTCCCAGGACCCAAATCCTGCCACCATATTCAACCCCCAGACCTACCGGCCCATTTAATTGCATTAAGCCCCCAAATCTGTCGCTAATCCGTTACGGCATTAAACAGGATTGCGTCGCGCTTGCGGAGCGGCTAAGCGATTTCGCTCGTCCCTCCCCCGCCTCCAGCAGCTCTTTCACAAGTGGCACCACCCACCTTTAATCCCAGAGAAGAGGCTGGCTGCCCTGCATTATTGATTTTTCTAGTGCCCCCTCCTCGGGACTGAACGGGCCGTCGCTCCCGGCTGACCTCCATGTGACGGGCAGTCGTCCCCGGCTGATCTAACAGCAACATTGGCCCACTGAGTATTAAGTATTAAAGTATTAAAATAAATATTTCATGTAAAGACACTGACAAACCATGCATCACCCAGCTCTGAATTTACTGTACTTAATAAGCAGTTTCAGCTGGGGCTACAAAATTCATAGCAGCAAGAACATAATTTTACAAAATTATAATAGTGAATTTTTCCAAAGAGAGAAAATGTGTTTTTAAATTTCTATAAAATAAATCAAAAACCTCCTCTACCTCTGTGGACCAGCCGTCTCTGTTAGTAAAAGGAATTTTATCCAACATGGCATGTTACCTTATAAAAAAAAAAAAATGTCTAATTACATTCCATTTTCAAATTTCATTTTTCCACGTTGACCAATCAGACCCAGCCGCTAGCCTTTCACCGGCCAGAGCTTCCTGGTATTTGCTTGTAACCACGACGAACATCCCGTCGCTGATGAGCTCCGCCCCTCTCCCCCCGCAGGGATCGAGGACATGGGGCCAGCCACGTCACGGGTGTTGGTAGTGGACAGCATGCAGCGCGAGGCCTGCCGTCCCCCACATGGCCACCCCAAGCCTGAGGTGTGGTGGGAGAGGTCTGGGGTTCGTGTGCCACCCCAGGGCAGGGTGCGGCACGAGGGCACCGAGCTGGTGTTCAGCCCCACGGAGGCCGGTGACTCCGGCACCTACACCTGCGTCGCTCAAAACAAGGCGGGGCAGCGAAAGCAGGAGCTGATCATCACAGTAGCCAGTAAGGACCCCACCACCCCCCCCCAAATCATCTCCAGCTCCAGGTCTCTCTGGGTCAACCTGCAGTGACCCCAGCCATGTGTCTTTATCCCAGCCCCCCCAGTGTGGATCACCAAGCCGGTGGACACTGACATGGAAGAGGGGCATTCTGGGTACCTGCACTGTCACACCCATGCCACCCCAGAGCCGCAGGTTACATGGCAGCGTGGGCAGGCGTTCGTCAGCCCAAAGGTCAGTATCTCACGCCTGTTTATCTCTAAATTATAAATGTTATCATATGTAATAATAATGTTTCCGTACTTACTCAACAAGAGGGTCCTCTGAGAGCATTTTTGCCATCCCAAATGAAAATGGTAAATGGACTGCATTTATATAGCGCTTTACAATACATGCCTCGCATTCACACATCAGTGGTGGAAGCTACCATGCAAGGTGCCTACCAGCTCACCGGGAGCAATTTGGGGTTCAGTGTCTTGCTCAAGGACACTTCGATGGGACCCAGGGCTTGAACCGGCAACCCTCCGGTTGCCAAACGGTAGCACTACCTCCTGCACCACCATCATCCCAACTGGCATGGGTGTGGGGGTGCAGGTACCCAGAATGCCCCATCGCCCATCCCACTGGCCTGCTTGTACTCACCATTTTTTAATGGATGTCCATATCCACACTGCTGTTATATTCTCTCCCTCCCTCTCTCCTTTTCTCTCTCTCTTTCTCTCTCTCTCTCTCTCTCTCTCTCTCTCTATCTCTCTCGCTCTCTCTCCCCCCCAGGACTCCCGCTTTGAGATGTTCCCCAATGGGACCCTGCGCATTAACAGCGTGAATGTGCACGACGGGCTGCTGTACCTCTGTCAGAGCGAGTCCGTGGGGGGGACACTGAAGGCACAGGCGCACGTTACCGTCCTGGGTAAGCCCCGCCCCCTCCCCTTCCCAGTCATGTCTACTCTGATGTATGCTCCTCTTTCTCAGTACAGATGCTTCCTGTTTTATGACAGTTTGATGTTTTAACTTTGCGATGGTGCAATAACAATGCACATTCAAGAGTTATTGAACGTAAATGTAAATATCACATATCACATACCGTTTTTTTTTTCTTCTGTGTTGAACCAAATTTTCTCAGGCCCATTACTGGTGCTTTTCCACTGATACCAGGAACTGGAGCGGTTCACCTGCTAACACTAACCTGCTTACTAGTAGGGCCGAAAGCGTGAGCAAATTTAACTGGTTGCATCACCATCATCTGATTGGTCAAAATGCACGAATGATCTGTGCATGGATTATCAGAAAGAAAATGGGACATATTTTATATATTATTCATTATTATTAGTATTCCACATCTCTTTGTATTGATGCATTCACAATAACTCGAAATAACTTGAAAATTTGATAACATAACACAATGGTTCTCACAGACCTATTAGCATAAACTTGACATGGTAAATAAATATGTACACAGTGTGAACAGCAAATCCCTTCGGTTTTACGTCGCTGTCAATCCTCAAAACCGGCAACGCCCTTACCGGGCCAACCCTTCTGCAGGGTAAAACCGAAACGAGCTGGACCCGCCCTGTAAGTCGTCTCTCTTCGCGGTACGGCTTGGGTTCGGGTCGGTTCCTGTATGCCAGTGAAAAAGCGCTGTATGTCTACAAAACGTGCAAGTGCGTCAAATCAAATCGTATTCCACTTGTGCCATTTTCAACTTCCAATGTTATGTTATGTTACCCCATCATAAGTCGAGGAGCATCAATATTTCCTATCTCCCCCCCCCCCCCCCCGCATGTGTGTCTAATGCCCCACTGAACGCCGCTGTCTTCCAGAGCGGCTGAAATTCACGCCCGTGCCCCAGCCAAGCCAGTGCCTGGAGCTGCATAAGGACAGCAGCGTTCAGTGTTCCGCCACGGGCCGGGAAGCTCCCCACATCCATTGGATGAAGACAGGTGGGCGATAACTCCCCCACCCCCCGCCCAGCCAACACGATCACAAAGGGGCCATTGTGGGAGGGGAGGGACAGAAAAACACACATTCTTCAAAGCTCCATGCTGGTGCTGGAGACCACTAAAGCCGCCCGTTAAAAGAAACATTTGCCCCCCCCCCCCCTCCCAGACCTCGAAGGCTGACTGTTGATGATTATATTGTACAGCTAATCCAGGTTATGATACCAGCAATGCTTTTAAACTGATTCTTTTGTTCTGTTTTAGAGTTTTAGACATATTAATAAAGCAGATCACACTAATAAATTATATGCATGTCTGGATGAGCTTGTTTTTCTCCTGGAATGGCTGAAAGGGAAAGTGGGGTTAACTGTGACCTGACCTCTCTGGCGCCCTCTGCAGACGGCAGTGAGATCCCCGCCCACGTCACTCAGCGAAGTGGGACGCTGCACTTCTCCAGGGTGACGCGCAATGACGCTGGCACCTACACCTGCCTGGCTGCCAACAAGCAGGGGGAGATTCGCGCTATGGTGAACCTCACTGTGGCAGGTAGCGCCCCCTACCTGGCCTGTCCGGTATTGCCATTGAACATATATCCTGTTTGTCCATAACGTCCTTCAGGTCAGACTACACTAGTGCCTTTCCTGTGCCGCTTTGTATGCCTGTTTGCACCCCTCCTTCAGCTGACATACCCAAATATGGATACGCTCCTTTTGGGTCTGATCACATGACACATTCAGTAATGCAATGTTAGCTGTTAATAGATGTTACGGTTTTTCATTTCGTTCTATGAAGTTCTGCCTGCAGTATAATACGTGATTTATGAATCTCTGTCTGAGGCTCCCTGGGGGCTGGGTGATGTATCTTCATTTTGTTGGATCATAGGGCCAGTGAAAATCACTATGAGTCGCCCAATGCTGCCACCAAATGGCAGCGCTAGTCATTACACCGTCGATAATTAGCGCATCGTGGCGGAAGCGTACTGTACAGTGTCCGACCTGACCCCGTCGACCCCCACAGTTTACCCTGTGTTCAAGCTGGAGCCGGAGAACGCCACGGTGTACCAGGGGCACATGGCCGTCCTGCACTGTCAGGCCACTGGGGAGCCTGAGCCCAGCATCCAGTGGATGGCCAAGGACAAGCTTCTGGACCCCAGCTGGAGAAGGTCTGAGCTTGGTGGGGGCGTGATGTGGTGATGGGGAAGTGGGGGGGGGTTTCGTTTGGCCATGTATTCTCATAGGAGCCTTGAGGTTGTCATTCCTGGTTTGGAGGTAATTTCAAGTGGACCCAACCGGTAACCCTCGACCTCATGGTCTGGGAAAAGCCACCTCCTGTGAAACGCGGTGATCGGCTCCACTGTTTCACCAGTGCGGTCTGATGTTTCCTCTCCATGTTGGCCATGACGCACTACCCCTCCCTGCAGGTTCCAGGAGATGCCCAACGGCACGCTGGTCATCGCCAGCGTTGGCATGGAGGACACCGGGAAGTACACTTGCATCGCCGGCAACGCCTGCACCATCCGCCACAGCACGGCACAGCTCTACGTCGTAGGTGAGCCTCCGTGCGGCGAATCGCGGCTCTACAGTGCCAGTTCAGATGCTTGGGGTTTAAGCACAGTCCCGAGGTCGTGCGTGATGAGGATGCCCAGTGAGAGTGACAAGCCAGCTAGTCTCACAGCTCCCTGGCATGTTACGCTGATTGTCCACCTGTAATTAGTGACGCTAATTGAGTCTCTGTATTATGCAAAGCGCTCTGGGATAGCTATACTAGGAAAGAAGAGCCCAAAGATGTCCAAAACTCATTCAATCCACGTGATACGTGGGGTGTAGGGTGTCGAGCGACGCGAGAATGTGGGCAGTAGAGCTGAGGCAGCTGTAGAAATCATTCCTGGGGGGGGGGGGGGGCTTATACAGAATCCCCCTCGCAAAATGGGAGGAGAATGTAATCACACCCTTCTGTCAGTTACTCGGGATACAAGTGTCTGTTATTAAAGTCTGGGACTTTCCAGAGACTGTAATGTAATAAGCTGTCTGTAAAGGGTCCAGTTGTCACTGACGTGACTCAAGCAGGAGTTGACATTAGGGGCGGTTTGATAGCTACTGAGTCTTCCTGGAGGTTATTGCGTCTTCAGTGCCGGGGGGAGGATGGTGATGGGCCGGAGGGCGGGGGGAGGATGCTGTCATGGCAACCCCCAGGCCTTATCTCCGAGGTCGGGGTCGTCGTCACCAGCAGGCGGTGATGTCCCATCGCTGGCGCAGAAGGCGCGTGATCTCAGGCCAAACCCGGGGGCTGGTCGGCGGGCCTAGAGATCCTAGCTGCTTCCATCTGTCCCTGTCATGTCAGATACGCTCCTCCGGTTCAGCAGAGCTCAGCTGTCCGCAGCGTAAGGTCTTAGAACCACTAGCTGTCAAGCTCTTTGTCAGCTGCCGACCTCATTATAAATAAAAACCTTCACGCGCCCTAGAAACGTGCCTCCACTGTCCAGCTGCTTAAGCATGAGGCACTTTTGTATTTCGGGTCCTGCAGAGAAACCGGAGCCAAAGATCATGGATAATGAGGAGAAGGCCCCCTACAAGATGATCCAGACCATCGCGCTGTCGGTGGGCGCGGCCGTGGCCTACATCATCGGCGTGCTGGGCCTGATGTTCTACTGCAAGAAGCGGCGCAACGCCAAGAGGCTGCAGAAGAACACCGAAGGAGAGGAGGCAGAGATGGAGGGTCTGAACGGTCAGTGTAGGAATGCCAGACTCAATTTGCAGTCAGCTTGTACTTGATACTGCCCTCCTCTGGCCACCTGGGGTATTGCATGTCTTGCATCGCGAGCCCATAGCTACCGCAGCATTTGTTGCCAACACTGTCAGCTGTTGAGCCCAGTTACTATGTTTCGGTCGGAGAACTAATTGTTTCTGTTCAGCTGCTGTCCCTGCAAATCCTGGCTTTATGCTAAAATGCATATCGGTCATTCTGTGACGCCCACCAGCCATTTGTTGTGGGGGTGACCCCTGAAGTTGTGAAGGAACCAGTATTTCAGATTATTGTTTCTGGGAAGTGTTAGTTCACTGATATTATTTTTAAACGTGACTTCTCCAGCCTTTAAAAGTAAATGCTCTTTAAGGATTGAGTAATTCATTGAGGAACACAGAACATCTGCACTATATACTGTAGAGTCTGCCTCATTGCTGAAACGTGTTGAGTCTTGCTGTTTATAATGTGACATAGCGTAGGCAGAACTGGAGAATCTGCCAAACGTTCCTTGTTTTTTCCAGTGGCTGACGGCAGAGATGCCGTCTTGCCGATCGATAAGGCGAAGCCCCCCATGCCGCGGGCCAGGAGACGGGGGTTACGCTATGTGCATAACCGACGGTGCCGTGACATGACGACTGTGCTGTCCACTAGGTGGCGTCATGCAGGAAAATGGCCAGGCCCCGGCAGAGATTCCGGAAGAGGTAGCCTTGACCAGCCTGGGCACCACCGTGACAAACAAGCATCAAAGCAGCAATGACAAGCTGCATTTTCCCCGGGCTGACCTGCACACCATCACAACACTGGGTGAGACGGATACATCCTAGGATCAGAGGTGTGCTCAGGGGGCGGGACCACAGGGGGCGGGACCACAGGGGGCATTGGCCTGAAAGCTGACTGGCTTCCTGAATGCCTCCTTATCTGTCACGCACCGACTCAGATCTTATCATTGGCTTATGATGGAGTCCCTTCAGTATGAATTATGGCTCCTCTTAAACCCCCCCCCGCAACCCCAACAATTCCTAGAATCACACCTGCTTAGAAACGCAATGGGTGGATGGATGGATGGGTGCTTGACTAGATATAGATGGATAGATATTCATGTTATTTAGAGTCAGGAATGCCAGCAGCGTCGATGTCATTTGTGCGCATGCCAACCGCACAGGGAGGGGGGAGTTCGGGGAGGTGCTGCTGGCCAAAGCCAAGGGCGTGGAGGAGGGCGAGGCGGAAACAGTGGTGCTGCTGAAGAGCCTGCAGGCTCGGGACGAGCAGCTGCAGCGGGACTTCCGGCGCGAGGCCGAGATGTTCGGCAAGCTGAGCCACCCCAACGTGGTGCGTCTGCTGGGCCTGTGCCGGGAGGCGGAGCCCCACTACATGATCCTGGAATACGTGGACCTGGTACGGCCCCCGACTGCCTCGTCACGCCGTCTCCCACACATCGCGATGATGGCCGATTTCCCACCCTTTTAACCGCAACCCCCACCCCCAGGGAGATCTGAAGCAGTTCCTGAGGATCTCCAAGAGCAAGGAGGAGAAGATTAAGCCTCAACCGCTGAGCACCAAGCAGAAGGTTAGAACACGGAGCTTCTCTTTCCCCTGAAAGCTTTTCTACCTCGTGCTGACGGTCACCTCAGGTCACGGCACAGGAAGTGAAAGTGACATCAGATTCCCAGCGGGGAGGAGGGGGGTTCACTTTCACTTTGCATTGACAGTGATGAGAGAGTGATGCGGCAAGTTCAGTGGGAGGGGTCCATGATGATGTTGCAGTCTGAGGTGCAGGTTGGTGGGAGGGGAGGGGTCTGTTATTTTTGCAGGTGGCCAATTTTCACTTCCACAGCCACAAAACAGGCAGCGCAGGAAGGGCTTGGTTTCCTCCGCCACCCAGGATCTTGTGTGTCCTTTGTCACCTCATCACCAGTGCTGCCCCCCCCCCATGCACACACTCACACACCCCTAACGCTCAGCCCCACTCCCCCCCCAGGTGTCCATCTGCCACCAGGTGGCCCAGGGCATGGAACATCTGTCCAACCACCGCTTTGTCCACAAGGACCTGGCTGCCCGAAACTGCCTGATCAGCAGTCAGCGGCATGTCAAAGTGTCCGCTCTCAGCTTAAGCAAGGACGTCTACAACAGGTAAGGACGTTATTTCTTACTTACTTATTCCCTACTGCAACTTTCACTGTTTGCTAACATTTCCTTAATTGTTAACTCAATTTCCTGGCCTCTTAAATGCACCATACTTTTGCTACAAGAAGGATTGGTACTCTGCCTCCACCTTGTGGCCAAGTTGTTTAACTTCACTTGCCACACCATACATAGTCTAAGTCAATTAATGATGCAGGATGCCGTTAATGCTTCTCAATTTCCATTATCTGTCTGCCTGTAGCGAGTATTACCACTACCGGCAGGCGTGGATCCCACTGCGCTGGCTGCCGGCAGAGTCTGTCTTTGAGGGCGACTTCTCCGCCAAGTCGGACGTGTGGTCGTTCGGGGTGCTGATGTGGGAGGTGTTCAGCCATGGGGAGTTGCCCTACACCAAGCTGAGCGACGACGAGGTTTTGGGAGGTGAGGGATAATCTGCATGCCACTCACAAAGTGTGAATTGATAGCTATGTACAGGTGCGTGGCTCAGCAAGTTAGTATACAGCCCCTGTGAGCTGAAGGTTGTTGGTTCAAATCCCAGGGATGAAAGAGTGATTTGCCGGGGACTTGCCGCTACTTAATGCTGAAGGACCTTTCCTAGATAAACAGCATGTGATTCTCCAGTTTATCTCACCATCTCCACAGTTAGTGGGTTTACGTATCTGTACATGGTCACATTACCACGAATCAGCAGTGTTCCTGGTCACTGTTTACCGTTGCCCTCCCTGACGCATTATCGTTGCCCTGGCAGGCCTCCGGGAGGGTAAGCTGAAACTGCCCGTGCCCGAAAACTGCCCGTCCAGAGTCTACAAGCTGATGGCGCGGTGCTGGGCCACCAGCCTAAAGGACCGTCTCTCCTTCAGCGAGGTTGTTGGCATACTGAGCGAGCTGCCCTCTGACACCAAGGTCTGATGCGGGAAGCAGCAGGGTTGGGGGGGGGGCGTTGTCAGCTGGAGGCTCCCCATTCCAGCACACTCCCTCAGACTATGAACTTTGAACCCCCCCCCCAGCAAGCTTGCAACCTTTCATTAGAGAGATGGTTGGGAGGGGGCTGTAAATGTAACAAAATGAATGACACTTTCTATTTGATGTGGATGTCAAATGAAGAGGTCGGAGAGGGCCACCTGCCTTAAACTGCCCCTGCTGGGACAAGATGCTCCTCGGCACTGATGCACAGGCTCCTGGGAGCTACCTCTGTGAGACACTTTGCTTGGCCTTACTCCTCTACCAGATCCAGGGAAGGAAGTAATAACATATTTAAATAAATAAGAAGATGTCTGCAGTGAGCTTGCCCAGGCTGAGGGTGGCGCTGTTGCTTTTATTCCCCTGTCTGGGACCACAGTACATTCCATGTCAGGAAAGTGAACATATTTTTGATTGACTGAGTAATGAAATGCTGTCACAGTTAGTGTTTACTTCTGGTATGAAAGAGCATCATTTGAAGGGCAAAGCTTGAGAAAACTGTTTCTGAAGGCCTAGTCTGTTACTTGTGGTCCCGCGACCTGGAATCATCTATTTAAAAAAAAAAAAAAAAACGTACTTGGACCATCTTGATTAACAAGATGCCAGGTCTATAAAGTACGGTTTATAGAAGCTATTATTATTATTATTATTATTATTATTTTATTATTATTAACAGTTTCCTTTGTTGCTGTGTGAATGTTGTGTTTTTATCTATGGCCACATAGTGGCTTTTTTTTTTGTTATCTTCCGGGGCTCTTGGGGGCGACACCTCAACCATATGCCTGGAAGCCAGACTGCACAGGTCACGATCCGGCATGGTGCTGCCGCTAGGATGCCTCACCTCAGTGGGCCCAATTTCCCCTCCCTGAACCGGTCCAATCAGAACCTGCCAGGCCGCTGATCTGCGTGCTGTGTGGTGAATGTGCACTGACCATACTTGGTCTTCACTTTTCTATTATGTTCTAGAAGGATTTACAGGAACCTGTATTTATCAAAGAGGGACCTGACTTATCATTTATTTGTTCCAGGATGGTACCATTTCACTGTTTTTTTTTTTATTGGATGTATATGTATTCAGCATTTTATAATCCTTCATTACCCTCATCATGTTTGGTGAACAGAGCCAGGATAAAATAGCTATATATGTATAAACCTGGGAAAGGTGAGAGTATGGATATCACTGTTACCACTAACAAGTAAGTGCCTGTTAAATGAAGGATTTCACCATTATTTTTGTACAATATCTGAACAAACTGCCTTCTGTTTTTAGTAACAATTTTGTATTTGAAATTTTCACTATGAATGACGTTTGTTTCTTTTTTTAAAATATGGCAGTTAAATTGGATAGCTTTTTATCTGCATTTATTTTACAAAAACCACACACTGTGGTTTTTGATCTGCTCCTGCACGTGGTTCCAGTAGCCCACATGTACACAAGCTGCTCTCAATAAAGCTTCACTTTTGTTCCCCACTGACTGCAATTTATTTACTGCGGCTGCCCTGTCTAGCTTGCTGCGGGATCTGCCTGGCCTTGTGAGGCTTTGAGTTGCTTTCAGTGAGATGTTGGTTAATCGTCATTTACATAATATAGTCACTAGGTGGCGCTTTACATTTACAATGAATGTGGTCAAATTAAAAACATTTACTTTAGGACATATTTTAGCTATTTAATGATTTCAGTATGGGTATTTTTTTATTATAGGAAATGAATTTTATTGGGGGCTCTGGGTGGGGGCTTTTATTTTTTCCTCACAGTGTAACAGAAGCTTTTCTTTGATTTACAAGCCTGTTCTGAGCAAAGTAGATCGACAAAAAAAAAAAAAATAATCTCTTGTGCTCCAAGACCTCCTTGTGGTTTGACATACCTGCTCTCAAACTGAAGGCATGCATTTCTCTCAGGGCTGAGCACAGAGGAAATGGTGGTCAAATTATTACAGTAAATGTGCTACGTTGGCGTGTTCTTTAGAGCTGTCAGTAATGCACCCTCAAACCTGAGCCACCCACATACCAGGCCATCTTCCCAAACATCTAGCCACCCCAGAACCACCAGCTATCAGGGTCAGCTTCTTCTCGTGCAGATTTAGCATCTATGTGGAAGTCGGAGGCGACGTATTTTCTGGTTTGCCCCTTTGCTGTAGCTGGTACCTTCTAGCAGGAAGCTGTCGCACGGAGTGGAGCAGTCGATGCACATGGCCTTTGGTGTCACAGGTGGCTTCATCTGCGATAACTTGGCTGGATCAGTTTGTTAAATATGGAACAAATGAGGCTGTGTAGCCTTTAGTCAGTGGACCCCGTGGCATCTCAGAAGGGTGGGTCACTTGTACTATTACAGTACTATTATAAAAATTATAGTAAGTGGTCTGATTTACATTTAAAAAAAAATATGACAACTTGAGGGAATTCTCATGCATGGTCATACCAATACAAGGAGCAACTAGATTCTGAGGTGGATCCATGATTCTGACATGCAGGCCTTCCCATAAGGCCTGATCGAGCGCTCACTGCCGCTGTTGCCCACCGTGTTTGCTTCGAGGAGCTTCGAACAGCTTGTGCGCCGTCTGCATCTCGGTTATCGTCTGTGCCAGGAAATGTTTAGCTACAGCTAATGGCAGTAGCTGGATTTTGTGATGCCTGTTTGCCAGAATCAGAATACGATGCATATTTTTAACGAGTAGATGCTGGGGAAACACCCACAGTCTTAGCTTAGCCGAGCAGCGTCACCTGATGCCACTGCTCCAAAGTTCTTAACGGAGTGAAGTAACAGACATAAAATGCCTTTCACATTGTTGTTAGGAGTATTATAGGCAACAGAGCTTTCTTGTCCAAGGGATTTTGCATGCATAAAAAGGTGGAGATTTTATGCATTGCTTAACTTCCAGTGACAAATTAACATGTCTATGCAGTAACATTTACATTACATAGCTCAGACCACCATGATTCACATATTGTCACTCCAAGCTCCATGTCACTAGAAACGTTCCACCTTGACTCTGGGTCCAATCAAATTAACATGGCATTGCCTTCAAGCTGTTTCTATGGAAACGGTGCTGCCTGCTCTAATGCATGGTATAGAAAAGCTATAGAACATTCAGACAACTCTGGATCTGTTTATATGATTTCTCTCTCTGTGTTTGCTCAAGTAGCTTTGCAGTGATATGTGCACTTGAATCCCTCAGAGGAATGATCAGCAAATATTATGCTGTGTTACATAAGAACTTACCATGGTATGTCTTGTTACACAAGTACCCCTCAAAGAGATATATACTGGCACTACTGATTCCTGTGGTGTACTCCGTTTGTTTCTATGCCATCGTCATGCTACATTTAATGAGAATGTATTGTGATTTTTACATTTTCTTTTTTGCTCTAGGCTAGAGTGTCACTAGAGATGCGTGAATAGCTGGTGGCTTTGCTGGGGGGGAGGTCTGATTTTGATGAAAATGAAGGAGAATACAGTATTTAAACTAATGTACATCCATCTGGAGTGGGATAGAGCCCCCCCGCCCCGCCTAAAACAACCCTGGGGGCACCACTGCCTCTAGGATTGGTGGTTCACATCGCGCTGGCACTTTCGAGTCAAGGTTATGCGTTTTCCAGATGTGCTGCCTTTTGCAGTCCAGAGGCCTGCGGTTAAGTGAATCAGGGTTTCTAAGTTGTCCATGGTATATTTGCCCTGTAATGGATTGGCAATCCAGGTAGGTGCCCAAAAGCCTTCGAGTTTATGCCACCGCAACCACGCACTTTGTGACTGATGGATAATTAAGCATAGCTGTTACACTTTTATTACATTGGAACACATCTGCAATTGCTTATCATACGCATTCGTCTGATGTTTAAATTACACACAAACTCGCCAAACCATGCGTATATTTGGTGGCTTTGTATAAAGAGCGACGATAAAATGTTAAGCCATAGTATAAGATGGATGGTAGAGCATCGACATGAAGTTCCTGATTTTATAAATTAATTTCAAGCATTCAAGTATTTTGGTGAACTTTAAAAAAATAAGATATATCACCCAATATGGAATCTGAATCACCATTGAACTAATACGAAACTTGTTTCTCAATATGATCAAACAAAGCCTTAAACCCGCTGTATAATCCGTGCAGGCAACCTCACAAACTAGCGCGTGCTACACCACCACTTTTTTTTTTTCTTCTTTTGTCGGGGTGACGTAGGGATGAGCGCAACCATTTTGGTATTTATTATAATTAGCATTTTGGTTTTGACGAATGGCGGCCTAGCTCACACGTTCAGCGACGAATCAAAGTGCGACGTTGTGACTCACCAAATAAGGAGATAGACCGCCATAAAAGGAAACATTGGATCTCTTTATAAGGAGGAAAGTAGATCTCGGGTCGGTATATCAATCCACGGTCAGGTAATTTTTCCTAAGAATCAGAGTATATGTATTAATATACACCACTGTGCCGCAGCCTAATTAAATATCTAAACAGTGCGCTGCAGCGAGGTTGCCTCTAAGAGGCAAGTCGGCGACATTTTATATGTTTATTAGGTGAACTACATAACATGGCGGAGCGATCGGAAGGTGGTTGTGCGCGTTTTCCTTTTGGAGAAGTGCAGCGAGTTTTGGAAATTGGAGAGGTTGAGCTTGACTGAACTAAGGTGAAAGCTTTTGGGGTGGAACTTACCACTTCTGAAACTTGCCTCACTAGTTATAGGGGGACCTAGGGCATTTTTCCCCTCCCCTCACACCCTGGCTGTTAATTCTTCTTGTTCGTTTATCTGCGACTGACTGGTATATAGTGGACTTGGGGACACAGGCGCTTGGCTAGCGTTCAGAGGCATCGGTTGTCCTCTGAATATAATGCTACCTAGCCAGGCTGGCTCGCCACCGATAGGAAGCAGGTCAGCGTCCGACGGGGACAACACAGGTCACGGCACGGTAGTGGTCGGAAACGGGAACCGCGCCAGCTCAGTGAGAACGGGGTTTATAGTGACTGGGCTCAGCGACAACGCCGGCAGCGCGGTCGGGCGCCAGAGGGACGCATTGGGGATGCTGGGGGGAAACGGGGCAGGCGTTGGTTCCAGAGGTGGGGCAAGGCCGGGGAACGGAGCGGGGCTAAGCGGGCTGCAGAACGCCAGCCAGGCGGGTATCGTCGGTATGAGTGCGGGAGTCGGCGTGCCCGGCGGCGCCAGGTATGACATGGACAGAGAAAGCGCACAGCAGGTGTGTAGCGGCTCCGACGCTGACTCGGACTCCGGAGATGACGATGACCCGATGGGTTCAGTCGGGGACAGCCGCAGGGCGGTGAAGCGAGAGAGGGCGGAGATGGAAGCGGCGGCGTCCGCGGGACAGGAGACCTGCATGCAGCCTGGCTACGGTGTAGCTTCGGGGAGCGTCACCGGGGCCAAGCCCGGGAAGAAGACCCGCGGCAGAGTGAAGATTAAAATGGAGTTTATCGACAATAAGCTTCGGCGCTACACAACTTTCAGCAAGAGGAAGACTGGTATAATGAAGAAGGTGAGTGTTTTTCCACCTCGTGTGTTTTAAGGATTTCATTACGTAATTATTGTGAACATCACCTAACAGTCTCTGTAACAGTTTCGGACCGCAAGTGAACGTTCGTTCGTTTAATTTGTGCAAGACCTCAAAGCTCATTTAATGACTGCATTTATCAAAGGGCGTTCATATTGGCGGCGTGCAGGCATTTTCTTAGTCGCAGTGACAGCTCTACTGAGGGAGGGGATTACACCGTGGTTATAATTAATAGTTCTTAATAAAAGCTAATGTTATTGCGGGAAACCCGGGATCTTAGCGTAAAAAACTGCGTGACTGTTTACAAGCGCGAGGAGGAGGGTCTGTGCACGTGCGCCGTTTGGGTGTCACGGAGGGACCCCCCGCCTCCCGCGAGCCGCAGCAGGGGACACATGGCAGACGGTACCTTGACGCGGAGATTTGCCTTATGGTACTCTGTGCACACCTTAATCTGCGGAAGCCCGAGGGAACGCGTGTGTCAAATGTTTGTAAAGTGGCCAGACTCGGCTGTGTGTGTGTGTTTCAGGGTTTTGCATTTTGCCTTTTGCTTTAATCACTCATGGATACTTTAGTTTCCCCGACAGCACTGTTACGGTGTATATCAAATGTGTAGGATGTTAATGGATGATTAAACGTTGCATGAAAACTTTTGTTTTGATGCTTTGTTAGATTCCTTTTAATTGTAGTACTGTTTGCAATATCTACCTGAAAAGGTGACTCTGTCTGCTCTGTGGCCAGATGTATTCTCCATAAATATCTACCTAATTTGCCAGCCGCAACACGTGTCAGGTTCTCACTACTAGGCCTAGAGCATGCATGCATGCCTGCAGCCAAAACTGTGCAAGGGTGCAACCCTCTGAGGGACCTGGTAGATGTTATCTTGTATCCTGTTATCTGTCACTAATTTTTACAGTACTGAAAATAGAACTCTGATTTGTCTGCTACTTCTTAAGCATCTGTTTACCTGTATATGGGTCTGTAAGAAATTTTGGCACCCATAATTTTTAAAAATAACTAGTGTTTGTGGTATCGTTTACAAAATGCATTGCCTTCAGAGTATGAGCCACTTTTTTATAATATTGTAAAATGATTGTTTTTGACATGTTAGGAATTGACACAACTGGCTAACCATTGCTTTTTATTTCTCATGATCCCCTGTAGTATCTGTACAAATATTGTCCATATTCATCATGCTCTGCTTGTGTTGTGTGGTTTTAAAAGGCAGCTCCCACAATGCCCTGGTTGCTCTCAGTTGGCACTGGTGGCACTGGCCCACGTTGAGTCTGTGCTTTGGACTTGCTTCTAGCTGGGCAGGTGATTTCTTCTGGGTCCACAGAGGCTGGGTGTTCCTGCATTTATTTTTTGCTCTCTCCATTCCATCTGGTTGAATGAGCCCTGTTGATTTAAATTAACTTGGTTTGAATTGTACCTTTTTGTTTTGCATTTGTACGGCTGGGCAGTTTCCTTTCTTACCGTGGGTTATAGTGGTAAATTACAGGTATTTGGGGATAAAGGGGGACTTTAAGCCTGTTCCTGGCTTCCTGACCATTTCGCCCATCAGCTGCCTTCCAGAAGTACATGCCTGTGTGATCATGTGACTATTTCATGCATCATTTTTTTTTTTGGCCGGGTAGGTCAGCATCTTTTAGTTCAGAATTGCTAATCAGTTGCTCTTGCTGAAGATTATCTTGCCTTATAACACTGCTGAACTCTTTCCAGGATGCTCCTGCCGTTGTAGACCGCCTGTGTCCATTCTCGTGCTGGAAACACTTCAGACATTTTATTGTGTGACATGTAGGATAGAATATAGTAGAGTACAACTCGGTTATCCCATAGCCAGGTTTTGAATAAAATGTAGTACCTTCAGTCTTTAACAGAAGGCAAAGGGGCTTTTTTTTGCTCTTAACTCTTGTTTGTAGTGGAGTCAAACCAGAACTTTAAATATTCTCTTGCAAC
Source organism: Brevimyrus niger (assembly GCA_015164015.2). Taxonomy (NCBI): domain Eukaryota; kingdom Metazoa; phylum Chordata; class Actinopteri; order Osteoglossiformes; family Mormyridae; genus Brevimyrus; species Brevimyrus niger. Next base: position 4,790,224 of record JAABNY020000063.1, on the reverse strand, counting down.
TTAAATGTCATCTTTATAAAATACAGATAAGAGAAATGGCTCGTAGCCACTTAAGAGATGGAGTTAGACTGCTTTGAAAGACTTGCTCTTGTTCTACTTTGGCACTCTGCATCAAAGTTGTTTTGATTTGCTACTGCCGACGCGCATCTCAACAGATCTGCAGCCCTATCCGCCGTCAGAAGTAATTACGCATGATATACGGAGGTTCCGCTTCCAGTGTGATCGCTGCTGTTCTTTCAGAAAGACTATGAAGGTCATGCTGTGTACGTTTCTCAGTCAGGGCTCGCAGCTTCTTAATTATCTCAAAAATGGAGAACGGGAATTCCATTAGTGCTGATTTGTTAAATGGAATGGAGTGTGATTGACTTGTCTGTCCTTCACTGTAATTTGGTTAGCTTCTGTAAAGCAATTAAGCATGTCAGCCTCTATACTTTGTCACTCCAGCACGTCCGTCTCTGTGTTAATTAGTCATACGACCGGAAAGTAACTCCTACGTTTTGAGTGCTGATGGGGGTGAGGGGGGTTTACTGATTGGTTGCCAGTCGGGAGGGTAGAAAGTGGGTCTTTTTGCATGACTTGTATGTGTTCAGCTGTCTTTTGTAAAAAGAAAAGCAATCTGCCTTTAGAGCTGTTCGGCTCAAGCCGCTACGGATGGTCTCCAACTTGTGACTGAGTTCCTTCCCGAGTTCATATGTTAAAATGGACACAAGTCGGAATTGGTATAGGTGATGCAGTGGACCAATTTCCAACATGGAAAAAAATAGGTTCCCAGGCTTCAGAAAAATGTTGCATAACACAAAATTTTGTAATAAAAAAAATATGAAGAAAATGCTGCGTTTTAAATCTTCAAAATAATCGAAATGGTAAAGAAATCCGAAGCCATAGTTTCCCATACGTTTGTAGCCCACGCTGTCATTTTGTTTCCTACCACTAATTTTTTTTTTTTTTCTTGCCAAGTTGGGTCATAGATCGCAAGTTAAATTATATGGAATCGGTTCACATGTAAGAAGTTGGACAAGCATAAAATGATAATCTGCAATTTCAGGTGACTGGTTATAACCAATGTGTTCTGCAGTACTTGATCAGTTTGTCATCTCTGAAAAACTTACACAATAAGCACCGCAGAAAAGTTATTTGAACTGGTTGGTTTTTTTTCCCCCACAGTTTATTTTGCACATTTTAAAATACCAGTATGCTGTGAGAGAGTCCTAGTAATGGTTATTACAGTAACTGTCAGTTGCCATGACGGTGATCTACACCATATTCTATCTACAGCATATTGAAACGTAAAAAAACAATACCGCGATATGTAATTTGCCATTGCTGCCAGTACTTTTAAATTATACCGTGAAAGATTTTTAGGCCATACCGCCCTTGTTTAATGATGGCTTCTTCATGGATTGTAAATGGTCTCTACTTGACACAAATAATGGTGATCAGTGGCCGCTACTTTTAATAAAATACCTACTCTTTTTTTGTTCCACACCTCTCCTGATGTCTTCCTCTGTCATCAGGCCTTATTTACGTCTGTTCACCACATTGGATTTCTGCTGTTTTTCTGCGTCTGGCCTTCCTCTGCAGGATCCACAAGCAGTTGCAAAAACCGGAGTTCGTGATCAGTACTCTTCCTAGGCCTGGCTGATTACGGGCGTCGCTGCTGGTGTAAACGGGATGTCACTGCCTACGTTTTCTAATTCTTATGCTGTCATGCTTCTTCACATGGTGAGCGTGCTGGTAATTCACGTGTTGGCCAGTAACGCTTTTTGGTCTTGCTCGTTTGTGTTGCCTTGGTTTTTTTTTCTGACGGGGAAATTCACAGCTTGGAGTATAACCTTGTGAAATTATGCATCGTCAGCACAGATTGATTCAGCCACAAATGCCGGTTGTCTAGCGGGGGGCGTGCAATTTGCAGTGGAGTTTCGGCTGCCAATGGGATTTCTTCTGAATGGGCCAGGCTCCTCCCACCTCCACAGCAGCACATGATTTTTCAGGACTGCTGGAAGCACAGAGTCCCCCATAGTCCAGGCGTGTGGCACAGGGTGCTGTCAGCCACCAGGTGAGAGTGAAATTTCCCTCACCTCACAGAGGAACCGTGGCTTGTCATTTATGCTTGTAATTATTGTAGCCGGTGGATTTTAATCACTTCTGAGGTGCCCTTTTAATCACTTCTGTGACCTGTATTTTGCCCCTCTGGGTCACTTGCAACACCTGCCGTGTTTATGTCCCCCACCCCTTAGTCCTCAGTTGGCTTTATTCTCAAACAGAAGGTTTCCTGTTTTAAAAAAAAAAGGGCTGATTTCTGCTTTTAAGCCGCTGTGTGTGTGTGGGTGGGAATGGCACACAAAAATGGAAACAAATATAAACTTTTATACCTTAAACGTAATCAAAATAGTGAAAGGAAACCAATAGTCAATCTCCCACACAGTGGTAGGTTGCTCTGCTCAGTTTTGTTTCCTACTGCTGAGATTCTCTCTCGTCAGGTTGGCCTGTACATCGGGGACAGTCTGTATTTGAATTGTGATGCATGGGTCCAGATAGGATCCGAAGAAAGAGCTGCATTTCCTGTGTAATTCTAAGTGTCTTTATCAAACTGCTGAGAAGGTCAGCATCTCTCTGATCCATACCACCCTTCAGCCAGCAGGGGTGCTGTGTATGCAGCATTCCTTCGCAGCTCGCCTGTGAGATGGCACCCTGCGACGGACAGAGTAAAGCTCCAGCTTCTCCTGGGCTTGCGTCGTATAAACGCGGCTCTTCTCGGCTGCCATGCTTCCTCCCACAGACCGTCTGCCGGCAGACAATTTCACAAGCGCTTTGACTCTTGATGGCAGAAGCGGCTGCGGGCACGGTTTACCTGTCGAAAGGCGCCGTTGGCATGGGGCACGCAGGAAGGGCGCGACCCTCCATCGACATCTCCTGTAGCACCTGAGCCTGGCCTGCTGCAGCTTTCGCGGCCGTGAGCTGTAATCTGGGCTGGCCGTGGTGGCCTGTCAGGAGCGCGCCAATCGTACGCCCGCTGTCTGCAGCGATGCATCCTGGGACGCCTCCGCATAGACCGATGGGAGCTATCGGCTTGAGTTGTGCGTGTAATTTTATGTAGTTCTTGGTCACATGTCAAAAAAGACGTTCCTCAATGGAGGGAA
>JAABNY020000063.1:4763101-4778408 GCA_015164015.2 Brevimyrus niger | reverse complement strand
ACCCCAACCGCCCCCCCGCCCCCCGATGTGTGAATATTAAGGCTTTGTTGCCAGTTCTTTATAAGGACATGAGTTTTGAAGGGAATATGGAGCTCTGGCGTTTTTGTTGGTGCGGGAGTTGGCAATGAATGTCAGTTTCATCAGCAGAGCGAAGGTGCTGAGGATGGGAGTCCTGGCCTAGTAGCGGGAATTGGCAGTGAATGTCAGCTTCAACAGCAGAATAGAGGTGCTGAGGATGGGAGTCCTGGCCGTTCGCCTGTTTTTGGAGGTGTCATGTCACACGCACTTTGCCTTTTTTGGTACAAAGGTTTCCCCAGCCCCCGCCTCCCTGTCCTCGCCCCCACCACCCTGTCCACCACATTTTGTCCTTCCTTGAGAGTGCTGCACGTTTCCCTTCCGCGTTTCTGCTCCCCTTGATTCTCAGACGCACTTCCTGGGCAGGATTACACGGCTCTAGGTTCAACCACTGCTGCTAGTCCTTTTGATGCTTGTGGGAATCTCCTCAACATGTGGCCTGTGTGAGGCCTGACCCTTCCAAACCTTCCCTGTGGTTCTGTAATGTGCTGGTGCACCTCTCCCTGCTTCCTGTCCTTCGAAGTAAGATTGAGTCTCTGAATAGAGCATTTGAACACGGGGAGAATGAAGTTAGTCACTTCATACAAACAGAATATCGGTTCTTTGTACTTTGTCTTGTCATGATGCCGGTTGTTATGGAAACCACGTTAATAAAATGTTTTCGGTTTCTCCTCCCGTTTCCGACAAGGCTGTTAAACAATTCATCTTCTTTTGAGTATTAATCGTTGGTCTCTGCCAGGCTTGACCCATCGCAGATCTCTCCGTCAGTTGAGAAATTGCTTCTGGTTAGTGTGTTTCACAGGGGTGTGCTGAAGGACAGTCAAATATTACTTGTCTTTCAGGAATAATTTTACAGGTTTATGGCTCTTAAAAAGTGACCTGCACGGTTTCCACCCCCCAGTAAGTAATGGGTATCTGTGAAATCGGTCCCTCATAATGGCTGTAAGAGTTTGCACTAGCCGCTCATTGTACGTTCTCCCTGAGGCTCCAGAACTCGTCAGCTCGGCCGTGACTCGCTAATGGTCATCCGCCAAGATTTGCAGTATGTGCTCCATGAGCGCCGGTCTTGGCCACTGTTCTGCTCCCTGTGGTCCTCACAGGCCCGTGTGTTTCTCTCAGCAGGACACGCTGAAGCCAGCCTTCACAGTAGCCAACTTGCCAGGGACCTCCAGCGCGCAGGCCACAGTGCCGACCACGTCCACGACCATGCAGGTCAGCAGCGGCCCGTCCTTCCCCATCACCAACTACCTGGCGCCCGTGTCGGCCAGCGGCAGCGTCAACAGCATCGGCAGCCCCAACGGCTCCGTGCTCAAGACTTCGGCGGCCACAACCAGCGTTATGCAGCTGCCCAGCGGCTTCACCTTCATGCCCGGTAGGTGGTGGGGTCGCCATGGAGACTCTTCCCGCTCCTGTAGATCTATTCCTCAATTATCTAGTGCGAGATTTGTGTGTTTTGATGTCCGTTTTGTTTCAAGGCTGCCGCTTTTCACATGAAGACGGCCATTGCGAGTCGGTTTTTTTTTTTTTTTTTTCAGGGCTGTGGAGCAGCCAGTTTTCTCTTTGCTTCCCGTGTAATTTTACATTAAATGCTGTTCAGGACGGCGACGCCTGTCAAGTTCTACAAAAGCAGAGTGTCCAGGGTGGAAGCTGTGCTCCACCATCAGAAATCTTTCTCCTATTAGTCGTCTTTTGTAGGGGAGGAATAATCAGGCAGGCCTACACAATGGGTGCTGTGGGGAGCCCTGCCAAAAGGGATTATAATTGGTAATGAATATTAAATGAAGGCTCTCGGGCTCGTGGCAAAATGATCATTTAAGCAATGCTTCATGGGCTTCCAACACGGGGAGGGACAGGAAACACACCGTGGTGCTTCCTCTAACATCCGAAGTCGCTAAGGGGGACGTGCACCCCCCGCCTCTATCCTGATAAACACAGGGGCCCTTTAAATGCATCACGCAGCAGTAGGAACTAGAAGCAAAGAACTAGAATGCTTAGCTGAGCAGAAGTAACTTGGCCCATCAGAAGGCCAACGCAGTCCCCTCCTGCCTGCCTGCTCACCTTCTCACCATCCATCTTATACGGAGATGCTTTTTCATCTCACTGATCCTAAGGAATTACTGTTGGTGTTCAGGAGGGGTGACCTGGTGACCTGCATCCCTGTGCCCAGCATCTTTCATTCCAGCCCCTTGAGTGTTTTTCATGTCATTTACTCATGTTTTGCTTTTTCAGTGGCATCTTCTTGCCTCCCCTCTCCGTTCTATAATTGTCCTTAACGCCCCCCCCCCCCCACATCTTCGACAGGGACTTCGCTGGCGTCCGGCACCCCCACCATTCCACTAGGCCAGCTGCAGCAGCACTCGCTGGCCATCCAGGGACAGCAGGCCCAGTCCATCCCTGCCGCGCCCGTGCAGCAGAACCAGCAGGCTGTCTTCCGCTTCCCTACCACAGTCTCCCTAGCTGGTGAGTGCGGCCGCTCCCAACGCAGCTACTCCAATGGCTGCATTCACTGGGATGGCTAAAAGGCAACTAGCAGTATTACTTTTTATGCACCAAAGTTTTGCATATCTTGGGTTGGGTTGCCTTTTTAGCTGAGGAGGTGGAGCTGGGGATGTGTGGTGGATGCAGTACATGCTTGTTTGCTGCCCTGCACATGTCATATTGGACTGGCTTGCCAGTTTTATTGGAGTGAGCAGTTTAATAGGCTTTAGTCAGATGATGTCATGGCTGGTGACTTGAATGAAATGAAACCTGCATCTCATTGGCTTAGGGGCTGGTATGACCCAGCAGCTGCAGGCCATCCAGGTGCATCCAACCACGCAGCAGAGTGGCAACCCCAGCGACGGCAGCCCAGAGATCTCCCAGGCCTCTACAAGCGCCACAGGTACCGGCTCGCACCTTTTTAACGTGGTCTCTTCTGAAAGTAGACTCGTTTGCAAGATGCGTGCTAGCTTTTAAATTGCGTGCGGCCCTGCGGCAATTTACCATCTCATCCCACACACACGCTGCCTACAAAACACGTCGGTATGAATGCAGATGTAGTAATGTTCATATTCTGCTTGGGGATGGATTCTCGTTGACTGTGGCAGCTGTTTGGCAGCCCAGCCTCCAGGGGGCACTGGCTGCCAGGTGTAATAAAGGCACCTGACAACATCGTGAAATGCGTCGCAACCGGCATCGCTGCATGCTCAAGTTCAAGCGTGCAATTTAAAATGACAATGGAGCAGATGTGTAATGTAGTAGGTCTGCTTACGGAACCACACCTAAAGGTACCTGTCTGGTAGGGGACAACCCCCCCCAAAAAACGATGTAGCCTGATAGCCCTCCCCTTCACCATACTCTTGCCATGCGGCATCCAGGCCATTTGAGCTGCTCTGCACTGTCTGGAAACCAGGCAGCTTTTATAAAAGCCAAAGCATTTGGTTGCCCTGGAAGGTTTACGCACATTGACTTGTCATTTAATCTCAAGGGTAGGTGATGTGCAGAGTAGAGGAGTCTCAGAAGGGCTAGGTTTCACTTCTGCGTAGTTCCTGGTCGTAAGGTGCATGTTCACAATGGAGCAGGCAATAGTGACGTCCCCAGTGTATTCCGGGACGCTGAGCGCTCTGCGGTTCTCGGTCTGCCGTAGGCATGTATGTGCTGTCGCATTTAAAAGTTGCATATGGCTGAGCAGACTGCCGCAGAGGCCCTTGCACCTGTGCAGGGATTCCCCTGGGAAGCTGGTGAGGTATCGGGGAGGAGGGAACGCCACTCTGCCCTGGAATGCTGCTCTAGTGGCCGTAAGCAGCCATCAGGCCTTCGGGACACAACCTCACATGATGAGCACTCTGTAAAGCTGCTGGTCTTTCTGCAGAAGACATGGGCTGCAGCCCAGCGGCGCATTCTCTCTGAGGAGTGACAGGCTCCCCTGCATGGCAGCTGGAGCTGCAGTGCCATCTAGAGTTTTTTCAGTCACACTACAGGCTTTAGCCCAATAACATGTTTGCGTTTTACTGTGTTTAGCAGTGCAGTGTGCCCTGAATCTTTTGAAGGATCTGCTTTTAATTTCTTGCTCTTCTGCCCCCCCCCCCCCCACCACAGTGAGCCTCCCAGCCACCATCGTCACCACCCCAGTGCCCACTTCCATGGCAGGGCACATATACCCAAGCCCCCACACGGTGATGTACGCCTCCACACCCGCACTGACTGACGGCAGCCTCACGGTGCTGAATGCCTTCCCGCAGGGATCCTCCGCCATGCAGGTCTCCACGCAAGGCCAGGATGCTGGTAAGGCCCGTAACTGGCGAGCTTACTTGACTAATATCGCAGGGGTGAATTTTGTGACCGGCTACAGGAAGTCGGATTTCAGACACGATGATGCAACTGCGCACACACAGGCTTTGCTTAGCGAGTCCCTTCATCAGTCTGTTAATATCGAGCCTGAGACTTTGTAGCCCTGCCACTGGTCACCGCAGGTGCAGTGTTGCTGAAGCTTTGGAGACGATGAGACTGTGTTCTGTCACTTCCAGGAGCTGTACCTCATGTGTTCCTCACAGCGCCGGTCTCCGCAGTGCAGATCCACCCAGTACGGCAAGATCCGTTTTACCTCTGTTCCCTGCATGTCCTTAAACGTTGTGCTGCTTTCCTAACCAATACGACATCACTTCAGTGTTCTGGCTGAATCTCATTATGCGTGCTTGACCGTACTTGTGTTCTCATGTGCCCGGTTTACGTCATCTTCCATTGCTGAAGACCAGATCCAACCCCAGATATCAAGTGTGCATCGGGTGCAGCCTTGCACAATCCCATTGAGAACAATCCCATGATTCATTGCGTGCTTTTGTGATGGCAAAGGAAGAAGACGGGAACCGTACCTGTACTACCTTAATCAGTTTCTATCGTTCCTCTCGTGTTTTCTTGCTGTTTTTTTCCCTTTTTTGGCTAGTGACGCTGCTGAACTTGAATGGTTAACACCCACGTATGGCGTACAGAGTTCAAATAAATACAAACATTTTAAGTGTAAACTGTATAGTAATGATACCAGGAATAGTTCTTTTAGACTGGACATTTATTTTGATAGTGTTATTTGATGGTATTAAATACTACAATAAAAATTATCGCCGGGGTGATCAGCTGGTTGTACAGAATAGTGGAACAGCAAGTACACAAGTACAAATCTGTTTCAGTACACGATTTGTGTGTTTTCCGTCCTCGTGATCTTGCAAAATAATTTCTGAAAGGCAAGTTCACAAGACTGATCTTGCAAAAGACCCACAAGTACGGTCTTTGCGTTCCTGGTATTGAGATTCACTCTGAGTAAAATGAGGGAGAAAATGCTTGTGCACACTAAGCAGACTGACACAGCTTCACACACAAACTAGATGTTGGAGGCCTTAAGTCATGTTCCAAAACTAACTTTGCAGAAGAGAATTTGAGCTGTACTAAGAGTGATTCTTTAAAGCAGCAAACACCTCGGTTTCCCAGCATCCCCCTCTTTCTCCCCCAGATGGTGATTGGGCAGCAGGCAAGCGGTGGGGGCAGCGGCGGTAACCTGACAGAGCTGCAGGTGGTGAACCTGGACGCCCCGCCCCACAATGCAAAGAGTGACTGATGGACGCCTGGGTTGGGGAAGGTGGCGGCTGCAGGATGGGCTACCGCTGCTCTTATCAACACTTTTCAACAGTACCTTTTATTTTAAACACCTTATTTAGACGAGTATAGAAACACTGCAGCATAGGAGTGAGATGGATGTTTCTACCTTCTGTGGATCTGTTCTTGTCCACCCAGAACTTTTTGGACTTGAGACATGCACACTGCAGGTGCTGTGACTTTAGCCAAAGAGACATTTTTGCGTGTGTGTGTGGGTGTGTGTTTTATGTATGGGGAAAGATTGGATGGGAAGGGAAGTTTCAGATCCAATGTAATGTAGAAATGTACATTTTTTTTTTTATTGAAAGATTTGGTATTTTTAGCACGCTGTGCAATGGCATGTGGCTGTTTTTAATGTTTTGTATGTATATGTGACTCATTTCTATGTAATTTACACAGGTATGTAAATTGAATGTAATATATTTCTATATTATGTTGAGCAGCGTGTTAAGGGGGAGAGAAGACAACGTCAAGCCATTTTTTTCCCCTCTCTCTCCCCTTTTGCCTCTTGAATTTGGGTGAAATTTTGTGCCAAAATGTATTCCCTGACTCGGCTCCATCCATTTCTTTTGTAGTGTGTGTGTACACACACACACACCCCTCACCATCTCTACACTGACGATTATATAAAAACATAGGCACCGTCAAAGGTCTGCCTGCGGTTCCGTCACTGGCATTACGGTGGCATTTCTGGTGAGAGGGAAGGAGCCTGGGTAGTGCAGCGTGGCCCTGTTCTCCCTGAGGGTACGGCGTCGGCATCCTGGACACAGCAGTCTGCTGACGACTCTGGCACTATCTTTCGGTACGGCACGTTCTGTTAACGTTTTCAGCAGGTACTGTTCATGTGGGCACCTGGTCCCTGTGCCTTTACCCCAAAGCCTGGTCATGGAATGCTTTCCCAGGAGTGTCCTGCTGCTGGAATCTCCAGCTGTTATATGGAGACCTGATGCAACTCTACAGCAGCTTTGACAATGGACGATGGCACGCTCTTCTGTTTGAGTCCGGTGTCTGGACCTACACTGGAGGACCCCGGCTGGGCTGAAGGATGCAAAATTGTATCACAAATAATTGCTGAGCAACTCAGGAAAGCCATTTTTGTCATGTATTCTGTACATACGCCTTGGACATACTGTAAAGGTGGTGTTCTTTGCCGTTACTGGGACACTCCACTCGGTGTGGCTCTCCAGAGCCTTCTGATGCGAAGGAACATTTCTGCACTTTCAGTTCCTAAGTGTACCCCAGTCGGTGTGGAGGTGATCCTTAGCATGGCCAGATGCTCCCTGGGCACCGGCAACTACTCCACACACAATCAGTCTCAGCTTCTGTTCCCGGTTGCTGATCCTTGTGCTCTTCAGCTTGTTTATGAAGAAGCTTGTGATAGATTATCACCGGGGCCCAGGGAAGCAGGTGTGGGAGGTGCAGTCGTGCCAGTGTGATTTGTTGAGTGGAGCCAGAGGCTGCTCTGAAAGGTCAGCGCTGTCCTCCGGCAGCTGCTTGATCAATCAGATCACCCTCTGCTCATACATCCTACAAGAAAGGGACTCTTGACTGTTAACCCTTGTCTGTTAAGCTTTTTTATTATTAAAGACTGTTGAACATCTGCTCACTTTACTAGGCACATAATATTTGACTGTCTTTGTGTGAAGTGATTTTGGGGGCCACTTGGCCGGGCTGAAGCAGAGGTGTCCCGTGCGTGTAAGAGACCAACTCTAACATGGTACGCTGCCTGTGGTGTGTTCGCTGATGAATAAGTTTTGGCTGAAATGCTCACCTTGGATTTTATCACTGATTTGCCCACCTTTCCCTCAGACACTAAAGCCCTCAGATCTTACCAAGTCTATCGATGGATACCAGCTGTTCCACTACCCTGTTGTATCTCCGTATCATCAGCCTTCCACTTTATAGAGGAGTGGTAGAGCTAAGGGGTGTGTGCTGATCACAGCATGACGCCGCACCCAGTGTGAGGAGCCACCAAAGTGATGAGAACCTGACTGTAGCCATGCAGTGGGTGGTACCTCAGCACCACACTAGTCTGAATGGACCAGTGTTTGCTTTCCAGTGGCTGGAGTGCCAATCCTGCCACCAACCTCCAAATTTCCCTGTACATTTTAGGACCTGAACAGCTTAAGCTTTGAACGCGTTACAAGCCCAACCCGAAAATAGTGGGACATCCAAAAATGTACTATATTTGATCTTCACGGAAGTTGCCCAGACTGAAAACACAATTATACGTTCTGCTAGGCAAGGAAGCAATGCAAAAGGCCGACCTTCCCGATAATGGTACCTTTTAAATTCACACTCGTGTCCTATGACATTTCAATGTTTAATCTAGCAGTAATATTCAAATGACAATATGAAATTAGTAGCTCAAACTGTACAATTATTTCTCCATTGTACAAACGACTAATGCATGTTGGGAATTGGATAGTTATGGTAATTTGGAAGGATGGACGTGGACCACTATTGGTCACGTGACGAGAACCGCGGTGACTGGGGGTTGCTGTTGCGATTTTTTAGCCATCAGAATTAGGGTTGATGTGTTTGTGTACTGATAGGTGATTAAACATGAAGCTTAGCTTTTTTGTTTCCCGATTCGGGGGCGGCGGGTTCAAGCTGGTCATTTTGTCGTGAATGCAATCAGAGTGTTTTTATCTTGTCCTGCCTTTGCCGGGTCCTGGTCCTTCCTTCCTCCCGCAACAACGCGCTCTGTTGACATCTTCCGTCCCTTTCATAAAGCACAAGTGGTTCTTGGAAGGGGGGGACACAGTCAAATATGACTTTAATACAAGCGAATACATAGACTAGAACCTCCTGTGAGGTGAGTTGTAATCAGGGCCAAAAGCTCAACAAAAAGAGCCCAAAAGTTTACAATGGGAGAACTTAATTTATCGCCCCAAGCAGAATCCTGGGCATTTGCTGGGGGCGCCTGACCACTAGGGGCGCACTAGGAGGGCTGCAATAATATCGCGCAATGGGCCGCCATCTTGGTGCAACTAGATTCAGTGACACGAAGTAACTTTAGCTAAAATTAAAATAAAAGCTATATAAATAGAGAAAATATATTACTGGCCGTGACCCACATCCATTGAAAATAGAATGATTTTGAGTTGTCCGTTGTGAGTATATCGTTAGTTTTATGATTTTTCAAACAGGGTTGCCAACCGTCCTGAATTGTCCGGGACATCCCGCAATATGGGCAATTTTGATTCGTCCCTTCACTAAAAAATCGCCCATAATGCGCGATGTCCCGTGCAATTCGAACTATTCAAACGTCATGATTAACAAATAAAAGCAATTAGAGGTAAACTGCTGATCAAATTATTTTATCCTTGGGTGCGCGGCTTTCATTTAGCTGCAGGGACTGTCGCAGTGGTTTCTTTTTGCTTTCCTCTCTTAATCTGCTATAGTAATAGACTGCTGTGTCTTAAATTCGTTGCTGGTGTTGCTTCTGACATACGAAGTGGCCGGTTTGCCCAACTTTTTTCTAGGTGGAATTTTTAAACATTCAGAAACGTTGTGCCTCCTGTAATGACAATTTGTATTATTTATATATCTGTTTATCTTTTAATGCTGATTACATATTTACTGACTGTTTCTCAGAGCTAAAGCTAAAACGGCGTGTCATGCCATTGCACTACACTCCGGTGTGAAAAGAAAGCTGGTTAGTTATGGAAGTAAATCTGTGTCATCAGAATTTGAATTTTATATGGCACTGAAATTCTGCTATTTCTCCCTGGCATTTTGTGTGAACAGCAGTAAAAGAATTTAATTGCACAGAGAAAAGCACTTTTCTGCTGCACATATGACAATAAACGCTTTGAATCTTGAAGTCATTCAGGGTCGGACTTATAGGTCACTCCTCATCCACACCTTATGAGTCACCTGGGGCTACATGAAGGCAGTTTCCAGAAATTACAATGATGGCTACACGATCGTTTGAATTGTAGCAACATGTATGCAATTTTAACGTCAGTTTTCAGAATAGACAAAGTTGTTCCCCGGTCCCAGCTGTAATGGACTACTCGTACTTTCAGACTAAATACTAACCAGTAGTGATGCGCGGGGCGACCCGCGGATGCGGGCGGTTTTAGGGCAAACATCTTTAAAATATCGTGGGTGTGTTCGGGCGGGTCAAAAAGTTACAAAACGCATTTCATTATCGATCAAATCGTGTTGTAAACGGGCTCGGCGTATATTTTTCTATTTTGTAGTTGTCAATTTGTAGGATAAGCTACTAGTTTGGTGAAATATCACTGTTCTGACGAGATGAACTACCCATCGAGACGTACTACCGAGCCTTTTAGCGCATGTGCAGTTCTACCGTTTTGGGATTTGGGTTAGGTTTTACCTAGAAAAAATAGTAAATACTTTAAAGTGTAGAGTGTAGATGTCGAGAAAAATAATTGTGCATTTATGCAAATTGAAGATGTGCAAAAGAGCCTAATATAAAAAATTACAGTATGAGGTAGAATGTCGAGAAATATTAACTGTGCATTTGTGCGAATGAAGAAGGATGATGAACAGTTGACTAGATTAATAGATTTTGACTAAACAAATTCTCTGATTTTTTTTTACTAACTTACGGCCGACCACGGCGTTCGTAGGGCATCCAAAAATTAACAATAACTTAACAAAAAATTGTGTCCATTCACGGAAAATTACTGACTGAAGGAGCGCCATCTGCATTACGGAACGTAGTGGGAAGGAAGTGATGCGGAAGCCTGACGTTCCAGCTACTTCTGTGTTTTATTTTGCTATAATTAAAATGCATGTGCATGTCATTAGTAGCTTAAATTATAAAAGTGTTTCCTCTTTGCATAAATAACTAATGTATTACGGTGATTTGGGCAGACGCATGCAAGTCACGTCACCCGGTTGCCGTGGCCACTGTGGTACGTTCCTGTTCATCCTCGGTGTCTGGGTTTGTTACGGCAAGGCGGCTGGGTTCCGTCCTTTCCGAGAATCGCTTCTGCTATACCAAAAAGGAGGAGTGAGTTTAATACTAAAAGTAAGCTCTGTCCCAACTTAGGGGCTGTAGCCTTTGTAGTCCTGATAAAAAATACACGCAATGAATCTTGGGACGCAAATATAGGGACAGCCTTGTCGCGCTGCTATGACGTCACCTAGGTTAATCACAACCAGAAACACAACGAACATGTACACTACATTAAAGTGACTCTTTAATTATTGCGGAACCCGCGGAGTCCCGAGAAATTATAGTTTATATCTTGTGCGCATAAGAATTTATCCTGAGCGAACAAAGGTGCTCAAGATAATTGCTATGTGCACAGTATATTGTAATAAGCGTCCTATGATGTTAGTTTTGTACTACCTGTGCACACAAAAAACATAAATGAGGTATGCTGTTGTGTATATAATTTTAAAAGGTATGTTCGCCAGCAAGATTACTAAATTAACTTGAATGTATCATTTATACTAGCTGTCTTACCAATTTTCCCCCTCATATTTTTGAGTCTTCAAAATTGGGAATCGGAGAAGCTTCTATACGGAATTAATAATCGATTGTGCTTAATTTTGTATAATTACCTCAACTGAATAAAAAAACTGACTTTCCCGGAAATAGTGGTTCTTAAGTTGAGTACACACTTACTATCTGAAAGTAATATTAAAATGTATGTATTTGAAATTATTCAACCTAAACCTAAATTATTTATTCTAAACGTGTTTAGAGACATTAGGCATTAGATAATGTCTAATCATACTGGGAATAATAATTGGACTAGACGCCGGAGGACCGATGTTGGTCACGTGACTGTTTACGCGGAACCCGCACGCTCTGGTTTTGTGCGGTGCTCCAACTCCGCGTATTATTAAGCACTTTGGGCTTTTTCCCCAATTCGCTTATAATTCCACCGAGGCCCGGTGAAATCCAAAACGGTTTCCCAACTCTGCTTTTCACGTGTTTTAGAGTTACCACCTTCTTCTCCTGAATCACATGTTAATTCCATGTTAATTCCCAATATCCTTGCTGGCTAGTTTCAGACATTTTGTCTAGCTCAATTAATTAAAGAATGTACTTCACTTGATTTAAATTTTAGGCCATAAATTGATATTGAATGAAATTTGAGATATGTCTCATAATTTTCAGTCTCTCTCGAATATTCTTTATGTTGTGATATTTATGAGTTCTGTATGCAATAATTTGTGAAATGTGCAACAAAGGTCCATTTTTATTTATGGCAAGCGATAAGGAGCCAATTATTGTTACAGTAACAAAGTAAACACCCCCAATGGTATTAAAATCGGCCCTGGACTAAGGGTCTCCCGTAATTAAGTTAATATATATTATTTTGTGTCTTATTTATTTGTCTTTACATATGCTGTGTAGTTAAAGATCCTTTAACTGTACAATTTCCTTTTATTCGGTGTCCAGTGATGACCAGATACCTGTTGTGTTGCTGATGTTGCGCCAGTAACAATTAATATCCAGTGGGGGCAATGAAGAGTCTAAAAGGGAATGTATCAGGGAGGAAATTGTATTATGCGGTCTACCGAGGGTCGCAGAACGGCGCGGTATGATCGCTGATCACCGTTTCAGCGCACCTTCGGTATAGCGTTCTCGAGGCCAACTTCGTTTATGATGATCCCCCAACTCTCTATTACTGGCTGGCATAATATGACGCCGAGGGGTTAGTCAGCATAACTAATTATGTTGTTACAGGCATAATTTGCCCCGCACTTTAAATACTGTAAATCAGTATGTGTATCCCTATATTCCTTTTAATAATAAATGTCGTAACGGTTTCTTCTGTTACCCCGTAATCGAGTGTTGTGTAAATTGTATTCCCTGTCTGTGGCTGTCACGCCCAGCTCCGTTGGATCCTCGTGTGATTCCTGGATTGTCTACACCTGTTATTTGTTCCGTTAGTTTTTTCCTGTGTATTAGTCCCCATCTTGTCGAGTACGTCTTGTCAGATCCGTCATTGTGTAGCGTCGTGATGTCCGTCCTTGCTACCCCGAATCTCCCTAATAAACCTTGTCTACTTGAAGAGTCGCGCAGCCCTGCGTCTTCCTTCGCCAGCCATCATGACAGTGTGAGACCAATAGTTTCTGTTAATAAAGATAACTATTTTAAAACAGTTGTCACCTTCCCCCCACCCCCCAAAGCCCTACTCCGCCCAAAGTAGCACCTAAAAATTAGTAAATCTAAAACTGTGATACCTGTCCACTGAAATTGTCCCGGCTGGATGCAAAAGGTCGTCTTTCCCAGCATGTATAGCGAATGTCTTCTAATGCCGGCGAAAGTTGTGTTCTGTGACATTTTCCATGTTTTATCTTGCAGTAATTTTTAAATGAAATTAATCATTTTAAGTGAAATTTGTAGTTCAAACTACGAAAAATATTTTCCCCTTTGCACAAATGAATAATGCGCGTTTATATCTAATAAAGTTTACTTTATTACTATCATAAAAATTCCTAACATTTTACAATTGTGCCAGATACCACAGCTTTACTGTACCTGTACTGTAGTGTACTTTGCCGAACCTGCACGTGACTATGATGAAATTTAATTAGACTGAACACAAACATTCGCTATATGGGCAGGCTGAGCAGTAGAATTGCCGATCATAAAGTAACCAATTTCCAAGAAAAAGGGAGCAGTTAGAGCCTAAACTGTACTGTCCTACAGCTGCTGTCACGGGACAGTTTGTAGTGGCTCGCGACACCGGGCGGGACAGTTCGTAGTGGCTCGCGACACTGGGCGGGACAGGTCGTATTGGCTCGCGGCACTGGGCGGGATATGGGATCAGATTTGTGCCAATGTTATCTGATTCCATAGGCGGGACAGTTTGTAGTGTCTCGCCGAAGTGCTGCGGGATAGTTCGTAGGAGCTCGCAGCAGTGTCGCGGGACAGTTTGTGGTGGTGTGTGTACAGTGTTTTGCGCAAGTTAAGTCGGCACGAATCAAGAAGTTTTAAGTCCATTATATCTGAACCGGGCATTTCCAAAGATAAAAATCTTAAGGAGAAAATCAATAATTAGTGTAATTTATACATATTTTCTTATGAAAATGTTAAAATATGAGAAACACATTACGTGCTTAAAATAAAAAATAGGGCTAGGGCTCTGTCTCTCTCTACATACACACACGCATATATACATATATAGGCTTCTATCTACTGTTGTTTTCCGATATTTTTAAGATTTTTATATGATAGTGTTTAGTGTGCCCAAACCGATCGTGTTGAGACAGTACCTCTTTCGATGATGCAGGAGAAAAAATGATTATGCAGGGAAAATGTGTTTTGTGTTCTTTAAGTTACAGCTGCCATTTATTTGTTTCAAATGACTAATTATCTTAATATTACTGTAACATTAGACTACTATTATAAAGTTCTTCCATTTGCATATTTTAAGGACTTTTGCTTGACTATGACAAGATATTCAGCATCATTAAATTTACATGGTGGTCTTATTTAAATAATGTTTAAATATGGCATACATATTATATTCCATAAATATATTAAAAAGAAACATGTATTAATGTTAAAGGCCTTGTCACACAGTGCTGACACAAGGCATGACGATTTGTTTTTAATTCAGTTGATGTGTATGACAAGAATACGTGGCTCCAATCTGCAGGCTGAGAATTTAATAACAAAAAAAACATCTGAAAAAATAATAAAAATAAGCAAATACTTGTGCATACTCTAAACAGTTACTTCATCAAAAATTATACATATTTTACAAGTAAACTTTGATTGGATCACTGCATGCCTCAGAATTTAGGCAAGTGGTACCAGTGGCATCAAAAGGACTTACTTTTTTCATCCTCACATAAATTGATGTCATAATAAATGTGCTGCTTCATTGCAGCTGTTGTACGTGTCCAGCAGTTCTTGCAACATTCAGTACATGTAAACCAGCAGATCAGGTATGTAAATTTCCCATTGATTACTTCTACAGTGGTACATTTCTCAGATCAGAATTAAAATGATCAAAACTGTATTCTCTATTAGGGTTAGTGTTTGTAGTTTTAAGAAGTTGTAGATCATTTTTGTTTCAAATAATTATGTAAATTGTGTGCCATTTACCATATAATGAATTGTACAATAGAAGTGAAGCTTCTGCCCAATATATCTTGCACAGGGGCGCTGCTAATAAAATGTGGGCCTTATAAAAAAAATGTATTTTTGGACCCCACCCCCCAAAGTAAAACACTCAGGCAAAGGCCCTCCTTTAGTGCTAGGCCTTTAAAATTGTTCCAACTCTGATATATTGGGCCAACACATTGCTTATACTCATCATTCGTAACTTAACATATTCTAGACATATAATTATACCATCTACTAAATGTAGACTAAAATAGGAAAGATTTTGGTTCACCTGACATAATTCTGCTGGTGCAAAATATTTAGGTTCGGTCCAATTACTCTCTACTGCAGGCGAGTGGCTCCCGACTGTGCGTGTGGCTCAGTGAGCCTGTTAGCGAATGTCTCGGGACAGTGTTTGAGTGTCTCGGAACAGTAACAACAGGACAGTGACAGTTTCGCCTCCTACTGCTGCTGGAAAAAAAAGTGTGCTGTACTGTATTAAGCTTGTACAACCATTTTAACTTACCTTGTAGAGAATAGCATCTGATTCCG
>JAABNY020000063.1:4750057-4763001 GCA_015164015.2 Brevimyrus niger | reverse complement strand
AAAAAAAAGTGTGCTGTACTGTATTAAGCTTGTACAACCATTTTAACTTACCTTGTAGAGAATAGCATCTGATTCCGATGACATGTGCTAGTGAGAAATACTCGGTTATCTGATAGGGAGAACATCCTAAAGCGGGGCAGTCCCAGCCAAGGGCACGTGGCACCGCTTCACAGGAGTAACCCGAACTTCATGCAATAATTTAAGTTTAAGGAAGATGATCGGCAGGTGCATTGCAAAAATATTACATGATTGTATTTGTAAGTAAATTATTGTTGTTCTGGTTTATTTTTGTACAACATTAATTTTGTAAAATCTTTGTTATTAAATCCGGATTAATCACACAGCATTAAAATGCAAGTTATAAATTTTTACTATTGAATCAAATTACTGTATAATTAAAACAGTTGAACTATATGGGTCATTCTCTCATACTCATTTCCGTAGCATATCTATTTTTAAAATTACTTTGAAGATGGACTCAAATTATATATCCTCATTGTTTAAACTGTCGATTTTGCCACTGGGGTTGGTGTTGCAGTTACCATTAATTTCTGTAATGAGCATTTTAAATTCAAGGCAAGAAGGTTCCGGTATATAATGTCATGAGTTTGGGGGTCTATGCATTCTAGCTTATAGACGGTTGCCATCTAATTGTGACTGTAATGCTTTTATCAGGACTGTGATGGAGAGGATTCAGGTCGCACCTCCATCAGACTCCGCACTCTAATCCCTGTCAGGTGGCTACTGCTGCTCACCCATTGTACCTGGAAGCGTCCAATATCTACAGCATTGGCGAAGGACCCATAGTGAATCTCCCACATGTCATGCTTGCCTTTTGGGCTGATTCATGCCCTCAGTTTGGCTTGTACCCCCATGGTTTGAGAAACTTGGACACAAGCAAGAATTCCCTTTGAATTATTTGCTCAACTGCTGTTTAACAAGGAAAAACAACATGGATCAATAAAAGTTGAATAAAATCAATCTTTTTTTTCTTCTCATATCTACACTGCGTGTCAATGTTTGCAGTAAGAGCTGCCTTAAGGGTTCATAATGTCAAACAAGTAAAATATTCAGGAGGACAGAGAAGTAAATAATTTCCTTATCAGTCCTCTGTTGTAATGAAGAGTTTTTGGTCATGTAATAGGGAGGAGTGAGAACTGTAGGAGTGGTTCAGTGGGCTAAGTCTCTGTGATCAAAAAGTTGCTGGTTCAAGCCCTGGTCTTAACAGACTAGTCACAGGCCCTCAAGCAAGGTTTGTAAGCCCCAGCTTCAGGGGTGCTGCATTTTTACTGACCCAGTAGGCTCATTTTCATTTTGTTTGCTGACAACTGTAGGTCCACCTTGCTGCATCGTGTGAAAGATATAGCACCGGCATGTCAGACTGGGTAACTTGCCTGGAGCTGAGCAGGTTTGGGCCTGGCCAGTAGATGGATGGGAGACTAACAAGGAAAGCTGGGTTGCTGCTGGAAGAGGTGTTTGTGTGGCCAGCAGGGGGAGCCCCCATCCTCGTGTGTGTCCATCCCTGTCTAATTGGTGAATTCCCTCCTCAGCCACCCATAGGTGGCGAGTGTAAAGCCCATTCGAGTGCTCATGCTTTGGTCTGCTGCCATAATTTCATACAAAAATCATTTATTTATACTTCATATACATGCCCTGCTTGATACATGACTGTACAAAATCTGTACAAGTTTGGACTCAAAACAGTCTTTCTTCTTACACAAACCCTTCAGATAGCAATGCTGCCATACAAATTACTGAAACATACCACTGTGACAATAGGACCACATAGTATCTGAAGCATCACCTTTCTCAGAAAGACACTTAAACCCTATTTGGACAGGATAAGAAATGCAAGTAACATCCGCAAATTACCAAAGATAGCTGAGATACTAACCCCATCCAGATTTAGTCTCTTAGCACATCTATAAACCAACTGCCTACAGCATTTTTGACTGACCAACCCCATAATATAGTAATGAAACGGAAACACGGAACTTTCTTCCCAGCCGCACAGCACCATAGACATCGACCCTCTGTATCCATGGGGGATTGGCTGCAGGACCCCCCTCTCCAGGTACCGAAATCCACAAATGCACAAGCCACTTAGATAAAATGCCATAGTATTTGCATATAACTTGCAGACATCCTCCCATACTTTACTTATCTACACATAAAGTGTATTTAGAGAACACATAACTCTGTACATGTTCAGAACAGTAGAGCAGGGCATGCCTACACGTCACTGAATATGTGTAGGTTCAGCAGGGTGCTCAGAGCAGAGAAAAATAAAATTCTCTTTGAAACAATCTGGATTTTTTTTTCTTTATATATTATATATGTATAATTTTTTTGATCCACCGTTAGTTGGAAAATATTTTTCGTGGTTTGAACTACAAATGTCACACACAGTCATTTAAAAATTACTGCAAGATAAAACATGGAAAATGTCACAGGACAACTTTTGCCGGCACGTGGATACAGAGGGCCGACTATCATTCAGTAGTTCAGTACTGCTCTGCAGCTATTGCAAACCTTGCATAGAAGAGGCTCTAGGTGATGGTAGAGATGAAGAAAGCCCAGTACCCCATTCGAGCTCCATTTTTAGCAGATAAATGGCATTTCCACCTTACAAAAATAGGGGTGTACCTTTATACACACACACACACACACACACACACACACACACACACACACAACCTTTTTACCAACCAGCAATTCAGACTGGACTATTACCAAAAGTAGTCTGTATTCGCTAAAATACAGAAAGTAATTCACTCCTGAATATTTACTGTGGAGGGCTGTAATCATTACAGACATGGCAGATTTGAACTAGATTAAAATTACGGACCTCGCTGGTAATCATACCAATTACATTATGCCCCCATGTTAAACGAATCCCATCTCAGTAGGGCTGTACAGATGAAAAGGCTACTCACAACATACCAAGCATCTCCATCAGTTTTCTACAATAATAACCGAGGAAAGGGTTGCTGAAAATAAAGACACTTTGGTTACACGGGGCCCGGCTGCTAGCTGGCCTTCAGCTTGCCGTGTTGCCGACTCTGCCCGTTCAGGCTGGCTTTGAGGGAGTTGGCCACAGTCTGCCTAATGTTATCCTCCATAAAGTGATCGCTCAGGGGCTTCAATACCTGAAGGGTGACAATGGGACAAAAAGGCACATGGAGGCGACGATGAGAAAAACCAAAAAGATGACGAGAACAGGGCAGCTCAATGCTACACAGACAGCGCTGCACACGGTGTTCCACCATACTAGAGGCGTAATGCTTTTAGAACGGTGCCAACCTGTGGTCTAAAATGTTGTGAATCAGGTAGACATTTATTCCCCCCAGCATTCACACACTGACAATCCTCAAAAAAAAAAAAAAATCCTTAAATACAGAAAGAGCAACAACTATTTGTTCTTCTTGTAATTGTTGTTTGAGGGCAGTCTCCTCCTCTGTGCTGCCACAATAGGGCGCCAAACCATTCGACTTCCTGCCGACTCTAGTACTTTGGATAACACCTGAAACGGGAGTGTCACCAGTTAGCACGGCATTAGCACGATTCAAGGCAGGGAAGAATAAAGCAGGAAAGCCGCGAGCCGTGCATCTCCCCCTCACCTTTCTTGGAGCCCTCTGAGGCAGAAGGAAAAAGACAGACGGATTATGAGAAGCACACAAGCACTGTTAGTCAGCTGGGTTATGAAGGGGAACTGCAAACAGGCAGTCATTCATTTCTCTGACTTCCACTTGTCATCTATGACGGCATCCTAACCCTAACCCTATGACGGCATCGGATCAAGGCATGCATGGTGAATGTGTGGGGTGACAAGCCGACACCTACCTGCTCCCATAAGGTTTCGGCCACCTGGTCAATGACGGTGCCGAGGTCCCGGTACTCCCCCGAGTATTTCACATAGGCCCAGGTGCAGAGCGATATCAGCGCCAGGCCCATAATCAGATTGCTCAGGCCGGCTATAGAGTTCAGGCCGATGAAAGCAGTCACTCCCGAGATGATGTACATGGCGAACATGACGGCGAAGAGCGTGGCGGGCGTGCGGGCGGCGTAGAAGATGTTCTTGCCGTCGTTGTGCTTGACGAAGCTGACGTAGGCCTCCTCCAGCTCGCCCTCCAGCTGCTCCCGGTACCGCCGGCAGAACTCTTCCCCGCCCATCTTCTTCACGGCGCAGAACTGCTGCACGGAGCGCAGCTTCATCTCCCCGTGATTGCGCTCCAGGTCGGTGGGGGCGATGTACGGCTTGTCTCCGCCACAGAGCTGGGGAGACGCGCGACGCTCATCAGGCTCACGCTCTGGGAGACGTTACAGGCGAGCAGAGGTGAGTCGCTTACCTGCTCCATGTTCTTGCTGTACAGGTCTTTCGCTCCAGCGACGGCAGCCAGGTTGTTCGCTTCGGCGGTCGCCTGTATAGACAGGTCATGCGAATGGGCTGAAGACGAGCTTTCATACAAGGCTATAAAAACAGCTTCAAACGCAGCTGGACCTGTAACTAGAGCTGGGCGATATGGCCTAAAAATAAAATCAGATTTTTTTTTTCCCACAATAAATCCCATTTTAATCGATTTCCCCCTCCCCTTAAGATAAGATGCAATCTACTCAAAATCAAACTACAGATGACAAATAAATGGTTCAAAACAAGTTAGCTTTATTTTGCTTTGTTTTTTTTTTTTTTTTTTTTTAGAGTCTGAAAAGCCAAAAAAGATGCTTGTGAGTGAGATGGCAACGACGCCATTGTAAACACTTTTAGAAACTTGTAAAAACTTTTAGCATGTTAATGAATGCCGGCTTTTCCACAGTATGTATGGACACCATGTCTTTTGCCATATACATCGCGACAGCGTTTGCCATCGCCTTCCACCGTGCCCCATTCTTATATGGGGCACAGTTCGAAAAAGTGTCAGGGACGGTTGCTGGCTTAACTTTGAATGTTGTGCTGGTGCTGCGGGTATTTTCATTTCGCTGGGAGTTGTACTTCTACTCCGCTGTGTGCCTCTGCTTTAGGTGCTGGAATAAATTGGCTGTGCTGCTTCCTTTGGTTGCAACAGTTTTTAAACAGACTTCGCAACGAGGACTTGTTTGGTCTGTGTCCGACAGCACAAAACCAAACTATTATTGTTTGTGTATCCGCTACAGTGTTTGGGTGCGCCGTGCTAATGTACCCGTGAAGAACGGTGCATTGCATTAGTTCCGCTTTTGGCACTCGCGTGTAAAATAAGTAAAATCGATTTTCATAAAAATACATTGCCCTGAACTGTAAATTCAAATTAAAATCGATAAATCGATTTTATCGCCCACCTCTACCTACGACACGACCCACTATCATCCCAAGCTATCAACTCATCAACACAATGAGCTGCTATCATCCCAGCAGTCATCATGTTAACCTACAGTCCAAATCATGTGCAGATCAATGACGGCGACTGCCTAAGTGCGGAACATCTTCACTCGTCGGTATCAGAGTTCACTGGCCAAGTTCTGAACCAGAAGGGAAAGCACAATGTAGCCGTCGCACCTGGCATCGCGCAACCATTTAACATGATGCAACATACATCAGCATTCAAACCAGCCATCACGCACAGCAGGGCCACGTTACATCAAGGGCATCACAGGCTGAAGACAGGAGGCTGACAGCCTGCAGATGCTCCTCACTGATAACTCTGGGGATGGCAGGAACACTTGCTTCACTCCTCACACACATGCATCCTTCAACAGCCAGATACATTGCTGTTCTCATACCTGCAGCATGGATTTGGGGTGAGGTAGCTCTTCTCCCTGGTATATTTTTATATATGCCTGAAAAACGCCAAACAGCCTATTAGGCGCTTTTCAACACATGTGGCTCACATCACGTTGCAATGTTAAGGCTTTCTTCAAGAGACTCCTACTTTAAAGTACTCCACAAGGTCTCTACACGTCAGCTTGGATCCACCGATTTCCTTCACGACTAAGTTCTCCGGGGAGAGCACTAATGGTATGAGTTTTTCCAGTTCAGTCTTGAAATCATCATCGATATCTGCAAGACAAGACGACCTTGAAGCATCCATGAAATTCAAGTCTGGACAAAACCTGCGCCACACCTGCTTTCATTTCCTCAAACAACCCCTCTCTTAAGGCCCTAAATGCCCGACAGTAACATTTTATGCACCTTCCAGTCTGCCATCAAAGTGGGGGTTCGTGGCGACCTTCAAGCCAGGGTGTGGAAGCAAGAAGCAGCTTATGTTTGAGAAACAGGAGTGGATGTGCTTCCTCACATTCTGTAGCTCCTCATGTTGGTTCTGCTTAACCTGGCACATGGGAGAAAAAAAAAATCCCATCAAATGTCATACACACCTGCTTCTTCATGTCAATATGTACAAACCCAATAAACACTTCCAAAGCCCATAGGATTTCACTTGATAAGGATATATCTGACCGAGGCTTAGATTGAGCACGAAACTACATCATGCACAACAGTATTCCTCCTGCAGCCTTACACGTACAAGCAGCCCACCATCCCATCCCACTAAAACCATGAACTGCTACCCAGATACACGGCCCTATCAGAACTCATTATTCATCCTTCTGTTACTGTTGTCAAGGGTCCATGTCCAAACTCAGACACCAATTAGTGCAGGCCCTGGAAATGCCAGCCAAAGGGAGCCTTTTCAAGCTGCTCGTCTCTTGCATCTGCCTCAGATCAGACAGCTTCATGGCCTGCTTACCTGCAACCGCTTTTCCAAGAACCTCCGTCCCCCCTCCAAACCGTAGGGGTGCTCATAGGGGTAACTCCAGTCACGTATCAGGAACATAAGGGTCTGAAGAGTGGAGAACAAGCGCTTCAGATGGATTTTTATTCAACCACGGCACAGTACAATATGTTCTGTGCAGCATTTCCAAATTCAGAGGGTCAGTGCAGCATGTTACTCCCAGCTTCAGTAAGATATGAATGTCATCTAACAGAGGTGAGTTGGTTGGTTCAACTGTCTGGAAAATTACTATAGGACCACCAGGTTATGAGTACACAAATTCAGGCCAAGCAAAAGGCACTAATTAATGCTGCGTTCAGTTTACTTCGAAGGTCAGAACTCAGAACCAGGAATGATGTCACTCACACATACAGACATGCTAAACACACTCCAGTATAAGTCGGAAAGTCACTTAGCAATTCCAGGGACCAGTTTCGAAAAGCAAGATTTCTTGCTTAGCAGGACAACTTGTCGGATTTAGGACACCGCAGTTTAAATGGGCTTCATCTTTGTTCAGTTGCATTTAGCCCGGACTACCTTAAATCTTACAAATAGTCCAACTAAGCATGCAATCCAGTCCTAGCCCGATTAATTGTTGGCAATATCAGTTCAATGTGGTGTTTTGAACATATTGAATTCTGAGCTCGGGGTTGCGTCAATTCCTCAGTTCACAAGTCAGAATTCCGACTTAAGGAAGGCGATCCAGCCGAGATTTCCAACCAGGAACTTGGAATTTGAGAACAAATGGAACATTAGAAACACAGCAAGAGACACACCTGGAAGGGCTTCTGGTAGATCTCCTGCATGGCAAGGCGTCCATACTCGGTGAAGAGCTTTGAGGAACAAAGGACGACTGTGAGCAATTTGTTGGGACTCACTCCCCATACTGTTGAGATGTTACTCAGTATCACTCACTAGCTACATGACCAGAGGATCAGTTTCCCTCAAAATGTTACAAAAACACATCAGCAGACATGACTGACATCATACATTTCAAAGGCAACTAAACTTATCCAACTAGCACCCTTATGTAATAAGCACACAGTGTTCCCCATTAAGTGGTTACATTAAGTGGTGGTACAGATCTGTACATTTCTAGTGTACTGCCTGAACAGTTTCTCTTGAATATTTCATAATTATACACTACATTCCCTCAATCTCAGCATTAAGTTCACATACAAACCACTAGATCTACCTTTTAAATGTAGATGATTTCTGAACTATTAATGAGAAAATGCATTTTTAACATCAGACTCTGCACACCTGAAGATGCTGAAGGTCATCTTCTTGAACATTCTGGGATAAATTGTATACCTGAAAAACATTCAGGTTGCATTTAGGTCCCATATTACTTGATGCCATGAATATGCAGAAACAACTACTATTCAGAGCAAAACGGTGAGAGAATTAAAGGAGCTGCAGTCGGGCAATTCTACAGCAGCAGTAATTCCGTTACCAAGATGTCATGCATTTGGTGAAGGGTGCAACCCATTGTGCATCCATCCATCCATTGTCCAACCCGCTTATTCGACTGGGTCGCGGGGGGTCCAGATCCTATACCGGCACGGAGGCAGGGAACAACCCTGGACAGGGGGCCAGCCTATTGCATTGCGCACACACACACTTCACTCATATATGCACACCTATGGGCAATTTAGGAACTCCAATCAGCCTCAGCATGTCTTTGGACTGTGGAGAGAAACCAGAGTACCCAGAGGAAACCCCACGACAAGAACATCCAAACTCCACACACATGTAACCCAGGCGGAGACTCAAACCCGGGTCCCAGAGGCGTGAGGCAACAGTGCTGGCAACAGTGCTAACCACTGCACCACCATGCTGCCCCACCCATTATGCAGTATGATTCAATAGCTGAGATACAACAGAAGAGGACGGGTAGCACTTCAAGCAAAGCAAATGAGTTCTTTTCTAACTGTAGCTAGATTTTCCTCTGATTATAAATCGGTTACCATATAACAAGCCAGTCTGTCTTAAAATAAACTCCATAGGTTATCACGCATTTACACTTACAGCTGATGCTTCAACAAATACAGCAAACTGCAGGCAGGCAATTTGGGAAACTACCCAGCCAAGGATGAACAAAATGCCACTTTATCCAAAAGGAGCTCAGTTACCAGAGCGCACAAGGCAACCCTGATTCACACTCTGAACTGACCTGTATGGAGCTCGTCATGGTGCTCAGGGCAAACACTGTGGCACAGTCCTTGATGGTGGACTGGCTATCAAAAGCTCCCTGGGTGTCCACAAGAAGAACCGCCACCTGTTGGGCAGTAACAGTGCAATACTGAGGACCTTACTTGAGACACTATAAAACCCAGAGGTGGAGATTTCAGGTCCAGAACATACAAATCCAGACCAATATTTTGTTTCAACCAACCAGTTAAGTACACTGGGACTGTGACTCTTTATGCTCAAGTGGTTGGTTGAAAGTAAATCATGGTCTGGATTTGTATTCCCAGTGAGGAGGCAGCTCACCTTGCTCCCGTCAGGCCTGTTCACCACAAACACCTCACTCCAGAGCTGGATCCCCGTCGTCTCCCGCTCACAGCCACCCCTCCAAGTAAAGCCAGTCAGGGGGTCTTCTTTGCCCCCAAGCCAGGAGCTGGATGACTGGTGAAGAAACATCGTGTAAGAGCGGCACAAGAGAGAGAAAGGAATGTTTTGCTTAACACCAGACAGGACCATTTGCCAGAATCGCCACTAGAGGGCAGTGGCCGGACACATTTCCCCTCAAAGATCAGCAGTCTCAGCACAGGCTTCTGACAACAGCTTCAATCAACCAGACAATTTGCTGGAATTAAAGATAAGCCACATTGTACGGTGTGATAAGAGGTTTCACTGCAAGGTGCACAATGATGAAATTAAATCGATGCCTCCATACCAAGCTGCCTCATCTACACTTTCCAAGCCAGCAGTGAGCAACCTTCCCCTCAGAGGCCTGCATCGTCTGCGGCTTTTTTTAATGTTCCAGCGCTTGATTGATTGAAAGTCATTATTCGCACTGGAAATATCACCTTGCCTTGTGATTAAAAAGCTGGCTCGCTATTCTCTATCCAAATGACACTGAAAATCCACAAACACCTAAGCCCAGGTATGGCTGTAATTTGCCATCCTGTGGCACTAACGGTGGTCACTTCAACACCCCCCCTCCCCCCCGGAAGTCTGGGCAAGACTTGTTCTTAGGGCAGTGAATTAATACATGCTGCACTCTGAGCCAGATACAGACTGGTTGTTCCTCGTGCCACAGGTCCCATGTGAATGTAATGCTGCGCACGCCAACTTGACTTCAGGAATGGCTTTGTCTGCGCCAACAGTCAGAGCGTGACCGGCAGAAACAAAAACAAGGCCAACAGCCTATGCCCTGCAATGCTTGAGTCAATTAATACTTCTATTCTCATAGCCTTATTGGAAAACAGACTCATTATTACCATGCTTAAATTCTAGATGAGATGCTTATACTCCAAGACCCAACAGCAGACAGCAGAATCCACCAGTCAGACAGTGTTTACTGGGTCAGGACATGCATACCCAAGGAGTAAGAGCTATGCACGCAGAGAGTCACTCCCTGACTGGAACCTTGTGTCTCATCCACCCACAACAGGGGCTCAGAGTATGGCCAGGTGTCCAGATCCTGCTAAATTCAAAGCCAACAAACTGACAACCAGTAAGTCACATACAACCACCACTATTGCAAACACACAAAGCATTTCACAATCCTGTTCAGTGTGACACGGCCAGATGCTTCAAAGGCCACAGGAGCAGAAGCTCAACTCCAGCCCCAAGAGGAGATAAGAATGACTGTCCAGCGGGTTCTGTGAAGCAAGCCCACCAGTCACATGCTTCTCGAACATGATCCGCCGATGCTTCCCCATCAGCCGTCACCAACACCATCTCCCTCAGATGGAAATTACCAAAGAAACCCAATCGAAAGCTATTTAGGGGTGTCAAACCTCTTAATGAGTTACACAAAATGACCACATCATAATGTCATTCAAGCTCAGAAGGACAAAGGTGAGTTAGAGGGTGTAGAAAAAGGACTACATTGTACTTTGACTTTGTTAAAAAGAGCATGAACAATACCTTTATAAATGGGGCACAGAAGAGGAGGATGGAAACAATTGCTTTGTTCTAAAATGCGGGAGAACTAGCCCAGCCTGTCCTCCCTGGAGCAACACCTACATTAATACAGTTGTCACTGGGCACCAGAATCCCCTCCCAGAACACCCACCTCACCTGGTTGTACATGTAGCGCAGCATGAAGTCCAGCAGGAAGGACTTGCCCTTGCGGAAGGCCCCGGCAACAGACACCACCACCACGTGGAGGTCACGCACATGCTCTTGCAGCAAAACGCGCTCCAGGGCTGCCTCATCCAACTCGAACCGGTGGCTGTCCTCGTGGGCCAGCACCACCTGCACAGGTCCAACCACCATTGCTTCCTCCTCCTCAGTACCATTCAGGAACAGCTCCTCTTCCTCATCATCATCTTCCTCCTGCTCTTCATCTTGCCAGGGTAGTGCTACATCTTCCACTCCGTACTGACCTGAGAATGGGAAGACCCATCCATAGAGCTCATCAATAAAAGAACTCCCATCTGCAGCAACTTGTGTTTAGGTCCATGCCGTGGAGAAACAACTAACCCATTAGAACAAAAATGAAGGCCAACTCCTTATCGGGGGACACATAAAAGCAGTCCTAAGTTCAAGGGTTTGGTTTCCTTGTGATGCTTTCCCACTGGCATACAGGAACAGACCCGTACCCTAAGCCATACCGCCAAGACAGACTAGATTCAGCTTGCTTTAGTTTTCCACTGCAGCAGAGTTGGCTCGGTAAAGGCGTGCTGGGTTTGAAAAGTGACGTAAATCCAAAGACACGCTTATTTCCCGTTCATACGGCGTACAATCTGTACATCATGATTTACTATGTCCAATTATTATGTTTTTACAGCATCCTAATTTCCACTAGCACGTCTGAGAATCACCATGTTATGCAAGTGACAAACACTAGCAGAATTTGCATTAAGTACATTTGCATTAGGAATCCATTCCATTCAGCTGTTCTATAGTACTTTGTCAAGCAGGAGGTTGGAAATTTTCAAGTTCAAAAGTTATCAGAAATGCATCAATACTTTGCAATGCGCCGTACTACTAATACGTAGATTATACACTTCTTCATTCAGAAAATCCACATGCAGAACATGAAGATTAATATCTCTATGCATTTCAGCCAATAAAATGATGGTAACGCAACCTGCTCAGTTTGGTCACGCTGTCTAGCAGGGCCATGTCAGTGCAGTTATGGTTCAGGTGCAGCTTACATTCATTGAAATGGAAAACAGCCAGTTCGTAGTATGGCTCAGATACAACTGTTCTTGGCAGCAATGGAAAGACCACTAGTCTACAACAGATCAATCAGCTCAACCAGTGTAAGTAACCGGGGACCAACCCCATCAACATTTTTTGCTAGGGAACCATTTTAAACTGCTTTATGTTGTACATAGAGAGAAATCTCCGTTTTCCATAAGTCCGTAATACAGCCACAGAACCAACTCCACAACCTGATCAATTTCCCGTGGGTGGCAGGTTACATAACATCTGAGCTAAGGAGTGTGGGAGAGGCCTGATCATGCACTTTTTAAAATACAGCCATTATGCAAAATCGGCCATAGGCCTCAGGGTAGAAAAGGTCTTATTAGACCTAGACGACACCAGCAAAATGCAGGCCATACAAATTTACATACATGGACATTAGGCACATGTTCACAGCCCCAGCTGCATTTACGAAGCATCCTATCAACATGCCTGAATAAAAGCACATCACTAAACAAGCCACTTAATGAAGGAAAAAATGTGTGAGGCAACATTGTTATTACGATGCAGAAAGTAATAACCCAGTTCAAGAAACCATCAAACTTCGACAACTTGCAAATGCAATCTAATGCATGCAATTCAAAGATGTCACCTATAAATCTCACAAAGCACAGATCATTGACCATTTCTTCACAAACATCATTCCACATTATATTAAAAGCCTTGACTTCCGTATATTCACTGATAATATTTAACATGAGCTGGAACACCCCTGATCCTTGATGCTGTATCAGCAAGCTACAAAAAAACCCCACTCATTACGGGACAGTAGAAAACATAAATGGCTGACCCTTCAAGTTAGGCCAAAAAAGA
>JAABNY020000063.1:4728994-4747253 GCA_015164015.2 Brevimyrus niger | reverse complement strand
GTCCATGTCAAGTGGACACATACTAAAGTCAAGCCTAGGATAAAACACCGAGAGGTTCCCCAGTTTGTTTCCAATTACGCAGGAGGCAGAAGGCAGCTTGGCATGTTTGCTGCCAGGTGCATGGCAATCGAACAGAAGGCTTGAGAAGATGACGCCATCCCACTGCCCCTGGCTGTGCCGCAAGGAGCGGGTGACTCCTCTCCCTGCCTGTAGGCCAGCCCTACAAACACCAGTCTCCAGTCTCTCTACAGGACTTCTAAGCCCTTGAATCATAAAAAAAAAAAAAAAAAAAGTTGCAAAATATTTACCAACACTGAGCTACATCAAACCACAAATGCCTCTGGACAATATGTTGTAAATATCGTCCAAATGTAGCACAACACCGAAAATGCCAAGACCTGTAAGGTCATGCACTGAAAGACCACAGACAGCATCTTACAGCATAGCTGTAAAGCTTATATATATATGCCAACCTGCGTGTAGCATAGTCAACTAATTACAATGCAATTTGAATACACCTTTTAACCACTTATCCTGGTCATAGCAGCTATCCCAGACATAGGCCAGGGGTCTCCAACTCTGGCCCTGGAGAGCTACTAACCGGTTGGTTTTCTACCCTACCTGGCTTCTGAGGAGTCACACCTGCTCCTGGTATTTACCTGAGAACTAGTGTGGCTCATCAGAAGCCAGGTAGGATAGAAAACCTACTGGTTAGTAGCTCTCCAGGACCACAGTTGGAGACCCCTGGCATAGGCTATGAAAGCTGGGATAAAGCCAAGACAAGATGACAATCCTTCACAGCTACATACAGGTACAAACAAATAACAGATCATTGACCAAGTATAACACTCCCTACATGGTTGACAACTGATGCATCTTCAAAGGATAAACTAACAAAGGAATGAAGTTTAGCCACTTATTTATTGGTTATAAACTCTGGCCAATTCTTCACTCCAAGAGCATCTTCATGCTGAGTCCTTTACAGTACAACAGTTAATTGTCACCCAGATACCAGAACACAGGCTGCAAAGCCCCTTGAGAATCTCCACCTCCCCAGGCCCCTAGGGTCATCTCTGACAGGGAGACAGTGGCAGCATTCAAAACATGTCAGAAAGCATTACAGTATTGGGAAAATCATGTTCAATACGTTATTTCCCCAGTGACAAAAAATAGGGAAAGCGCCTACCGAAAGCTGCCAGTGGCTCCCTAATTATACCGGTTTAAATCTCAGTACGAACCAGGGTATACTGAAACTCGAACACGCCTGACATTCATATTAGCTACACCTGCAAGCAACAGCAAACGGGGCCTGACACGGCGCCAGCTCCTCCTAATTACAGAACAACCATTTAAAACAGGCATCAGGTGCACAGACACAAGCGGGCAATAAATCGCAACTAAAAAAGCGACATCAGCGGAGAAACTTGCCATTTAAAAGCATGCGTTTGTCTGAATAGCATGTATACTGAGCAAAGGAAATACGTTTTTAAAGTGATGCATATAGCGTCCATTCATTTGAAAGAAATGGAAGCCCAAGCAAGTGCGGAATCACGTGACCGCAGAAAGCACGCACACTCCTGTCACCAGGCAGCCAAGGAATTACAGGGGGACCGTTAAACGGCGTCTGGAGCTCAGCCGCGCGACCAAAACCCCGAATATGCAAATAGGCCGAGGAACAGTCGACGACATGGCTGTCAAAACCCCCGGGTCGCCGAATGAGAGCGACCAGGGCTCTGTGAAACTTAAGTGAGCTGTTACAGAAACGAGACAGGTTTACCTACTGTATCATTATGTCGAGCCGAAATATTAATAAGCTTACATACCAAAAAGCAGTTTCGTGAGAAGTCTGTCAATAAGAACCATATCACCCGGTTATAATGGGATTTTGAGCCCAAATAAACGTCATGCGGAAACATACCTTCGTCAAAAACGTCGTATTTATATTTCTGCTCCAAATGATTCCGATTCCTAAGCCCGCTCTTCTCCGCCATCTTGTTCTGTTTAAAAAACGAGCTGACGTCAGGAGCACTTTCCTACCTTTATCAGGACTGGAACTTCGCCTTCTGCTGGGTCCTAAAGCACTACACAAATGGATAGCTAGCTAAGTTAAAAAGTAATAGCGTGACCTTACTGAATTATATATCAACAACTCTGAGCTATTAGTTATAAGTTCTCTCCAAACGAGCTTGATGGGCCGAATGCCCCCTCTCGTTTGTAAATTTCTTATGTTCTTATCACTGTCCTGAATATCTATCATAGTGTTTATCAGTTATTTACTTAACTGCTTGGAGTCATGGAAGTACACATTAACTTGCACTTTGAAATGAAATTCAGCTCCAAAGGTGTAGTGGCGTTTGAAACACCTGTTAAATATTTACAGTAAAGACTTCTTTATGGGGTGGCATGGTGGTGCAGTGGTCAGGACTGTTGCCTCACACTTGTGGGACCTGGATTCAGTCTCCACCAAGGTTCCATGTGTGTGGAGTTTGCATATTCTCCTCATGTTATCGTGGGGTTTCCCTCTGGGTATTCTGGTTTCCCCCCCCACAGTCCAAAAACATGCCAAGGCTACCTGGAGATTACCAGACGGCTCATGGGAGTGAATGGAGTGTGCCCTGTGATGGATTGGTGCCCCATCCTGCCTGTAGCCTCCAGGAAAGGCTCTGCACCCCCACAACCCTGAATAGGATAAGTGGTTCCAGAAAATGGATGTGCTTCCTTATGACCACAAACAATTTACTGGTGAAATATTCCCTGTTTCAGAGATACACCTGTTTTTCCCCGTGACTCCTATGCCTATTGAATAGTTAAATAGTACTGTCTCCCACTGCATTTTTATATAATGGTTAGTACAAAAATAGTTCAAGTGCAGTTAAATACAAGTTCAGAAAGTATGTCAGGCTGTGACCCTATCAATCACAAGCAGCTGACGTAGTCTCATTTGAGAAATAAGTACTCATTCTTGTTGCTCATTACTTTCCAGCTCTAAAAGCCTCACTACATGAAATTAATTTGGTTATCAAATTAAGACCATTCTGGATTTGAAAGCATATAGGGTCATGACACTATACTTATACTGCACTTATCAGGCACGATGACATGATAACGACATACATGGTGAACTACAGAACATAAGAAGTCTTGACTTTTAATGTTACTATGTGGGTATAAGGGAAGGTAATCTCGGTGGGCTTGTAGAGACTGCGACGTTTCTTTAAAACCTTTGAGATGAAATGAAGTGACGTATCAGGCAGCATCAGTTTGGCCTTCGCGCACTAAGAGTTGTAGGGTTCATTCCCGTCATGGTTCTGTGTATGTGGAGATTGCATGTTCTTCCTCTCTTCCTGTATATTTTCATTCACGGTCCAGAGATGGGTTGATCTCTGTACATCATCTTCATTTTATGTGCATGCATGCTATGTGATTGATTGACATGCTGTCTATATTTTTCCCTCTGCTTGGTGGGATTGGTTCTACATTGGCTATTACCCTGCATTAGATAAGCTGTTCTGGTAACATGCATGAAATTAATGATTTCAACCACCAGCAATTAATTAATGTGGCGCACAGTTCAGCAAACACCTATACCTAGATACCACACACTTTGTCCCTTTTCCATTCCATTCTATTCCATTTCTTATTATAAGCATCTAGGCAGCTACTGAGCTGTATATTAATTACCATCCATATATCCTCCTGGAACAATTACCTGATTTGGACTCCCGTGAAAGGAATGATATTTTCTGTTTACAATGCAGAATGTCATGCAGACATATATACAGTAAGTGTGCTAGTGAACAGCTGAATCTTCCAAATGGGAAATCCACACAGTGCATACTGGAATTGCTTCTAGCAAAGAACTGGCACTGTGACATGAGGAACTTGTTCGATGAACTGAAAAAGTCAACAGTTCTGCCCCGGATGCATTTTGGCTTCATTGCCTGATTGATCAGCATGCTGCCCTTACCTCTGTCACACATATTTACATTTTTACTGTGGTCTTTCTTACCCAGCAATTCATTTTGAGTTGCTTTTCCTTTTTCTCATTTGATGGCTTTGACCCCCAACCTCAAGTAAAAAGATTCTGGGACACTTAAATAAGTCTTTTACAGTCAATACTAAAATAACATTGCAAACTACTGAATGTGAACCATCAAATCTCACATTTTTGGTAGCAGTTGTTAAAAATGAAAGAGTGCATTTGTGAATGTGTTTTAGAGAACAGTACAGTTTTAACCATGTGTAATAATAGATTATTTCAAAATCCATCTGTACTTATCTCACAGTTATGGTACATCACCATTTGCTATTGGTTATAAATGTTACTTTACTGATTAAACTGTAATGTATTAAGTTATATTTGAAAGTAGGTTGTAAACATCCATCAATCTATCCATCTTCCATTTGTTTATCAAGAAGAGGGTCGGTTCAGTTCAATTTATTTATTTATAGCGCCTTTCACAACAGATTTGCCCCAAGGTACTTTACATGAGTGTGTTGTGGTACATTACAACATCATTAAGACTGAATAGTACAGAAACGGGCAAAAAGGAAGAGAAAGAAAAAAAAGAAAGAAAGAAAGAAAGCCAGATGACAACAGAGGAGTAGAACCAAGAACTCACAAGTAAAGAGAAAAAAATCTTTGGGGGGGGTCCAAGGTCAACTGGCTGGCCAACCCCCCAGTC
Source organism: Brevimyrus niger (assembly GCA_015164015.2). Lineage (NCBI taxonomy): Eukaryota > Metazoa > Chordata > Actinopteri > Osteoglossiformes > Mormyridae > Brevimyrus > Brevimyrus niger. The sequence continues at coordinate 4,742,568 of JAABNY020000063.1, read as the reverse complement.
ATACTAACATTATTGGAAACAAGGATGAACACCATAGAAGGATGAAAAATAACCACATTTACTTAAACTTTGTGATTTATTGTCTATACACATTATTATAATATTTCAATGGGATAAATATTCTATTGACCTACTGATCTCCCTGAAGTATTTATGGTTACATTGTCACAAAGGTGTTTCACTTGCTTTATGTCTCTGCCAATTTCCATACTCATTCATGGCTCCAGAAAACACCTCCAACCCCACAAGGGGTCTCAGCGTATTTCTCCAACTTACACTTATAATTACAGGAAGGACATTGTGTAGAATTTGCATATTATATACACTACAAAATATCCCATCAGACTTGTGAGCTGCCAAAACAAGCCAAAGACAAACCAAGCTTCCTTTTCCACATGACTTATCACAGACATGAAAATTCCTAGATATGAAGTTTGATTATAGCTCTGCTTTTCAGTCACTTTTGTCAGTAATACACTTATACATCATAATGTTCAAGGATGATATCCTACATTGAACTTGGCCCCGTTTAGATATGGGCCAATAATATAGTCTAAATAGGGATTATAATGAACCTATTAAGGCTGTGCACAATGGCTTTCTATTTTTGCCCGTGATAAGAAGCATATATTTGCAGTTATCATAAGATTGGGGAACATTATGCTTATAAAACCCAGAGGCTTTAAAATGACATTCACATATTGTTCTTTAGCATGAGAATTGCAGTCACTGTAAAATTCCACTCTCAAATAGTCAATATCACAAATGGACAGAGTATAGAAGAGAAACTGCAGCTATATATTACAGCAGCAGAACAGCAATGCATTCAGTCAAGCTACAATTTATTTCACTGAATGCTTGGTTTCAAGACACACAATGTGGGATTCTTAATGCCTTTGGTAACGTGTCTCCAGGTGTGATCATTCTTGAAAAAAGTCACATGACCTTTACATAAGGGTATATCATTATACAATTCACATGAGTGGAAGGACACAAAGGATTGTGAAAAGCAATTGTGCCTCTTCCCACCAAGCCTCACTCTGCTTATCAAACAGAAACAGCAGCAAAAGCAAAACACTCCAACATGTTTGGGGCTTTTGTTTAATGAGCCCTGCTGTGCATACTCTAAATATCTTCCCTCTTTCTATGAGAACTATAGTTCGAAAATACTGGCATAGAATTTTCTAATATTTGGCCTTGCAGCTGTGGTTCGTTTACTCAGAAGTACTACTGATTTATTTTAAGACATCCACACTGTGTCCCAAGTGAACACACTGGTATAATAGAATTTTGTGAGCCCAAGAAGCATCCCTAAGCTGACCTGAATATGCTATGGGTTTTTCATGAGAACTACCGATTCTGGGAGTGCAAAAGGAAACTGAATTTGATTATCAGGCTCCTAAGAGTCCAGCTCACAGATGGCCGGTGGTGTTGAGGGTCAGTGACAAATCTTGCATTTGGACTTGTCTGGCGCTCTGTCAGACTTAACAAAGAGTTATACAGGGGATCTTCTGCCTCAGATCATACAACCTCATTACTTTCACAGTTTCCTCAGGGTTTGTCTGCCTGTATGTTCCTGTGTGATAAGGGTGCTGCCCGTAAGTCTCTGAGCCACTGAGGAAGCCTGCACACCCGATTTACTATTTAAAACATACTACCCAATCGAAGGCACACACCAGCATCATAATGCGCACCGACAGCTGTGCCATCTGCCCAGCTGCGAAGATGAACCCCTTGATGTGCAGATAAAACAAAGAATTAAGACATGAATCACTGTCAGTGGCAGCTCCTGGCAAGGGCAAGATGGCTGATCTTCCAGAGTAGCATCTTCAGAGGGGGCATCGATTTGGCTAACTGCCAGCACCACCACCCCCGTCCCACCATCACAGTATGAGGTGATGCTGGGGGTGAAGTTTACAGGCCAGCCATCTGCAGTGAAGCTTGCACAAGGCATAGAAATGGCTCTGACCACCACTGATTACTGTGTAGTGTAGATTATTGCTATGTAGAATCCAGAATAGGTACTAGAATCTACATATTATTTGTCATGAGAAGCTCATGATGATGATCTTAATTTTACATTAAATTGTTTTGTGGACAAATACTTAAAACTGGCTGCACTGATGTCTCATACACAGCAGTTTTAATGATGGTTTAACTTCTTTATTTCCCTCTGCAAGTCGGCTTCCCATCATAAACTCGGGGGCATGTCAGTCCGGCTCATTGTGCACTCTGAAGGAATGTCTCTCAACCTCCTGGTGCGTTCATTGGGAACAGACAGCTCACACATCCCAGAGTCCCTGAAGGCCGCATATTAACTTAGGCCACAGCCTAGGAAAAAGGTTGTCCTGCACAGTGACACAGACCTGGATTCTACTGTCCATGTTCACTGTTCAGAAAAACTCTGCTAAATAAAGTTTTGTAACATAGGTGAAAGATTTAAACATGTGCCAGAAATATATCTGCAGAAACTGTTCTCAACTTTTTGTGCAAGGCATAAAAACGGCCCAATGTTGGGTGCCTTTCTGGAGAGGGGCATAAGAAGGCAGGGCTGTTTAAATATATTGTAATTCAGGTTACAGGGAACCCACATCGCATTAGTTGGACAGCAGCTGTAAGACTTATTTTGATCTGGTCATATGGAAGGAAACTCAAGTTTCAACGAGCCACGCAGTTCCATGGAAATGTCATTAAGCAAACATTGCACGGTGTGAAACCAGTAAGACTTTGCATTTGCAAACTTCGTTTTTTTGACTGCAACCATGCATGGACTATCTCCTCATATGACTGTAGGTGCCTTTTCCCATCAATAAAGTGCAAAGTTAGTCATGGGTCTGTGCAAGCGAATCCATTGATTTTTTGACTGAAGCAAATGCACAATTTTTCATTTAAGACAAAGATAAAGTTATTGCCTTAAAAAAGTGTCTTTTTCTTGGTTTAAAAGAAGCCTCAGCCCCTGTGTGCCTGACCCACGGCGTCGCCTGCTTTCGCTGGGGTCCTACTAATATGAGGTTGTGGAGATTTTCTGTTTTTCGCCGTTCGGTGTCACAGAAGACTGACTCAGTAGGAAGAGCTGAAGAATTCAGCCAACAGTGAAGCCAGGGGATCAGACCATGGGAGCCATGAATCGCAATCAGAAAGGAGAAAAAAAACATAGTCCACTGTTTGCAAGGGCTGTGTGGGGAAAATGATTAAACTGACATAAGACTATGCAGTGGCGACGTTTGAATATATTCCGGTCATTCCATTTCCGCAATGCTGAAATCCATAACGACAAAAGTAATGGTTATAGGTGTTTAAATGTGCTGTGTTTTCACTGCATGATTTCCAGTAGAATCGGGTCATGGGTGCAGTTCATGTAGGAGAAAATAAAGTGCATAACTGGAATATACATTGATACCACAAATCAATAATGGAGTACAGTCAGTCACTGGCATACCTAAGCAGGTTAGGGATCAAGCTCGTAGTGCTGCAATCAACATATTCTGGGCTACTGACTGCGCGAGAACATCAGGTGTTAGGTCCCCACATTCCTCGCACCACAAGATATGTCCTTGTTAAGACTGTTAACACCGGCAGGATATAAGCCTACCCCCATCTCCACGTATTGATTGGGGCCATAATGTGTGGAGAGATTCATTATAGAGTGAAAAGAATACAGAAATGTGGGGGTGCAGCACCATGTTGAGATCTGCAGGAGACAGACCAGATCAGGATGTGGGGGGGGGGGGTAATTTACGATTCATTTATAATGTGGACCAAGAGTAATATTGATTAGATAGAATACTGACCCTCAGAGTGGCTGATGTAGTTGTATGTCTGTTAACGTCATAAGTGGGGGAGACGGTTAAAGCCGTTAGCAAAGCATCGCACTGTATTCGGTGTGAAAAGGCTGACGTCCCAAAGGCTGAAGCAGACGTACACCCCAGAAGCTTCCATAACACTCGCACGGCATCCTCATTTTATAGACGTGGAAAACCCTCACGAGAATGAAAATGGGACGACAGCTTCCTCAGTTTAATTTTAGTAATTTGCATGTACGTTCGAGAGTGGAACTATTAAGGGATTTGGCATGACTACGCAAACTCCTGACCGGCTTCTAACCGGTAATAAAGGAGTGGCTCTCAACTCCAGTCCTGGGGAGCCTCTGTTATTGGCTGATTGAAAGGTCATCCCAGAAACCTGCACCCACACCGGCCCTCCATGGAACAGGATCCCCACCCCTGCTATAGTTGATCTAATCCTGTCTAACTGTGCTACATTTGTATCCCACTGTTGTGTTTTATGTCACAGAGTGCCATAAAATAACATTTCACTGCAAGTCGTACGGTGTATGGTTGGTGTGTGACAGATAAAAATTTGAATTCGATATATCACCAACAAGAATTTCATTTCCACTGAATGCTAAATTACAATATCTGATTATTACCTCAAAACTAGACAAAAATGGCCAACTTGATAGTCAAAGCCATGACTGTGCCCTTCTCCTCATCTCCTGTCACATTTTTCTTGGGTCTGATGACCCATCTGCCACCACTCCTGCTCCTCTCAAGCCTGTGAGGCATATGCAGTTATCTAGAGCCATGACCCAGGCAATCAGTGGGGTGGATCGTCAACAAAGAGGTGGCAGGCAACTCGGTCATATGCCCAGTGCAGAGAGGCCTGGATAGCTTCCCAGACTGGGAGAATACCTCGCATTGAAATCAGTCTTTAGTTACAATGATCCTAGCATGCAAAGTCACCACTCTCTCTATGAAACCCAAATCCCCAGCAGATTTTTAAGTAGAATAAGAAATGCACTTTGTTTCTGGCCCTTTCTGCATGCATTCACATATGCTTCCCTTTTTAAAATCATTCCCCTCATTAATCCTATCATAATCCCATCCTCTCTTCAGAGCACGACGTTCACGCCACCTCGAGAGGGCTGAGGACTAGCGCATGTCTTCAGTAGTATCAGCGCTGTCAGCCGCCCCCTTACTTTTCGCTCCGCGAGCGACGTCGAGCGAAGTAACACCCTCGGGGGGGAGCGCCATTTGCTTCATTCCACCCACAGCCCTGTAGGCGTCCATTTGACAGCTGAGCGACATGAGGGTGTTGAATCCACCTGACAGAACAAGAGCCAAATTGCGTTCCCTGGGCCTACTTGCTGCATCAGTATAATGCGACATAGCGGTGATCAAATCCAGGATGCCACTGGGGAGACCCTCCATGCACCATCCTCACTGCAATACTGCATCACCTACACAATTGAAGGGCCGCACATATTGCCATAAATCAAATCGTCCATGCTCAGTGACAATGAATGCCCAGTTCTCTGGAAGGCCTGCCCGCGTTCACTAAAGAAGGATCTCATAGATGCCAATTCAGTATTACCCAACCCCTGGGTTAATAAAAGCTATCAGATGTCAGGGTTGATGTCTATAAACCGTGCGCAAGTCAGGCCAACTCACAGCTTGGGATTTAAGATGACATTTTGGTGTCCTTGGACTGGAGGGTACTAGGGGGTATCTGACCAGCTATATTAAATGACAGTGGCACGCACCAAAAGGTACAGAGGTTGTCTGAAGCCATGCGATGAATGGATAGGTTTATCTTAATTAACTACAATTCAGTCAGTATCAGGAACAGATGGCCTGCTTCAAAACTCCCTAAATATCTCTCCCACACAAATGCCAGAGCCTCACTGGGCAGACAGTCCGTAAAACAAGTGCTCAAATTTTCACTTTTTCCACTGATGATGTAACAACTTAAATAAATAGGCAGCACAGGCTGACCTTCTCCTTACCCGTCACAGCCCAAGTGTCACTGGGAAACTTTCAGAATGGACAAAATGCAGCCCCAGAGACTCATAGGAAGGATGGGCAGAAAGACATTAAAACTGTTGCAGATTTTGGGCAAGGAGATGACGATGCTCCTGACAGGGACGGAGGGTTAATCATTTGCGTTGTTTGGGCTAGGAAGTGCCCCCAAATGAGCTCCCTTCATAAGCCAATTGAGGAAAATAGCTTACAACAGTCCTGCTGTAATTCATACCAATAATAGTGATGATTAATATTGATTAATAGTCATAATTGAAGCTGATGAATATGAACTAAACTCCGTGGACTGCTGCATGATGCCAGAATATTACGAGTTTACACCATTAATCAATGTGTAACTCATACCCCCAACTGTATGATGCTATCAGCTATTTTAAAAAGCGCACAACGCATACAGTGGATGACCAAGGCAGAGGGCAGAAGCCCAAGGCACCAAGGCAGTCCATGATGACAGGGATCCAGACAGGGTAAAATTAGCGCAGGGTCACCCAAGAGCCTTTGGGTCCAGGCACCTTTGAGGGGGGGGGGGGCAGCCATCTGTGTCACTCAATGAGCCCGCCGGCCCTCAACAGACGAGCCTGTCCCCCACAGCTGTGACCTCCCCAGTCCTCCTGAGGAACAAAGCTGTCATGCGAGGGCCAGTTCCTCGAGGAGAAAATAAAGGCACTTATCCTGGGAAGTGAGGAAGGCTGAGTCACACAAAGTCTTCAATGGCTTCTCTGAGGTCACCTGATGAACCTGCTGTATAATCTGTTCCCTCCCCCGACAATGCCTTTAGTTAAGACGGAGAACTGAAGAGGAATGAGAAATCGGCAGAACAATGCATCATTAATGACTTGAGCTTTCCATTCCCAGGCAACCTTGTTGGTGGTCCAATGTTTTATTGAACATCCGGATGTAGTGAACAAAGCCTCCCCCCGACAACGTGCTGGAAGTAGCGCTCTGCCGTAGTCATGGAGTGCCACAGGGCACTGCCAGGCGCTCTCGTTCTGGCAGAGGAGACGCGGGCGCATGTCCCTGGCAAACAGTGCCGCCAAGGCAAACTGCCTGACCCGATTATGGTTATGGGAGGTCGCAATACTGTACTGCACTGTACATGTAGTTGAACACGATCTACTGAAAGGCCACTTTTAAACACAAGATGGCAGCAATCTTGACATTAATGGACTGTGTTTCACCTGTGGCACCCATTAAGCCAGCCAAATTTACCCAATCATGTTTAAAAAGCAAAAAAAACACAGGAAAACCACGCAGTTTCCAAAATGAGTCATTACATCATCATTAACATCAGACATTTAAATGATGTAAAGGTCTTAGATCTAATTCAGCATGTAATACAGACAATTCAACTTGGCTTATACTTACCGATCCAGACTTACCAGCAGCCTAAGCTAAGACACAAGACCATGATTAACAGGGCAAATGTAGATTTAAGAAGATAAATCAATGTCCCATGATCATGCTATTGCAGATGTCTTTAAAATACACATAAGTACATTTCCCTTTTGTGGGAAGACAAAAGACAATTAAACTAAACTAAAAATCATCATATTACTTAGTCAGCTAGGACCATTGTACCGGAAAACACGCATTAACAGTGATGGTTTGTGCAAGGCCTTATGGGTAGCCACACCCCTTTATTCCTTGACAAAGAAAAGAAAAGGTGCACCTGTGGTGTCAAGCCGTCTTATAAAATACAATGTGGAACAATCTATTCGGGGCAGGGAGAAATGTGTGATCTGGCGTTTTGCAAACAGGAATGTTCACCCTGAGGAACTGGCTAATTAGGTACATAAGAAGCCTGAGAATGAGCAGGACAGGTGACAGCGCAGGTCCCACTCTTCTGGAAGGTGTGAGGGTCTCACTAGTCTATCAAAAAGATGAAAGAAAAATACTAGCATGTGAGTAGCCTGCTACACAGGAATAAGCACAATGTACCCAGCACCCTCCCGTCCCATTTACCTGCTGCTTGTCCGCGTTCTCCGACATCAAAGGCAACACTTCACTTCATGCCACCAAGGACACAAAGGATTTCCTCCCTCCCCACCTTCGCCTCATCCCCAGAAAATGCTGACAGAGACAGGCCAGTGAGGAGGGAGGAGCGTCTTCCACACGCAAAGCCGCTACGTGCGTTTTCAGTGACCTCAGGCCCCCCCCCCCCGAGACGGAGAACGACTTCCTAGTGATGCACAGGGACTTCAGCGGGGGGGGGACACGGCGGGGCTCACCTGATGTCTGTACGACCCAATGCGGGGGCCTCGACACTCACGGCAGCAAACGGAATACTCTCATTCTTAAGGCTTTTAGCATCAAAAAATTGGAGCATTAAACAACCCGTGTGACTCTCGGGTATAAAGAGTGGCAGATGTTTTTCCTGACTGCACATTTCAGGTAATAACAAAATCAAATGCGACACATCTTTGCCCAACTACTGGACACCACCATCACGCAATATAAGCAGTTCGTTTATTTAGTATCCCCCCTCCCCCCAGTGACGAGTGCCCTCTGTTTGCACCCCATCAACAGATGGAACACAAGTGGAAAATTTTGAACCATTGTGTGCATGGAATAAGAGACCTTCTTGGGTCCCAAAACAGATTCTGCATCAGCATGTTCCTAAATTTATCCTGCATTGTGCTGGCTAACCAAAACAGCAGTGATACGAAGAAACACACACACACCTGTACTCAAGTCTTTGTGGGAACCATCCATTCATTTCTATGGACATAACCCTAATCCCAACAACAACAACCTTAACCCTGACCCAGCCCTAACCTTAATCATAAGTACCCAAACAAAATACAAGACTTAAAGCATTTTTACTTTTTTGATTGCAGTCACAGATATTTATAAAATTGAGTTCCTCATGTGGGGACCGAAAGAATGGTGTCCTCAATGTGGAACAAAAAGGTTTTTATGACTTTGTGGAGACATTTGGTCCTGCTATTTCAGAGACGCAGCCAACGGTGTAGAGGAGCTGTATAGGGAGCGATGTTGGACCCACAATGCACTGTGATCCCTATCCGTGCTTGGGGGCAGGATGTGGTGGAAATGACAGAGGAGGGCCAGAGGTGACAGATGAGGGTCGGGCACACAAGAGGGACATGAATGGGCTCCAGCAGGCCTCCTGTCAGGGAGGACGGATGCAAGAACACTTTGGAGCGACAGGCGGAAGGGTCCGGAAAGAGTGGCCTCTCCAGGGGTTAGCTTCAGTACAGGGACACTTGTGACAAGGGTGGAAGCTAAAGGGTTTTCTCTGAATCTGTGGTCTAGCTCAGATGGGTTGCTTGAAATAACCCGAGGGCCAGGTATGTTGAAGTGCAACCCCAGCGGGTGATTCGTCACGCCATGGCAACGGGGCGGGAGCTGGCCGTACCCACTGCAATACCAATTCCAGCCACTAGTTGGTTAACTGTTTAAAAATGTCCAGTTCTGTCAAGAGTCAAAAGCACATCGCTTATAGTCAGATGCAGTAGGGACCGGCAGCACATTAAACCCAAATAACTAGAAACCCAAACTGCAAGACGGGGACTGGAGAGTGTTTAATGGATGTCATGCTCACATCGTGGGGGGGGGGGGGCAGATGTGGTGGCACACCACATATTGCACACTGGGAAACACTGACCGCTACATAGACCGTGGACCTTCATGTGCAAATGTGGTAACAAGCACAGTGTCTGAAACTCCCCCCAATATCCTCCCCTTAAGGAAAAGAATCATCTTTTTTAAAGATAAGACACCAGGTCTTAAACTAAAGTTCAACATGGCCCCTTCCCCAACCTTATTCAAGTGCTATACTCATACATATATTACAATGTGATCTACATATTACAGGCTATACAGATGTTGTTCTTCTGAAGTACCGAACACGCCGGGAAATTGTACATCCAGTGGTTTTACATTGGCTACCCGCACCTGGCCCTGTGGATTTGGTGAATGTCAAGTGACTGGCAGCGCTTCCCCTGCACAATCAGGTTGACCTCGCAGTATGGACAGGGTGGAAGGTCCCGGTCGAACATGAAAAACAGCATGAATTAGAAATGGGGGGAGCTTTGGGCAAGACCTGAAGAAGGCCAGCCCCATGGGCTGCTGGGATACCAAAGGGGGCCGGTTCGTTCTCCGACAGTCACAGTTCTCCTCTTCGCCTTCCCAGATTTACCTTCAGACGAATAAAAGACCAAAAAGAAAAAATAAAAGTCTTTCCAGACATGAAAACAATGACTTCCAGTGTTTTGCACTTCTGTATTTATGCACTCCTGTCTTTTTCGAAGGGTGTGGATCAGGAGTCAAACAATGCGGCGGGTTGGAATGAAGGCGAGGAGAAAGGCCCCCATTTCCCTTGCCCCTCCCCTTCTTTCCTAGGGGCACCGTTGGGCAATTCCTCGTTCCGGCGCTCTCCCCACACACCCCCATCCCGCTACCACGCGGGCATTAGAGGTGTGAGGAGGTAGAGAAGCAGAGTTTCAGGGTGTACGGGTTGGAACCATCTGGAACGGACAGGAACACAGGGTTACTCACATCACACAGGAAGACCGACCTCGCCACTCGTCCCAATGCTTCACTTTAATTAGAGGTGAAATCACATTACTTTGGTGTTCAAATGAAGGCCAGGACTGCTGATGCTGACCTCCACTTTGGGCCATCTATTTACAATTAAGTGCTAAAATAATAAAAACTGAACAACAGTACAGCCGGTTTCAAACTGGTTTCTAAGCCAGAATTTTCCTCATGTTGCTGGTATGCTTGTCAAATCCCTCTATTGAGCTGCTAAAAGCACAAGCCGCCCGCCTCTTCGTGCTCCATAGTGTCAAAATCACCCCCCCGTGCCCTTGAATGCCAGATTCCTTCTGGAACATGAGGATCTTCACTCCCATGTGACGCCTGGTCTAGCTTGTCCTCTCATTTATAACCTGTCCCACTGAGTATTTATTAAATGAGTATGGCATGGACATATATATGTCTGGGTTTTCACAAGCTTCTTCATCTATCCATCTTCCATAACTACCTATTGAGGACTAGATTGGGACTATGAAAAGACCAGGATGGCACTATGACAAGACTAGGTTGCAACTAGGGTGGGACTATGACAAGACTAGGGTGGGACTATGACAAAACTGGGAGGGGAGCAGGATGGGACTAGGAGTGAATCAAGACCACAAGGAATGAGAGCGAACTAAAATGACACGATGATTTGATATCTGCTTGCGAGTTTGGATACTCACTTGGTATTCGGATCTGGTAGTGGTTGAGTACCGTTAGCACTTCGATCGCGTGTGTCTTGGTGTCAAACTCCAGCAACCCTGAGATAGTCTTGGAGGAGGCTGCCAAGGAGGTGGAGAAAGGACCAGTGAGTGCCTGCAGCTCTCTATAGCACAGTTAGCACATCTCGCGGCTCGCTCAATGGCGGCGGCCCCAGCCCCCAGACCCTCGGCAAGTCATGGCACTGCATTCGGGTGTCCTGGAAACTTCTGAATTACTGCCGGGTGCCAGCCATTAACAGCACAATGGAAGAGGAACCCGCAGTTACGGCGCACAAGAAATAATTGACATAAAAAGGGCCATAAAGCCTCATTAATGGATTTTGTATGTAGGAAAAGTGTGTGGGAGGGACTTACGCTTGCCATCAAACACTTTGAACTTGATGAAACCGGGTACGTCATGTTCTGTACATAGCTAAAGGGAAAAAAATAAGATTTATTGCCACATGACAGCATTATAACAATACAAATGACCGAATGAAAAACATAGACTTTTAATTTATTTATAGGATGGTTTATTGAGATCTAATTATGCTACACCGATAACCTTCTATGTTTCTCAATATCCATACTTGAGCATACTTGTGTTCTCATATGCCTGTTTTACGTCATCTTCCACTGTTAGTCTTGGGAGGCAAGTTAACAGGGCCGTTCTCGCCAAGGTCACAAATACATTTATTGTGTTCTTGATACTGAGAAACACCTGATGTTCCATTCCATGCTTCCATAGTGACGCCTGACCCTTGACCCACCACAAACATGTGATCTTCCCCCCTTGTTTCCATACCCGCTGCAGTTCCTCCTCCGTGACACAGGGGGGCACGTTGTAGAAGTGCAGCACGCAGGATGGCGGCTGGATGATGTTCTTGGAGGCCTGGCCGGCGCTGGTGAAGCGGTTGTTGCGGGTCATGGCGAAGTCTTTGTAGCTGCTGGTGCCGTCCTCCAGCTCGAACACCTGGCTGGGGATGACGGCGTGCTGCTTGGACACGCTGGGGATTGGAGAGGCGTCGAGGTGAGGAGAGAGTGATGGTGGCAAGGGGGTGAAGTGACAGGTTAACCGAGTAGGATGATGCAGAAGGGGGCGGGACAGAGGAGGAGGTGATGGGGAGGAGGGTTGGTGGGGATCAGAGGAGCAGGACAAGAAACAATACAAACGGGAAGAAAGGGGGTAAATTACGCAGCGTCAGGGCAGGCAAAACACAGGGGGATCTATGGTCAGCACAGGTGGAGCAGACAAAGGTGGCATCTCAGCACAGGAAGCATGCTTTAATGGAGGGTGGGAGGGAGGGAGGTCATATGTGAAGCACTGGATGTGGTCTGAGCGCAGCATGACCCCCTTCTGCAACAAGAAGGGACACCTCCACCTGCAGAGGGCACTACTGAGGGCTGGCTTTAACCCCCGGGGCAAGCATGCCGCCCCAAGGTCACGTTACCACAACTTTGTTTCATAACAAAGGAATTGTAATGCCTCCCCACCCCAATTATTTAATTAGTAGTAGTTCTAGTTCACAGCCCAGGCCGCAGGAGACTTTGTGACCTTTGACCTCCAGCGTTCTGGAATCGACGCACTAAACTGCTAAAAGCCTCACACACAACAGACACACACAGAGACACACTGGAAGAGCACTTGCTAATGCTGGATGTTCTGCTTCCACACGATGTAAGGATTAGAATCGATTTTCAAGGGGCCACACAGATGGAAGGATGGGGTCACTCACCAGACGTTCAGCCGCTTGCCGAAGACCTTGATGCTGTTGAGGTGTGTGATGGCGCGGTCGACTGCGTACTCATCTCCCATCTCCACCAGGGCCGTGCCGGGCACACTCTTCATGAACTTCACCTGCGAGAGTAGGCCACACGCTCAGGAACATGGGACAGAACACCAGGCCCGCCATCGCAGACGCGATCAGCCCCACGCAGGAGTTTCCGGTGACCGCCTGACCTTCTCGATGTTGCCGTAGAGGCAGAAGAGGTTGAAGATGCGGGTGCAGTTCATTTTGGTGGGGTGCAGGCCGCTCACCATGGCGACGGAGCTGGAGGAGTGGCCGATGTAGGACGAGGTCTGGGGCAGGGGGTAGGCCACCAACTCAGGAATGTCATGGGAGCTGATTTTGTACCTGTTATTGCTGGGGAGAGGCAGCAGGGGGCAGTGTGGCCCTGAAACGAGGAAAGGGACATGCACGTGTCACCTGAGAGTCAGTGAGCCGCAGTGCTCCCCCTACAAGCAAGAAAAAAAGAAAAAGCGACACTGGCACAAAATTATACTCCATTTTCTGCAGCGATGTGCTTGCTCTCCCGTTGCTACATAAATCACCGCGTTTACACGGCCGACTTTGTCCCCATGACAATCATCCCTCTTCCGTTTTCTTCCCAGCCTCATCTGCGCGACATGCCGGCCAGAGCTGGGGGAAGGCTGCCGGAACAGGAGGGGGGCGGGCGGGGGGGGGGGGGTTGGGATGGCCCACCATAGCCGGTGGCGCTGTAGGCGGAGGGGGGC
>JAABNY020000063.1:4690483-4714288 GCA_015164015.2 Brevimyrus niger | reverse complement strand
CACCCTTAACAGGTTAGTTCATCAGGGCGCGGCCGCCCCCCCCCCCCCAACTCTGCTCCCGCCATTCCCCCATTTTCCCCGCGGACCACATCCGCCCTCCTGGAGTTCGCCACGATGATGCAATCTCAGTGTCAGGAGGGGGTAGATGAGCTTCCAGCAGCTATTACTGCCAGCTCCAGTGCTCCAGTGCCATGCCGAGGAGGGGGGGGGCATGTCCTCCATTTTTATGAGGGCCAGCAAGCCCCCCCACCCCACGCACAGACACCTCTGACACCCCAGTGACACTTTGACGAGCTGAAGGTTTTAAACAAGGTAAATGTCCAGTGAGGGGCCAACTGGAGCCAGCGAGACTTCCAGCCCCCCACTGCATCTCCCCCTGCACTTGGAAATGATGATACGACCCACAACAGTAAAAGGGGAAATCCGTCATTGGTGTCCTGTGTGTGTGTGTGTGTGTGTGTGTGTGTGTGTGTGTGTGCGGCTAGCTGGCAGACAAAAGCCGGATTGGCTGGCAGAAGCTTCACCCAGGAAGTGCTAGACTAGCCCAAGTGACTGCAAGGTGGGGGTGCCAAAATCCCCTTCGCTGCCAGCTCATCATGGTACAATCGATAGCCACACACACCCCCCAGGCCAGGTCAGAGAGTGGATGGGTCACGCTCTGCGACAGCGGTGAATGGGAAAGGCCACGTTTGCAAATATATTTATTTAGCTCGTAATAATAATGCCAACTCAGTGCTTGTGTGCGCACTGAACACCCCACAGGGAATTTTCAATTGCGAAAAAAGGAGCAATTTTTAAAATCAGCTTCTAAAAGTGCCCAACTCCTATCACACCACAAAATGCACCACCACCAGCAAAGCAGAAGGTTGTCACACATCCGGTGAAGCTCTTCCTCCTTCCTGAGTGAGAGGGGCCTACAGCTGATCCTTGGAGGAGCCTCTGTCAGCTGCTCCAGTGGCGGTACCTCGCCAGCAAAGTCGCCGACGGAGTCGAACAAGATAAAATCACGACAGGCGCGAAGATGGCAACTAAGAATGGGCCCTTCTGGGTTTCCGTTCGCACACTTGATCATGGGTCACATTCCGCTGCGGCTGCAAGAGTGATCGCATGAGGCATCACTGCGCTGTTTTTTTTTTTATGCATTATGGCAGCAGAGACCCTTGTGACTTTCGAGGGGGGGGGGGGGATGCACCTGTGTGTGAGCATATGTGTGTGTGGCAGCGTGTTTATATGAAGATTCAGCCTTGCCCGGTCCATGGTTTCAAAACGGCAGACACTGACCCCCGTCTCCTTTTTGAATACTGATGAGGGGGGAGGTGGTTGTAAGCCACTGGTCACTGTTAGAGATGATTGAGGAAAATTAACCAATCAGCAGCCCGACTGTGATCCTAAACATCACGATTGGGAAAGGAAGTGTGGGGGGGGGGGAGATCTAGACCAGCTGTCTGCTTATGGGGCCTTCATCTCTAGGGTTTAATTAATTTCAGCAAACCCACCAATCAGAGAGCCCCACACATGCAATCAAAGGAGCTGTTACATAGTATCTTTTCCCCAATTGGTGCATTGATTTATAGGGCTGGAGGGAAATTAGCTTCATTGGAGTTTTCAATTTGTGGCAAATCCTATTCAAGTAAAAATGCACTTTGCCAGAGTCTTATTTCCTCAGCAGAAGGTATTAAGATTAAACCTGACACAAACTTCAGTAAATATCACTTAAATATCACGATATTTACTGATATTTACAAGACTAATGGCAGCTATTACAGCACATCTGACAGCAGCAGAGGGAAGGTTCACAAAGTATATGGCACATCCAGAGTCAAAGAGCAGCCGGCAGCCAGCTGCCTGTCACACCCCCATACAGAACACCCTTTGTGCCGATCAGTGTTCCATAGGCCCAATTTGATTGTGTTAGACCTGGGGTCACCCCCCCCCCCCACAGGGTGCCTGGAACCCACACCCGTCACCCTGACACTTCCCCCCAACAGAACGGCCACAGCGCTGTGGTAAGAAAAACACCCACCAGCCCTTTTGAGGATCTTGAAAGTAACACCCCCCCCCGTACAGAAGGTGGACATTCAGCACAAAACTCAGAGCTGAAGGCTGAGGGGCAGAGCCAGGCTGAAGCGAGGAGGGGGGAGGTAATGAACCCAAGTTAATCCCCAACAATACCACACTCATCCTCACCCCTCCCAAATCACCTACACAGCCCCTTTAGTGGCTCTGATACAGAATCCAAAGAAGAGCCTAATAACAAGCTTAGCCATTTGCTAACGTCCCACACTCTGGGCAAAGGGGTCACACATGCCCCGTCTCCAGCTGAGTCTCGACTCCGATCCAGTGGAGCTCAAGGGTCCTCGCGTCAGCCAGACCTTGTATCACAAGCATCAATGTCACGCCTGTTTTTCTTTCTTAAGTTCTGACATGTCTCCTTTCTTTCCTTTCGGCAATTTCTTCATCTTAACGAACCTTAGCGGTTGTTGCGATGGCTCAACTTCCCCCCCATCTAAAAACACAACGACGTGTTTCTGTATCTTATGCTAAGTGGATGCGACGACCACTGAGACACAGTTGCTGTTACTTCCACTATCATTGGGATTACCTCACCCACACTGTGCAGTAAGTCACTGAACTCCTTACTGATCACGAGGGCTCCATTTAGACGTCAGGCAGGGAGGGTACGTGGCGACACTGTTTTGTAGTAATAATACCCTCTTTCCCATTGAATGGTGCCACATGTTAGAGAAGCGCCCCCTGGTATTCCAGGAAGCCTCATCTATCGAAGCGGGCTTGTTTAATGAAGATTTACATTTCATTCCAGACAGTATGGGAAATGAAAAACACAGAGAGGCACTGGAAAGGAGGAGTGCAAGTCAATCAGCTGCTTTGCTGAAGCCATACAATGTTTCAATACAAAGACCTCATTCTCCTTCCTTTTCTGTCTTAGATTCCCTGTACAGACTTTTAATAAAACACTCTCTTTCTGCCCACACTGCGTGGGCAGCACTTGGAAAGTCACACTTTGGATGGTGCTGCTGATGGCTAGGTGAGGCGGGGTGACCCAGGGCCACGGCGCTGAGCCGTCAAGCCGGAGGGCAGCGAGGCCCCTGGATCTCTGTGAGCATCATACAAATGGGCCATTCTCATCATTTGTTTTATTGACATCAATCGGCCGCTCTGCATCCCCTTTGAGCCGAACGCGACCGTCGCCCCAGTAACCAAAGGCGACAAAGCTTGGTGGGCCCTGGGGGGAAGGCGGAGCTTTTGGTGGGAGTGATGAGTATCTAGGGGAGACAAATCATATACCTGCTATGAGATGTGAGCTCAAGGGGGCCAAGTGAGCACAATGACAATGTGCGCCATGGCGACAGAGTGCCACAGAGCCCACCTCTCTGCTTCCTTCGCTGTGATGCCGCTCCACTGATGACTCCTACCCCACAGGGGATGGGAAATCACTCCCCACCCCTCCCCCCATGCCCATGTGAAGACACTGATTAGTGAAGAACATGCAGATTAACATCCTAGTCACCTTAATCTTGTAGAGGTGTGTCTGCAGTTTGGCTGAAATATTGGCGCTTTCCATTTCCTAGTCAGAAATTTCAACGCCCGCTGAAGTCGGAATTCCGACTCGGATAGTCAGGAGCACCTCTGCAGCCTGGACTTCAGAATGGTTATGCCCTTCATCAACAGAAGTGAAAGCTATAGCTCTTTACTGATCATTACCATTTGCAGTATGTCTTATTTGCATCTCATTAAATTAGTTGTACACAAATTACTGTCCAACTGCTATCGGTGGACATGGTGTTTGTAAGTGCAAAATACTGCATGATGCATTGTTATCAACTGGTATTGTTAACAATGACTAACAATGAACCTGGCTGGAACTGGTATTGCTAAATGGCTTTCCAATTTCTGGTACTAGGACACGGTTAACTCAGGTGTCATGTGATTCCCAGCTTCGACTACCAACCTCTGGGGTAAATGGAATGCTGCATGCATCCCTTTGCGGGGGCCGGGGCACTTGGCATGTGCCTCCTATGGCGCTTTTCCACTGTCATACAGGAACCAAGCTGGACCACAAAGAGAGGCTACTTACAGCACAATTCCAGCTAATTTCAGTTTTACCCTGCAGAATGGGTCGGCTTAGTAAAGAGATTGCTGGGTGTGGGATGCGACAGTGATACAAAACCCAAAAGATGCTTATTTACTGTTCATACGGTGTACATCGTGAGTTACTGTGTGCTAATTCCTACTGGAAAGCGATAATCGCTGTTATGCAAGTATCAGATGCTAGTAGAAGTAGTATTCGCTTGCATAAATTTGCATTATGTTTGGCTGTTCTATAGTACATTTCTAAGTAGGAGGTTGGAGATTTCAGAAATGCATCACGATGTGCAATACTACTATTAATGATTAATATATAGAATATACACTTTTTTCTTCAGATAACCCACGAACAGAACAATATCATCATGCAATTCAACCAATCAATTGATGATGAATCAACCAGCTAGGTTTGGTCGCGCTTTCAGCCCCACTAGTAAGCAGGTCCACATTAGCGCAGGTACAGCTCAAATACTTTGCAATGCAAAAGCGCCAGTTCGTGGTATGGGTCAGATACGGCTCGGTTCTTGATGGCAGTGGAAAAGCGCTTCTAGTTACACTGCAGTGTATCTGCCTCCCTCTACAACACTCAGATTCACACACCTGAAGGGTTAACTGGCACAGCCAATAAAGGCTCTCTCAAGGCCCCCCCCCCGCCACAAATCCGATACCCTTCCCCCAGTCTTCGTGCCAAGCCCGTGTGGATCACGGCATGGTGCTGCAAATCCTGGCACTTCCTCCAGCACCATGCGAGGGCCCAGGGCGGCCTCTTGGCACGCCGCTGACTACCAAACTGAAGCCGAGTTGATACATAGATTTTATATCTCCCCACTACTCCCCAAAGCTAGTGGTGGCCGTATCCCATCCCTGTGTAATCCACCCAATCAGAGGGCATTACAATCACATCAAGGAGCAACCACAACAAAAAAAAAAAAAATTCAACAGGAAGAAAAAACCGAACAATGGAATCATGGCCGTTACGGAGAAGCTTGGAACGATCGGTCAATCAATCAACCACAAGAACAAAGGGAGAAAGAAAAACCAAAAGCCAGAGAGCAACATGAAGCTACGCTAACCATCACAAGCCGAGACGACCACCCACACGCCACCCACACACCAAAGAGAAGATACCGGAAAACTAAGACAAAGTACTTCTGAGGCCTGGGCCAATGAGTGTCACGAGTTGGGGACTGAAAATATCTCTTGGTCTGAAGCTGAACTTTGGCCCTGCATTCAGGGGCCGGAGCGGCTGATCTAATTGCCAGGCTTTTGCGGAAATGCCCCAGAAGTGTGAAATGGGCCCTAGTGAAGAGGACACCCCCCACTGACACGCATAACACAGCAGCAAAAAAAAATCAGCCCGCAAGTGCCCAAGCTTCCCGCTAGCTACTCGCTAAGCACTGCCATTTGTAAGACCCCCCCCTTTTCTGTCCGACTTCTCGAACAATCTTTGATTATGCCCCATCGTCCAGCTCATCAGTGTCGCGTTCCTCCACCTCCTACTTGGTCGGCCATCCAAAAGGCTGAATCGAATTTCCAGACCAGTATTACAGGCCATGACACATCCGAGTGGTTCAGCATGACACTGAGCAGGACCACAAAGCGAGTCCCAATGATCTGCAATGAACTGATAGTTCAGACTGTGTGGAGGTTGTCACTGAATGGAACCTGCCCTGGGAATATTTCATTTTTGCACCAGCCCTCCTTATCAATATGAAACGAAGGTCTCTGGAACCAACCAAGACGTTGAACTCCTCGGAGGTAAGGCGGCTCCCTTAATGACAAGCCACGGTCACAGGGTATTAAACATAATGGATCCATTTTGCCTTTTTCATTTCTCTGTATGACTATAACTACTGTACAGTACTTATAATCAGCGGGGACCTATTGATTGTAACCAGGAAGCCGTTGGGTCAAGTGCAGCTAGTTAAATATAGCCTGTTTCAAGAACCTGAATCATTCTAGCAAAAAAAAAAACCAAACAGTTGCATAATAAAGCAAAACAGCAAGCAAACTGAGGTACTGAGCAACCATACAAAAAAAGGCACTCCACTTCCTGGTGAGACAACGCTTTATAGATGTATGTGTTGCACATCATACATTGGAATAAAACAAATCACAGATTAGACAGTGTAAATTCAGGCCACACGCTTGCCTGTTAGTACAAAGGCAATAAGACAAGTTGCATTCCATCGCCAAGGTGACCATTGTCACATCTGTTAAACGTATAGCTCTGCACTGCCAGAAATGCTAATTGCGGACGTGGAACTACGCACTTCAGTTCTGTAAACACCAGCAATCTACATCGATACAGGTGACTTTTCCTATAAAACTGACCCATATTCCAAGCGGTGACCCAGCATGGAACACAAGGTGGGGAAGACTCACAATCACACATTATGGCGATGTAGAAACCTCACTTTCCTTGGACTACCTGAAGGAAAATCCATGAAACATGACAAGAACATGCAGACTCCACAAACAGAGCAAGAACCCTGGGGGAGACAGTGGGTAAGAGTGCTTCCCACTGAGCCATTGTATAATCTATATGAATAAACGATAAATATAAAAAATGCATCAATATGAAGCTATGTATTATTACAATTCTATCAATTGCAGCCAAAATTCAAATAATTAAAATGGACCAGAGGCCCAAAACATGGTGCCTAATCTCAAAGCACTGCTGTTTTTCCACAGTTTTTTTTTTGAGTAAAATGTTAGTCTTAACAAGAAATGCCTTGACAAATAACCTAACAATTCAGTGACTTCAAAGGGACAATTTTGAAACAGCCGAATGAAATCGACAGAAGCCAGTTTCAAGGTGAAGTCATTTCCTGCGCTGCCGTCGTACCCAAGCTGCTTCTCAGAGAGGCGACAGTGATTAAGCACCTCGAATTAAGGGCTTGATTAGCAGACTAACCGTTACATTAGGCAGCATGTAGTGCTCCACACGGGACCGGCCGTGTATGCTAATATGATTGTGCTGTGTTCTGAAGCCAGCAGGGGGAAAAATAAGAGACTTTCTTCATTTGCCTTGACCAGGCAAACAAGCTGTAGCGGGAGATGCTAATTTTCCATTGTTATGCTAATTTCCCATTGTTTATGCAGGCCTAATTCCTGACCTGGCATTCAGTGACTCCGTGTTCCCTTTCCACGAGTAAACAGCCGAGTAAAGGCAGAATTACGATGATTTGCATTCATGCCGGTGACAGGCCTGAGCTCCGGTATGCGCTCCGGCAGCGCGAGAACAACGTACGTACGAGTTCTCATAAAGATGAGTTGCAAAAAAAAAAAAAAAACCTGTCTGATATTACCACCTGTAGGGCGAAAGTGAGCTGGATCACAGGGGAAAATGGCCATCAAACAAAGAAGTAGCAGGGCTCGTCATCAAGACACCTGCACGGGGGGAGGCAGTGTGTGACGGCTAATTATGCAAACAGACAAGATAGCGAGTAGAACCCCAACTGTGGGGCCAAGCGTGACTCTGATCAAAGACACACTTTCACCCAGCTCTCAGGCCCCCGGCACAGGGAGAAGGCTGGGTGGTCCCTCAGGAGTGGCAGTGAAGAGGACTACCCCCCCGCCCCCACCCTACCACCGTCAGGTCCTCTGCAGTTTCATCAGTTTCACCTCCTCTGAAGACAAAGGGCAGCATCATACAAGCTTATCTTATGAGATTGTCTCTCACCTTGGAATGGAAAAGCATACAACAATCCCTGCACCCTAACCCACAAGCCTCATGTGACCCTCCAGCGGCTCGACCTTTTGGCACTGTGACCTAATTTTTGCCATGCCAGGTCAATCGCAGCCCTTTATGAAGTACGGGTCTAAATTAACGCTCAGTTCAAATGCACAGTGCACTCTGCAATTTTCACCAATCAATGACTTTCGCACAAATGGATCTGCCTGTGAATTTTAGATTAAGCATCTGTGATTTGGCTTCTTGGATTGGTTGAGTGTTCGCTAGTTTTGCGCAAGGCATTAGCAGACCCAAGACCCGTTTATATAGGTTAAATACAGGACTGGGGCTGGGAAATCTGACTGTGGATCAGCATAGCAGCTTGCTGGCTTTAAAATGCTTACATTTACAACTCGCAGCCCTTTCAGAACTTTCCGCATCCCAATTTTGAGTCGTGATCAACTGGTTGAGAATTGCTGTTCTACTCTACCCCATCTTCATCTTGTATCTGTAGGTGTAATCTACCCCACCTTTCCCCTAACTGTCCCTGCACTCTGCTCCGTCTTCCTCGTGTGACCCATTCCTTTGGATTTATACAGGGAAACTGTGCCGTTTCATTCCTGTCCTCCACACAGACCTCGGCAGTGAATAAATCACTCCACTGTTTCACAGGCCGGATAAATGATAGGAAAGGTACAGAGACAGAGAAGGGGATGGTGGGTGTGTCAGGAGTGGAACGAAAACACCATGTTCACAGTCAGAAAAGAACAATTTCTTTCGTGGTGTCTCAACACTTAAATGATGGCCAACAATGACTGGGGTGTTGTATCAATGCGAGGGTGGGGGGGTTGGACATGTCCGTACCGGTCGGAGCTGCAGCCTCCGTGCCAAGATCAACACCGCACTGCCGACGACAGGAAGCCTTCAGGTGCTTGGAGTCGCCACAGGCAGGCTAACCCGTCGCAGCGGAGGGATGAGACGCGCGAGCGTCTGTGTCCACGCCCATGAGAAAAAGCAACCAATGGCTGCCCTTTCAATTCCTAAAAGCGACCAATGGCTGCCCTCTCAATTCCTAAAAGCGACAAATGGCACGTTCCCGTGGGAAGTGAGAGCAGCGCAAAGACGCAGGTGCACAACACCGCCTGGTGCCTTGCCCGGTACCCTTCATCAGTGCAAATCTCACACCCTACACAGCTTAATGGCCGGTTTTAAATTTTACTGACTCAAAAGTCCATAGCCCAGAGAAATGAGGAAGAAGAACAAATATTTGCACATTTACAACGTTTTCAGGACCTGTGTGACAGCATGCAAAATTCACTGAGGTCCCCACGTCGTCAATAATTCTGAGGTATGTCATATCCAGCTCCTCTGCCAACCTTTCAGATGTTACAATTGTTTGGGGTGGGGGGGGCGGCGGCATCTGCATCAGTTCAGAGCCCAGGAGCGTCTTTTTAGCCAACCGTGAGGATGATTTGTAGATCACAGCGTGGTAGAGTTAAAAGCAAGTAATCCCAGGGCAGTCTTAACCCCAACAGCATCAAACTTTAATACGGGCGGATGGGGCATAACAGGAATACAAATGTACAGCCTGCGCTGTGATTCCCAGCACCTCACGCTGACAGGCCCACGCTCAATCTGACGTACTGATGTCTGGATGCAAAGCCAGTTACACGCAGCCTTAAGTGGCCAATCAGGATATGACAAAACCATGGTGGGTGGGACTAATCATGTCCTATCAGGTGACTGGCCGCCCCCATTGTTTACCTTTTCGGTTCTCATTGGGTGAACCAAGGCCATTAATCAAAAGTGCAGGATCAGACTAGCGCATGGAGGAATACAAGTCACTGGTTAGGATGCAGACGTGCATCATGGCATGAGGGTAACATTGTTCAAAAAGCACCTGATGTCTTGAACTCAACTAAAAAGCCTTACAGACACCATCCCTTCAGGGCAAGTATTCTGCAGCTGCATATAAGCAAGGTCAATTTTAAATGAAGGTGGTGGTTTCCACTAGAGATGCACCGATCCGATATTCGGCGCCAATTCAGACCTATCTGACGGCTCGGGTATCGGCCATGCGTGACCGGGCCACGTCCCGTACTTACTTATTTTATTTTTGGGCAATCTCTAAAAATATAGCTCCCATATCCTGTTCATTTCTATTTGTACAATCAATCGCACGACAGCTCCTTCCCATTTTACTTGTTGTTTTTTGCAGCATTCAAATCGAAGACTAACGCTGCCCCACAGCCTTTGCTACGCAGTGGGTGTGAGTACAGTGACTTCCGCCTGCTGTGACATCATGCGCATACCCTTTGCAGTATGAGGAACGTGAGATAAACAAAATACTCCCAGATTGTCTTAACAGAAACCGGTGGCATAGCGATTTGCAATCTTTGTAAAATAAAGTTTTGAGAGGTGGGAATAGCGTTTGATAGACAATCCCAAGTGCACGCAACTGTGCGAGACAAAGAAAGCAAAGGATGATTTGGGAGTCGCTAACTTGGACTGTTTTGCGAACTCGCTGCGGCTTGTGATAGAAGAGGGGCTGCCATCGCAGCAAAGTGTACCTGAGCTGACGCCAATGGGAGAAAAAAATGTGTTAAAATTTTAAGCATTCGCCACTTGTATATACTTGCTTTGAAGATTCATATTGAACCGCAAATGCCTCAAAAATGCTTAAAACAAGACGTACAAACAAGGTGGAACAGTACATTATGTATGTTTGTAGCAGCCTAACTAAATATTTTTTGTCATACATTTTTTCCATCTGTATTTACTAGCTTAAAAAAAGTAAAAAGAGCTCTTGTACCAGAATCTGTATCAGTATCGACAGTTGTGTATCGGAATCAAATTGAAATTGAAAAAATGTGGATCGGCCATCCATAGTTCCCACCCGCCCTTTTCTGGTCCTCTTAAATCTTTTTTTCTTACTCCATTTGTAAAAATTGCAGATGTGCAATGAGCATCCAGGAAACGGACTTGGGTAAAAAACGAGTAGAACTTCCATTACTACACAGGATGCCAAACCAGTGGCCCAAAATCGGGAAAAAAAAATGGAAAAAAAAACATTCCCGAAAACAAAGAGAGTCTCTCAAGAGAGGCACATGAAAGCCTGCTGCCTTACACAGCCACCTCGTGCCAAACTGCTGTGCAAAAACCAGAACAGAAAGTAAATAACTGGTGGTTTCCTGGGTTCTCACTCCGAAGGGAGAAAACGGAGCAACACAGCCAGTGGCCGCCGGTCATTTACCCCCCCTCCCCATGACACCCTGCTCGCTGCCTCTACCCATACTGAACAAAAAAAAACTTGTTACATCATTAACAACTCATCTGCATCTTCAGATGTCATAAATCGATCAAGAACTACACCCCAGTTGATACCATAGCCCCACCTCGGGGGGAGGGGTACACCATAGAAATTCTACAGGCCCCATATTGTCATCATCATCCCCTGTCTGTGCCCCCCCCCCCCCCCCCCCCCCCCCCCTCCCCCCCCCCCCCCCCCCCCCCACCCCCCCCCCCCACCCCCCACCCCCCCCCCCCTCCCCCCCCCGCCCACCCCCCACCCGGGGGGGAGGGTACCCCCTAAAAATTTGCCGCCCCCCACATTGACCACCCCCCCCCCTGCCTTTGCCCCCCCCCCCCCCAAAATACCTAAATTCATTCCCCCCAGCCTGCTCGAAAACAGCGACACAACCTGGAGTGCCGTCTGCCTGCTCTTACCCGGCCCAGAGGTGGCAGTGGAGGGAAATTTATAAGCTCGTAATTGACCCATAATAATATTGGCAGGGCAAGGAGTCTGCCGAGAGGGAAGAAGAAAAGCTGTAATGAAACAAACGTCTCAGATTCATCTAAAAGGGCGCTGAGGGAGCTTGCAGCCGGTTAGGAGAGAGCATGGCGGACCGAGACACAGCGTGGCCGCTTCCGGGGCCCGGCCACGAAAAGATGAGCCCTGGAATTACGTACACAGATGGCGAAAGAAACCGCTGGAGAGAAAAACGGCCTAACGGTGCGTGTGTTTTATTGATACGCCAACCCTGATGTCAGGGGTGCCACGTGGGTGGTGGGCGGGGCATGTGAGCAGTGGGAGGTGCTTTGGGAGACGAAGGCGGGGCCTTGTGAGCAGCAAGGAGGGACTTGAATATCATGGGCAGGGCCATGTCTGGGGTAGGTGGGGTTGGGTGAGTAGTGGTTGGGGCATGTCAGCCGTGGATGGAGCCAGAGAGCAGTAGGTTGCGAATGCTACCTGTGCCCTATTGAGGCAAGACCTGCCTTTAAAAGAAAACAGGAGATAAAATGAAGAGACACCTGGACAAAAGACTAGGCACCCTCTCTCCCCCCACCGATCTCTTAGAAGTTCCCCATGAAGGCTACCCAGGCACAGAATAGCATTTTTATAACAGAGCATTTAAGAATATGCCTCAGGTGCCACTGCAGCCTGCGTCGCCACCCTATTAATCCAAGCATACGGAACAACAGCTTATTTCATAAAGAGGTTTTTTAAAAAAAAAAAAAAAAAAAAAAAGTTTGGCGCCTTTCCTGGAGACATGCCCGTCATCGGGTCATGCTGCAAGCTTTGCACAAATCCTCTTCCTTTCAGAGCAAGCCTTGCCACAAGGCCTTACCACGTGGTGACCTATTTACACCGCGAGCCGAGGCAGCGAGCGTGAATGTGCGGGGATGTCTGAGGCAGAGCTCTGGCGCTCTGAGACAGGCCCCTCAAATGGCATCCCATAGTATGTGGAGAATACCACACCTACGACACGAGCCTGGAATCACTAACAAGCCAAATTACGATCGATTTCACAGCTGTCGGCGTTTCTTTTTTTTTTGTGTGTGTACATTAGCTTTTAAATGTCTAAGCATTTGTAAAGTATTTCGATTCTCGTTTGAGATGCACGATAAAGAAACCCAGACTGACCAGTTAAATTAAATGACTGGCTACAATCTACAGGCCTAAAAACGAGATGGAGGGTCTTGTTACTACCTGCGAATTGTACAAAGGAAGTGGTGATAAGTCTGCTGACAGAGGCTGCCAGAAAGTCTAACTGTAAAAGGTCATCACCTGGCCACTCGTTTACGTCATTAGCGGGAGCTTCCGACCCAAACGGGCCAGCCAATCAGCTGCCTCTCCCCCAGCCAGTGAAATGCAGGCTGGGCCCCCGCGCCTGATTTCCGTTTGATGCATACCACATTAGAAAATGAAAATCAATATCCAATTTCTTAGAGGACTGGGGCTCCATTTATAGCAGAGACAATCCCATTACAGCCATGCACGCAGACTGGGAAATCGCATCCCCCACCCGGGTCCCGCACTGGGAGCCCGATATACACAACACTGGCCTCCCCCCACACAGGCACAAGGAGCGACCATCCTGGGTCACAAGTTAATGTTCCAAAAATGTTTTAAGAGCACAGCAATTAATATTCTCGTCCACCTGAAGAATAACCTTTAAGATTTCTTGAACATATGCAAGACAGGGAACAACCTAGGAGTGGGCGCCACCCCATCACAGAAGTCAAATTCGAAAAACAAATTAAACAATAATCATTTCTTACCAACCAATAAAAATCGAAAGAGACGATAAACGGAGACGAAAGAAACAAATAAATAAATCAGGGGCCACTTTTTGGCCGGGCTGGGTGCAGAACCACGCAGCCGATTTAATAACTGCGCATCAGCGACGGCAGGATGCAGCTGTCGTCTGTGTACAACTGCACCTTTCACAGAGAAACAGCTGCCTGACACTGTGACACTGCGACAGACTCACGGACCAGGCCGCAGCCTTATGGCTGACAGAAGGTCATGCGTAACCAGAATAGCAGCAAAAGTAATAGAGGGAGACGGAGTGTGAGAGACGGGAGGATCGACAAGAGCACTGTGCTCCTCCTGTGTGATTCCCCCTAACCCTAACACCTCACCAGGAGGCAGGCTGGGGACTTAATGTATGTAAACCGTGATCGAGGCAGTAAAGATAAAGGTATGGTCTACAATATCATCTGCACAGCAGCTGGCTCGGGCAGGCGGGGGGTGGGGGGGGCTTTCGTCTGCGATAGGGAGAAGCGGATCAGCAGAATAAGATTTGCACAGCCATGCTGCTGAACGCCGTGGTATTCTGCACGGCTAATCTAGATCACACCATCCCAGCTTCTCCAAGGCTGGAGTCTGAGAAGCGGCATTTGTCACAGATGTCTTTCAGATACTCTGCCCCCCCCCCCCCCGCCAAAAACAAGCTGCTCCTCTTCCGCGATCTGTTCTTAAAAATAATTGTCAGATGGAGGCGATATGGTGATGGATATTACCTCTGGCGTGCGTTGAGACTTCAAAGGCTTCCCATTGCTCTGGGTGCTAGCTAACTAGTACACTCAAAATGGGATTACATTGGGAGCATCTGGATAATGACAGATCCGCATAATTTCTTTAAAAAAATATGGGGGGGGGGTGGGGGGGCTGACTGTCATGTGATGCCCGGTTTCCGTTAAATCAACAGGCTTGGTTGAGAGCAAGCATTTGCTTTTACTGAAGCTGGCTGGAGCCTCAGTGTATGTGACATGTACATGAGTCATGTAAAAGGGGAGGGGCACCCCCGCACCCTCATAATCACCAAGATTTGAACCAAATATATATATATATAAACATATACCCAGAAAAGATAATACGGACCTAAACTGAATTATATAACAACAATGGCCAGCATATACTTCCTCACGTGTAATGAGGTGACTAAATGATCCTACCTTACCTCTCAATTAGGGCTTCGGGTGAAAAAAAATGAAGCAATTATGCGGATTAAGAGGCTCAGACTACGGTCGGCACAGAGAGAATAAAGCACGAAGATGTTTTGCCTGCTGCTTTTTGCTATTCCCATCGCAAGGGCAGCCTCTCAAAAGAACCGCGCGTCCGAAGTCGGACCCGCTCCGCTAACACCATAAACGGGATTTCTGCCTATTTATGCGAGATTCGGCTCTCAATAATAAATGACATCATAAAAGCACAATTATAAAGAGAGAGGACGATGTCTAATACGAATAAAAACCTACTTAGCGATAAACATTTTATTTCTCAAGGGGTTAGTACAAAAACTACTCAGATCTCGCATAGTGGATACCGGTTGTTTGTCTTGTCAGGATTTTTTGGTTTGTTCTTCCCCCAATTTTTAAGGATTATGTTTTTATAATTGGACACCTGGTGCAGAAAAAACTGGGTTATAGGAAAACAGACTGTGGTTACAGTCAGACACCTTTGAGCCTATGCTGACACTCGGAATGATTAAACGCAGCAAGTCTGATCTGGAGAGGGATCTACACAACTGGATCCAGTAGGGTAAAAGGTCCACAGCCTAAAGACAGCTAGGTCTCTGGAGTTAAAGACAGGTCCAAATAGTTTAAAACAGACAGGTCACATCGATCTAGGTGCAGAGTCTCAAAGACGGTTAGATCCATACAGCTAGAAAGCTAGATCCGGAGAGTTAAATTACTGCACGACTAATGGAGACTGCGAAGCGCATTATTGAGCGTAATTAACACATCCTACCTACTCTAGTGAACGAAAAATCCGTCGCCGCGTTATTTATTTGATTATTATATGTACAACCTGAGGATTATCATTTTCATTTCCCGTTCTTACATCTTGCAATTCCGTTTAAAGCAACATGCAAGACTGCATGTCACACCTTCCCCTGAAACTACACTACCAGTTCGTACCATACCAAAGATACAAAAAGTTCATTCATTACATTTCAACCGACAAAATAATACAGGGGCTGAAAAAAAATTAAAACACTTCTTCATATGAGATTGCGTGCGATGACGACGCGCCAACCCAAAAGTTAAAGTTAATAATCACAAAAACACGTTTACACATTCGCTATAGTAATGTTTTAAATTCCAGTCTCTACACAGCCTTGACACTTAAAAATGTAACTCGATGCAATTACTAATTCGCTACGCTCGGTTGCATTTTGGATGTAGCTGGCTTTGATTAAAAAAACAAGCGAACCGACTCGTAAATTGTGCTTTATCTTTGCGCACAGTATTCAAAAGTACCCGGGCAGTTATGATCACGCTCGTCGCTGAGTGTCTAATCATCGGTCCTGGCTGCGAGATGGCGATTTGGTTGGGATACATTGTGGCGGCTGTATTTCGCTAACCGGTTCCATCTAGTAAACGACCCAGTCACCAAATTGATCATACCCTTCTTGCAGATGCGTATTTCGGTGAGGTCCAGGGCCCCCTTTTCTCTGCACCCGGCCCGGACACTTCTTCCTCGTCCCCCAGCACCCCCGCAGATGCAGAATCCGAGTCCTCTCCCTCCTCCAAGTCCTCGCCCTCCTCTACCTCCGCCGTCTTGAGTCGCTTGGGCGGTCTCTCGTACTCTCCTTCCTCGTACTCCTCAATGAGAGACATCGTTAGCTCGGCGTAAAAATTGCACTACGGCAAAAACGACAACAGGCGCCCTTTATGCCGGAACCGACAGATCGGGCAGATGAACTTGCCGAGCGTCTCTGGGAGCTCAGTCGAGCTGCCTCACCGCGTTATTATCCTCCGCGGCGTGCGCATACAGCTAAAACCGACTGTCAAGCACCGAAGCGCCCTCTGCACATCTGTACCGTCCCTCTTTGTTCACATTGCAGCTCAGACAGCTTAGAGCCCACCCCCGGCCTCTGATTGGATGCTCACGGCTGGAGACTAATAAAACTCGTTCGTGATTTGTTAAAATACTTGCGTGTCAAGGAGGGGGGAAAGCAATCCGAAGACATACTTCTGCAGTAGGTATACGAGAAAAAAGCATTAT
This sequence comes from Brevimyrus niger, assembly GCA_015164015.2. Lineage (NCBI taxonomy): Eukaryota > Metazoa > Chordata > Actinopteri > Osteoglossiformes > Mormyridae > Brevimyrus > Brevimyrus niger. The sequence continues at coordinate 4,697,708 of JAABNY020000063.1, read as the reverse complement.
GTCTGTCACGGTGCCGTGGTTACTAAACACCAGGACAGTAGTGACTGTGACAACACATAGTATTTACTTTACGGTGGGATTTCCTGTCCGCAGCAGTAGTGGTGCTATAGTATTATAGGTGTTATAGTTGTAAGCTCAGGTTCACTACAGTTACGTACGTGTAATAGATTTTTAAAAAAGGATTTGCATGTCTTTGACAGACCTGTGCATTCTTGTCTATTCCATAAATACTTGTATCTCGTTTGCATTTTTATGAGCGAACATTTTTTCATAACTTTAGCGAAAATTGTATTATAAACAAGACCTCAATTTTAGCATACACAATTGTAATGGATTGTAATGAGTAACATTCTCATTGCCCACTTGCACACTCTGAAGTTTACCAAAGCCTTAATGAGAATTCTAGCAGAATCTTAATCAGCTTTTTTAGATGGCAGGTGATGTACTGGTGAATAATGTGGGAACGGTTACATCATCTGGCATATTCGTCTCAGCTGGAATTTCCACTAGTGAGCACAAACACTTTCCTTGTGCAAAAATCCATTGGCATGTCGTTAGAAAAACAAACACAGTAACAACACTGTCAGCCGGTGTCACTATTTTTAACGTCAGTGCCACAAACTGACCTGCTCTAACGCCTTTGACGGAATGTTCTGCGGGCTGCATGCATGTGCCGCTGAAGCGAAAACAGGAGGCGGTTTGATCAAGGTGCAAGAACGCAGCAGTTGCAAGTGACACGGCCGCATGCAGCACATGCCGCGCCGTGACCGCCTCTGTACATCAAAGAGACGAGACAGGAAACAAAAATGAACCTGGTTTTCATATATAGCACTACACAGAACTATTCTTTGCATCGGACAACAAGCCCCGTTCCTGTTTACCTCGGGAACCCCTGTGAAATTAGATACCGCTATAAACAACGTTATCGTTTGCGAGCCTACAGCCAAAACGTGTTTTAGGAAACGGAGTGGTTTTCCCGCTGTCGTTAATAAATGTTTTTTTCATGCGTTCAATCTGATCTAGGGCGTGCTGAAAAATTGCTTGGGAAGTAGGCTGAAATTGTTCGGAGAAAGGGTTCAGTCATGGCCGCATTAATTCTGAAGGACACTCCTGTTTGTACTTACAGATGCCTGTGATAGCATTTTGAGAAAGTGCTGCTTTAGTTTCAAGTCTCGTCCCAGTCTCCTTCCAACAAAGTGGCCCTTGACTCCATGTTGGGCATCTGCCAGAGAGAATAGCGCCACCTGTTGTTTGGTCGCTGTAGCTGGAGTGCAATGTCAAATTTAATGGAGCATGCAAGCTGGTTGTCCTTAGCATTAAACAAGCTTCTACCGACCAATAGTATAGAAATGGTGTCTGGGGGTGTAGTAATGTCATTTAGGCAAGATGAGTAGGGAAGGCCCACAAAAACTGAACAAACACACAGACATTTCAGCGTAGAGTGGCCATGTACATTGACACGTTTTTAATGCATTTCATTATGGGATTCTCGGATGATCACAGACTTATTTTTTGACGTTACGACTCCACTTGCACGACCTACAACATGTGCAGACATCCAGATATTCCAGTAGCAACTGCATAGAGTTTAAAATCCTATAAAGGTTTGGAATCACAGGAGCTTAAACACACAAAAAGACAGCTTTTCCAAAAGTGTTTCATAGTGTCACTGATCCAGAGTAAAGTCCTAATATTTTGATTTGATATATTCTGGGCCAGACTGTAGCACTTGATATCCAAGGAGCACCACCAATTAACATACAAAAGGTAATTAAAAACCAGAATCTTCCATCCTCTGCTATATTCGTAAAAAATTCCATGCCCAACAAAGTAGAAGTGGCTCCAGTATGAAATTGTTTTGACCTTGTCTTCATTTCCAATAAAAATGAGAAGCGAAATTGTGTCTTTTAGTCATGTGCTTTATTTTTGGACACATGACTTCCTGGATACTGACCCCCGAACCTCCCCCCCCCCACCATCACCCATCCCGCAAACAGGATTTGATTAGAGTCTAGATTTGTAAGACTAGATCTATTGGTTAGGCAGACTACCTCACATTCTTTTTGGAAATCGAGTGGCATAATCTTTCAATTTTCCCTGCAAGGAAGGTGAGCACTTCCAAACAGATACATGAAACCGCGAACACAGATACAAGTTGATATGCAGGCTCGTGACATGAAAATGACTCAAACAAAGGCATTTGGCAGCCGAGTCAAGCACCTGCACATGCACACAGGACTCACATGCACAAACGGCGTGCATGCACACACAGCAATTCAGAGTCACAGCAAAAACAAAACAAAAATGAGCTGAAAAAGCAGGATTTCCTGTGTACATAAAATGTATAATTATCTTTCACTTACTACATCCAGGATGACAAAATGGTTCTGCCTTTCCACTCAGTCACACTAAGTCATTTCAGGTTGAGTCTGTTTCTCAAGTGTACAACAGAAGATTGCAATACCACTGTTTAAACCAGAAATGTTTTGAGCTATAGTTATGTTAACTTTACACTATGCCTCAAACCCCATCATGAAAAGATCCAGAATATTTTTCTACTAGAAGTCTGTACCTCAATAAGAGCATCAAACAGAGGTGGAAACGGTCAATATTTATGAGTGTAAAGGGTGGAGTCCTTCTGTAGGGAGGTGATGATGAGGGCCACCGTCACGCAGTGGATTTGTTGATTAATCATAAGGTAGGTCGGGTTCTTAGGAGGCTAGTCACACATCTCAAAGTCTGTCTCAGACCAAACCAAAAGCTGGAGGACTGAGGTCATTCCCATGATCCCATCTGGATGCCTTTAGAAGGAGCACGATAATTATTCAGAAAATCCTGGTCTATTTATTTTTAGCCACTATATTAATTTCACCCTATTATGTTGCTGGTGTCTTACTTCTTGTTTACATACATGCACATTGCACTATGATAAAAACTTTTTGGTGCAGCCTCCCTGTTTTGCAATATCCTGTGTTTTGCACTGCAGTGAATTATGAAACAGTCCCCCTGTCACTGTGGTTCAGGCAGAATGCCATTTTGTGCAACTGAATACCTGTATGTGGATGGTATGACAATAGAGTCCATTTGATTTAATGTGATTTCATCAACACCCCAGGACTGGAAGGGGGGAAAAGCAGGGTGTGTGTGAGACAAAGACTACAAGTGAGAAAAGAGAAGTAAAACACTGACCACAAGGCAGCAAGGCATGCTGATCATGGGGCCCATTGTACAAGCACCCGGTGGGGGCGGGGGGCAGGCAGAATGAAATATGGCCATGTTGTAGATGAGGAGCACGTTTTTCACCACCTGATTCAGATAGCATTGGAATTCAGGGAGATCTATTGTAAGATGTGTAAAATGCTATACCCGTGTTTCCAGATTCCTTGGGTTAATCTTAGAAGAGACTAAACTGAAGGAGGTGGCACCTTCTTCAAGGGGCATACAGAAAGCTCAGACATGGCACTACAAAATATTCTGATGATGACTGGCCAAAACCTCTTTGACACTGACTCTCCCCGAGGTGCCAAGAATCATCTCGCTGTGATATATCAGTATGTGTTACGTTCCGTGTTGGCAAAGTGTGGCTCCTTGCATTAAGGCTTCTTGCAGTCAAACACAACTAATGTGTTTCTCATAGAGGTGTAGACCCGGTACCACGTGTAAAATGAAACAGTAAAATGGGTGAATTGAGGACAGGAGAAGCCAAGGTCTGTTTGTACTTTTAGGATGTTTTTTTAGCAATATAAATGGCAGTTCACATTATCGTGTGTTCAGTAGGACACAGAGTGTTTTATACAGATAATTGTGCTCAGTTTGTCTCTCCTTGAAGGGAAATTGCATATTTGTTTCCCAGGGTGGAAATCACAAGCATATTCGGCTGCAGTTCCTACATGGAAATGCGCTCATGTAAATGGCAAGATTTCTCTCTGCAACATGTGGAGAGCAAACTGTAGCAAATGGAGCGAAGGGGGAGTATGGCTTGAAACATCAAATGATTATAGCGTGTGGGCATTGGCACACAATAGACTTTGCTTATGTAAAACAATGGCACTTTTTTTTTCACTGCTAAACGCTCCGAATGAGAGGAGCGCAAGAAGGAAAAAGAGAGGAGGAGACCGAAATCGAAGAACGGGAAGAATGAAAGATGTAGCGCCGTGCTAGTCCTGGAGCACAGCCTGCCCGAAAAAACGTAGACAGAAGCAAAACATCGTTTGAACCAGACCTTAAAGGTCAAGTTTGGATCAAAGAGCTGTCTTTGCAGCATTCATAATGCTGGCCAGCTTTGATTTGCATGCATCATCTGCTGATGGAAATGCTGGACTCCCTTTAATATCCTCAGAACATCCTACACGGACTCCGAACAGACCGGACCCAAAGGACACAAGGGCTAACATGGCCTCACAGAGAGACTGCGGGCAGGAATGTCTCTGTCGGTGGCAAGATGGCTTCAGATGCATTAAAACAAGTCCAATGTGTCATGTGACAATCACTTTCTTGATCCCCTCTTCTCTGATGCAGATAATATGAGATGATTCATTGTAGAAATGCGTCCTGCGGAGTGCCTCTGCAACGGCTGTTTGACCTAGATTGTGCCAAAGAGCCTCTTTCACGGAAAGAACAGAGGGCCCATCTCCTCTGGGAGGGAGACACACACTAATAAAGCCCTGGAATCATGTGATCATGTCCACTTACTCCAAATGGCTTCTGTGTCCACCTGTGCTGCTTTCAGTATACGTTGCTCGACAGGCGTCGCAGGCAGAGATACTTACGCAAGACTTTTTACATCCCATGTGATGTTTTTTCATCTGAAGGTTGGAGGTGCGGTGTAGCTCTCCCACACACTGCCCAGAGATGTCATAGAAAGGCCAGCCCCCCCATACTCCATTTCCTCAACATCATTGCCGTGAAATACGGCTCCCTTGAACCGTGACCGTCTCGGTTCATTCCCAGCAGGCCGGCTTCTTCACCAGCCAGCCCATCGGTTTTAAGCCCCACCTTTGGACTCGGGCACCGAGTCTGAGAGCTCAGCTGAGGAGAGGCCATCTCCACAAGTTTCTTTGAATAAAAACAGAAAGGGGAGAGGATTTCAATATCTTAGTCACAGTTTCTGGGGACTGAGCCTTTCACCTCTGTGCACCTTCAACTGTAGTAAGAAAAGGGATATTCTATTCTGACACAGTATGAAATAAAGCCTTGCTATGCCTGCAATAGCCAATTTCACTACATTAATATAACATTAAAAGAGGTTCAAGTAAATATGTACATTAATATGTTTTGTATTATTAAAGCACAAAATAAACCTATTTCATGGATCTGGATCCAACAGCTTCCATTTTGCATGCTGACGAATATAACTACAATCGTGGTAATACAATGGATATGTCAGATACTATACAGTATATGCCAGACTGAATAGGCACACAAGCAGCATCATTTACCAGTTTCATAAATGTGTTAATTATTTGTTTACTTTTGATAGATGCAAATCACTAATTTACTCCGATATTGACAGACAAAAAATTAGAATCAGAAAATTATTAAAGTTTTCCTGCAGATATATTTAACAGTCCAATGCTCGCTACATACCGAACATCTTCGCCGAAGTGCTGGGCCGAGGTCACATGACGCGCAGCTACCTGAAAGGCGTCCCGCAGCATGGAAACAGCCGGGCCTCCTCCCCCGGGCTCCGCTGCGTCCTGCGGCGCAGGGTGGTGCTCTGATCTTATCTCGACCCGCGGATATGAAAATGGATCTCCTGCCAGAACTAGCAGCCACTCATTACGGCGGCTGAAGTGGCTATCATCGGATTTCTGGGAGTTCCCACTAATCTTACGCCAAGCCTATTCCCTGAAACCGGGCTCTGAGATGGTCTTTGAAAAGTAAACTAACATGGTTTTTATCCAAGCCATCTGAATAATTAAGCTCACTCAAATTTAACTAAGGTCTAAGGTTACAGGCTGCGAAATCCCATGCAAAGCAAATTATAAATGTCTTCACTGGTGCCCAGTCAATGTTTTACTCCATCATTTATCTACTAACCTACTGCTTGTCCTGATCAGGGGGGCTAGAGTTTGTCCCATGCAACATAGGGGCCTCGGCGTCATGCAATGTTTGAATTGTTAGATATACAATTTAATATCGCATTAAAAAACAAGCAAGTAACGGTGGGAAAACTTGGGATAACGCAAATGTATGATGGCTAGATTATCAGTCTTCATTGATACGAAGACTGCAAACTATCCTCGATGCTGCCTTGTCATTTCAGATACATTTTAGATATTGTGTACATTTTTCCTACAGAGGAGCAAAAACCACACTAACTGGTGCATTGTCGGTTACAAAAGGACGTGGCGCTTAATTTCGCTGAGGCTGCAATGCACATATGTTATGCTCGAAATACTACGTATTTTTACGGTTGTGAAGGTTTTAAACCTTAATTCCTTCACTTCCCTAGTCTTCATTTATCACCGATGACAGCGAGTAGCGTTACTTTGTAATGTAATAAAGAGTTCAAATGAATGTTTTACTGCCGATTGTAGGGCAATTACCTCCAGCACTAGACTGCAATGCGAACCGTAATAAATTACTTTTCACCTTTTGACAAGTAAACATATAATGCATCTATGGCGATGTAGTTACTATAGAAACAGACAAACGAGTTGCAATTTCTAACCCTTTTCTCCATCTTTCCAGCCGTTGTGAATTTTGAATGCCAGTGAAAAGACTGCCTGACAATTCAGGATAAGTGTTTTTCCCCCGAGAAAATGATGTCTACTCGTCCTAGTTTTATTTCACCCTCACATATAACTATGTAGATGAAACAGTTTATTGGATCTTATTTTATGTTAATCTATTAAGCACAAGTTTTTTTTCCGTGTAGAAAAAATATATATCATCGAGATCGTACTATGAATATTAGGTATTCTCTGCGGTAAATATTGCAAATTTATAGATAGAAATTAATTGACTTAACTGGCTTCATTTGATCAATGATGGCTAGGCCATCAATACAGTGGATTGCAAATTCTTCCACACAACAAGTCCAGGTCTTTCAGCAGATTCTGATTTTTCTGCCCAAACCAGTCACTCGTTATCCCAGTGTAACTCACAAGCCCTTACAAAATAAATGCATGTTTTCTTAAAAAAAAAAATGTCACTATTGGTTTCATGGTTCTTGTGTTTCTGCAGGTACACTGACAGATATATCACAAAATATCTCCCTGGA